>OY282463.1:25530806-26253516 GCA_958295575.1 Leucania comma
AAATCTTTCGAACAAGCCCGATAGGGTTTATTCTTGTCACTTGGACCCTACACATAGTTTGCTAATCACCGTTAGTTAACAAGGATACGCCAGGGAGCCGCACTCTTCGAGGGCAGTGGACCAGCGCCATTCCACTCTCTTGGATTTATCTATACTTGTTTTTAACATACTCGTCGCTTGTTCTTACTGGTAGATTTTATGTTGGCTTATGAAAAGATAACATATGATGTAGGTTGATAAAATTAAAAATAAAGTATTTTTTTCTAAAACTTGAATTAATATACGCATGTACGAAATTAATTGCTTTAAGTTAACGAGTCAATGACCTTATAGGTAGTTGTTAGTTGTTGCGTACTAACTACTTACAAGTCATTGAACTCGCCCAGCTGACATTTACTTAAAAAAATAATTTCGTACATACGTAACTCAATTCGAGTTTAAAAAAAGTACTTTATTTTTTAATTTTCTCTACAAATCGATAGTGTTTTATGTACCGAATCGAACCTCTGAATATTGTGTGTCTGAATGTGCTATGCTTACGTTATGTAACTTCAGGTTTGTGTATTGTCAAGAATTCTTTTAAAAAACTCTTCATTCTCCAAGTCCTCACAGTAAAGTAACATTGAATATTTCTAAAGCAATACTAAAGTGGTTTGAAGTCGCCGCTTTGAAATGAAATTGAATGGCGGAACGTCTGCTTTTTACGTTTTTTTTACCTTTCGTAGATTGCATTGCAGACCTGTGGGTTTACAGGCTTTTACCGGTAGATAACTTCATATTTTATATCTTTTTCCGTTGTTGTTATATTGTTTTGAAGTTTTTTTATCTCTAGGTAATTCAGAATCCTTCCATATTGAGACCGTAGACACGACAGATTTTGAATTTAAATTTACAAACCGGGGCCTTGCCATGACGTTGTAGCGACATCTATGACGGCACAGCGGAACTAAAAACTGCGAAATCTTACATTGCGCAATTAAAGTTCTCCGCGCGGTTTGAAAATATACAGCAGCCCGAAATCAACTACCAGGCAGTTAAGTAGCCCACCAGACATAACATCCGTCTGGTCGGAGGCTCCCCCTTTTCAAAGGAGGTTTGAGGGACTTTACTCGCTGTCCTGCTTACCTCTAAAACGTGTTAAAATGATATAGGTGTTCGAGCGAGAAGAGGGATGGAGCTATTATACATCCAATATAGCTTAACAGTTCAGTTTAGGTCTTCAAATGGATCGCGTTAACAACTCGTGGTAGGACTTCAGGTATGGATTTACACTGACAATGCGGAATGTCAGTTCGTACTTTTTTTTATAAAATAAAAGTCATCATGCGTCAGACACTGGCCAATGTAAAAATGTATGTTATTTTTTGGCACCATTTACGTTAAATAGTTGGTACACTGTATTGAAAGCTATCCATTTTATTTTTGGTCACCGTCCGTGTCCATTTGCATTAAGTGTAGCGTTCACTATTTGTAAGTTTTATTAATTTCCTGTATTACCATATCTTTCTTGTCTATAGATGTGTGGTTCTCAACCTTTTTTTGACCGGGGCCCACTTTTGTTTTTTTTTTTTGGTCGTTAGCATACAACAGAAGTGCTAGATTCAGCAGCGTTGATTTGGTGGATTCGTTTCTCAAAATAATTTTGGTTATTTGTATGTATTTATATTTATTAGGTATTGTATTAGTTTTCTATTCGTTTTGTTTGTTTTCCATTAAGTTGCACCTACTATGTTATGTCTCTGCACCACCCTAAGGTCGACTGGTAGAAAATACCTACGGCATTAAGTCCGCTTCGTACACTAGTGCATTAAGCTTTAATAAATAAATAAATAAGTCTAGAAAAACATTTTACATCTTCGAAATATGTAAGTTTATCCAAATCCAATCGCTTTTAAAAATGAAAAGAAATAGATGATAAAGCTCCATTAAATACGAAGATATTTCTTGAGTCACTAGCCTCGTAAAAAATTAAAAAGCTATGGTAGAAATTGCAATGCCATCATCATGGCGGTTAAATTTTACAACAAATTACCCAAAAATATAAGAGAATACTCAATAACCTAGACCATAACAGGACTGATGTTTTTATTAAATTGATGACTTTTTGAATTTTAAACGTGTATGACACACATACTACAATTTTATTTTATTTTTAACTTATTTTATTTGGTATCTAATATTACTATTAATATTTTAACATTTTATTTTATTGACATTTTAATATTTTGTAATAAATACTCACATTATTTTGGTGTGTGCTAAACTGTACCGACCATGTATGTACGTAGTACGTAATATAAATAAATTGCACTAGGTACTTAAAAGTCGAATATAGTGAAACTATCTGAAATTATTGTTACCACTATAATAATGTATTCTAGCATAAAAATTATGAATTCATTAAATATTTAACTAACTCGTAAAAAAATTACTTCTTAAACAGAAAATTACATTACCGTACTTATTCTTTAAAACTAAAAAATGTGATAAACGTAATATTACTTTTCGGTTACAAAGTTTGAAATTTTTAGACTTTTCGCGCATTACATTTAGCTTTTAGAAACCGCCCGTCTGTGGTTCCCGAACCACATGTTAGGAACCACGGCTATAGATGGATCAACGTAAAACCACAAAAGAGAGATAGTACAGGAGATAATCTATATACAAAGCGCGCTTGAGCAACGCACACATAGACACCGCTCACAGACACGATATCTTGTACGTGACTAAACCGTGCTAAACCACTAGATCACAGAGCACTATTTCAGTGATCGCCGAGCGTAAGTATAAAAAGTGACGTACATACATGAGATTGACTTTTGTACCTATCTATTCTGTGGTATAACTTTGATGTAGGTACTTCCTATAAGCCTCCTTTGGGTGTCCCATGGAACGATTAATATTAAACTGTTTTTAATGTATTGATGTCTGATGTTGTTAAGTCGCTACTCTCACGAAACATCGTATTAGATCAACAAGATGAACATGTAGATCTTCAAAGGTGGTTTTTTTATGGTAGGTAAAATCATCCAATGACATCTCCCGCCTTTAGGCGAAGCGGGAGATAGTGTCAGACTCTTACTGACTAAAAACCCCCCTGTTCCTTCATTGTCTTCGTATCAGGGCCCTGATGTATACCTACAGATTAGTTCCGGGTCTGAGTGTCTTGAGTATGTTAGTTTACATGTTTGTGACCGCACCCACGACACAGGAGTCATTCCTAGTGTAGAGCAACGTTTGTTTTTTTTGAAAGAAAGAAGAAGAAAAAACCGGCATGTCCTAGATTCAAAAATTTCTAAGACATGTGTCATCCAACAACCCACACTGGACCCGCGTGGTGGATTACGTCTCATTCCTTCTCCTTGAGATGAGGTCTGAGTCCCAGCAGTGGGAACATTATAAGGATGATGCTAAATATTGCAACTTTGTGAATTAGTGTATGTTTTTTTCTTCTCCAAGCTCGAACGTCTGAACGGAAGTGAGTGAAATTTGGTATATGGGTACTTTACTTTGTCTCGAGAGGGACAATTTTGTTACTCTCATGCAAGCGAATCCACTGGTAAAAGCTAATAATAATAACTGCGGAAACGTTGTTAAAAAAACTACCCAAAATTAACAGAAGCTCGACAAAAAGCTGCCGTTTCCTGAAACAAATTAAACCATTCAGTTACACCTTGAAACTCGCTGAAACTGCAACAATATTAAATGAGATTCGCGAGCGACGACGGAAGTGTGAGAATGGGTTCACGTGTGAACACGTCCTTCCTGCCCAAGCGTCAGGTAGAAGGCCTTGCGTCACTGCTACCTTCATTTTAATTCTTTACTTTTTATACAACCTTATTTTAAGTATTATGCGAAACCCGGAACATGTGTCTAGTATTTTATGTAAAGGATCTATGAACTGTATCATGAAAAATCACTAAGTTAGGTTACCTAGTAAACTTAAGAACCCACAAGGTTAGGTACGTTAGGTTAGCTTGTTGTGTTACCTGGTTGTTCACACAAACACATGGTCACCGAACCATCTAGGCGACTGAAGAGTTGTTTTGCTCCCGCACCCAGCTGTGCGCTGGCGCCTAATGCCCGCAACGTTCTGCCATGACCTGCTTTGTACTTAGTATCGGTGTTGTCCAATTTGTGACCTTTAAGAATTTTTGGGAAAAATGTAACATGGTGTAAAAATTATTGGTTTCGATTCATTTATTGATTCTGAACAAACTATGTACTGTTGTATTCTATTTTAAACAGTAAGTATCTTTTTTAAGTAACGATGTCAAGTATGGCAACCTTTCTGCTCCATCGACCATTTCACCGTTCTGTTCACAGTACAATATAACTACCATGATTGTTTAGCTCTTGTGAGTAATTGGATGTTATTGGATCAAATATAAAAACCGTTTGTTCTGCGAGCGGCACAATTAGTGATATCCACCAACCTGCACCGGGCCCGCGTGGTGGACTACGGCCCATTCCCTCTCCTAGAGAGGAGGCCTGAGTCTCAGCAGTGGGAACATTATAAGACTGATGCTATGCTATGCTTATTTTTTCAACAGACAACAATGTTTTCTTAAAGGCTTAATTTAGAACATAACACTCGCTTTTTTATTATAGGAAACAAAATACTCATTTTATAATTTAAAAAGATTTCATCGTTCATTCGTAAGTTGACAGTTTTTCAGCCTTATTTTAATATTTAAAAAGGCAGTCGTATTCGCTTTGTAATGGCCGAATTGAATCAGTTTCACGGCTCGTTGCAAGTGTTGCAAATGATGAAACTGGGAGAATGGTCACATGTGTGAATATCATGGTGTATGTGCTTTCATGAAGATCTTATCACTATCGCTTTATTTTTGCTGGTAAATATTTTCCAAAAGAAACATCACGTCTAACAAAAAAAAACCTAGTGCGAGCTGGCCTCGCACACTGAGGGTACCGTACACTATAACTTAAGTAAATAGTTGAATTCCTGAATCAAGTCTCGATGATTTTTCTGAATCCAAAAAGTATTATTTTTTTGTGACGTAACTACAAATTTGCAGTTTTCAGATTTTTACCTATACTTGTGCTAAAAGATCTTGCTTTATGCCAAATTTCAGAGTTCTAGGTCAACGGGAAAGTACCCTATGAGTTTTAATTCTCTTAAGAGTTGAAGTATACGTTTTTTTGCGACATAAACGACATAGCAGTCAAACTGTTCCAGTCCTTCGAGGTACGCGGTATAAACGACGAGGCAAAACGCTTAGTCCGTACCGTATAAGTTCCAACAACGTTAGGGTGGATATTCGCCGTACATCGGGTTGTCCGATGGTAAAACGGAGATGGAGGAATTAAGTCATGCAATCCCTGCGCACAGTTTCCAAAATGGATCCTGTAAAATACCGAAATGCTGGCTACTCTACGCCTGTGCTTCAAGACTTTGAATAATCCTATTTAAAGTTCATCTCTGACTGGCCTGTTGGTCTAGTGATTAGCGGCCCTGACTGCTATTCCGGAGGTCGTGGGTTCGATTACTACCCAGGACCAATGTTTGTGTGATCATGATCTTTTGTTCTGAGTCTGGGTGCAATTTATCTATAATATGTATGTATTTAGAAATATATAAGTATGTTTATCAGTTGTCTAGTACACATAACACAAGCTCTGCTTAGCTTAGGACTAGACGACGTTGTGTGATAGTTGTGGAATATTATTATTATTATTAGAAAATAATTTTCTCTAAAATGAATCACCAGCGACACCGTCAACCCTATAAACAAAGCTCCTTGGTTTTTTTTATGCTAGGTAAAATCATCAAATGACAAATTCCGCCCTTGGGTGGGGCGGGAGATAGTGTCAGACTCTTACTGACTAAAAACCTACCTACCATTCATTGCCTTCGATCCAGGGCCCCGGGGGTCATTTTCACCTACCCCTTGGAAAGCTCCTTGGTGATTTTTCTATAACGAGTTTTAAAATGCAGTATGAGGAAAGTGTTGGCGCGTAATAAATCAAGTTAAACGTGTAACGAAGCGGAAACTCCGGCCTGACGTCATTGTATCCTGCAACGTGTTGCGTAACACTTCCACGAGCGGGAAAGCGTCAGCTGCTTAATAAATAATTAATTTTAATTGTTTATTTCTTCTTTGACATTTTCATAATTTTCGCTGGAGAAAATACCCGATTTTGATTATAGCATATACTTATAGGAGAGTGACAGCTAATTTATTCTAGTATAGCATTGCATAAACAGCCTTATAATTTTCCCACTGCTGGGCCTCAGGCCTCCTCTCTAGGAGACGGAATGGGCCGTAATCCACCGCATGATAAATGCCACATGTCTTCAAGTTTGTGGTTCTAGGACATGCTGGTTTCCTCACGATGTTTTCCTTCACCGTTTCGAGAGCAGTGGTGATGAAATAAATTACACAAAGTAAGTCGTGAGTCAGTTACCATTCGGCCACCACTGCTCTCTTCAATTTATCCTGGTGCTAATATTATAAAGCTGAAGATTGAGAATTGAAACATTGTCTTAGTGTTGTATAGCCCATTTTTACGTAGAGTGGCGTCCGCGCATTGCAAGACGCAGCGTTAGGAGGCGTCCCACAAGATGGCGAGGTATGGGTCGCGGGAATGTAATCGATGAGAGATGCACGGGGCAGTTCGTTATGGTGACACTTGGGGAAGCGTATCTCCAACAGTGGACGTTCTTCGGCTAAAATGATGATGACGATGATTACATTTATGACGTCAAATATGAACCAAAATTCTAATTCCTGTATCGTGGTGTTAGAGTTCTCCCGCGATTAAAACATACATAACAGTCTGAAAGCAACTATCGGGCAGTTGCCCAGACCAGATACAATGCAAGTCTGGTCGGTGAAACCTCCCTTTTTAATGGAGGTTTACGGAACTATTCACTGACACCCTGTTCCGTATATGACCCAGACAGTTTAGGCACAAACCTATACTATAGGGTGACTGTTAATTAGTAACCGATACTTTAACACGTGATTGTAGTCATGATAACAAACGACTTTTACTATGGGAATAAAAATCGCGAAAAAAATCTGCTGGCCAGTACATTTATGTTTGCCTAACTGGTCGAAATGTGCTGAACTTGGCAGATTTTTTTCGCGATTTCAAATTTGTTTGTTATCATGACTACAATTCACTAATTACCAGTTACCCTATAGGTATAACGAGACAAAACTTTTCTTTATTAGGTACGTGTCGGTTGACAAACTACTCCATGTCAAACCAGTATGAGACAGTATGTGGCTGTAACAGTTATTTCATTCTGGACTGGCCTGTTGGTCTAGTGGTTAGTAGCCCTGACTGCTATGCCGGAGGTCGTTAGTTCGCTTCCCACCCAGGACAAATGTTTGTGTGATGAGCACTATCATTTGTTCTGTGTCTGGATGTTATTTATCTATAATATGTATGTATTTAGAAATATATAAGTATGTTTATCAGCTGTCTAGTACCCATAACACAAGCTCTGCTTAGCTTGGGACTAGACGGTGCTGTGTGATAGTTGTGTAAATATTATATATTATTATTATTATATATATATTTGCCACAATCTTATTTTGGTAAAAATGGCCGTTATAACCATTTCTATTATACTATTGACATTTGCCTTTACATTGAGTCTTAGGCCCGTGCGTCACTGACGACATAGCGGCGCTGTCAGTTCGCGCAGGCAAGAAAATGTATGCAGCTCTATGGTGTGTACGTCATCTGGCCACTATTGGGCACGCAGTCGATTATTAAAAATTTTTTTGAAGTCATGACATGGCTAGGCACGACCCTTAAGCTCAAGGTTTTTGATCAGTTTGCAAGGGTTAATAGTAAGGAGTAGGTACTATTAATTCGCAACTGTGATCGCTAATATAGAATTTTCTTTGGTAGTGATTGAAAAACTTATTAGTTGATTTCTCAAACAAGGATCAGAAACCTTCATCGAACTAAACTTGCATTACTTACATAAGTGAAAACCTCATAAAAACTATACAAAAATCATGAAAATCTAACTCGTCTCCTTATCTAAAAACAAAAGAATCAAACTTTGATCATACACTTACTGCGCAAGCGAGTATCAGTTCAACTAAACTTAAGATAAAACCGTTTTAAACACACATAGGAACTGTAAAACTTTCAGATCTTGCAACTAACATTATAGCGTATACTGCAAATTGGAGACTTCTGCTTCATGCTGTTATCCTAGTACTTCGGTTAAGTTTGCATGTGGAAGTAGGTTAACCAATCAGACGCGGTATGATAAGGTAAACAGGAATAAACACACATAGACATTGTAGAACTTTTAGATCTTGCAACTAACATTGTAACGTATTTTTTAAATTGGATACTCTTGTTTAATGCTGTTCTCCTGGTAGGTATTTGGATTAAGCCGAATGACTGTAGAAGTTTAGAACCTGTGTTGTATCAACCTGTAACTGTAACAGGGTTGCATGATTATTCGAAAGAGTTACTAGGGCTCTGGAACGCAAAGGGCAACTGAAAGAATACATATGGTTTAGCTTTCGCTCTCGCTTCGTCTAAAGAGAGAGGAGTCATTTAATATGGACTACGCATGTAAGAAAAAAGCGAATGTATCAAATAATAAAGAAGCAGGTAGTTTGCTATCTGTATATAGGATAGAATACAATAATTTAATAAAACACTCACGGTATTTATGCACTTTTGCATTCATGTGAATGTGGACATCCGCACGTCTGAAGACCACCAAGCGTGCACGACGGTTCATGTTTGCATGCTCGGACGTTACACGGATATCAATGAGTTACATAAGTATAAAGGGCCGGTTCTAGTCACTGTTTTTTTCTATGAACTTCGCTCGGGACTATGTCGACTTCGCGGCCCCAAAACAACGGTTTTATTTTTATATAAAAAAAAAACAATAACTATTCAAGATTTTTGTTTTTGCGAAGCGCTTTTTAGTAACAAGCTTTATTTATTTTTTGTAACTTTCAAATATTTCCGTAACGTAATCTCGTAGATAAATACGTTTAATCGTAAATTAGGGTCAGATTTGCGATTTTTTTTTTATCGAGTCAACTTATTTATATCATGTTTTCATTTTTGCCAAGCGCTTGTTCATATAGTCAATTTTAATAAAATAAATTTTCTTCGTGTTCTCTTCTATATTTGTAGATTTCCATAGGTTTAAAAAAGTTCAAAATTAGTAGAACTTGGCCTTAAGTACTAGACAAAACTTCGACGGTGGTGTAGATAGAGATATATTATTGTTTTTAAGGCACAAAAAAGTTGCACAAGATCAACGTGTGGTCTGAAAATTGATGATAGCTTTGTACCTTTCTTTAAATAGCTGAAATTACTCACATTACCTTCTGTAATAATTTTTGTAATTAGTGTTTTCCTTAAAACAAACATGAGCTTATTAAAAGTGTCAACGTTGATGTTGCAATTCGTAGACAATACGCAAAAAAAAAAAAACAATCAGCGTTGTAAGACTGCCTTAATAAGAAAAAAGCGTTTTAGGAATGGCACCGCGTATCTATAATATATTAGCAGATGTCATAAAAAAAAAAAAATTTTTGAATTGACAATTCACAGAAAAATTGATTAATTTCTAAATGATGGATTAATGTTAAATTATTTATTTATTAGACTGTAGAAGCAATTTTTAAAATATCTTATATTGAATGTTTCATAGATTGAATGACTAATATGATTTTTAGTTATTTATGATTATTCATTTAATTTATAAATGCCACAATATGGAGTAATGTCAATAATAATTACTCCAATTATCATCATTAAAATAATTTTGACATATCTAGCAAATAATTTGAGTTTACCTCTAGCTCGATTGATATGTTTTTTTTTTTATTTGCATGCAATTTGTTCGCCTCTGGGCATAACATACCTATGACTGTAATTTAAAATCTGTATTCACTACCTATTTTAAACAAATAAAAAAATGTTTATTGATTATTATTCCTTTTTATTTATTTGCTACACATTTTTTTAATATTTTCCAATATTTCCTAAAGCACATATAAAAAAAAAACATTTAAAAATATAAAAACAGTAGTCCGCCGGTGTCAGGAGCAGGGTCCAAGCTACCAGTGGTTAGGGCTTCAGAGAAAGGAACCTCCTCAAATGCGAGCCGTATTGAGGAGTACTGCCTTCTGTACCAGGCCCTTGATTATTATTAAAGAATTTGGTTTAACTACAATTTTAAACCAAATTAACCAAATTTTTTTTTTTAGAATCTGTCACTTTTGAGAGAAGGTATCTAGGGGAGCTGCTGTGTTTGTATTTCTTTATTTTATGGGTGTTAAACATGATATTAATTTTTATTGAGAATTGAATTGTGTAACTTTAAAATGACAACAAAATATTGATCTCTTGAGTATGTACAGTGGCGACTAAAAATCCACAGGCAATCTCACAAAACAATAGCTTCTATTTTCAAGAAACAATACTTTTGTCGAATCTAACTATTTATGGAAAACAGTGGCGTAGCTCGTTCCAAAAGGACGCCATATCAAAAATTAACGAGGGTATTTTTTTCCTTTAAGAAATAAGCTCTTCTAGCATTGAGACAGTAAGATGGAGTCGCAATAAGTGCCGACAGAGATGGCTCGACTACCTGTATATATTAGCTCGATGGCATTATGTAAGACCGAGACCGAACAGCTTGTTTATTTAATCATCCTGAACTAAATAGAATAGGTTTAGTTTTTATCGTGATTTTACGTAAAGAATTCTAGAAAGAGCGGGGTGAGCTATAACAATAGAACCTTCCTTTAATATATCATTAACTACGGGCCTCTTTTCAATAAGATAATTGAAACTTGTAGATAAAAACATTGTCAAAAAGGTTTCGGGGCCTATGGATTTCCAGGGGGCCCGTATCATTGATACAGCGGCAGCTACGCCTCTGCTATGAATAAAACGAGTATAGATGCTCAAGAAAATTGTTATAAACGAACGTAATAATATCATTTCTCGGTCAAAATAACCGTAAAAGAAATACAGCATTGAAATCAAAAAGATTTACGTAACATTGACTACAAAGGAAGACACGAAGCATCACCTAATGGGCTAAAAATATATTATCCAGAAAAATGATTATGATAAAAATTGCACATTAAACGACTGGAAGCATTTCCTTCATTAGCTGTGGTACCTTAGCAGTCGCTGTTTATCCGCTTAATGTCCCTGATAGCTACTAACATTTTAACACGGCCAGACAACAAGACCCTCAGGGTATTTAACGCTTACCAAAATTTCTAAGAACTTGAGAGCTCTTTATATGGTGGTCAGCAAACTTCTGTTGACACTCTTTAAGGCTCTATTATGAAGCTACCGCGGATCCGACGGACTAACGCTCTCCGATCCGCCCAATATTTGCGCCACGGCTTGCCTGAGAATTTTGTTTGACTTACAATTCTTTGAAAGTCTGTCATGTTTGAGAGCTTGGGGTGCTGCTGTGTTTGTTTTTCTTTATTTTATTGGAGTTTAATATTATGTAAATAAAATTTGTATTGAGAGTTGAAAATCTCTTAAATATATACAACAAGTAAATGGAAAGTTGCTGTGTTTTTTCAAGAATTTAGTTATCATAATATGGCCACCATTGGTAGCGCCCGACGCGCTACCTATAGTGGCATCTAAGCAGGCACACACAAACACGCTAGTGAGGCAATCAAAAGTTTTATTTCTTAACCCTAAAATAATCCAGAACCTTTCCGGCCCCATCCGTTCTCCGAGCAGTATGCCCTGCCCACTGCCACTTAAGTTTGGCGATTCTTCAGGCGAGAGCGCATCGGAAGACGCAGTGTTGGAAGGCCTTACACAATGTAGACTGGTGACCAAGCGAGAGTCGTGGGAATGTGATGGATGCGAGACGCACAGGACCGTTCGTTGTGGCGACACTTGGGGGAGGCCTATGTCGAGCAGTGGACGTCTTTCGGCTGCAATGATGATGATTTGAAATTGTGTGCGTTTATTATATTTCTTGTCTTTCTCTCAATATGTAATCAGCTGAACTTCATGACTGAATGATGGACCACCATAATACAGGCCATCGGCCTAGTTTGGTAGTTACATCATCATCATTACTGTGAAACATTTTATTTGCTTTAAACACTGTATAATGTTAATTGTATCAAATAAGTTTTTATTTTATTTATTTATTTTATAAAAATCTACTGAAATGAAACATTCTCGAACGCTAGTCAAAACAGATTCAGTAACTGAAAAGTAACATCATTGTTTTGGACTTGAGTGTTAACTAAATTTTCGAGCTTTTATTTGAAGATCAAAAGTTTGAACCTACAGAAAACCCATAGCACAAAACTCTGCCTCAAACAGTTCCAACATAGATTCAAGAAAATTAAAACGCAGACCTAGTCATAAATATGGGGATAAAAGGAATCCCATTCCGGTCATTACGTTTGACGCCAAAGCTGCCAACCGGAGCGTTGCGAATGCAATCACAGATGCGGTCACCGTCCATCCTCGAGGCATCCGGGGGAATACCGGGCCTGCCGTGCTCAACCGTGCCACACTCGGCAGTCTATCCATTTGGAACAATGCTGTTTGCCTTGCTGCGAACACTTTCTGCCTTCGAGCTTTTAGTGGTAATGTCTCGGATTGAGTCTGTTAAAATAGGGAAAATGATTTTGACTTGTCTGAATTTCGCTTTGAGTTGTGCTACACTCTATTTGGAAAAGTCTTGAGTCATATATTTACTCATCAACGCTCAGCCCAAACCCTTGGACCTAAAATGCCGAGAGAACATCGGTGAGGAAATTGTTGATGAAATTATTAAGTGTCTACATAGTGTTACCATGAAATAATTTACTAAGTTTTATCAAATCAAGCTAATTGCTAGTCAAAGTTTTGCACAAAAATCGTAATAATTGGGAACTGAATTGACTAGATTTCTTAATCTTCTCCCCTTGAGCGCCGATTGTATATACGTCTCTACAACATAGTTTTTTTTTTTGTGGCGCATTGATTTCATGACTTTTGGTTAAACTGAACTTTTAAAGTTGTCACTAATATAAATCTTGGCAAATACTGCTTTAGATATTGCATTAATATACTTAGGAAAAAATATTTTTTTAACATTTCCGCATTAGAATATAAAATAACTGTTTGTATTTAGAATATAGTGGCTATAATTACACATACACGCGGACAAAACCGCTGACAGCAGCAATATTATAAACGAGAACCGAACAGATAGATAGGCATATTAGGTACAAGGAATTTATTTTACAAATACATAATTATATACATTATATAAAACACTAATTAAAACTATATTTACACTTAAACCTACTCCTAACTAAAAAATGGCGTCATAAAATTAGGTACAAAGGATGATTCATGACGCGTCCATCCATTCCTACTCAGCCGCTGATCGTTTGCCGAGTGCAGACTGCAATATCGATCACGGACGATCAATATTGTCTAATTTGCCGAATTGGAAGCCGAACCAATGCGGTTTGCCACGGAATCTGATGACGTGTTTACCTACAAGCATTATTGGTTTGGAACAGCTCCATTGTAACACCTTTGTGTGCTGAATACCAGAGTGTTTTAGCCGATTTGGAAATAAATGTTCGTTATCTGAAGCTTGTCCGACCTACACAAAGTATTATTTCGGGGAAATTACGCCAAAAATAGCAAAGGAAAATATCTAATTTCAATTTAACTGGATGGGGAAAAAACCAGTCAAATGCGAATTGAAATCTAGTGCGAAGGGTTCCGTACCTTAATTCTATATCTCCGTTCTATTATTGGACAACCTGAAGTACGGCGAATATCCACCCTTACGTTGTTGAAGCTTCTACGGTCCAGACTAAGCTTTTTGCCTCGTCCTTTATACCGCGTACATCGAAGGACTGGAACAGTTTGCCTGCGGCGGTCTTTCGATCTGATTATAATTTAGGTATCTTCATGTCTGGAGTGAATAGGCTCTTAATAAACTAGTGCGCCTCACCATCAACGATTGCATCACTGCTTACCATCAGATGGGATCGCAGTCAAGCACTAGTACAATAGCTTTCTAGTGGTGTCTCCATTTACGGCATACGAAAGGTTAATATCGAGCAAAAAACGGCAAAAATATCAAGTTTTTTGTATGGGAGCACTACTCAAGTATGTATTTTATTCTGATTTTAGTATTTGTTGATATAACGGCAAAAGAAACTGTTTCAGCATCTGTGAAAATGTCAAATTGCCCGGTGACAGACAGACAGATAGTGGAGTCCTACACCGGTATTTATAAACAAGTAAAACTAATTACTTGAGTAAAAGTAACTACTTATTTAACAATTTGTATTCTATAGTTAAGACGAATTGAAATTAATGAACCTCAGGCAATGACTTAATAAGAAATTACTTAGCAACAAGTAATTACTTCTTTATAAAAAGGGGTGTTTGTAATCGGGTCGTGACCCTAGTAGTAGGGTTTTTACCATTTGGGTATGGGACCCTAAAAAATAACGAGCGTGTTATGAGTATTTTTAAAAGAGATTGGGTTTTATAAGTAGGTCAGTCAATTAAACATTTTTAGTCCATGTAATTAAAAAAAAAATCACAAATGTTCCGGCTGATTCTGTACCTTTTCGAAGAAAAAAAAATAACTCGTGAAAAATAATACTAAATTAACATCTATATGTATAAAAGAAAGTCGTTTTAGTTACATTATTTATAACTCAGGAACGGCTGAATCGATTTGACTGAAAATTGGTGAGCAGGTAGCTTTGAATCAGGAGACGGACATATGATTGAATTGAATTTTTATCCCTTTAAATAAAAAAAAAAAACAAAACCTGCTCATTTATTGGTATAGGGTAGAGTAGGGTAGAGTCAGGTAGAGTAGGGTAGAGCGGGAGTGAAGCCACGCAAGGAAAGTAAGACTTAAATATTATAATTTTCCCGGTCTTTACTATCGAAACCCATAACCATACTGACAGAGATCTATGCAGGTCTTGAACTTATCCTTTGAGAGACAAAGGATAGATTGTTATAAAAAAATACTAGTTACTACCAACTGCTACCAAACTATGTACCATATAGAGAGAAACAAATAAATATTATTGTTATACTTACAATACAACACAACAAAAGCGTCAGAAAAGAGCTTTTCCATTACTGTCATTATATTCGAGGTTGTTTCCAAGTGTATGTGCCATTGTGGAGCGTAGAGAATGTGCCGCGTTTGACCGCCGTCCTACGGTATTCGAACAGTGTTGCCAACTTAGAGGATTTTCTACTAAAAGTATTGTGAAAAAACATGAAGTTTGGAGTCACTATGTGTCAGGCTCGGTTTTCACCAAGGCGGAGAGGAGAGAGGAGACGAGAGGAGATGTGTTGCGAAGCTGGCAGGTTATTTCTACCAAAGCGGAGAGATTTCCGGCGAGATCTCATGGTGAAATGGCGAGAACGACTGTCGCAACCCTGTGCTGGGCACGCCACGATCGAAGCGGTAAGGCCCCTCTTTGAGGCGTGGCTGGAAAGGCCTCACGGCGTCGTAACCTTCCGCATGGCGCAGGTACTAACCGAACATGGCAAGTTCGGGCCGTACCTGTACAAGATCCGTGCGGAGGTGACGCCCGGGTGTCGTCACTGTGCGGAACGCCCGGTGGACACGGTGGAGCACACGGTAGAGGTGTGCCCCGCTTGGGAAGAGCATCGCCGTGTCCTCGTGGGGGCAATCGGAGGCGATCTCTCGCGCCGGGGCTTGGTTCAAGCCATGCTCCGGAGCGAGGAGGAGTGGCAGGCGGTCGCCTCCTTCTGCGAAGCAGTAATGCTAGCAAAGGAGGAGGCTGACCGTATCAGGCAACGGCGCTCACGCCGCAGCCGCCGCCGTAATTCCGATCCAAATTTCCGGCCACCGTAGGCGCGGGCTTGCGGACGGCGGGCAATGGGTAGTTCGCTGTCCGTTTGTCCGGTAACATACCGGACCGAGCCCAAGTCGTTTACGGCGCGCACTGTTCCCGTGCGCCTCAAGGAGTTGTCAGCAAACTGTAGGGGCCCAGTAGGGTCGAGGCCTAGTCTGGGGCTCTGGGAAGGTATGAAAATGCATACCAGGGCCCTGGAACCAAGGCAGGGAAGGAACAGGGTAGGTTTTTAGTCAGTAAGAGTCTGACACTATTTCCCGCTCCGCCCAAGGGCGGGATTTGTCATTGGATGATTTTACCTACGGTAAAAAAAAAAAAAAAAAACCAATGCGGAGAGAAGTGTAGCGGAGAGGAGATGTAAGCTTTATGTAGTAGTGATGTAAGCTG
Source organism: Leucania comma (assembly GCA_958295575.1). Taxonomy (NCBI): domain Eukaryota; kingdom Metazoa; phylum Arthropoda; class Insecta; order Lepidoptera; family Noctuidae; genus Leucania; species Leucania comma. The sequence goes on from OY282463.1 coordinate 25,547,084, forward strand.
TGATAGAAGAGGCGTGGGGAGAAGGCAACGGGGTGCGGGGTACACACGTGCGTGCGCCGCTCGTCCGCCCGACTTTTAATTAGACGAAGCAAAGTGACAGCAGTGGACAATGCCCAACTGTCAAATAACAATGCTTAACTGTCAAACAACCATTGTTATAGCTGTCACTTTAGTCCATCTAATAAAAAATCATAGTATAGACACTTCTCTGCACTGCCGCACCGCTTGCTTGCTCGCCGCGCAAAATTCTATAAAAAACCAGACATCTCCTCTCCGCTCAGCTTGATCCATTTCCACCAAAACTAAGCGGAAAAGAGATGTGGTAATAACGAAATCGGATTGGTTTATTGAAATACTTGTCTCTCATCTCCGCTTTTTTTTTTTTTTTTTTTATTGGTAGGTAAAATCATCCAATGACGAATCCCGCCCTTATCTCCGCTTTGGTGGATAGCGGGCCTTAGTCAGTAAAAGTCTGACACGCTCTCTCGATCCAACCTGGAGTGGGAAATGTCATTGGATGATTTCCCACATCAAAAAAAAAAAAGAAAAAACTCCTAACTAAGCAGCTTCGCACCTTGCAAAATTACTGCTAATATTATGTTCGTATTTGAGGAATGTGCTCCGGACCGCATTCCTCTGGCATTCGGATCACTTTGGACAGTAACATTGTCATTAGTAAATAGCATAGATATCTGTGGTAAATAGTATTTTCAGAGAGAGTTGACTGGCCTGTTGGTCTAGTGTTTAGTGGCCCTGAATGCTATGCCGGAGGTCGTGGGGTCGATTCCCACCCAGGACAAATGTTTGTGTGATGAGCACGATAATTTGTTATGTGTCTGGGTGTTATTTATCCATAATATGTATGTATTTAGGAATATATAAGTATGTTTATCAGCTGTCTGGTACCCGTAACACAAGCTCTGCTTAGCTTGGGAGTAGAGTGTTGTGTGATAGTTGTAAAGAAGAAAAAAAAGTTGTAGTGTCACTTGTGTATACAAATACACAAGTTACTATAATAGTCTGTCTGAAAATAATATTTACTTTCTGCTTGCGACTTTGAGGTAAATACGATATCAAAGCATATAATATATGCTTTGTTATCCATCCAGTCAACCTTTAAAATAATAAGATACATATATTACGTCTTCTTATTATGTTAATGGTTGACTTTTTTTTTTTTTACTTGAAGTAGGACTTTTGAATTGATATAAACTAGTGCTTGACTGCGATCTCAGCAGTGATGCAATCGTTGATGGTAAAGCGCACTAGTTTATTAAGAGCCTATTCACTCTAGCCTTGAAGACACCTAAATTATATCGGACAAGAAGACCGCAGCAGGCAAATTGTGCTGACTGAATTACCTTTTACATCACACTAATATTATAAAGGCAAAAGTTTGTGTTTTTAATAAGTACTTACCTACGATTTAATTACTGACAATCACGGGCAATAAGATATACATTCACATCATCACATTTTCAATCCATCTTAATTTCTGCTATTAAGGAAATAAGTATACGACAAATGACAACTAACCTACTTAATGGTTATTTAATAGGTCATTTAGAACCAATTTTCGTATTCATATTTTTTTGAACGGCAGAAGTTTGTTTAGAATTATCTATCTTGAAAATGTGACGATATATATACATATGTATATGTTACTGCTCGTGACTGAACTGTACCTTATAAGATCACTGCAATACTTTGCCTTACGCAGTTTTCATTTGCATTCATCCATAACCACTTATTGACGCATATTTACTTCAGAATGCAGACTTTAGGTCTAAGAAGAAACATAAAGATTTGTGTGACAAAAGCGCTTTACCGTAATTTTATTCGAGGTTAGTGGAAGAATGTGCTGCGTTTGAACGCTCTCCGTATTTGGATCACTTTGGACAGTGCTATCGGAGTCACTACTATGTCCACTCGCTCGGAGCAATATTGTTTACTTTAGCCCGAGTGCTTGTTATGTGTATAAATGTCTTGTTCTGTCTCTTATGTCAGTTTGTTTCTGTTTCAGGTACGTATATCGAGTCAATTGAGTGGACGAATTTTGATCTGCCTCTAAACTTGCTTCGTTTTGGTATGTTTTTATAAAATAAGTGACTAGAATATTTATAGTAAAAATTGAGTATCTAATTTTATTGCTACTTTTTTACTACAATGTACAATCAGGGGTCAAAAGTGCAATTGCACTCTACCAATGCTAAACTATTGAGCATTTCTTTAATTGAATTTCATCGGTCCACGACTAGTATATTCAATACTTTAGATTATATGCTACAAATCAAATCAGTTATTAACCACTGTCCCTCTTCTACAAAAAATTTTAGACACTAGCATTTTGATAGAGTGCAACTACACTTTTGACCCTTGACTGTACATGTAAACAACTAAATACTAATATACCTACAAACCTATGGAAATAATCGTAGTACAAAAACATAAAAATGTCATCAAAAAATTCATCTACATTGTTGTCAGTGGGAGAAGTGTCCAAAACGCTGCAGCATTGCCACATTGAAAAACAATGCTGATTCGTTGATCAAAGAAAAATGCAGTCAGTGATGAGTCGACTAGCTGTTTACGAAGATCTCGAAGTACTCGATGTGCATTCGACCCTATGGCCCTAGTTTAGTCTAGTAGACTCAAAATTTTTTGAGGTTTTCTGCACCTGCAGCAGTCGCTCCAGCAGAACCGGTGTCGACTCATGCTGCATCCCACACAAAAGGCCAAACCAAATTCCAAAGAATTGTGGTCATGCCGTCTGGCCTCTTCTCATGGTCACGTGCCAAGTCATTGGGTTATAAAACAGCTGGCACGCCGGCGCCGTTTTACTTGAATAAATATAGTGATTTACGAAATTTCCAGACTTTATATAACTTTTTCTTACATAAAAGCTTAAGCAAGCCCCTGATACGTGCTGAAAGCAATACTAAGTCACTGTACATTTTACCTGCTGAAACCTGTATTGTACTTAGTATCAGTTAGTATTAGGCGTCCTATTTATGATCTTTCTTAAGTATTTTTGGAAAAAAATATTACAAGGTGTAAAAATTCAATCAATCAATTAATCAAACAAAAATATTTATTGTTTGTCACAGGCAGTTTAGATCTTAAAATACAAATGCATTAGAGTCGCAGCAACATAACCAAAGGGCGTAAAATAATTTAGTCATTTATAATTTGAAATCAATTATTATCATTACTATTTTTACAAAATTATTACTTATGTCAATATCTCATTATAATTCATAAAATTAGTCCACTTATTCAAAATCAAATTTCATAGTCACACTGCACAGATACAATTTACATTATTATAAATTATTGTGATCGATTGAGTTACTGATTCTGAACAAACTGTATTCAGGTTTTGCATATACTAAAAATAATTTTGTATATCGTGCATGACTTTATTCGAAGGAATTAATCATAAATTGGAATCGTAATCGTCTAGACACCAAAACTTATAGCTACATAAATTCCTATCAATTTTCGCAGAATCACTTACCGTTATGAAATATGAAATCCATAAAAAACACTCAATATTCTTTAGAAACTCATCAAGAAAAAATATTAACGAAATTGATTGAATGCTGAGTGAAAAATCACCTGCACCGAAATGAAAAGAAAAAAGAAACATTATATTATTTTGATTTCCCGTCAGAACGAATGAATGGACCCATTCTTGCTGAGACATTTCATTTTTTTCACCTTGATATTTCTTACTGATTTGTTTATACACCATGGCATACGAAAATAGACTTTACTGTGGTGTTATAAAGTGTTTATTGGTTGTGAAAGCAAAATTTCCATTTGAACGGAGCTGCTTCGAGTCTGAAGGAGATATATGGCTTTGAGAAGGCGAGAATTGACATAATATTGTCTTTTGAGAAACGTGGAAGCGTTAGCTTGTGAATGGGGCGCTTTAGAGCGAAAATTTTCTAAATGCCATAAAATTCGGGCGCGGTAAGGAAGCCGGAGTTACCAGGCGACTCGTCTATCAAGTTTTGAGTTTTATCGTTCTTTAAGTGACTTCTGGTTTCAAAAGGATTTTACTATGATAGCAATGCTGTGTGGAAAGTTCGGTTACAGGAATTTTATTTTTGAATAAGTATGAGCTAAAGAAATTTTAATATCTATCTTCTATACACCGTTAAATTTTGGTAGTTTCAATCCCGCGGAGGGTCGATTCGGTATATGAAACACTATCGATTTTTAATGATAAAATTAAAAAATAAAGGATTTTTTTTTTCTAAAACTCGAATTAACACACGCATGTACGAAAGTTCAGAAACCGCATGTACCAAAGTTCAGACTTTTACTGACTAAAATCCTGTGTTTTTGAGTTTCACTTTGTGTTCCAAGATCACGGTATAGGAACTCTATCAAAATTCCCGCAGCCAGAGTGACTAGTGCGAGTGTGTATTACGTTAACATGATCGACACGTTTATGAAGTACGGTGCTCCGATTGGCCCGCTCCACGCCCTTAACCAATCAGAGAGCCAAACGCTGTAAACGTTTCGATCGCGTTAAACTAAAACAACTCGCAATCGGCGCACAGAACTCAACGTCTAAATTAACCAAAATAACTGGTTATTAAACTAACTACAAACAAACAAAACGAGCTAATTTCAACGTATAACCACGCTATATATTAAGCCGTCACCAACAGCGATCATGACCCGATAACAAATGCGTTGCGACCCAAATAACTAGGTTTATGAGTTCTACTAATGTACGGTGCCTGTTTGTTGCGGCTTTCACGGATATGTATTTCCTGAATTTTATGCGAGATTTATGTTGTTTCATGAGGTTCTGCTCATCTTTTTTGTTATGTTCTAGTTGTAAGAACACTGCAGTTATGTAGAACAATACAATTTTTTTTTGTCCTAAAAAAAAATTGCGAAGCTATATTCTTTTGTAAGCTATAATGTGGATAAAGATGGAGCACGCTTGCTTAGAAATAACTTGTTCAATCTAGCCTTAAATATCCCAGGTTCTAGCTAGTTCCAGTTCCAGAAGCCTTACCATGAGCTCTTGACGCTATCCATTTTACGACCTAAACTGAGATGTTAAAGGAATGGACCTTTTAACACGTCATAGTAAGGTCTTAGGACTTCGAAGATTTGACACGAAGTCTTGTACCGTTAGCAAAACGTTCCCAACTGTGTGGTCTTAGTTATATTAGTATTTAGTTCACGTAAACACATTGTAATAGCCTGCAATTATCTAAGGGTGAAAAAATGCGAAATCCTGCATTGCTCGAAAAGAGTTCTACGCGCGATTTGAACATAGGCAACAAATAGATAGATAGATATATTCTTTATTGTACACCAAAAATAAAATTACAATAGGAACTTAAAATTAATAGGGTGTCACAATGGGCGGTCTTATCGCTAAAAGCTATTTTTTACAGACAACCTTTGGATGGATTTGACGGAGAAAAAGATACGCAGGTAGTTCGTAGTATACTATTTACATATATACAATACATAATTAATAAAATACATATAACATAATCAATAGCAACAGCCTAAAGTAATCCATGTTTCACACATTCTAAACTGTTGTTTTAATTGAGTCTCGTTTATTTACTTGCTAGATGGTGATCCTACTCGAGGTTTGCGTAAGAACCCACTCATTGCGGGAAATTAACGCCTACGTTCACTCTTAAATATTTCAGTTTAAATCCTTAACTTTTATTTACATACGTACGTACAATACAGCCGACGGATCTTGGCTCGTCTGAAGTTAGGCTCTGCGAACTTTAGCGCTTGTGCATTCGTAAAAAAATAAATGCCAACTGTACTGTAAGTTTTCGTTTAATGCTACGTTTACTGGTGGGCCCAGCCTCAGCCAATTGCTATTATGTAGCCATTGCACAAACGGGGAAATCCCCCGACAAAACAATGGTGATTGGCCGAGGCTACGCCCACATGTAAACCTAGCATAAGTCTGGCATGTAGAGTTATTATTAGAGCTCTACTGAGAGAAGACACTACGAAAATAATTTTTGATAGGCTCGCGTTTGACCTCACCTAATAGTAAGCGATGATGCGATCGACGTCTGAGCACGCTTCATCATAGTCATTCCAGCTAAAAGACCTCCACTGTTGGATATAGGCCTCCTCCAAGTGTCGCTACAACGAGTTATCTAGTACGTACTTAGCTATCACGAACCAATGACTCCGGCCTCCTTAGCTATACGCACAATGAATGTGTTCGATAGAAATACGATAAAACTGATATTTTTTTTTACGTAAGGTACAAGTACGGGCGACGGATCTTGGCGCGTCTGAAGTTAGGCTCTGCGAACTTTAACGCTTGTGCACTCGTAAAAAAATAAATGATTTGAAAAAATAAATGCCAATAGCAGTTGTTATTGCTGTTAACTACTGTTACTGGCAATTATTTTTATACTTAAATCATTTATTTGGCGCGCTTATTTTGAGCGCTAAAGCTCGCAAAGCCTAACTTCAGACGCGCCAAGATCCGTCGACCGTACTGTACATCTAATTACAGCGACTAGGGCACAGTCGCTTAACATAGCATAGCATCAGCCTTATAATGTTCGCAGTGCTGGGACTCAGGCCTCCTCTCTAGGTGAGGGAGATGGTCGCTTGCATTGTTAGAATTACTCGTACATAGGATTTTTTTGTTTTTTGTTACGTTGAAGATAATTATATATCCCTAAGTTTTGGAGAGTTTTGTGTATATAACGAATTTATCTTGCATTACGTAAGTAGATTGACACGCTTGATTGTGTCCAATTAGAGAACAGTTTCACTTACTAGTCCTATCTCTCTAACGATCTCCGGCAGATATACTACGTCAATTGTTTGGGCTTCCTTTGTGAACATGAATGCCTGGAAACCAATCCATGATATTGACTACGTATTTGCATTTAAGGGGATCAATCACCTGAGGGTGACTGCACTGCTGTGCTATCCAGACATGATCTACCCGTTAATTGATCGCGAAGAGGTAACAAACATACAAACTCACAAACTTTACCTTTTTTTGGCTCGCGTTTGACTACTATCTCACCTGATGGTAAGCGATGATGTGGCCGACGATGGAGCCCGCTTGCCTAGAAGTAACCTATTCACTCTTGACATAAAGACCGCTAGGTCGTAGCTATCAAGAAACACAGTCTCCGGCAGGGAATTCTACTCCTCATAACATTTAGTGTGATTATGGAATGATCAATCCTCTTATAATCCTCGGCACATAAGTTGAAACATCATTGTGGTCGACCTTGAATGCGCAGTAACCGATTTTCAAGTCTCAATCGAAGTGGGAGGCTGCTCGTAACCATAGCAACGAGTTCAAATTATTTTCCGCGTACTCTTTGTTTTACAAAAAACCCAATGTAGAGTTTGAGAGGTTCTTAACTCAAAAACTCAATTCAGAAACCCGCCCGAAGTGTATCTCGGGTTAGGCGCTCTTAATAAACTACTTAGGGCGCTTTCAAATTAGCCACAAAGTGTATCATCTATAGTGTGTCATCTACATATATATACAATATAAAAGGAGAAACTGACGAACTGACATATCAATGCACAGCCAAAACTATGGGTTTTTTGTAAATCAATACGCGTACTATACAAATATAAGAACACCAAAGTCCGTAGCTCATGGCAGTCGCAAGGTCAAATTCAACCATGCATCCATCAAAACAAACAAACGATATCAGAACAAAAATTCTGACAAATGTTTACAAACAATTCCGTGGTCACCCATCATTAATTCCAGCTGACAAGGGTCCGTCAGAGGACCCCAGTGATTTATTCTGAAGTCGTCTTTGATACCTAACACTGACTAAAATAACGGTCTTCAATATGGCGACTGTCATTAGCTTTGTAACCAAAGGGCTGGCAGTTTTTTTTTTTGGCAGTCTTTGTTGGAGTAACGTTTTTTATTCGCGTGTTATAATTTGAGAATACTGTAAGTTTGGAGATAAAACTAGAATTACTTACCTATATGTTTTTTTTTATGGTAGGTAAAATCATCCAATGACAAATCCCGCCCTTGGGCGGAGCGGGAAGTCAGACAGTCAGTGTCAGACTCTTACTGACTAAAAACCTATCCCGTTCCTTCGTTACCTATCGTGCCGGGGCCGGGTATTCCTTTCGGAAGCTGACCCATGACCCCAGCCTGCCTGCAGCTAGCAGGCTGGGCCTCTACGGTTTGCTGATAGCTCCTTGAGGCGCGCGGGATACTTACCTACATTTGCCGGATGGTATAAGATATAGAAAACTGCTAATTTGGATATAGTAAAGTAGCATAGCAAAGCATCAGCTTTATAATTTTCACACGGCTGTGACTCAGGCCTCCTGTCTAGGAGAGGGAAGGGGCCGTAATCCACCACGCGGGCCCAGTGCGGGTTGGTGGATGTCACATGTATTCGAATTTTTGGTTCTAGGACATGCCGGTTTCCTTACGATTTTTATATCAAAGTAAGATATGTATTGCTTCAAAACTGACACTAGATTTGTTGTATACTCCGTTACTGGCTTGTGGAAATCAGATGAGCAGTCGCTCCATGTACAATATAGGTGTCCAGATACGCATCTGTTTTGACTGGAAGTTGGACGCCCAATTTATTTGGGAAAAGCTCGTCATCATCGTCATCATTTCTAACATAGTCCTCCCCTAAGTTTCGCCACAATAAACGGTCCTGTACGTCTGGCTTTAATCGAATTCCCGGGACCCTCACCAGATCATCATTCCACCTTGTAGGAGGCCTTCCAACGCTGCGTCTTCAGATAAAATGTTTTTTTTTGGGAAAAGGCTACATAGAAAAAAAAAACATATATTGTATAATATATCAATCTACATTAAGTCCGTAAAAAAAATCTGCTTAACAATGGTTAATATAATTACTGTAAAATTTCAGTATTGTAATATAAACGAAGCATTTTACTTTCAAAGATAAATCACGAGTTTCTGTCTACAATCCACTTTCTCCTTGAGAACAACATTAATATCATATCCAAGAAAATAATATTATTCTAAGAATCTAGTAAAGCAATCAAGAGTACACAACTATCCACTAACGAGCGTATCAAACTCGAGCCAGTGGCTGTCACGGATAGCATTAATTACTAACGCCAGTGGTGTATCAAGTGTGAACGAAATCACGATGTATTGCCAGTACCACTAACGATATACGTACACATGAAGCTGGAATACTGCACACCCTCACACACTCCAATTAGAAAATTAAGTTACAAACATAAAGTTTACTAAAAAGCCTTTTAGTTGTTTCTTAGAGTTTCGTACCTCAAAAGGAAAAAACGGGACCTTGATAGGATCACATTGTTGTCCGTCTGTATGTCTGTCTGTCAAGACCCTTTATCTCGGGAACGTGTGGAGGTATCGAGTTGAAATTTAAACCGTATACTCAGGTCTGCGGTCCCTTGAGGCTGTGAAAAAATCAAACTTCTAAGATACGGTCGTTTATATCGCAATAAAACTTATATTTCGACAGTCTCAAGGGAATCAAAATTCATAGGGTACTTCCCGTTGACCTAGAATCCTGAAAATTGGCATGAAGCAAGATCTCATAGCACAAGTATAGAAAAAAAATCTGAAAACTGTAAAATTGTGGTTATGTCACAAAAAAAAGGTTATTCGGAAAAATCTTATTAACTGAATTCGGAAATTGAACTGTTTTCATAGGTAAGTAAGAGCCAAATTCGTGACCAATAAACTAATCGCGATTCGTTCAAACAAAACGCAGTTTGAGCGACTAATCGAGATTATAGCTTCATTTTGTGTTTCACCGCGATGAATTAAACTTAGTTTACGCTAAACTCAGTTTCAATCCTTTGTTGTCGCCCATGTTACGACACGGGTCTTTAAACTAGATTACGCTGAGCTCAGTTTAGTTGAACTAAGTTTTTATATTGAATGATGAAATCAGCCCTTAGTACGAAAGCCTCAGCGCGCGAATCCGACTCGCACTTAATGAGTTTTTTTTTTTAAGAATTTGGTTATCTTACGCAAATCGAGATGGGTGATGAAATCCGTACGATATTAAAAAAACACACTTAGGGAGTGATTTTTTGTTTACATCTTAGAAGGGTGTTCTAGGTCCAAGGGTTTGGGCTGGACATTTATAAGTGGGTCAAGACTTTGCCTTCTATATTACACAGATGATAAAAAAAAAAAAATGAGACCTCGTAACCTATCAATGAATTTACAAAATATCTAATTTATTGGATACCCCTCCCTAGCTTCCTTAGGCTTGGATTAACTGGCACTATGTTTCAACATAAAGTGTTATTGAACTATGTTTCATCTCCTTAGTTATAGTGAAGTTATATTTTGATGTGGGTACAGTAATAAACTAGCTAGCTAGTAAGACGGTTGTTTTATTATAATAATATAATATAATAATATTCCACAACTGTCACACAACGCCGTTTAGTCCCATGCTAAGCAGAGCTTGTGTTATGGGCACTAGACAACTGATAAACATAAAAACATAAAAAAAAAAAAACATAAAAAACATAAACATAAAACATAAAAAAACATAAACATAAAAATATTTTAAACATAAAAATATTTATTTTGGACACAAAACAGCTGACAATAAAGACATAGATAACGATGACAGTTGCAAAAGTTACAAACTGTGTCGCAACTATCAACGCCCATCTTAATATTAAGAAAAACAATATCCCAGACTTAACAGTAAGTGTGTGTGTGTGTGTGTGTGTGTGTGTGTGTGTGTGTGTGTGTGTGTGTATATATATTAATATTTCCTATGGCTCCACAATTTTCTCAGTATCACTATACGAGAGTGTTTTTAACCATTCAGTCAAATTCCTTTTAAGGTCATTTCGTTTCAGGTGATAGATATTAACAAGTTTGTTTATTTTGTTGTAAATCTTGGCACTGATGAATGTGAAATGCCTTTTTGCAATTTTTACTCTACAGGGTACTATTTTGCAGACTCTGTCTGAGAGACGCCTAGCGGTACTAAAATTGGGATCATAAGGTTCAAGGTTATGTTTTCTCAGCACAGTCTGCAGAATAAATATTTGCCTAACCGTAAGTACGTTACAATCTAAGTAAAGGTTTGAGGTTGGGTAGTGGATAGGTTTCCTACAAAGAACCTTTAGTACAGCCCTCTGCGCCCTTTCTAGTCGGAGCATGGCAGTTTTGTGGGCTCCTCCCCACGAGATTATACAATACCCCAAAACTGATTGAGCGAGTGCAAGGTAAACTGTCATGAGGCATTTGAATTCAGCGACCGCTCTAAGCTTTTTAAAGACGTAGATTAATCTACGAACACGAGTCACTAAGGAGTTGATCTGCTTTTTCCATTTGAGGTGATTATCAATGATTACTCCAAGATATTTAATATTGTCAGTCCGATCGATGGATATACAGTTGCAGTTGTCAGAGTTGAATGGGGTGCAGATGTGTGCTCGGATTTTAAGGGAGTTTGGGGGTTGACTTTGAGAGCCTGGTGTGAAGGTTAGACACTTTGTCTTATTAATGTTGAGGGTCAAAAGGTTTGTATTTAGCCAATTCATAACCACGCTTAGAGCATGCTCGGCTTTACTGAACGTGTCGGACCAGCCATTTCCGTGAATAATAAGAGCTGTATCATCAGCGTAAGCTATTATTTTAGAGTTAGGGAGGGATAGTTGGCACAGTTCATTCACGTAAATGAGGAAGAGGGTTGGCCCAAGTACACTGCCCTGTGGCACACCAAATGTTACGTTCTTTTTCATGCTAGTGTAGTTTTCAATTTTAACCACTTGCTCACGGTTTTCTAGGTAGCTGCGGAAGATATCATGAGCAACACCACGAATTCCTATTCTTTCCAGTTTTATGAGCAATCTGGGCACAGAAACAGTGTCGAAGGCCTTGGAAAGGTCCAGGAAGATGCAAAGTGTTCTTTGTTTTTTATTTAAATGGTTTACTATTGTATCTGTAAGGTCCAAAACTGCATCCTCCGTGGATTTTCCAGTTCTGAAGCCAAATTGGTTGGGAGCTAAAATATGGTATTTAGCTAGAAAATTTGTGAGTCTTACGTTAATTACTTTTTCAAATATTTTAGAAAGTGTGGAAAGGACCGATATAGGCCTATAATTAACGACACTGTTCTTGTCCCCAGATTTGAATATTGGATGTACTGTTGCCGTTTTAAAAACGTTCGGAAATACACCCGTGGATAGGCATAAGTTAAAAATATGTACAAGAACAGGAGCTATAATGTGCCTAGCAGCCTTTATGATGGAGGACGAGATGCCGTCATAACCTACAGCGCACTTGTCCTTAAGGTTCAAAATTAATCTGTCGATCTCCTCCTCATTCACGTCATAAAGTACCATTGACCCTTGTGGGGAAGAAACGGAGGAGTTTTTAGTTTCAGGTTGAATATTTGAATTTATTAAAGGTGAATCAGGTTGGCGGATTTTTGAAGCTAAGCTACTGCCGATAGTGGCAAAATATTGGTTAACTTTATTGACTGACTCCGTGGGATCGTCACAGATTTTTAGCAGCTCTGAAGCAGACCTTTTGTTACATTGATCCAAATTTGCCACTTTTCTGATAAGTTGCCATGTCGCCTTTGGATTATTCCTGGCCTCCTGAAATTCAGTAGTTTCATATTCATGCTTTAGTTTTTTAAGTAGATTATTACAGTAATTTCGGTACCGGAGGAAAATAAGTTTATGTGTGTTATTTTCAGGATTTTTCTTGAATATATTAAAAAGTCGGTCTCTATGTCGAATACATCTCAGGAGCCCAGGAGTAATCCAAGGCTTTATAATGCGTAGTCTACTAGGGATTATTAGAGGATGGGTGTGGGATTTAATGCTAGTAGATAAAAAGGAAACAAGAGATTCAGAAGCTAGGTTTGGATTTCTACACTCAAGTATAGGAGAGAGGTCCGCGTTTTTTAGGTCGCTTATAAGCTCATCAATGTTAGTTTTACAAGATATTTTTTTGGCTGTCTTGGCTGGAATATTTTGGTCGCAAAGAAGGAGCACAGGGAAATGGTCTGTTATGGGGCAGTCAATTATCAAGGTTGTGGCAGAGTAGGAAGATTTTAGAAGCACGTGGTCCAGACAATTTGTGAGCCTTGTGGGGAAAGTATGGGCCGGGAGCATTGCATGTGAAGCTGTCATATTTAAATATTCATCTGCGTGTGAGTCAAGACCACTTGGCAAAATATTTATATTTATATCACCAATAAGGGCAATAGTATTGTATCCCCTAAGCTGGAGTAGTAGCTCGTCTAGACTATTGAGGAAAGGAGTTAAATTTCTATACGAAGGAGATCGATATATGGCAATAAGTGCGGTCTTGTCAAGAAAAAGGACAAGGCAATTTGAGTCATTCAGTGAAGGGCTCTCAACAGAACACTTTAATTCATTCTTAGTATAAGCAACAACGCCATCATTTTGGTTTATAAAAGAGGAAGCGTGGCTGTCGTATCCTGGTATAGATGGAATATTAGGACATTTGCTCAGCCAGCACTCGGACAACAGGATGACGTCGAGTGGAATGTTTAATCTTGCAATAAGTACCAAAAGGTGGTTGAAGTTACAGTTGATGCTACGGATATTAACGTGAAGGATTTTTAGACCAGATGTTCCGTCTTTCAGGTAACTACAGCTTAGCTCTGGCGACGAAATGAAAGAATTCGAGACTGAAACCTGCTCAATCTCAGAGCTTATGGTATTTATATTATTCATTTTCTGTTAACGGTATAAACAGGGGAGTGCAAATAACGAGGGAATTTACAGATATGGTGATACTTAGTAGCTGCGTGAAAAAAATACATGGTGTGGGGTTGTGAATAGTTATATGTAGATGTAGTGAAACGTGATGATTGTGTAAAATATGTTTTTGAAAATTGAATGTGTAGTTGTAAGGTGTTAAAATGTAAATGGTGCTGGTAGTGACTGTAACAATAGGAGTGACTATTATAACATAAAAATGGTTAAAAAAATATAACAATGAGTGGAGTAAAGAATTATAACCCTCCAAGGAAAAATAAATTTGAATAAAGGTTAGTCATGCAGTTTTTGAGATATCAGCTAGATCAGCTTCACATTTGATTTCGCGATGCTTGGATCCCACTCTTTCACGAACAAATATCTTGCCATGCTTCACCCAGCAGAATTGGTAGTTATTTGACTTGGCCGCATCCCGAGCCAGATAAAAGAGTCTTTTGTTCCTTGCAGACAAGTTCTCGGATATAAATATAGGCTTCGCGGGGCCACACATTTTAAGATGTTCTGTAGTAATCTTAAAACTGTTCTTAATGTGCTGCCTGAATTTAGCTAGAAATTCTTCTTTACGTAGAACTGTGGTGAAGTCTACTATTACAAACATACTTATATATTTCTAAATACAAACATATTATTGATAAATTACACCCAGACACAGAACAAATGATCATGCTCATCACACAAACATTTGTCCTGGGTGGGAATTGAACCCAGGACCTCCGGCATAGCAGTCTGGGTCAGTAACCACTAGACCTACAGGCCAGTCACACCGACACACTAGTTATCCATCTTTCTTTCAAACACAGCCAAGAAAGTTTCGCGACAAACACTATATTTACTCGTATCTTTTCCCGCATATCACACATCAACCATTTTCAATCTCCAATATTTCTTACCACCGGAACACACCCGCGGTGTACCGCCTATTTACTCCTAGATTTCGATAAGTAAATTCACCGTGAGTACCACCCCTTACTTGCGCCTTATCACTAGACGGAAGGGAGACTAATTTCCTTTCACCATCTTCCCCTACCATCATTATTTTGTTATCACAAATCTGAAATATTACGGGGAGTGTTTTGAAAAAATCGTGTTTGTATATATTTAGCTTGTGGTTCGGAATTGTGAGAAGGAACACATGCCGTATATTATCATATATAATATACGGCGGTATATGATAATATACGGCATGTGTTCCTTGACAGTTGTTTGTAGTATAATTAAACTAGTCGGGTTACTTTTCTAAGAAGGGGAAATTATATTTTGTAGTCGCCCATAGACCGTTGGACATAGACCTTGCCGAAGTGTCTCCATTGAAAGCCTGTGTCCTTCAGGTGCCTTTTGCGTTTTAGGGCCACAGTAAACTCTTTCGAATAATCCCGATTATTAAAAATTGTTAGTCTGCAATTTATCTACATTATTATTATTTAATTAAGACATTTCAAATATATAGGGTGATTGATAAATTAGTGAACGATACTTAAACACGTGATTGTAGTCATGATAACAAACAACTTTTACTATGGGACCAAACCTGAAATCGCAAAAATAAAATTTAATCAAGCATAAAGTATAATTATACTTTATGCTTGATTAAATTTTATTTTTATAATGATTTCTTGTTGCTAGTTCTTACAGTTTTTTCTTATTATCTAAAGGCGTTTGACCACTATCTCACCTGATGGTAAGTGATGATATGGCCGACCATAAAGCACGGTTGCTTAGAAGTAACCTTTTTACTCTTGACTTAAGCTAGAACTACATTAGACCGTTGCACATGTGTAACACGCCTGATTTGTACATAGAACAACGTCGCGTGGCGTGGATCAAGTGTAGCTCTACAAGTCTAGTTTCCATATAAATGTACGGAGACCGACTCGCCCAGTACCTCTACCATGAGTTTTAAGCAATAGTATTCGTCGCTACTCGATATCGACGCCATAAATATTTTGTATGGCAAATTTTGCAGCGCCTCTAGCGGTCACTTGCAGAACCAAAATTTGCCATACAAAATATTTACGGCGTCGATATCGAGTAGCGACAAATACTATTGCTTAAAACTCATGGTAGAGCGTATCTATGCGTATGCCACACACGCCGATCAGTAGATCGGCGTGTGTGGCATACGCATAGATTTAAGAAAGGGGCACATGTATGCGCAGTGTAGCTTTAAAGATCCCTTGGTTCCTATCAAGGAACACAGACTGTCTGATTTACGAACAAATACAGAATTGTACAAATGTCTCCGTACATTTTTCTTTTACAGTCTTGTTTACTTGTTCACTGTTTACTGTTATTGTTAATGTTGTTGTACCAACACTTTCCTTTATGACGTCATCTCGCGACTCTTTGCGATGCTCGTTTCATATGATTTGTTTTTTCTTCTTTATATTCTGGGTTATTAACTGAAACGCTGCTTTTGATGAATTGTGTGTGTACTTTGTTTATTTGCGTATTGTTAGCTTTTAGTAAATAAATATCATAGTAGGTGCCTTTATAGGTAATGATTTTTCAGTACACTTACTCGAAAACCCGCTCTTATCTCACCGGTTCTAGGCACGCAATGGACTATTTTCCGCACTAGTGCGGAAAAAAGCGCGTGCTCTCCCCGCCACAATTTTATTATAATTAAATTGTTTATTGTATCAGGCTTAGCTTGCGTCGACCCCCACGAGGTGCGGGTTGACCCCCACGTGTCGTTATTAAAAAACGTCGTTTGATACGCGTGCACATTTGTCACTGCAGCCCTCGGCTCCATAACACACTCGCCTAACTTTCTGCACTTGTATCAAAATGTACCTACTATTTTTTTTTTTCAAAATTTCTTAAGATTGTTATGGTAAAGATATGAGTTACCTTCTCATAGCATCGCATTGGCGTAATGTAGTTGTAATAGTGCTATTTACAAAATTTTAAATAACGTACGATGCATTAAACACTTTAATGGGTGTTAAACTTTAAAGTAAGACAGTTCTTCTTATAACTCGAGATAAAGCATAAAATAATAACACCCGTATTTATAAACAAGTAAAACTTAATACTTGAGTAAAAGTAACTTCTATTTGTATTCTAAAGTTAAGAAAAAAATGAATTTTGAAGGCAGATTTCAAACGTCAAGTAAAGACTTAATAAGATTTTACTTAGTAACAAGTAAATACTTCTTTATAAATACGGGTGTTAGTATTTATTACCTATAGTCACCTCCATTATTTACCAGTTAGAACTTTGGACATAGAAACGTCTGATGTTTCATCAGTGCCTCATCCATGTATAAAATCCTTATATAAAATAAAACTTGTTTATTTAAGAATCCTTTAAAGCACAAATATCACAATAAATAAATATTTACAAAACCATTTCTTTTGTATCCTACTTCAGCATGGCATATAGACTCAAAACCATCAGATACAAATTAATGACTATTGTGGCAGCACCGCCAGGGGCTGGAGTTTTGGCTGTAGCGGCATCGGTCGACGAGGTAGCAGTGTCATCGGCCGACGGGGTAGTAGTGACTTCAGCCGATGGGGTAGTAGTGATATCGGCCGACGGGGTAGTAGTGTCATCGTTCGACGAGGTAGTATTTTCACCTGGTGCTACGATCGGGCCGTCTTCAACGATTACTCCTTCATTATCAGTGAAGTGGTCTTCTTGGCTGAAATTACAAGGTCGACTATTGATGATATATTTTTAAAAGTGGTTAATCTTTGTCTCCATCAAAAACCTATTTTAATTTAAAAAAAACATTGGATAACTATTTTTTATAAACTAGTGCTTGACTGCAATCCCACCTGATGGTAAGCAGTGATTCAATCGTTGATGATGAGTCGCGCTAGTTTATTAAGAGCCTATTCACTCTAGCCTTGAAGACACCCAAATTATAATCGGATGGGAAGACCGCAGCAGGCAATTTGTTCCAGTCCCTCGACGTACTTACGCGGTATGAACAACGAGGCGAAACGCCTAGTCCGGACCGTAGTTGTTTCAACAATGTAAGGGTGGATACTCGCCGTACGTCGGGTTGTCCGATGGTGGAATTAAGATGGCGGAATCAGGTCATGCTATTCCCGTGCACATTCTCCAAAATGCATCCTATAAAATACCGAAAGGCTGGCTACCTTACCCCTGTGCTCAAGGCTTTGAAGTTTGGACCTACCCAAATCTCGATCATCAATAAGCCTCTTCGCAAGCCCTTCCACCGAGTCCAAAGCTGCTAGGTGGTATTTTGCAGCACCAGCCCATATGTGGCTGTGGTACTCCGCCCATAATCGGACCTGTGCCCATTGCACGCTGTCCAATCGTCCGGTAACCGACCGGACCGAGCCCAAGTCGTCGACGGCGCTTTCTGTTCCCGCGCGCCTCAAGGAGCTGTCAGCACACCGAAGAGACCCAGCCTGCTAACTGCAGGCAGGCAGGGTCGAAGCCTGCTGGGGTCAAGGGCCGTTTTCTGAGAGGAAGGCTCAGCCCCGGTACTATAGGCAACGAAGGAACGGGGTAGGTTTTTAGTCAGTAAGAGTCTGACACTGCTTCCCGCTCCACCCAAGGGCGGGATTTGTCATTGGATGATTTTACCTACTATAAAAAAAAACCTGTGCTTTGTATAACAATAAAAGCTGTCCCGGTGTGAAGTACCGCCGGACCTTTGCAAGAACGCCGAGTTTCTTAGCAGCTAACTTGGCTTTGGACTGAATAAACCGCCCAAAATAAAGCCCTGAGGAAATTTCAACTCCCAATAGCTGAAGGCAGTCGGTGCACTCCACGGATACATTTTGAAAAGCAGGAACTAAGGTGAACGGGCTCCTAAACAACTATTCTCAATCAAATCAAATTAAAGAAGAAAAAGAAAGATAATGTCTTCCGTTGATCTGTTCTGAATTCTTCAAGTGTTCATGCGGGAAAGAAACAACACGATTACATGTGCTTACCCAGCATTTTTAATAGCTTCAACAATATAATCCGTCACCAACTCCTTAGCGTCTGCCGCTGCAACAAAATCTCCATGCGAAAAGTCGGTCCTTGCTACCTGACGAGCAATAGCTTTAGGTATATCAGCTACCATGGCAAGCACATCCCTTTCATCTAGTAGATCGTCACTTAGAGTGTAGTGCATTGTGACAAAAGTAGTGATGAGGCTGAGGTCGTATAGCGGAGGTTCTGCTGTTCCATATTTCGCAATGTTTCCTTCAGTACCGTAATTGTATCTGCGGAAGAGTTTGTCTCTTATGTTTTGACCGTAGTGTGCTATTTGTTTTAATGCTGCTCCTGGCTGGTCGGTTTGTGCGGCGTTGTTCCTCTGAAAATAAGGTTATATGATTAAATTTCCTGTGATTAATGTATTTTTGTGATTTGATGGGTATCTATTCGTAGTAAAGTATGTACACAATTTTCAGCTATTTTCAGAGATGGTAATTATTTTTATGCTTATTGATTATTGTAGGATAAAAAGTGACCTATTTCGACAAATTCGTGATTGCATCACTAGTGTGTTTGTGTGTCCGTAGATACAAATACCGATACGCTTAGGTACCTGTAGTGATTCGATTTCAATATTATTTGCCTACGGATAAGTAACTAATATTAGGATAAGTAACTTCTTTAGAAGCCACTACTTACGAGTAAGTGAAGTGAATTAAAATTTCTGTGCTTATATTATAATTGTAATTTAATTTTCAAATTGGGGTTTATAAGGGTGTGCATTATTCAAGTTACTAGCATATAATGTCTGTGCCTCCTGTGAAAAGTACCTAATACAAGTCGAGTTCTATCATTTTTGAGATTTTTACATAGAACTTGTCCAAAAAAAATTACGATTTTTTTGGTCTAACTCACGGTCTTCTGTCTCTAATAGTTTCGGAGATAATTTTGTCCAAAGTGACAAATTTCGGGATTTAGGGGCTGATGTGTAATAGTGATCACGAGAAAAATCTACATTATATGTTTAGATTCAATCAATCAATCATTTATTTTGTAAAACATAGGTAGATTGAAGTTACCATATACGCACTGGGTTACGATTGAATCTAATTTTCTGTTTAATAGTTATTTTTGCTATAAATCTTTCACGGTTCGGACACGTAATAGAAAACCGTCTCTCTGGTCTATTAATTATTTCATTTGTACTGTGTTTGTGCCATGAACAGAAACATAACGCATTGTTTTCCCTCACAAGAAGGATTTCTCTGTCATAATAATTAATGTGAGCAATTGATTGGTTAACCGGTTACAGTTAAACCAATAAATACTCAAAGCGTGGGCAGTCATGTGAAAAAGTGCGAAAATTAATAATTCACATGAGGATTAATATTCTATGAATGAATTTATGGCTCATAATCATAATATAAATATGTATTTTTGATTGTCAATGTATCTCTACATATGTATTTTTCAATGTATATTCAATCATATATCGCAGTTTAATAATTCGTTGAACTGTATACATGGTAATCAGTTGTACACGGATTTCTCTTGTTTTTATAAATTTATGATTGAGCTGGATACTGCATAATTTTGACTCGAATCGCAAATATATAAAAAATTTATTAATACGCTTGCACTAAAAGTGATACTTATCGCACTACGAATAGGTTCAACGATAGAACGAAATGTAACGTATATAGGGTGACTGGTAATTAGTTAACGATACTTAAACACGTGATTGTAGTCATGAAAACAAACAACTTTTACTATGGGAACAAACCTGAAAACGCGAAAAAAAAGTCAGTACATTTGTAACTGGTCAAAATGTACTGAACTTGGCTGATTTTTTTCGCGACTTCAGTTTTGGTCCCATAGTAAAAGTTGTTCGTTTTCATGACTACAATCACGAGTTTAAGTATCGTTCACTAATTATCAGTCACCCTCTAGAACCCTCGTGGTTTTTTTTTTCATTTATCACAAAAAGGGTTTTCGTATTTCTAAGGCCACCGTTTATTTAGTGAAAATTTAAATTGTATAATTATAAACAGAATATCGATGAACATGATTTATGCAATAATTTGCTTTTATCAACAAACTTAATATCTGTGTTCTAAATGAAAAAATATTTGAATTTCTTATTTTTAATATTGGTCTGGTTTTTAAAATCGCTATACACCCGTATAGCGATTTCATATTTGCTTTTTTTTAACCTGCAAAGGTTAAACGCGCGAAAAAAAAGCAAATTAAATCTATTTGTGAAAAAATATCGAACTTAATTTTTGAAATAAATTTGAATTCTACGCCACCAGATATTGTGATTGAGGCAGAAAATGGATAGCCTGTTGCCATCTGAATCAAAATTAAAATATATGGCAGCTTTGGATTTTTTTTTTCGGTTGAAAATGAACAAAATGTATTGTATTTTGAACAATTTATTCGGAATTCCTTTTTATTTATATTATTAATAAAAGTACAGTTATATAAATGAAAAGAGCAAGCATAAACTATGGTTTGGACCCTTGATTGGTGTATAAACCATTAATTCTCAGTATTCATTTGCATACATTACATTTCCACGTATTTAAAATAATCAGGCACGCTACAACTTGTGGGGTGTAAAATAATTTACTGCGATAGTAAAAGTATTTAGTAATATTTATGGTTACAATCACAATAAAGATTCCGGTTTAGATAAAAGAAACATAAAAATGAAACGATAAAAATACCTACTAGTTCATATTTTATAATCATTGCGGAAAATTGCGATATTGTACTAAATTAACGACTTGCCACAGTTTTGCATGGGCGTTACAAATCTTTGAAAGTAGGTACTATGCTCTTTTTTATTATTTATAGGAAAAAATAATTGTAACCAAAATGGCAAGTAGGCAGAATTTTTCAAATCCATTCAAAATTATGTAAGTTAGAAACCTTTCAAATCGAGTAGAAGAGGAAACTGTCAAATAACAGAAAAAGGGTGTACGCACTGAAATGTGACGTTAACACCATTAGGTTATACGCGTAGAAAAGAGACAGCAAGATGTTCCCACCACGCTTCCACTTTTCCTCATACCTATATTTAAAATTCTAATTCTTGCTTCGTTAATCAATTTTTTTTTTTTTTTTTCAGATTTATCATAAAATGTAGGCAATTTTTTACTATAAAACATAGTACAAAAGTAAACACAGGAAACAAGACTGTATAAGATAAAGTAGGTAAGGTTAGTATTTACTGTATAAGGTCCGATGGGACTGGCATGTACTTTTGTATAACAGCCCCGAATTCAAAAAAAGAAACAGGAAAAATACCCGATTCTCAGCTTTTCTCTACTATAATGCATATTAAAGTAAAGAAAAGCTGAGGGTCGTGTATGAATATGTATTATACACTAAACCTGTGTCATGAATCATCTGTCTATTGGTGAAAACCGTATAAAAAATCGTTCAGTATTTTTCTGAGTTTATGACGGACAGACAGACTCCCGCTCTACCCTATTCTACGCTACTGTACCCTACTCAACCTTGTACCAGTAAATGAGCAGGTTTTGGATTTTTTTTGTACTTATCGGGATATGGATTATCCTATGATTCAAAAGAGAAATTAAACTGTGAAGCCCCAAGAGGACACCGGTGTCCGCCACCTGTCTTTCTATTGTGTCTCTAATTACGGTAATCAAAAGGTTAAATTGGGTTATTATTTAAATTCGCTAATGGATAATTTTAAGGCACAGTAGGATTGACGTATCCTCGCGGATAAAAACCCAAAAAAAAAGTTAAAAAAAGACGATAAAATAATAGATTTACTTACCAACAAAGGCATAATATGACGAATACCGAAGAGTTCACACATAAAACTCAACTGCAAATTTCCGAGGCAGTAGTCTGCTTGCTTCGTTGGCCAGTCCAGTAATCCGCCGGGCAGCATCTCCGTGGAGCCAGGGGGATATAGCTCTACTGCACCTAATTGTAAAGCCGTGTTCTGAAAATAAAACAATGTACCTAATGTATTACAACAAGACATTGATATCAGAAAGCCGGGCTCAGCAAGTCTGACCTCCGCTAGGAGTATAATTTCTGCAAAGGAAATCTGTGTTCTTAGAACGCAAAAGGCAACTGGGTGAATATCATGTTTTTCAATTTTGGTGGCGTGTTTTTCAATTTTAGTGGCGAAACCCTTTTTTCAGCACTCGTGAAAATTAAGAACCCAAGTCGCTAATTTTCAAGAAAACTGAAGAAAAAGTTACTACTTTATAGTTTCTTCTTCTCAATTTTCAAGCTGAAGACAGCGTTTTGCCACCAAAATTGAAAAACACGTCACCAAAATTAAAAAAAAATATTTTGGTCTTGATATTCACCCAACTGACAAACACACTTTTGGCTTTAGTCAGTAAAAGTCTGTCACTCCCGCCTTCTCCACCCAGAGTTAGAATTCATTGGATGATTTCCCACTTTAAAAAATACAACCATGAGATTCATTTGTTTTTTTTTTTATTTACTGGCTGACCGAGTCCCGACAGACATGTCTGTCGTCCTGTCTTTTTATAAGAAATTACTTAGCAACAAGTAATTACTTCTGTATAAATACGGGTGTTAGCTACGATTATACTATCAAACGTGCAATCTGTCAAGTGTGTGAACGTTAAATAATCATGAAGTTTATGATTTTTTTATATGTTCCGTACCACTTTCTTATTTTTTTATTTTATAAGATCCTTCTCCTGATTAACAAACACCCAAAAGATTTAGCAAAATTTGTCCAAAAATTCACGCGTGATGACATGACTAAGGGAAAGAGGGATTCATTTTTATATTAAAGAGATAGATAGATATGGCAGGATGCTGCCAAAAAGTCTTAAAGATGTTTAGAACCTTTTCATTTTCCGTTTGGACATGACTTTTGATTGCTCTATGCTTGTAAAAGTCTCTTTCATTATTGAAACATGTCACATAAAAATATATATAATTTTTCCATCATAAAAACTTATGCTCTGTTTTAAAAATATACTAAAATAAAAAATTAGAGCTAGGTATGCAAAACCTGTCACAGGTTACCAGGAAAATTAAAAATAATATCATACACCTGTATAATGATCATTTTGTTTGTGGTTTTCATTATAACCCAATTGCAATCAATATTGAACCCGAAGAGATTAAAGAGATACAATAGAGCGAACATCAGAAGAAATGTCTTAGAAAAACTGTCATCTTATGTCAGCTAGCTTTCAATAGTAAACATGCGAATTAAACATGTAATTTATATGTTTTTACTATTTGCGAAAATTATAAAATTCTTAATAATTACAGAGTAAATACGAAAAATAATTACGAAAATAAACTGAAGTTAGGTTCAGTTGTCTACACTAGACCGAACGACTTACTACTCCTAGGTAACAACTATTGGATATTGATAGCATATATTTATTGTCCTTGATTGTACCGAACGAATATACATTACACCATTTTATTTATCTACTTATTATTAGGTAATACATTTCTGTGTATTTTTTTCATATTACCAAACACTGTTTTGTTACCTCTGATGTGAAACGAGGATCCTTTAATATGATTGATTATATTCTGGTGAATATATTTTGTATTATATACGTTAGGTGTGCGGCAGGTTAATGGTAATGTTTGCTCTCATTAGCGTTACGGTTAGGAACCGCGCAGGCGCGACGCCGAAGTTAATTTCGTTAAGTTTAATATTTTTTTTAAGATTTTTTTTAGGAACTTTTGTACTGAAAATGTAAGTTTTTTTTGAGCTAAGTGATATTTTCTAATCCTATAAAAAAGGTCTAGTTATAATTTTGCATATGTTTCGTAATGAACGATTATAATTATGCATATCCTAAAATAAAATAAAAATGCTGTGGGTGTGTAGGTTATTCTAGTAATAGACTGGGGACTGGCCTATTAATCTAGTGTTTAGTGGCCTTGACTGCTATGCTGGAGGTCATCATACAAACATTTTTGGGAATTGAATCCACAAGTTCAATTCTCACAAATGTTTGTATAATGAGCACGATCATTTGTTCTGTCTCAGTGTAGTTATACATCTATACCTACTATGTATTTTATCAGTTGTCTACTATTCATAACAAGTTTTGCTTAGTTTAGGACTAGATGGGTAATCTTTAAGCTGATGTGAATCAAATAATAACAATTACGAACTCTGAATAGAATGCAGTAATAATAATAACTATCACACAGCGCCGTCTATTCCCAAGCTAAGCAACTTGTGTTATGAGTACTAGACAACTAATAAACATACTTAGCATAGTATAGCATAGCACCAGCCTTATAATGCTCACACTGCTGGGTCTCAGGCCTCCTCTCTAGAAGAGGAAATGGGCCGTAATCCACTACGCGGGCCCAGTACGGGTTGGTAGATGTCACATGGCGGATAAACATACTTATATATTTCTAAATATATAAATACTGTAAATAAATTACAGTAACCATTGATATAACGATAACTAAGGTATTCAATATACACACAAAATTTCATACAAATCGGTCAAGACGTTTAGGAAGAGTTAGGTGTCAAATACATACAAAAGAATTACCTATTTTTATAAAAATGTAAAAATGACAGTTAAGCTAGAACTACATTAGACGGACGCACACGTGTAACACGCCTGATTTTTACGTAGAACGACGTCGCGTGGCGTGGATCAAGTGTAGCTCTACAAGTTTAGTTATCATATAAAATGTGTGGACACCGACGCGCTCAGATCGACGTGTGTGGCACACGTGTGCGCAGTGTAGTTCTAGCATTAGTCTTCTGTCAAAATAAATGGTTAACTTACATATATAAAATCGGTCATGACAGCAGCCTGTTTTAACTGGATGTTTGGGAAATACTCTTGATATCCAACTCCTGCCAGGAGGTGTGCCGACATAAGCTTCTGATTGTACTCCGGAAGCATTGAAGCCAACACCAAGAATACTGTTCCACCCTGTACAGAACGAACATTTTTTTTATTTAGCTTCTTTTTTGTAATGTGAATGTAACCTTTGCAAATTCATAGATTATTTTGACTGAGGTACACTGTCCTCTGATATGAAAATATTGAAAAAAAAAATCAACGAACGGGGTGAATAGGAACGCAGGGGTGAATAGAAACAAAACTTTAATTAGGACTTTCACTCATTGCACCTATGACTCCTATAAAAATAATGGAAGCTTTGCTAGAAACCGTTATTGATTTCTAGCAAAGCTTTTTTTTATTACAATGCACGAAAAATGCCGTATTACGAATGCAAACAATTCCTTAATGTGACGTGAAAAAACCCCTTTATTGTTTTATTTCTGTTCACCCCGTTTAACTGCAACTCTGGAGTTTTTCGCCGGTTCTGCTCTGAAACAACCAATTGGAACCGTGCACTATCTTCTGGACGTGTTATAAATGCCTAGGCTTTTGTTTAACGATGCTCATAAATTCTTTATTTACCTGAGAATGTCCAATATAATGCAGCTTGTCCTTGTTGGTAACTTCCAGAATATAGTCGATCATAGCTGGCAAATCATACATTGCTATCTCTTCGAAGCTGAAGTCAAAGAACTGGAACTTCTGCTGTTCATCATCAGGGTTCAAGGTGGTGTGGAACCGAGAGTTCTTGTTGCCTCGAGCATTGCCCATCCAGACGTCGAAGTCAGAGTCAGCTAGATTGTAAGCTGGAAAAGATTTCCGAGAGAGTGTAATAAATGTCTAGCCTATAATGTCTCATTGCAGAGCCAAAGCGTGAATATTAAAGACCTTTTATTAACTGGGTCGTTCAAATTGAGGATCAAAGTCGTTGGAGTTACTCTGACCAGTTTCAATAGCTTTTCCTTGTCGAAGCTCTCAAAATGTCAACTCAATGGCACCTGTATTGAGGACTCAATAGAGGTGCCTGCGGTGGACGTCTGCCCCGCTAGGGCGGGCATCACCGTGTCCTCGTGGATTCGATTAGCGGCGGTGACCTCTCGCACTCGACCTTGGTTCAGGACATGGTCCAAAGCGGGAAGGAATGGGAAGAGTGGTAATGCTAGCGATGAAGATGGCCGCAACCGTGAAGGAACGGACATCCCAACACCCCAGCCACCGGCAGGTAATTTTTGAAAGAAAAGAGTTACCGTGGTTCTGGGCAACCTGTGCCATTTACCTTACCTTTGTGGGTTTTAATCATTAAAAGTCTCACACGCCTTCGCGATCTACCCTTGAGCGGGAGAAGTTGATGATTTCTCACCTCAAAAATTCACCTCTATTGTTTACAAAAATACCTAGTGTCTAGGGTTTTAACGAGGAAGCAGTCTAAGAAAAAATTAGTCTTGAGCATACCTCACAGAGCTTTCTTACAGAGCACAGAGAGTAAAGTCCCACATCCTCCGACCAGTTTTTTTTTTTTATGGTAGGTAAAATCATCAAATGACAAATCCCGCCCTTGGGTGGGGCGGGAGATAGTGTCTGACTCTTACTAACTAAAAATCTACCCTGCTCCTTTCATTGCCTTCGTCCAACGGCCCCAGGTTTCATTCTCACATAACCTTTGGCCCCAGTAAGCTTCGGCCCTACTGGGCCCCTACAGTTCGCTGACAACTCCTTGAGGCGCGCGGACGAGACGGGTGTTATGCGCCATAGATGTCGCTACACTATAATGTTGGACTTTGCAAAAATACAAATAAAATATTTCAAATCTTACCTAAGCTATGGTCCTGGTCAAGCATAACCATGGACTGCGAGGCTGACATAAGTCCGTGCATCAGGAAGACTACAGGCCTGTCTTGTGATGGGGGTTGCCCTAACCTTCCCTCAGGTATCCTGTGCATTTCCAGGATGTAGCCATCGGAGGTAGTGACTTTGTGGGTTTCTGGTTTGTAGCCATCTGCTCTTATTTTTTCAACCTGATAACAAATCAATTAATAAGTCTTTTAATTCTGTACAATTTTGGATTGTTTCCTAAATTTTTAATTATCATTCAAGCGTTTTTGCCACCAGAATTCTCGGTAGGCTTTAATTTATTAACCTAGGCCTTAATTTCCTCTACAATCCGTGGTAAGTTATCTAGCCAGGTGTAAATTTTCATTAGATTAAGTAATGTAACTAATTTACAGCTGGATTTGGAATTCTAATCATGAAATCTTTCGTAGAAGTGAGATTTTGGAAAATGGAAAAATAGGGATCTTAAAACGACTAGTCTACAACGAGTTCTTTATGCAATCCATTTGACAAAACAAACTGAATGTTAAAGGGATGGAGCTTAATAGGGTGTGTAAGTCCATCCCTCTTTTTCGCCCGTATGCCTGACATTTTAACACGTTATGGTAAGTCCCTTGAAATCAGAGTGGGATGTATCTAAAACCATAGAGCAACAGCATTTTTTTTTTGTTAGAGAAGTACGAAGAGCGTTTTAGATTTACGTAACAGATAAAAATATTGTGGTGAAATAGTGTTGACAAGTTTCACACTACAAGAAATCTTGACAGACGACGAAGTATGGATATCATAAAGATAACAATAACAAATTATTTCTAACGGTCACGGCGTTTGATTATCGCGTGGGATCTTGACATTCACTAAAGTCCATCATCAGCAGTAAAAACACCGTTTCTGATAACTCTACGATAACGCTAACTCTGTCACTGATTTCTGGAGTACAAGTTGTTTTTACATTAACACGAACGGAACGTTTACGTTTACGTTAACAGCTTGGAGCGGGCAATCAAAGCGCTGAACGTCACATCCACTATATTTGCGAACTAACTTTACTGCGTGCATCTGAATCTCCATGGGAAACACGCTTGCTCCATAGTCCCCTTGCAAACATTGAGCAAACATGTCGAAACCATTTGTGGCTAGTGCAGCATATATTTTATTTCATTTTATGTTTGAAGACTATAGACGCCCTTCTCGCTTTTGGAAATCTGACATTTACAACAAAAGATCTCCGAATTCATTGGTATTTATTTACAACTTGATTAGAGTTAAATATTTTTCACCTGACTGCTTTATTTACCGAGCGTGAAGCGTGATAACCGACAAGTACGTATTAGACGTGGTATTTTGCTCGCGTCCACGAATAGACTGAGCTCCCCTTTGTGTCCAAAAACGCTACCGATTGGAGAACGTTGCGCGTATCGTTGCACGCTCCAGGAGCGTGAACATATCCACTATGTGGAGCAGTTACAAGAGCGTAGAGAACAAGAGGCTTAAAACAAACACACTGTGCTCTCTGTACTCACAGTTTGGTAAACTGAATATGTTGGTTCAACATTTGAAGACGTCACCACACACAGAACACATCCTAATATCAATCGACCCAGCACCATTGTGACTGTAACTACTGGAAAATATCACATGTTCTGTCATACTTATACCTTATCCTTTATCAGCTAGTTATACAAGACTATTTGTTTTATTACTACGAGTAGTATAAATAAAACCTTTATGGTTGCGGATTCGACTGTTGTATTATGTTATTGTTTAATGACGATACATTTTTAGGGCAAGTTGTAAATATCTGTGATAAGTATTGAGTGGAAAATCTATGTTTTAGTCATATTGTTTTGATGTTTTTCCTGTGTGGAGTCGCGGTGTGTTATTTGAACTTATATATCTTTCTTTATCGAGATATAAATTTTGCTGATATCCATTTGTTACATTATCATAAAAGATCCCTGCGCGTTTTGGCGGCATTTTGATATACACTGTTTGGGAATATCAGATGCCTTGTTCAACCGAAGTGTATTAAATAAAATTCTGATTTAAATATATACCTACTAACCTAACCTAAATAAGTGCCTATTTTAAAGATCAGCCTTATTCACATTGCAGTAAATGAGTAGAGGCCCAACCAGGAACCCTTAACATCACTATTTGTCATTGGATGATTTTACCTACCATAAAAAAAAAAATCACTATTTTCATCTTGTTTTGTGGCAGTGGAAATTCTTTTACAGGCACAGGTAGGGTCGTCAACCGTACTGTAATATATAGTATTGTACTATATTTTCGGTCAATATACTATATACTGTTATAAATTCAAATTCAATTGTTCTTTTCTTTATGAAGTCCTAAATAAATTTGTTAGAGAAAATATTAACGGTAGCGAAAGCAGGTCGCTAACACCGACAGTCAAAAAAAAAAAAAAAAAAAATTCTAAAGTCTAAAAATATAAACTTTTAGCAAAAATATAGTTTTTGATTTATATTAATTTAATCATTTCAAAAAGTTGTCATATATGACATGACACTTTTATTTTAGAATTTAAATAGTTAAAAAAAATGCAAGAAGTGCAAACAAATACCACCTTATTATAAAAAGCGATCTAAAATAGTTCTGGGACTACTACTAGGTTTAATCCCGATTAAACGCTATCTAAATGTAGTTTTCGGGATTATTACTAAATTTAATACGAAATGCACGCGATCTAAATGTCCCGGACAACTATTAGGTTTAATGCCAATTAAAACTAGTAATAGTCCCGGAACTATTTCAGATCGCGTTTTGGAATAAGGCGGATATAGTTTAAAACCTAAATAACAAATAATATTTTTTGCTTTTTCCATGAAATTTATTTTTTAGCTTGTTTTGAAAAATACTATATTTCGTCGAAGAAATGTTGGCAACCCTAGGCACAGGCAACAACTTCGTGAACTATAGGCCAACATTTCACGACCTAATCAGTCCTCTACTGAGCCTGTTTCGCACTGATAGCAGAATCCTGGTGTAATCACTGGGGACAATCATTTATAGCCTAATTCTGGTTGGTCGTGACATCCGCAGCAGTCTCGTCAAGATCTTTAGTGTACTTCGCACTCGTGTTGAAAGGTATCGTTATGCTGTAATAGGGCTGTCTCATTTACAGTAATGTCTTGAACCTGAGTAGTATAATGTTTTAGTACTTTCTACATGCCTACTTCGTTAAGTAGATAGAGTTGACTGAGATTTTCATAGGTTTTTAGGGTTCCATAGCCAATTGGCAAAAACGGATCCCTTATGGATTCGTCATGTCTGTCTGTCCGTCCGTATGTCACAGCCACTTTTTTTCCAAACTATAAGAACTATACTGTTGAATCTTGGTAAGTAGATGTATTATGTGAAACGCATTAAGATTTTCACAAAAATAGAAAAAAAAAAACAATAAATTTAGAACTGAAACTCAATTTTTTTTTTCATCAAACCCATACGTGTGAGGTATTTGATAGGTCTTCAAAAATGATATTGAGGTTTCTATTATCATTTTTTTCTAAACTGAAAAGTTTGCGCGAGAGACACTTCGAAAGTGGTAAAATGTGTATCCCCCTGTAATTTCTAAAAGAAGAGAATTTAAAAACTAAAAAAAATATAATGATGTACATTACCATGCAAACTTCCACCTAAAATTGGTTTGAACGAGATCTAGTCGGTGGTTTTTTTCTTAATACGTCATAAATCGTAAACCGCAATTTACCGAGTTTGTACGGAACGGAACCCTCAGTGCGTGAGTCCGACTCGCACTTGCCCAGTTTTTTTTACGTTACTTTTATCTACCAAACCAGTTTTTTTTTTAATCAGGGCAAAAGCCTCCTGGTCTGAGGAAATACAGGAAAAAATTTACTTGTGCATAGCACAAACCAATCAACAAAATAAAAAAAGATTGAGTAACTAAAAAATAAAAGAAAAAATAACTCCGAAAGAGCTCTGTTCTGATATAAGCTGCGATATTTGAATAAAAAATACCCAGCGCTGGTATTCTGATGGCCAGTCCTTTTGATAGGAGATGCGCTCGTCAGAACGTATATCGGAGATACCTACAAACAAAATACATGTCGCGCCTCGGAAACGTCCCTCCCCTTGTCTTCTGAGTTCTGTCGATTACTCTTTCACTTGTTATTTCGTTTCGTATTCGTCATGTTGTGAGTTCGCGCCTCATTTAGACCATTAAGTGTTTAATTTGACGCTTCTGCCTCCGCCTCCGATTCGGACTCGCCTCATGGTTTATATCGCGTACATCGAAGATCGAAGGAATGCAACAATTTGTTTGCAAGGGTCTTCTCGCCCGATTATAATTTAGGTGTCTTTAAGGCTCGAGTAAATAGTCTCCTAATAAACTCTCATCGCGTCTCACCATCAACGATTACATCACTGCTTACAAGACAAGTACTAGTTTATATAAGGTGTTAAAAAATTAACTGCAAGAATTTTGTCCACTTACTCGCCATCGAAAAACAAACACATCAAAAAAAAAAAAAATTTTTTTTGAGCGTTTTTATATTTTCACATAATTAAAATAATTACGTATAATATTTTTTTGTGCGCTGTACCCAGGGCTGCGCTTGAGGCTTGGGCCGCCATCGTACCGCGCGTGAGCGGCTTGCTAGCGGTTCCCCCGCCGCCCGCTACTCTTCCCGCAGCTCTCTCTACCCCTCCCGACCCTTAGTTGTCCGAAATCCGTCGCGCGGTAAGGGTGTTTTCTTGTGTCATTGCGGCGAATACGTGTGTTCGTGCAGTTTCGTGCTTTTAATAATGCCGTTTACGTATTCCAATCGAGAGTACTTAGATATGGTAGTGTCCTACATTACGACTGGTCAAAGTTTAGCTGCGGCACGTAACCGTTACCGTGAACTGTATGGTGAGCAACGACGAGTGCCTGCTGTCCAAACAATCCTAGGAGTCTACCAGTGCTTTTAATATGCTATTTGTAAGTAAGCTCGATAATTTGCCAGTCCAAAGTCTGAGAAATGTGATGAAAAAATTAGAATCAGCTGTTTACGAATTTGCGCCGTCGCGTGTCGTGTCACAGGGGTGAACGACTCACGCGTACCTACGTCGGGGCGATCGCGCCGGCGCACGTGCGGTGTAGGTACAGTGCGCATATTCAATAATTTTGTGTGAAGTGAAAATATTGCATATCTCCGAAACGGGTTGTTATTTAAAAATCATTTTTTCGCCAATTATTTTTATTTGTAATTCTAAACCAGTTCTTACTTTTCTTGCAGTTAATTTTTTAACACCTTATATTTAAAAAAAAAAACCGTTCCGATTCCTGTGAACCCAACTTAAGAACTCCAGGTCCGAATTCGGTTCCGAAATAATCAGTTCTGTAACAACCCTAATTTGCACGTGTTCTGCTATTGCCATCGACTTTTCTTTTTCTCTTTATTACAATCTAAAGGGTCAATTTAAAAGACCATTTTACAAAACGCCAACCCTGCATATTAACAAAGATGATTATAACGATAGCGATGTATAAGATCATTAGGAAGGCTGTGTTTCACGTCATTACCCACGCCGACATATGGGAGTAACCATTTTATTACGCCATTTTGTTTATTTATCCCCAAATTAACTCTTAATTTGACCTTTAACCTTGTAATTTGTGTAATTGTTTCGATAAATGAAGGCTTCATTTAGGGTTTACCTTTTGTAAGTGGTTTTGCCCCTTGTAATTTTGTTTCTTTCAGAGGAAGAGTTATGAAGGGTTTCTGTTGAAAGGCTGCATTAGTGGTAAAAGTTGGCAATTCAGAATAGGAATTGAGTGTGTTTATTTCATCTTTCTTTACCAACCTCTTTAGTCTCTATTTTAAAACTAAACCGAACTATTTGAAATAAACTAATAATAGTTTGTTTCAAAGTTCCATTAATTACGAATTTACTATTTTGTTATACTTATTCTTTTGTTTATAGGTCTTAATGCAGGTAATCTTATAAATGAATTATAATAACGAGTTTATTCGAATACTGTTAATTAATTCAGAGTTTTGACTGGTTTCAGTGAAAATTATTATTAAGTTCAAAATCGTAGGTTTAAAAAAAAAAACGTTTTTTTACCTATAAGCATCCTATAAGTATCGAATTCCTTCAAAATATGATATTATTAACTCTTTGAGTAAATGTTAGTAATTTTAAAATACTTTTAACTCGTCAAAAGTACTTCTGTCTAACTCTTACAGTTAAAAGTGGTTTTGCCCAATTAACAATGTAGTGACAAAAAGGTATATTATGTCGGTCCAGGGTGCTGAACAGATTGGAAATCTCCTCCAGAGAAATTATTATGTCGGTAACGAGCAATAAACAAAGTATTTCAGATCGCACAACTAATTTAATATGATGCCGGTGAACCGAGAGTCAATTCTTAGACCAGTGTTGTCCATGAGCTGCTGACAGATAAATGGGAACCTACGAAACTGCCATCTAGAATCTGTCAAGTAGTGGCGTCCCACACCGCTGTCCTCTCGTTGTCAAGCAACCTCTTGTACTATTGAATCCACCGACGTATACATTCTGCATTAATTAAACAAAGTCCAGTTGAAACCAAAAAGATACCCCACACAAAGTCAACGAAAATCAATTCAAAGTTAAACACGAAGGAGTTAGAAATTCAGAAACCGCCCACCACATTATAGTCAAGAACTGTACAAAGTATAACAACATCAAAAACCCTTTAATTGGAGCAGATCAAGGAATCCGTAGACCGTAACTCTTCTAAATGAATCAAAACTTTTAATGGCGAAGGAAAAGAACTTGAGACGTTGCACGAGTTGAAACAAATAAACTCTACGAATGAGTAACGAGGAAAGTTTTTGATGACGACACTCAAAGACAAGGTTGGGGACGATTTGGACCACTTCTAGAATTTATAGGCCTATTTATCCGTCGTACCCTAGAATACGGAGCTGTACATAGTTGCCTTTTAATTTTCTGCCTCGGTAAGATTTACAGTAAGAGAATACTGTAGCCTGAAGATTCGCTAAACTTAAGTGTCGGTGGGAAGGGCACATTGCTCGTAGGACAGATAGCCGATGGAGCCAAAAGATTCGCCAAACTTAAGTGACGATGGGCAGGGCAAATTGCTCGTAGGATAGATAGTCGATGGAGCCAAAAGATTCGCCAAACTTAAGTGGCGGTAGGCAGGGCAAATTGCTCGTAGGACAGATAGTCGATGAAGCCAAAAGATTCGCCAAACTTAAGTGTCAGCGGGCAGGGCACATCGCTCGTAGGATAGATAGTTGATGTAGCCAAAAGATTCGCCAAACTTAAGTGTCAGCGGGCAGGGCACATCGCTCGTAGGATAGATAGTTGATGTAGCCAAAAGATTCGCCAAACTTAAGTGTCAGCGGGCAGGGCACATCGCTCGTAGGATAGATAGTTGATGTAGCCAAAAGATTCGCCAAACTTAAGTGTCAGCGGGCAGGGCACATCGCTCGTAGGATAGATAGTTGATGTAGCCAAAAGATTCGCCAAACTTAAGTGTCAGCGGGCAGGGCACATCGCTCGTAGGATAGATAGTTGATGTAGCCAAAAGATTCGCCAAACTTAAGTGTCAGCGGGCAGGGCACATCGCTCGTAGGATAGATAGTTGATGTAGCCAAAAGATTCGCCAAACTTAAGTGTCAGCGGGCAGGGCACATCGCTCGTAGGATAGATAGTTGATGTAGCCAAAAGATTCGCCAAACTTAAGTGTCAGCGGGCAGGGCACATCGCTCGTAGGATAGATAGTTGATGTAGCCAAAAGATTCGCCAAACTTAAGTGTCAGCGGGCAGGGCACATCGCTCGTAGGATAGATAGTTGATGTAGCCAAAAGATTCGCCAAACTTAAGTGTCAGCGGGCAGGGCACATCGCTCGTAGGATAGATAGTTGATGTAGCCAAAAGATTCGCCAAACTTAAGTGTCAGCGGGCAGGGCACATCGCTCGTAGGTTAGATAGTTAATGTAGCCAAAAGATTCGCCAAACTTAAGTGTCAGCGGGCAGGGCACATCGCTCGTAAGATAGATAGTTGATGTAGCCAAAAGATTCGCCAAACTTAAGTGACGGTGGGCAGAGCTCATTACTCGTAGGACAGACAGTCGACGGGACCCCAAAAAAGTCTGGAACCGTTGACCTGGTGAGAGTTGTGTGAATGGAAAGTTGTGAAATGATGATCAGATGAGTAGTTTTTTTTATCATATATTATCCTGAGTTTTTGCTCAGGGTTAACCCTTAGGCATTGATAAGCATTGAGTGATTTAAAAGTCAAGATTTCTGTACCGTTCATGGTTATAATTGTCAAGAACTACACTGAGAAGAAGAACAGAACTGAACCTCAAAGTTTTCAATTTTGATAATTGAAATGTTTTACATTTATAATCATAGTCTCCTCTATACACCATCACCTGAATGGCTACTTCGTTTTTCATATCATCATTCGCGTAATAAATCCATTGCTTCTTTGGTCTCCCTTTACACCACTCCCCTGAAGCTTTAATCAATAAAAGAAATCGCAGCGAACCAAACAATACAAAAGTTCACTACAGCTTAGTTATCGGCAGCAGGTATAGCGCCACCTGTGGTATATAGTGTCACGTCCAACGGAACTGCGCTCTCAGCACGTAGCGCGCATTTCAACCGATGGGGAAGTTCCATTTAAAAATCTAAAGGATTGGTTCTACTAGTTAGAATATAGGAATTCTGGTAACGGTTAGTCGGTATGTTTTGATTTTTTTGAACTGTTTAATGTTCATGCTGGTTTTTTTTTTTTTTTTTACGGTAGGTAAAATCATCCAATGACAAATCCCGCCCTTGGGCGGAGCGGGAAATAGTGTCAGACTTTTACTGACTAAAATCCTACCCTGTTCCTTCCCTGCCTTGGTTCCAGGGCCCTGGTATGCATTTTCATACCTTCCCAGAGCCCCAGACTAGGCCTCGACCCTACTGGGCCCCTACGGTTTGCTGACAACTCCTTGAGGCGCACGGGAACAGTGCGCGCCGTAAACGACTTGGGCTCGGTCCGGTCTGTTACCGGACAAACGGACAGCGAGCTACCCATTGCCCGCCGTCCGCAAGCCCGCGTCTACGGTGGCCGGAAATTTGGATCGGAGTTACGGCGGCGGCTGCGGCGTGAGCGCCGTTGCCTGATACGGTCAGCCTCCTCCTTTGCTAGCATTACTGCTTCGCAGAAGGAGGCGACCGCCTGCCACTCCTCCTCGCTCCGGAGCATGGCTTGAACCAAGCCCCGGCGCGAGAGATCGCCTCCGATTGCCCCCACGAGGACACGGCGATGCTCTTCCCAAGCGGGGCACACCTCTACCGTGTGCTCCACCGTGTCCACCGGGCGTTCCGCACAGTGACGACACCCGGGCGTCACCTCCGCACGGATCTTGTACAGGTACGGCCCGAACTTGCCATGTTCGGTTAGTACCTGCGCCATGCGGAAGGTTATGACACCGTGAGGCCTTTCCAGCCACGCCTCAAAGAGGGGCCTTACCGCCTCAATCGTGGCGTGCCCAGCACAGGGTTGCGACAGTCGTTCTCGCCATTTCACCATGAGATCTCGCCGGAACTCTGTCCGCCAAGCCGCGACTTGTCGCGGCAGCGGGGATTCGCCCCGGCGTTGCATCTCCACGCGCAGATCGTGCATGCGTGCAAGGACTGTTGCCTCCAGATCCCATGGTGGCAGGCCAGCAAGGAGGCTCGCCGCTTCGCGGGATACCGTGCGGTATCCCCGAATCATCCGTATGGCCATGACCCTCTGGCAGGCGTTCAGCAGGGCCGCCGGTCGCCTTCGCAGCGTCGGCGCCCACACAGGCGCCCCGTAAAGGGCCATGGACCGAACGATGCCAGCGTAGAGCCTCCGGCAGGAGGCGTCTGGACCCCCCAGGTTCGGCAGGAGCCGCTTGAGTGCAGCCGAAGTCCGATTAAGTTGGGGAGCCAAACGTCGGAAGTGCGCCTCGAAGTTCCACCGGCTGTCGAGGACGAGTCCCAGGTACTTCATCGTCGACCCGACGCCGATGTGAACTCCTCCTACCGTTAATTGGGAACCCGGTGGTGGCGCGTACCGAGGGCCGTGAAAGCACATGGCCTCGGACTTGTGCAATGCCACCTCGAGTCCCAACTGCTGGATCCTCTCCACGACTGTCGCAACCCCGCGCGTCGCTAGTTCGACCGCCGCCTGGTACGACCGTCCCCGCGCCAGGACCAGCGTGTCGTCCGCGTAGCAGACCACGCTGACCCCGTCGGGGAGGTCGGCGCGCAGCACGTAGTCGTACCCGATGTTCCACAAGGGCGGCCCTAGTACCGATCCCTGTGGGACACCGCACGACATCTCTCGCCGATTCCATTCTCCCTGATGACCGGGGTAGATAATGTACCTGCTCGACAGGTAGGCCTCGATCACACGACAGAGGTAGTCGGGCACCCGGTGGTACCGGAGTGCGCTCCTAATGCTATTCCAGGGCAGGGAGTTGAAGGCGTTGGCGATATCCAAAGACACCGCCAAGACACACCTGCCCCGGGACACTGCATTCCCCGTCGTGAGGGCTCGCACGCGCATGATGGCGTCAACCGTTGAGCGCATCCTGCGGAAGCCGAACTGGTCATCCGACAGGTTCGGCCCGACCCGTGCTAGGTGCGCGACGAGGCGGTTTGCAACTACTCTTTCAAAGAGCTTGCCCACCTCGTCGAGCAGCACAATGGGCCGATACGCGGACGGAGAGTCCGCAGGTCGCCCTGGCTTCGCGATTAGGACCAGTTTCCCCGTCTTCCAACGAAGCGGGAACTGGCCCCTCTCCATACATGCGCTGAGGAGCCCTCTGAGTCGAGGCCCGAGAGCCTCCATGGCCAGGACCCAGGCTTTTCCAGGCAAGCCGTCGGGTCCCGGGGCGGTATTTTTGGCATTCAGCCTTTGTACCGCCACTCTCATCTCTACCTCGGTCACCTCTGGAGCAATATGGTCACCGTCGTCGCCATTGTGGTCCGCGTCGGACACCGCAGGTGGCGGAGCCATGGGCGGGGGGGTGTGTTCCCCCCGCGCAGGGAACAGAGAGTTCACTACACCCTCCACAAGCTGGGGCCGGAGACTCTGCGTCAGCGGGGGAGCCCAGGGGCGGAGTTTATCCCGCACCGCCTTGTACGGGCGACCCCACGGGTCCACGTTGAGAGTCCCCAGCCACACGTTGCGGGCCTCGAGTTTGGCCCGCTTTATCTCCGCTCGGAGGGTGCGCTTTGCTGCTCTGTATCCCTCATACAGCTCCGCCTCTATGGCCTCTGCATCCGGTGGACGGATGCGGCGTCTGCGGTGTCTGGAGTACCGGCGTCGCGCGGCAGTGCATGCGTCACGCAGTGCCGCAATCTCCGGCGACCACCAGTGCACCTGGCGCTGGGCACGTCCTGGTCGGACTCGGGGCATAGCCGCGTCGCAAATTTGCGACAAGGCCTCCCCGAACCAGTCCGCCTCGGCGTCAATGTCGACAGGCCTGTCCGGTGCTTGCACCCAGGCCTGTACCGCCGCGGCCTGCCGGAAGAGATCCCGGTCCAGCTGCCTCAGCGCCCAACGCGGACCACACGGGGTCCGTTGGACCGGCGCGGTCGAGGACTGGGCGGAGACGTCGAACCGGATGTACCGGTGGTCCGAATACGTCTCCACCCCCTCTATGACGCGCCAGTCGACGACACGCGGTGACAGAGCAGGGCTGGCGAACGTTATGTCCACGACAGACTCACCCTGCATCCGCACACACGTGGGGACAGAACCCCGGTTTATAACGACCAGGCCCAACTCCAGGGCCCAGGCCTCCACCCTCCGACCCCGCTCGTTCGTGAACCGGGAACCCCAAGCCTCGTTCCAGGCGTTGAAGTCCCCGCACACGACCACAGGGAGGGAGGAGTGAAACCTAGCGACGACGGCATTCAGCTCCATAAGGGAGTTGTCTAGATCGGCGAGAGATCTGTTCGGGGACAGGTAGACTCCCACCACCACAATGTCCCCGAACCGTGCTGCCACGCAACCCCGCCCCCTCGTGACGGCCTCGAGGGACGGGGTACCGGCGGCGGCCGACGAAATTAAGGTCACCGAGCCGCTCAGGTCCTGAACCCAGTCGGCTCTGGGCAGGACAAAGTGCGGCTCGGAGACCACGGCGATATTGATCGACCACTGCGCCATGCTCTGGAGCAACAGATCCTGAGCGGGGGCGCAGTGGTTGATATTCGCCTGGAGGAGACGTAGTGGTGCCGTTATTGGCAGTCCATTGTCTCCTCCCGAGCCCCCTGTGAGGGCACTGCCGCGGTGGTTGCGGCGGCGACAGCAGCCACGGCAGCGGCCGCGGCGGTGGGCCTACGGACCTTGCCCTTGGCCATGGCGGGGGGGGTCGCAGGGCCTGCTCCCAGCCCGGTGATCGGCCTGCTTGCCAGCCGCCGCACATGCATAACAATGCGGCGACTCACGGCATTCTGCAGCCTTGTGACCGGGCTTGCCACACTGGAAGCAGTGGTCACTGCGATCCACCTCCGCAGCGCAACAGGCCCCCACGTGGTGCCCCACATGGCAGCGGTAGCACCGCAGAGGTCTGGGCTCCAGCAGTTTCACCTGCGCGGAGACCCAGCCCACCAGAAGCCGTCGGCCCACCTCGGAGATGGTTTTGGCCGCCGACACGGGGCAGCTTACCGTTACGGCTCGCATCCCCGTGCTGTCAGCGCGGATTGTGCCCGCCCGAACCTGATCGGCCGTGCACCCTCCAGCCCTGACGATGGCGGCCACCACCTCGTCCACCTTGACTGAGTCATCCAGGCCCATTATGCGCATGTCTATGCACCTGGATGGCCTGGACACTCGTGCCTCTTCGGCGTCTAGAGACGCCCTGATCTTGACGGCCAGGGCGTCCGCTGCAGCGCTGTTGTCCGTGCCAGGGACCTCCAGTATGCGGGCTCCGGTTGCAGTGCGTCGCATACGGAAGCCCCCAGAGGCTCCGAGCTCGTCAAGGTGGGGCAACACCGCCCGCCTTGCCTTCTCCATGACGTCGTCGTACGTCACGCCCCTCTTTTCCGCTTCTGGCTGCAGCGTGATGACTACAGCCGCGGAGTTCGGGGCGTGAAGTCTGGCCGCCATGGCCCGCTTCCGGCGCTCCTGTCGCTTCGCCCGTTTCTTGGCCGCCCTTGCGGTCTTGCCCGCCTTCCTTTTGGCGCCGACAACAGTCCATTCGGCGCCAGCCGAGGGTTCTTCCGACGGAGGAGGCCGTCGGCGCGGCCCAGTCACCGTCGCGGCAGGTGGTCCCACCGGTGCCGTCGAAGGAGCGGTCTTCCCCTGCCGCTGCCGTTGCGTAGCAGCTGGGGCTGGCTTTGTAGGCGCCGACGTCATGGCCCCGCGCCTGGCTTGGCCGGGTGGGCCCGCCCTGGGCGCAGCAGCCGTGGCCGCGGCGGCGGCGGCATAAGACGCCGCGTTGCGTTGGCCGGTGGCCGCGAGCGGGGGGCGTAATACAATGCCCTCCAGCAGGGACAGCTGCTGCTGTATTCGCAGCTGGAACTGCTGCTGCTGTTCCTGTAGCTGCTTTTGCAGCTGCTGCTGGAAAGCAGCCAGCTCCCGCTGCACCAGCGTCAGCAGCTGGCTTCCCGACTCGGCCTGGGGCTGGGGCTGGGGCTGGGGCCGAGGCTGGGGCTGAGGCTGGGGCTGGGGCCGACTTTGCCCCTGCCCCTGCCCGCACCCCCCCTCCACAGGCTTCCGGCTGCCGGCTCCATGGACCCCCGTGAGCTCGGCCTGAAGCTCGGCTCGGAGCCCGGTTCGAAGCTCGGCCCGGAGCTTCGCCACGCTCTTTCGCAGGGCGATGTCGAAGGCCTCCTGCATAGAGGCGGCATGACGTAGGACCGTCCTCTCCTTCGAGGTCCGTTCGCGCTTGCGGCCCATATCCCGCAGCGCGGCGACCACGAGCTCACCGAAGGTCCTGCGCGACTCCTCGGCGGAGTCTTCGCGTTCACTGCCAGATGGTCCCGAGGGGACCATCGCAGCGTTGGCCGCAGCGGGGTGGCGCCCTTCCGCGGCGAGCCTCTCGGCTCGCTCAGCCGCTTCCTGGGAGGTGACTCCCCGTCCTTTTCCCGGTGCTCGGCCCGCTCCCCGCCCACTGGTAGGGATTTTTCGGGCCGAGCCCTTTTCACCATCGGAGGACGACTTGTCTCTCGACAGGGAGCGTTTCCGGAAGAAAATTGCGTTTCTTCCGGAGTCGCCTCCCGACTGCACCTCCTCTTCCATCTCCGAGCCTGAGCTCCTTCCGGATGCCGCGTCGGACTCCGACCGCGCATCACTCTCCATAGGGTTTTTAAAAAAATTATTTTTGTTCTTATCCATATGATTCCCACGAGTATAAACTTCGGGTACTTGCTCAAAATCTGTGGTCCGCACTAGAGACTAATTTAGCTACCCATTAGTCAAGCTAACAACCTCCCTCACGGTGCGCCGCCGCTTGGAGGTTTGGGGTAATTTTTTATAGAGGTTGTCTTCCTCGCGGCCCGGGCGGTTAAGCCAGGACCCTCGACCCCCATCAAAAGTCAGAAACATGACCTTGGACAATCTCTGGGGCTACGAGAACAACGGTGGCAGAAGGAGGAGAGAGCCTTCCTCCTGCCTGCCCGGTGGCAGGGTGAGTGCACGCCGAGCCCGCTCTTGCTTCGCCACTGTGCCCTCTGCTGAGAGCAGAGGGACACGCGTTGAAGCGCTCCTTCAGACAGAACATTCGCAGACGGCCATCGAGGCCCCTTAGGCAAGAGTGCCCAAGGGGGGTGTTGGCCGCCTCCCAGGGTGCACCGTCCCGCAGACTAGCCTTCGCTCCGGACGTATCCGCAAGGGAACTATAGCCTGCGGGCACTCGTGGAGGTTTTCTGTCGTGGCACCCCATGTTCATGCTGGTGTGCTTCTACCAATTGATAGGTGTTTGGTATTATCGCAGGTTATTTTGCTTTGCATCTTGCGATGTAAAAAACGGTGTAGTACATTTTACAAGTTGTTTAACTTTTTATATGTTATGGGTGAATAAAACCGATCTGGTTGTAGCCGGCGACCGGGGCGTGAAATAATTTTAAAATTTATCTTCATCCTTAAAAAACCAGTATCGCTTGAAAGATTCAAAAAGGTTGCGCGGTGTCGCGATCAGTCCAGCGGCCTCGCTTGTCAACGTTCCTGCCAACGTATTTAGGAGGCTCTGCCGGCTTTTCATGTAGCTGCCCGCCGCTGCCGGTC
This sequence comes from Leucania comma, assembly GCA_958295575.1. Taxonomy (NCBI): domain Eukaryota; kingdom Metazoa; phylum Arthropoda; class Insecta; order Lepidoptera; family Noctuidae; genus Leucania; species Leucania comma. The sequence continues at coordinate 25,589,711 of OY282463.1, forward strand.
CGATGTAAATGGGTAAGAATGTGTCTTCATTCTTCGAAACAAAAGAAATCATAGAAACCTTAGAACTTTTGTAAGTTAAATTTCTAATAAGTGCGAAAATACTAGCCCGTAATGTAATTGGGTGAAAGGTCATTTTCAGCCCGAAGTTCTATTCAAGCAAAAAAATACTCAATATAGGATTTCGACGGCTATTTAGTTTTATAAAACTTGTCTCTCTGATACAAAGAGATCCTATTTTTCAGCTCTAGTAAATTTGATACCTAATTCTAAGCTTGATTAAACATAAACCTTTCAACTAAATTTCGGATCAAAGTTCAGAAACGACTTGCTCAATTTTTTTTTTCTAGTGAAAAGTTTTTAAATTATCCAATGACAAATCTCGTCCTTGGGCGGAGCGGGAGATAGTGTCAGACTCTTACTGAATAAAAACCTACCCCGTTCCTTCATTGCCATCATACCGGGGCCGAGCCTTCATTTGAGAAGCTGACCTTTGACCCCAGTAGGCTTCGACCCTGCCTGCAGCTAGCAGGCTGGGCCTCTTCTCCTCTTGAGGCGCGCGGGAACAGTACATGCCGTCGACGACTTAGGCTCGGTCAGGTCGGTTACCGGACGGTCGGACAGCACGCTACCCATTGCTCGTCGTCCGTAAGTCCATGCCTATGGTGGCCAGAAATTGGGATCGGAATCCCGTTGCCTTTGCCTGATGCGGTCGGCCTCCCTCTTTGCTAGCATTACTGCTTCGCAGAAGGAGGCGACCGCCTGCCATCCCTCCTTGCTTCGGATTATGGCCTGTACCAAGGCCCGGCGCGAGAGATCGCCACCGCCGATCCCCCCACGAGGACACGGCGATGCTCTGCCCAGGCGGGGCACACCTCTACATTGTGCTCCACCGTGTCCTCCGGGCGTTCCGCACAGTGGCGCACCCGACTTCTTCGTAAGGGTCAGAGGTGAGAATTGATTGACTTGTTCCCGTTCCAACTAAATAATTGATTGTTACTAATAAATAATGGAAGTGACAGATGAGTGGGTATAGTTGGGCTTTCATTCCTTTGTCGCAAATCCTTGGCTTTACGCCTGACAGTTCAGTTTCCTGTATCGGGGATTACACTTAAATAATTAAGCACTTCGAATAGTGCTGCGCTGTGATACGTCCGCGACCGGGATTTACTTTCGGATATTGAAATATTGCAATGTGAAATATTTTATGTAAGCTTCGGCGATAAATGTTCGACGTATTTATTTATATTCTGTGATTAAAATCGAATGTATTAAAGTATAAACGTAGCAGAGTTTACGCCGAAATACTTAAACTTTTATTTTTGTTTTACCTAGATACTCGAGCAAATGACAAACACGAGGCAACCCACGCGCGTTTCGTTTTCCTGCTCGAACCCACTTCAATAGAATGCTAACGACTTAAACTTTGTATTTATTTAGTAAGCACTGAATTTAACAAAATATTTCAAGTTTGTTATAAGAAAAATAAGAAGGAATGCCTTGTAAAATAAGACTGTACGAATAAATGGACGATAACACTACATGGCGTTGTATCTATATTTCTACTAGATACCAAACCAATTCATGATAATGCAGTGTGTTTACCCTAAATCTCTGTCTTAGATTGCTATCAAAAATATTTTACATAATCTACGTTTTCGTTTAAGCTTGAACATTATAACTAATAGCTTTCCAGAATAATCGGAATTTCGCTAAACAAAATGTGAAAGTTTAATAACGTCGATTAGGGATTGGGATCAAAGCAATCGAGCGTTAAACTGCATTGAAAATGCGGGATTTTACGTCTCGTGCACAACGCGAGCGGGCGTGTTCAAAAGCCGGGACATCCCGCGGTAATTGCCAGCTGTCCCGGCGAGTGGCATCCCTACCTGTGAGGTATACACCTATGCCGTGTTAGGGATGTATGTTCATCACGAAGCATTATTGTTAGTCAATGTTGGTTTATGTGTGCTTTGTGAATTTTGGAGTGGGTGATTGTTACCTACAATACGAAATGCTTTTATGCTTCTTTAAATTGATTCATTGAATAACAGTGGGCGGTTAAGGTACCCTAATGGTGATTAGGGATAAAGGGTCTGATGAGATATTGTTTCTAAGAATATTAAAATTGCCCTTTTTTTATTAAGTACCTAGTAGCGACCCGCCCCTGCTTCGCACGGGTGCAATGGTTATATTAAATATATTTTACATGTATTGTACACATAAACCTTCCTGTTGAATCACTCTATCTATTAAAAATCGCATCAAAATCCGTTGCGCAGTTTTAAAGATCTAAGCATACATAGGGATAGACAGCGGGAAGCGACTTTGTTTTATACTAAGCTTGTAGTGATGATAGGCTCGCGTTTGACCACTATCTCACTTGATGGTAAGTGATCATGTAGTGATGATGGAGCCCACTTGCCTAGAAGTAAACTTTCGCTCTTGACTTAAACACCCATAGCTTGTAGCTATCAGGAAACATAGACACCGGCTTGGGATTCCACTTCTTAGCTGTACTCACAATTAATGTGTTCCCAAAACGTTTTGAGCGTATGGGTGGGATATTCACCATGTGCACCATGGCGCAGCACCCTACAAATGGTGGTCCGATGATAGAACAGGCTGGTAAAATTTAAAAAAAAATCCACATGCAACTGAAACTGGACTTTGAAACTCCACAAAAACATGTAGAACAGATTTTTTGTAACGTAACATAGAACACAAACCATATAACAAATACTATGACGGATGGCCGTGTCGACGACTCCTGGCATTCGTATGCTGTCCGTTTGCCATCGGGGTGTGTGCCGTTTTAGTCCATACGACACGATTCCGGTACGATGACGACAATTTGTTTGGCCGTCTGGTAAATACAGGACCGACTCCGAGTAGTCGACGGCGCTTAGTGTTCCACGCGCGCTTCATAGAGATGCCAGCAAAACCGTAGGGGCTCGACAGGGCCGACGCCTGCTCGGGCCACAGATAAGGTCTGAAAAGGAAACGCCAACTGAAGGACACAGATATGCTCGCTTAACCCTAGAGCCTGAAAAGTCATTGGATGATGTCCTACCTAAAAAAAAAGTAACTTAAGTCATAATTATTTTCGTTACTTTTACTTACCAGCAGTTTCACCCATTTAGAAAAAATATCCAATTGGTCCACCTTGTGGGAGACCTAACACTGCGTCTTACGGTACGTGGTACTACACCTTACAACCTTTGTTCCTGATTGAACATCTGTTCTGCGAGCGATGTGTTCAGTGCACTGTTAGGTTTGGCGATTCTTCGGGCTATGTCGACGACCTTGATTCTCCTGTGGATATCTTAATTTCTGATGCGATCATGCAGGGATACTCTTTTATTGTACACCTCATGGATAACACAGGACTAACATTTATAAAAAACAAGTGCACTTACTGTAGGCGCTAGTTAAGCCAACTGCTTTTTGTAGTTTTTAAGTACTTTTGAAAATTGCAATGATCATGAATAATGGACTTACAGTTGTTTTTCTTCGTTTCAGGTAAGAGAGGTGGAAAAACAATCCATGGGGAGCTGAAAACATATGCAAAGGACACTTAACTTATCCTAAGAAATTTCGCAGATCACTTGGTTACGCAAGTGATCTGCGACATTTCTTAGGATAAGTTGTGGTATTTAATAATCAGCATTACATTATGTAATTTATTTCATCACCACTACTCTCAAAACGGTAAAGGAAAACATCGTGAGGAAACCGGCATGTCCTAGAACCAAAAATTCGAAGACATTGACATCCACCAACCCGCACTGGGCCCGTGTGGTGGATTACAGCCCATTACCTCTTCTCGAGAGGAGGCCTGAGTCCCAGCAGTGGGAACATTATAAGGCTGATGCTATGCTATGCTAATCAGCTGTGGCTTCCTTGATCAGCAGTTTGTGGTGTGATATCTAAGTGGCTGTACTACTGACAGAAAAGGGATGATGCCATGCGTGACGGTACGTATGGCGCAGTGGTTGAACGATTGGCTATTGCACTGGATATCGCTGGTTCGATTGCCGCGTGGGAAAAATGTTTTTATCGCCTGTTCTCATATTTGTGAATGCACCCACGATTCAGAAGTTATTCCTAGCGAGGAGAACCCTTTTTTTAAGTAAAAAAGTAACATTTATACCTATTGTGCACTTTGGTACAAGATTAACTCTTTTTTTACTGCTGATCGGCTCATTATTGACCCCTATCTCATATAATAAAAAGCGAAAGTGTAGTTGACGATGGAGCACATGGTTTTCATCATCAACATCATCACTTCAGTCGAAAGACGTCCACGGTTGGACATAGGCCTCCCCCAAGTGTCGTCATAATGAGCGGTCCTGCGCATCTTGCAACCAACGGATTCACGCGTCCCTCACCAGGTCATCGGTCCACCTTGTGGCCTTCCAACGCTGCGTCATCCTCATGGTTTTGGTGATGGTTTTTACATCGTTTTGTTGGAGTATAACAAAAACAAATCTATCCTTCTTCAGCACTATAGTCTTTCTCTTTCTAACCAATAAATATTATATTTAATGGACAGAGTCCCCTGTCACCACTTAACTGAAATCTCTAGTATAGTCACCGTTACTGTATTCTACCAGCCTTGCTTAGGAGCACACGTCTCACGTCATATTATTGAAACACACCTTCCAGTATATAAAAAAAAGGATAATAAACTGCTATTAAAGAAATACTTAATACAGTCTATACTTTGGTGTCCACGGCATTCACCTAACCCCAACAAGTTTATATTTAAGGTAGAACTACACTGCGCACACGTCTGCTACACACGCCGCACATACCGTACATTTTATATGGAAACTAGACTTGTAGAGCTACACTTGATCCACGCTACACGACGTCAGTCTATGTACAAATCAGGCATCGGTCGGGGTGCGTCGGTCTGATGTAGTTCTAGTTTTAGGAGCATGTCGTGTCGATATCGTGTCGTGCCGTGTTAAAAGTGTGGTCACATGTATGTTTGACTCTCGACCGATTGATAGATGTTAGTCCGTTGAGTTCCGCAACTTCGTTCGCGTGGACGACGAAACTTATCAATGAGTTTTTTGTCAATGACTTCTGTCCCGTCGCGGGGGCCTTTTGTGGCTAATTACAATATCACTATTACTATATTACAATAGGAACGGGTGACGTAACCAGGGACGTGCGCCCCATACAAGCCAATAAGCCCGGCTTTTACCTACCACCACCATCCCACCTAATTAAAATAATAATCTGCATACATATCAATAAAAATTAAAAATTGAAGTAAAAACTCAAACTTTAAACTTCGCGCGTTTTACGTCGCGCGAACATTATTAATCCTCTTTCCGAATTACATAAAAAGCGATTATGGCGCGAATCCGACCAAATTTAATAGTCACAAAATATAAGGGCTATTAATAAATAATTATTGTGAGTATTGCGACGTTGCGCTTTGGTTGGATTCGCGCTATAATCACTTTTGACAAAATTCGGAACGAACAATTGCCAATTCATTCATAAGATAATGCATCGTTGCCAAACCGCCCACGTGCAAATTGCGATCTCGCTCTAACACTTGACAACAGAAAGAGACGAACTCTATTGCTGTAGTATATCTTTTGTCCTTGTGGCACTTGTTGGGCTTTTTTACTTGGCTTAACTTCCATCTCTTTTTTCCGTATAAAAACATTAATATTATGAGTATGTAGTTCGAAAATGTGTATGTGTGTGTAGGTTGATTTGTATGAAATAAAGTCCAGGATTCTGACTGAGGCATGAATGAAGATAAATATAGCGTACAGAAATTACGTCGCGCCCTCTATGATGCGTAAATAATTTCTGCAAACTACAAACAAATTAGTTTAAATTTGTTTTGAGCGGTTATCGTGTTGTGTGTAATTGCTTTGATAGATTTTTTAAGTTTTCTGTCATTTAATGTTTTATGATTAGTTTTTGCTGTAACTGATTTGATTTTAAAGTGAATAAAGTTTATTATCTTGGATGGAAATGAATTCGGAAACGCATGCAATGGTTCCTTGTGAGGGATTGAAATGTGTAAAATCGTTATTCGGCAAGGTAAATATACTTTGAATTTTAGAGATAAATATGAACTCGTAACTTCACCTAAACCCACACCTGATTTGAATATTTCTCAGAAAACTAAAACACATAATAGGCAGTTTCATCGCTCAGTTTATAAAACTCAATGGATCGCAGGTTGCTCACATTTATACAAGTTGTTTTGTTGGCACAGATTTTGTTGGTGTTGCGTATTTTTCTCAAATGATACTTGAATGCTTGGAATACATCAGGTTATAGTGACTTAAATAATTTCGCTGGTGCCATGAAAAGACATCAGAATTCTCAAAAACACTTGAATGCTGTTATTTCATTCTGTAGTTTTGGTAAAACGCGAATAGAAACTTCGCTTTCTCGACAATTATGTGACGAAATTTCGTTTTTCATTTATCAGAATCGAAAGCGGACAAGAGTTGCCCAAAAATATCCATAGATTGCTGCGTTTACGTCATTTATGATACAGGTATGATGTTTACATAATTTCTATCATAATGTTAACAAATGAAAATAAAAATAATAACAATCAATTTGTGCAAACAAAACATGTTTTAAAAATTAGTTCCATTTTTACAACTAGATGGCGTTGTTAATGAAGACGTACTTTCTACATCGCGGTGTTAAGATTTTCCGTCAATAATGTATAAACTGAACTAACGCATGCTTTTAGTTCCAGTTTTACAACTATATGGCGTTGATAATCCAGACCTACTTTCTACATCGCGGTTATTATTATATTATTTATACTGAGAACATTTTATTTCATTTTTATTTTTTGAACCCCGGGTATTGAGATCACGTCGGGAATAGTCGTTCCGCGGATTATCGTATAATTAATACATTAACTTAAAAATCAGGATTACAGCAGCAAAAAATCGTGCACTGATGATTCATGACGGCGGATTTTAGCTCGAGTTTTTTTTTTATTTCGGAATATTAGGTAAAGATTAGTCAAGGTTTCCTCGGCTTGCCCCCTATGAAGGTATCAGGCACGCCACTGGACGTAACCTGCGAAAAACTTATTATTTGCGGTTGGTACAGTAATCGGGCTTAGGGATCGAACCGCAAAATTAAGTTTGTTTTTTATTGTATATACTTTTCCGGAATAAAAAGTACCCAGTGTGGAGTAAAGAATAATTATACCAAGTTTCATCGTAATCGAACCGGTAGTTTTTGCGTGACGCCTGAACAAACAGACAGACAGACAAAACAATTTTTAATCACATTTTTGGATTCGGTGTCGGTCTAGTAACACCCCCTGTCATTTATTTTTTTGATATTTTCAATGTACAGAATTTTTACTTCTACAGATTTATTATAGGTATAGATAGATTACTTGACGTTTGAAATCTTCATTCCAAATTTAAATATTTCTTAACTATAAAATACAAATTATTACTTAAGTGGTTACTTTTACTCAAGTATTAAGCTTTATTTGTTTATAAATACTGGTGTAAGAGAGGTTTATTGAGTTTAACTAAGATAATGGTTCTATTACTTAGACCTTCCACATAAAACTGCGACACATGTTATACTAAGATGCATCACAAGAATTTGCGATGCGGTAAACTATCGTAATTTGGCTAGGGAGTGAAGTGCAGTTCACTCCCTAGCCAATTTACGATAGATTCGTTAAGCGTGAACGCTTGGAGTTGGTCACGCCCCCAACTCCTTTGTTCTGACGTCATCAAAACGCTCAGTCAAGTGATCAGAATAAAGGAATTGGGGGCGTGGTCAACTCCAACTGTTCACGCGTGACGAAGCGATCGTAACTTGGCTAGGGGGACAGGAGACCAGACAATGTGCGATGCGAATATTATCTAACCAATTTAGTCTCCATGAAAAACTGAGGTCAAATCTTAACTCGTAACACCCGTATATATAAAGAAGTACTTACTTGTTACTAAGTATTTTCTTATTAAGTCATTACTTGACGTTTAAAATCTTCATCCAAAATTTAAATTTTTCTTAACTATAAAATACAAATTATTATTTAAGTAGTTACTTTTACTTAAGTATTTAATTTTATTTGTTTATAAATACGGGTGTAACACTGCATGTATGAAGTCCCTTCAGCCATGTGACGTCACAGCCTTCCTCATTTATTTTGTTAAACACTCGACGTGACGGGATGTCGATACAGGCGTTTGCCTCGTAAGTCACAAGTTAGGAAAAATGCTCGGAAAATATCAACGAAGGACTAGGATGTGATGATAAGAGGATGATCTAATACGGGAAAAATATAAGATGGAAAACCTTCGTGGAAAATTGACGCCAGCGTGTGGGTTTAGCGTAAAAATGAGCAAGTATATTTTGGTCTTACAACTTACCTTATTTGAGCTTAACGAAACCATTTTTGCGGTTCCATACAAAAAAGGTAAAACGGGACTCAGCTGAGGATGTTTTTAATATCGTGCGGATTTTATCACGTAAATCCGCATGGGTTTGTTCCGCACGCGTAGCTCCCGCAAATGACCTTTTCATACAAATTAATATTTGTTGTAATGCGTGGAATACGCACGCGGGATGCGGAGCGTGATATCGGGTAGCAGCACCGCATGCGGAGTAATACCGTATGCGTGATGAAATCCGAAGACTTCCCTGTCTGTCCGTCTGTCACCAGGCTGTGTTTCATGAACCGTGATAGTTAGGCAGTTTAAATTTTCTTAGATGACTTATTTCTGTTGCCGCTATAACAAAACTAACTAAAAACAGAATAAAATAAATATTTAAGTCGGTCTCTCATACAACTAACGTGATTTTTTAAACCGTTTTTTGGTATGGACCGTACGGAACCCGTCATGCGCGAACGACTCGCACTTGGTCGTTTTTTTTTTGCATATTAAACATATTTCGTAATTCAATACAATCTCAATACAAATTGCTGCGAAAAGAAAAATAAATCACAGCGCCTGACAAAAATACATAAGCAATAAGTTGAGTGAACGCGAGATGCTAATCTTACTCGTCAAGGAGAAAGCAGTCACGTCCTTGCTTCAACCCTTTCCTTTACTTTACGACGTCACGCATATTGGAAGTTGTAAAATTTAAAGTCTTAGTAATAAAAACTCACTTTCCAGTCATAATTCCGAACTCATAAATATTTTCATAAACATGATTGGAATTTCAATTCGGGCAACACAGAAGGCATTTAATAAATTCCGCTACAATTCCGCTGCGTAAGTTGCTCGATATATGTGAGTCGTATGCTGCGTCACACGGCCTTATGTACAATGGAAATAAATCCAAATACATGGTCTTTAAGGCCGGTTCCAGGTGTCCCGACACCGTTCCTCCAATCGTACTGAACAATGTGGAATTGGACAGAGTGTACTCTTTTAAATACCTGGGGCACCTGGTGACGGATGAGATGAAAGATGATGCAGATATGGAAAGGGAGCGCAGAGCATTGTCAGTTCGGGCTAATATGTTGGCTCGCCGGTTCTCCCGATGTACAGCCGCAGTCAAGGTGACGCTTTTTAAAGCATATTGCACGTCACTATACTCGGGAGGCCTGTGGTTTAATTACACCCAAAAGTCCTACAATGCTCTGCGGATCCAGTACAATAATGCATTTAGGGCGCTGTTGCGTCTGCCTCGGTTCTGTAGCGCGTCAACAATGTTTGTTGAGGCTCGCACTGACAGTTTTTGCGCTGTGCTTCGAAAGAAAGCGGCGTCACTGCTGAACAGACTCCGTGGCAGTCCCAACAGCATTCTACGTGTTGTGGCCGGAAGGCAAGATAGCCCGCTTAAGAGGGCACTTATATTACGTACATTGTCTCGATTTATAGTTAAGTACTAACATAGGATAAGAAAATCTACTAACATAATAGATCTGTGTTGTCTGTTTATTAAATAAATTATTATTATTATTATTATTATAATAATGACTCCTTTTTGGTACGCGTTGAATAAATTTTAATGATTACTTGATGTGAAATAGCTTTAAGTTAAAATTACTAGCCTATAAAATCATTTTTATTGTTGCCACTTGAGATTCACCAAACGGTCTATTAAGTTAGGCTATTTGTTAAAAGAACCCAGAAGATTGCATTTTACTGGTCCATTGGTCTAGCGGGTAGTGGCCCTGACTGTTATGCCGGAGGTCGTGGATCCAATTTCCATCCAAGACAAATGGTTTTTGTAATGAGCACGATCATTTGTTCTGACTCTGTATAAAAGTATGTTTATCAGTTGTCTAGTAGACATAATACAATGTCTATTTAATTTTTTATCAGAGTTGTGGAATATTTATTATTAACAAAAGGATTTTAAGATTCTAGAATCTTCGCTTCGTTGTAAAATCTCCAGTATTGAAGGAATATATAATTACAGACACTATGTCCATCAAAATGCCTTTTAATATTAAAATACGATTCCTATTTTCCCAGCTCTAAAGATAAATTCAACTTTGCTAGTTGCTAATAAAAAATCCCGATCAATATTTTTGTCGGCCAATAACCATATATTCGAGCCATTAGGGTGGGATGATATTTAAGGGATGGTAATCTTTATACCGCTTTAGATAAACTCTCCGTATTTTAGATATTATACTAAAAATTATAGCTGTAGCGTGAAATTCAATAAAAAATGTTTTATTTTTATTTTTTTATATAATTTTTTATAAAAAGTTTTTACTGTCGAGTATAGTAACCGTCAAGACTTTTTCAAAGAGCTCCACCACGATGGGGTTATCTTGTTGCGGTCAGAAGTTCTTATAGCCACTTTCCGATTCCATTAGACCAGCTGCATGGAAGCATATAGGTAACTTTGATAATGATAATACTTAATACATTATATTAAGTATTATCCAAGTTACCTATCCAAGTATCAGGTTAATCAGGTTATTTTTTAGGTGGGGTAATCATTCAACGACATCCCCCGCCCTTGGGCAGAGCGAGAGATAGTGTCAGACTTTTACTGATTAAAAACCCACTCCTGTTCTTTCTTTGCCGTCGTTCCAAGACTCAAGGGTTCATTTACACTTTACCCATGGATCCAAGCTCCATCGGGTGGAGGCAACAGTTTCAATAACCATTTGCAAATTTGCCCTGAACAAACTTTATACACAAACAAAAATGTAATATAATAATAATAATAATAATAATATTCCACAACTATCACACAACGCCGTCTAGCCCCAAGCTAAGCAGAGCTTGTGTTATGGGTACTAGACAACTGATAGACATACTTATATATTTCTAAATACATACATATTATAGATAAATTACACCCAGACACAGAACAAATGATCGTGCTCATCACACAAACATTTTTGTCCTGGGTGGGAATCGAACCCACAACCTCCAGCATAGCAGTCAGGGCCTCTAACCACTAGACCAACAGGCAAGTCAAATATGTTGTAAAAGTTTTTTATTTGCAGTTAGGTTACGTTATTTTAAGTAAATAATATAGTTTTTATATGACGACAACTAGTGTAGTGGCTGCGTTAATTCCAATGGGTAACAAAAGTTTTTATTTTGGTTGGCTAAGGCTAAGTTCCCAACGTATGATTAAATTTAAAAAGTTCAGATGATGAGTGCTAACGCGCGTTTCGAGAGTACTCGTCAGTCTAGTTCAGTAGATCTTAGAAAATGGAAAGTGCGCGCTCAACTGAACAGCAAACGAACGTTACATTAATATCATAATATCAAAGCGCGAGTCAACGCGCGATCGTCTGCGTCTAGAAACGGCGCGATTTGAAAACGCGCGTCAAAATTTTGCCTTCTGAACATAGGTTTTTTTTTTATGCTTGGTAAAATCATCCAATGACAAATCCCGGCCTTGGGTGGGGCGGGAAATAGTGTCAGACTCTTACTGACTAAAAACCTACCCTGTTCTATTCATTGCCTTTGTCCCAGGGCCCCGGGTAACATTTTCACATAACCTTTGGCACCAGTAGGCTTCGGCCCTGCTGGGCCCCTACAGTTTGCTGACAACTCCTTGAGGCGCGCGGGAACAGTGCGCGCCGTAGACGACTTGAGCTCGGACCGGTCTGTTACCGGACGGACGGACAGCGAGCTACCCATTGCCCGCCGTCCGCGAGCCCGCGCCTGCGGTGGCCGGAAATCGGGATCGGAATCCTGGCGGCGGTGGCGGCGTGTGCGCAGTTGCCTGATGCGGTCGGCTTCCTCCTTTGCTAGCATTACTGCTTCGCAGAAGGAGGCGACCGCCTGCCACTCCTCCTTGCTCCGGAGCATGGCTTCATGGCTTGAACCAAGCCACGGCTTCTGAACATAGGTACTTTTTATTTTTACTTTTTTATATTTACTTTTTATAGTTTTTTTTTTTTTTTGAAGTGGGACGTCATCAATTACTCTTCCCGCTACAAGATGGAGCGAGAGATGCCAGAATTTTACTGACTAAAAACCAACCTATGTTATTTCATTAGACATTTGCGTTCTAAAGTCACGGTAACGAATTATTTAGAGTTATTTGTAGTTTAATAAAAAAAGATAAAACCCCCTTCCAAAGGGTCCCTCTTAAAATGGTTTTCTAAATGGTACCATCTACATCAAACATTCAACTGCTCAAGCAGATGGAAACAGTCTGTTCTCGCATATCTGTGGCATATGCTCGCAGAATTGATGGTCTCTGATGCAGCGTTATAAATGTTCCGTCAGACGGCCGTAATGCTGCATGTGCGCTGATGGATTGTCTGAACAGCCACTCTGTTGTAAAGGATCCTTTCGTGAACAGCGTAATTCAAGTTTTATTTGATGAAGAATAAACTTCTGGTTTACTTAAATTAGGTATTTCCCTTTTTATCTACACATTTGTATTTTTAAAATGGCGACTGAAACCTTTAATGATCAAGAGCCACGGCTAAGAACACGGAAATTTCTGAAAAAGATTCCGTTGTCCTGGAACGCGAAGGGTAACTGAAGAACACAGGCGGGTTTTCAGTAAAGGTCTGAATCGCCCTCTTGCTCCACTTTACAGCGATTGAAGTCATTGGATGACTCAACACCTCCAATAAAAAAAAAATAGCTTCGTCAGTTGCGGGATTGTTCGTGCCTTGGGCACGCAAAGAGCAAGAGAAGAACTTGTATGGTATTTTTGTAGTAAAATTCTGACACTCCCACTCGTTACACCCAGAGCGAGAAGAGGTATGTGATGATTTGTCATCAACATGGATCTAAAACAAACGAACAATCGAAGGCATAAACAGAGAATGAATTGAATTAGTTTGATTCAATATGAAAAACGAATCAAGGTTCATTTCAGCTATTGACTCACGTAGAAGAAATCCCGAAAATACTTTTAAATCATAGATATTTATCGTAGCTAAAAAACTTCAGAATAAAAACTTTTTTATTGCACCGTTTATTTCTCAATGCGCTGTCATAAATAAACAACGTCAGATTTTAGTATTCTCAATCAAAGTTATTTTATAGAATTAAATATTTATTCATATTATTATAGTATCCACCTGTCTAAAGTGAATCCGGATTAGCGGTACGATGACGATCATTATAGAAGATACGGAGGACATTCCATGTTCATACTGCCAGAAGCTTCGACAGACGTTCATGCTGATAGCACTATCAGCTGTTCTCCCAATGGTATTTTTCGCTTCACTACTCCTGTTCACAGCAACCGGAGATATGGGTGAACGAGTAGAATTCACCACTAGCCTCATCGTGGAATTTGTGTTTGGATTGTTATATGTGCAACTATTCGTCGCTACGTCAATCCTCATCATCAGCTTCATGAAGAGGAACCAACCTTTACCTCTCAAGTACCACTACTGGTACTTCTTCTTCCACATAGCCATCATGGGCCTGTTCCTCGCCTCCTGCTTCGTCATGACTGTCGTCAACAGCGGCTTCTACACATCCGGAGTAGTATTTAGCGGTGGCATCGTTTACTTTTACAATTTATATGTTTTTATGGACGCAAATAAGGACGTCTGGACCACTTTAAGAAGAGCTTATTGATATGATCTGAAAATGCTTTTAAAAACTTAATAAATGGCACTCCCGATGTCTTGAAATTGTTTGTGAATTTTGGGGAAGTTTAAGTGAGTTTGGGTGGCTTTTGAGTATAATAAGACGGGGATTCGGTAATAATTGTGTTTAGTATAAGTTGCTAACTTGTCGACAATGTCGATTGCCAGACAGTAGGCACTCAAGTTATAACTCTTTTACTTTGGGTTACCGAACTTTACTTTGATACATGTTGTTTTGAACTGGAGTAGAATCTAGTTATAATCTGTAAAGTAAAACACATTCAGCTATAATGATTCGTGGAACTACGGTGAAAGTTTGATACGAATGTTCTCATATATGGTATTTATTATGCACATAGGTTTTTAAAAACACTTTTACTTGTCAACTTTTTCGTCAGTTTAAACTAGACGAGGACAGAACGCTATTTGGGGAACATAGCTGACTACTCTGATAAGAAACACTGAAAAAAAAAAAACTCCGGGATAAAAGTTATAGTATATAAGTTACACATTACTTACAAGTATCAAGAACAGCGACACAGGTATCACTGACAACTACGAACAGTATCTGAGGAAACGGATAGGTTTCATCATAATCCAAGACTACATGTTTCCGCCATCGCCAGATCATCGTACCTTCAAGTTCATTTTGATTTAGAAACATCAGTATTTTAAATAAAAAACACCGTAGTCGCGCGCTTGAGGACGATGAGCAATGGGTAGCACGCCATTTGGCCGAAGTAAGGACCGAACCTGAGTCATCAACGGCGTGTAATGTTCCATGAGCGCCTCTAAGAGATGCCAGCAAAACCGTGACCGTGGCCGTGACCGTGACCGTGACCCTAGAATGCAAAGTGCATCTGGAGGTCAGGTGTGTTTCTGGATGTAAAAGACGGACACGCCCTCTCCGTCCGCTCTAGAGAGGGAGAATTCATAGAATCATACATTCTTAAATATCTTTTCTTAAAGACTTTGGTATCCTTATCCCACACCGATTGGCCACCGTAGGCGCGGGCTCGCGGACGGTGGGCAATGGGTAGCTCGCTGTCCGTCCGTCCGGTAACAGACCGGTCCGAGCTCAGGTCGTCTACGGCGCGCTCTGTTCCCGCGCGCCTCAAGGAGTTGTCAGCAAACTGTAGGGATCCAGCAGGGCCGAAGCCTACTGGGGCCAAAGGTTATGTGAGAATGTCACCACGGGCCCCAGGACAAAGGCAAGGAACGGAAAGGTAGGTTTTTAGTCAGTAAAAGTCTGACACTATTTCCCGCCCCACCCAAGGGCGGGATTTGTCATTGGATGATTTTACCTACGTTAAAAAAAAACCCACACCGATTAGCCAGACTTCTTCAAGTTTAGCATATCTTAAAGCTTTTTTGTTAAATCGCACCAACTTGCTTAGAGCTTGCTTAGGAATAGCTTTAGCGGCCAGTGTGTAACAAGACTTAAGTCTAACTTTGTTAACTTAACAGCTACAACTTTATTATTCAGCTGCTTAGTATTTCCTACACTAAAAGAAGTAGTTCTTAAAACTTTGCTGAAAGGATCCTTTAAGTTTCTGTTATTTTGTGTTTAAATATTTATTCTTTTTGTTTGTAAGTTTGTTTAAGGGTGAAAAGAAGAGCTGAGTTACTTTGTCTATTTAAGTTTAAATAATCAAGGAAATTGACATCCTTGCATCTGTTATAAACACTAGATAATTTATTTATTTATTTATTTATTCGCACTGTCTGCCTTTTTAGCCAGTGTCATGTTTTAAAAGTATTTCGTTTTTGATACAGAGTACAAGCATTAAAATGCGGATGTAATGCATCTTAGGCCGTGTTTACGGAAACGCGGCGCGTTGAGCGTTTCGTCGTACATTGCAGCAGCGGGCCGCGTCATCGCTCGCGCAAACACAAACATGTGGCAATGTACGACGGACCGCCCGACGCACCGCGCAACGCGCCGCGTCTCCGTAATCGAGCACTTAATGTTTCGCAGTATTGGACAGTAAAGGCGCCTTTAAATTAGGACAATTTGCGGCTAGCAAAGTGTCCCGCGATGCCAACGCGGTTGCAGCGCTGCCGCCGCGCTGCGTTGTTATTCTATATCATAAAAAACGTGCAACTGCCGCGCTGCAGCCGCGTTTGAAAGCACCCTAAATGAATCGAGTCAGCCTTCCCAGCAAGCTTTCGATGAGGTAGTCAATACAGCAATAAAATTCCCAACTCCATTTTACGAATATCGCGCCGTTTTCAATAATTCTACAAATTTCATTTTGTGTCGAACTACAGTAATTTTATTTCACTATATTTTTTATAGAAAGAAAAATATTTAGTTTCGCACGCACGGATACACATACTGTAAAAACATAATGATAAAAAATGCCAGACAACTACGGGGTAGTCAGTGGTAGTTGCCTGAAGCTGGTTTTCATTTTATCTACTAGAAATCACCTTACGAATATTAGTACAACTAATAAACTACACTTGAAAAAATCCCAATCAATATATTTTGATACAGCCGAAATATAGTACCAGTTTTAAAGTCCGCTTTATATACTGTGATAGCTATTCGAAAATTCGAGAAACGTTCAATTAGTGATGGGAGCCTATAAAGTTAGTCTGAAAGCTATCGTCACAGGCAGGCTCGAAAGTTCCGAATCCGAAATCGAATCACAACAGCAGCAAATTGACACGATTGTGCGAAAAATACAAAGAGAAATAAATCTGCATATTAACGAAGCAATTAAAATATCCGTGTAGGAAGTAGGTCCTCGTCTGAAGTTAATTCGGGCGTTTGTCGGCCTCCCCGAGCCCCCAATTTCTGAGGTTCCAAGACGGGCCACATCATAATCGGATTTACGTCTTCCAACCTCACATAAAGTTTATGAATTTGCATAAACTTTACTATCGTATCAGCCTTTTATGTAAGCCTCGGCATGTCAATTAGGACTGGATTTTCTTCTCCATTTTCAAACTTTTGAAGGCTCTGATATCAGGGAATTATATAACATAATGGTATATAGCATAGGAGGAGGTCTGAGTCCCAGCACTGGGAACGTTATAAATCTGATGCAATGCTATGCTATATAATATAATCAGTCTTATAATGCTCCCACTGCCTCAGGACTGATCTGTGGGTTCACTGTGGGTTCTGAAGGACAGATAGGCGGTCGCTCCTTGTAAAAAACTGGTACATACTCGGTTCTTCTTCTTTGTTTGTCCCTGCTCCCGTTATGCGGGGTCGGGTCTCCTCACAATTCTGTACCAGGACAGTCTATCCTGGGTAGTCGATTTTAGCAATTGAGCCTCTCTTTTGTTCGAGGAAATTCAGGGCAAAATACTAGTATTTAGTTGCATCTGATTAAATTGGAAGCCGGTCCGAAAAGGTTATTGAGTAAAAAAATCGTTCTTAATCTAATTAAAAGTTTTATCACAGTACTTCCTGAAAATCTAAAAGCTCTTCTTAAACGAACAGTCCCTCAACGCGGATATAGCACAGCTCTAAAGACACAAACTCATTCATTTAGTACATTCTAAAGTCGGCGAGGGGCAGATAACTTGTTGTTCCACCAAACTAAAACTTATTCCCACCACTAGAGCTGAGAAAAGAGACTTTATAAAAACCGGTACCAGATAATAAAAACCGTAACTTTACAAAGAGCTCAAGGAACAAATTGGGCTAACTTTTTAACCTTTTCTTATCAAATTATACAATGTTCTGGTACAGCGGTTTTTCGTCGGCATTTTTTTTTGTTTTATGGAACCGCTGGATTTTGAAGTGTAAATGACAGGCGGCGTCAAAAATATTGCTGAGTAATGAAGGTAAATACTGAGTTAAAATTTGTGAAATCTGCTGCGGGCGACTTTCGGGGACTTTGCGCTTTATATCGCTTTTTATGCTTTTTCGTATAAAATTTGGGGATATTTTGGTGGATTGTTAAATTATACATATTTTTGTGATGTTATGTAAGTTATTGCAGCGACTTTGAACCCTAAGGTAGTTAATTTAAGCTTAGTTTCCATAGCTGAAGTAATTTATAATAGAATATATACACTGCAAACTAAATTAACTAATTATATACAATTAATAATACACTTTTCTGACGACGTGAAGCACAACAAATAAAAAAGTGGTATATTTAAAATTATAAAAAAAAAGTATATTCATTTTGAGCAATAGCGTAGCTCTAGACTACTCTAGAGTCTAGACCTTGCACTAGAATATTTAAGGGCACGGTGGAGTATACGGTGGTCTTGTGCCCCGCTTTGACGGAGCCCGCTGTGTCCTCATGGAGGCGATTGGTGGCGATGACCTCGCACCCGGCCCTGGTTCAGGCTATGGTCCGGAGTGATAGCCATCCATAGCCATCCTTCAATAGTCTTTTGCAAAAGTCGATTCTAATACTAAAAAAAATATTCGTATTTAACCTATAGATCTGAATAAGACACTTGTTTATTAGGTACAACATTATCTATACACCGTTAAATTTTGGTCGTTTTAATCCCATGGAGGGTCGATTCGGTACATGAAACACTATCGATTTGTAAAGATAAAAATTAAAAATAAAGTACTTTTTTTTAAACTTCCCCTAATATACACATTTCTCACTTTATCCATTCTCGTCACACCACACATCCATCTCAACGTTCTCATCTCCGCTACGTGCAATCTTTTTTCTTCCGTCTTTTTCAAAGCCCAACATTCTGATCCATACAGTATGACAGGCCTTATCACGGACTTGTAGATTTTACCCTTCAACTTGAGGGGCATCCGTGGGTCACAAGTTGTTCCCGTGACCTGTCGCCATTTCATCCATCCTGCGTTGATCCGATGTGTTACGTCTCGGTCTACGTCACCATCCCCTTGGATCCCTTGGACTGACATATCAACACTTACCTAGCCGAAAGTATTGACATACTTTCGGCTAGGTAAGTGCTAGTAGGAGTGCTACTAGGAGCGTTAAGTTTTGCGCAAGGTTTCCTTTTATGACGTAAGCGAGTACTAAGAGAGGAATCTCCAAAATTCATGAAATGGGGGTCCAAAGTTTGTATGGATAAACCCACTCTGACGCGAGCGAAGCCGCTGGTAGACGCTAGTTTCTTCATATATCTTTCGCGTGTTTCAAAACATAATCTGCCCCCATAGGCTTATAAACTCAAAAAGAGATTGGTGATTATTGTGTGATATTTTTTTTATGTGATTAATTCACAGAAACATGAGGGCTGCGACATAACATCGCGTTTTATGGCACCCATGGGGTCGAGTTGTTATCAGTAGCCGGGAATCACATGTCATTAAAACACCACACTAATATCGTAAATGTCAAAGATGGCTGACTGTACATGTATTCCCATGTATGTTTATTCACACTTACTTTCATTCAAACTCATGTTTTTATTCCATTGGGTTAGGCATTCAAACATGCCAAAAGCAAAGCAAAAGGAGCACCTTTTGCTTTGCCTTTTGCGTTTACGATGTTCGGACGACAATACAATACAGACTAACCTTTCTAAGGACCTAACGAAAAAAAGGTTAAGGTTTGTGGATAACGAGCAAAAGGTAGCTTTCCGTCCGGTTGTCGGTCTGGACAGAGTCGACGACAGCGCGTAGTGTACCACGCGCGCCTCAAAAAATGTCAGCAAAACTGTAGGGCCCAACAGGGCCAATAACTGCTAGGGCCACGGAGAAGTTCCGAAAAGGAAACCTGTGGACCTTGAACACAAAGGGCAGCTGAAGGATACAGGTGCAGTTTTAGTCAGTAACAGTATGACAGGCCCTCTCGCTCTCCATTCTAGAGTGGGAGAAGTCATTGGATGATTTTCCACTTCAAAAAAAAACAAAACGAATATAATGGTGTGGTTTTAGTCAGTAAAAGTCTGATACGCCCTCTCACACTATTCTAGAGCAGCCCACCTAGCCAAGTTACTATCGTTTCGTTAACGTCGAACGCTTGGAATTGCCCACGCCTCCAATTCATTTGTTTTGACTACGTGACTCAGCGTTGAGATGACTAGGGGGTAGGAGAAGTCATTGGGTGTTAAACCACCTCAATGGCAGTGTGGAGCGTATTCACAGGACATGCCTCACTTTTTTTTCTGGCCATCGGCGTCGTGCTCATCGAACTGCACATTCCAGAATTTAAACAAAGTCAAATTTTAATTTAAGTTAATACCTAGTCTTGAAAAGAATTAGAATAATGTATGAAACAAATTATAAATTCTAATTACTAAACATTAGTGCCATTAACGGTGTTTGCCTGATAGATGAGTGTACATGTAAAAGTGACAGAACTCAGTGAAAGCACTTAGCATGATATATGAGCAGTGCACATTATATATGTATTTACATACGAGTATATACAACGAATTAAGATGGCGGTTCGTGATGAGATGTATAATATCGGCTTTTAAAATGGAGACTTTGTTTTGTTCCAACCTTGCCTCATAGGTTAAATTGAAGGTGTTGAAATTGAATGTCTATTAATAAGAGAGGCCATATCTATCTATATGTATAGTAGGTAATTTGTATAATTCAAGTATTCTATACAATAATTAGGCAATGTATAGAATAATTTTCCTTGGATGCTCTAGCATACCGCTTCTGCAAGTTGGTTTCGGCCCCTCGTACTCCTTTCAAAAGTCCAGGACCTCAGGCCCTGATATAAATAAATGCAGGAAAATAATAATCAATTGTGTTAAGCTATGAAATCGATATAAAAGGTACCTTTCAGTATGATGTTAATGTTACAATACTTCCTTATCGTTTTGCTACAGAAAACAGCTATTCTACTACAAAAGATCAAAAATCCATATTCGTTCAAATACGACTTCCTGAATTCTCTGATAGCTACTGAGCCCCTCCATTATAATCGGCTCTCCCTTCATCCAAAGGAAGACTTCCAAGAATTCTAAATCCACGTATCTTTTCTTCCTGTTAATAAGCAAGTATTTCCACAATGATCCAATGATTACATGTTCAGATAAATTTGATTGATCTGTGATTACATGCTTAATGGCCTTTTCAATATTCCGTATTTCTTCTCTCTCAAATCGATTCGTGTATATCGTTTAATTGAGTCGTCTTATTGCGATGAAATTCGAGGTAACGCTTGTTCAAACATGAGAGGTATCATGTTTTTATATCATCCACTTAGGAGCTTAATGTATTTTGTTAAAATAAAGATAGAAATAAATGTCTTATTTTATTTGTAAATTTATATAAAAGGAGATACTGATTGATATATCAACTTACAGCTGTAAACTGTGAGTTGTGATTGCATCACTACTTATCTTCAGATTTTTTTTTGTTATGGTAGGTAAAATCATCCAATGACAAATCCCGCCCTTGGGTGGGGCGGGAAAAAGTATCAGACTCTTACTGACTAAAAACCTACCCTTCCATTCATTGCCTTTGTCCCAGGGCCCGTGGTGACATTCTCACATAACCTTTGGCCCCAGTAGGCTTCGGCCCTGCTGGACCCCTACAGTTTGCTGACAACTCCTTGAGGCGCGCGGGAACAGTGCGCACGGTAGACGACTTGAGCTCGGACCGGTCTGTTACCGGACGGACGGACAGCGAGCTACCCATTGCCCACCGTCCGCGAGCCCGCGCCTACCGTCAGGTGGGATCGCAGTCAAGCACTAGTTATATAAAAAAAAATGAGTTTAGATACGTGAAATTTTGCGCAAGATTTCCTTTCTTGATGTAGGTGAGCACTAAAAGGTGGACTAGACGTTTGTAATCCAGCGTCCCAACAGGGGTGACCTTGCTAGTTTCAATTCGTCTAGACAGCAGTTGTAAACCATGACCTTTAATGCGATTTCCCAACCGCAGTGACGGATTTGCGAACGTATTGGTACGTGGTTTATATCCATGTAGCCGCAACACAAACCAAATTCCAACCAAAGTGACCTGGGTTGGAACGTTGGTTTGCAACCGTCTGGTCCATGCTTAAGAGAGAGTTTTTCAAAATTCACCCCCTAAGTGGATGATACGGGGGTCCGAAATTTGTATGAAGGAACATACTCTCACGCGCGCGAATTATCTCACCGTTGGAATAAATTAGTGTATTATATAAAAAAAAAAATATTTCATGCACAGAATGTTTTATTATGTTAGTGGCTGAAACTTAAAACTACGTTAGCCAAAGAAATTAGACAATAATAAGGCCAGTAAAGCCAAGCAGACCATGCTATCTTCCGAAGTATTAGAAAAGCTAGTAGCTTTCTGCTATCATTGTCTAGTAAAGCAGTTCAACCCGAATATATTTATCATCATCATCATTTCAGCCGAAGGACGTCCACTGTTGGACATAGGCCTCCCCAAGTGTCGTCAAAACGAACCGTACTGTTCGTCTCTCATTTACCGCTTCCCTGCGTCCCTTACCAGGTCATCGGCCCACCTTGTGGGAGGCCTTCCAACGCTGCGTTTTCCGGTGTGCGAAAAATGCAGCGTTGGATAGAAAAATTAGTATAAAATGTAATTATGAAAGGTAAACTAATTATACAAAAGAACAACAGACTAAACGTTCAAGTTTATCCCACTATAAAACAGAACAGTAAGCAACACCAATTACTATCAAAAGCCTTATCGGAGCCAACAGCTTCGCCTTTTTAGGTGGTTACAGCAAAATGATTTTTGCTGCACAAAATCTACTAGCAATGAATATTCATAGCAACGATGGACTATAGCGTGGCCTTAATTGTGTTAACGGTCTGTAGTAACTTCGTTAAAGGCAGTTGCGGACATTACTCTGGATTTATAGTCCAGGAGTCCAAGCGTTATTGATTTTGAGTAATGCTTTTTTTATAGCTTAAGTGCGAAGAAACGAATAGACTACGACACTTTATAGGTACACTCAGTGTATACATCGAGTGTCTGTATGAACAAGAGTGTCTCTAATTGCACACTCGTGTTCATACAGAGACTTGATATATAGGGTAACTGGTAATTAGTGTACGATACTTTAACACGTGATTGTAGTCATGATAACAAACAACTTTTACTACGAGACCGAATCTGAAATCGCGAAAAAAAACCCAAGCCAAGCCAAGCTCAATACATTTTGACCAATTAGGCGAACATAAATGTACTGAACTTGCAGATATTTTTCGCGCTTTCAGGTTTGGTCCCATAGTAAAAGTTCTTTGTTATCATGACCACAATCACGTGTTTAAGTATCGTTCACAAATTACTAGTCACCCTATATACATTGAGCGTACAGTACGGCCGACGGATCTTGGCGCGTCTGAAGTTGGGCTTGGCGAACTTTAGCGCTCAAAATAAGCGCGTTAAATAAATGATTTATAAAAATAAATGCCAATAACAGTTGCTAACAGCAATAACAACTGCTATTGGTATTTATTTTTTCAAATTATTTATTTTTTTACGAGTGCACAAGCGCTAAAGTTCGCAAAGCCTAACTTCAGGCGCGCCAAGATCCGTCGGCCGTACTGTACCGTATAAAGCGTCATAGTCTTGTTGGTAATCGTCTAATGTCTTCTTCGGCTTTAAGGCGGAAAATGAGACTTTACTGTTTAAAACCACACCTATGTTCCTGAAGTTTCCTTTTGCGTCCCAGGACCTCACCCACGTCTGCAACGGCTGGTAGTCGGAGTCGGGGTCTCGACGGTTGGGGCGTGAGGATGTCCGTTCCCCTCACCCGTGCAACCACCTTCTTCGCTAGCATAACTGCATCGCAGAAATAGGCGACCACCACCAATTCCCTCTAGCTCCGGATTGGACAGGGTCAAACTGAACAGGGGCCGAAGACACGGTGGCGCTCCGCCCAAGCGGGGCACTCATCTACCGATAGTTATATCCGTGGTTCCATCTTGATGCTGGGTAAAGGTGCCAAGCGCACTGTGCCGCCGGTTTAAATCTTATAACAGGTTCGTTTCACTTTCCTTCCGCGCCTCAAGGAGCTGTCAGCAAACCGTAGAGGCCCAGCCTGTTTAAGTAAATTAGTTAGTTTAAGTAATAAAACAACAACCGTGAACTCTAACTTTATAAAACCTAATCTACACTGTAAGCCTTCAACACGAGCACCTACGTAGCAGGATGTATTCAAAATCACAACGCTCGAGCTAGCCCAATGTAAGCCGAACTCCACCGAATTAAGTTTCTGACAAATTGAGTGTCTGTACGTCCGGAACTCCTGTATCCTCCCATTCCTCCCTCGAATCAGCCAGGTAATTGGCCCGGCTGTAAGGTTTCCACTTGGCTTCGGATTGTATTGAAGAATCAACTGGTAATCCGAAACTGGAATTGTGGTGGAACATTTTGATCGCAATATCGTGGCATTAGTTTGGGCACGTGAATCAATTTGAAATATGTATGGTTTTGGATTTTCTTCTTGCGTGGATTTGTTTAAATTGTTTGTTTAGATTTTTTTAAATTGTTACTAAAGTTCGATGGAATAGCAGTACGTGTTCAAAAAGAGAAGTCGAATAAGATTGGACA
Source organism: Leucania comma (assembly GCA_958295575.1). Lineage (NCBI taxonomy): Eukaryota > Metazoa > Arthropoda > Insecta > Lepidoptera > Noctuidae > Leucania > Leucania comma. The sequence continues at coordinate 25,614,178 of OY282463.1, forward strand.
AATTATGTGCCTTTTATATGCCCATGACGCCTTGTCTACATGAAATTCTAAGTCTTGAGCATCGGCACTAAGTTGCCAGCCTGTATGTTTTCTACCGTTTACATTTGGGGAGTGCGCATCGGAAGTATTCGGAAGTACACAGTTTAATTTCGACTGGCCTGTTCCATCATCAGCTCATTTAGCGTACGGTGTTATGCCACCGGTACATGGACACATTCATTGTGCGTACAGCTGAAGAGTGGGGGAGTGGTAGGGGCCTTTAAGTCAAGACTTGACTTTGAAAAAAAAAAAGAGTAAATAGGTTATTTCATATCGCTTACCATCAGGTGATATTTTTTTTTTTTTTTTTTGGGTAGGTAAAATCATCCAATGACAAATCCCGCCCTTGGGTGGGGCGGGAAATAGTGTCAGACTTTTACTGACTAAAAACCTACCTTTCCGTTCCTTGCCTTTATCCCGGGGCCAATATCAATAATAAAAATAAATAATATTATTTTTTATGTTGTTTCTATATCCTCGAGGGTATCGCGCATCGCAATTTAAATCTAGATCATCAACAACATCCGACTCTCCAAAATGTGCGGAACCGAATCAGGAATCAGTGAAAGCTTTTATGGAGGTATCTGGTGTTTTACTGCCAAAGCTCAAGTAATGTGGATGTAATTATCCCGGGAGTATGTTCTCATTACCATTATCTACTGACACGCAAGCGTAGTCGCTGACAAAGACTACTCATAAATGTATTTAAAACTGTTGAAAACTTAATTGCTCCTACTGATTCTAAAAGCTCATTCATTTCATACCACATATCACCATCACTACAACACCACCAATACCAGCAGTAAAATAACTCTTGAAAAAAAAAATTAAACCTAAAATGAGTGAGCAAAAGGCGAACCATTTTCACACCAAAAGTTGTCGGCAGCACCCACATTAGGCATGCTACTCACGCGCCACAAATGACCGTACCAACGGTAGCGGTAGATGGCGGTGCGACCAATTAACTCGCCGCATTGTAAAAACGTGTGTAGACTGCCTTAGCAAACATTCTATTCAATGATAGGTAATATTAGAACATGTGCCGACTTTAATGGCAACTTTTCTAATAAAGATGTCGACGAGAGTGAGATGGGTAGTTAAATGCCTAGTTTTATAGGGACAAAATAGTGTGGAATGTTTCCTCACTTTATTTAAGCCACTTGACATCTTTCCAGGTATGAAAAAAGCCTTCAGTTTCGCCTTAACGGTTGCCAAATAAAGTAATCCTTTGTAGGCTTTAAATGTAATCAATTTACAAGGCATGAAACAAAAAGTACTTTTCTGGTATTTCAAAATTAAAAATAATCTAAATGTTTTTTCACATAGGTACGGTACATTAGATAATTATTCCACCTAAAAAAAAACAGTTCCAAATGGTCGATTCCTATGGAAAAGAACCGGCAAGAAACTTAACCATGAAGTTTCTTGTCGGTACCCTTTCAAAAATAAATCGCCATCAAATTGTTTCCACCTCAAACGCCAGTTTAATAACAACCCAGCTCACCATCTTCCTTAAAATTATATCGCCATTTATTTCCCTCCAATGCACTCATCTTTCGCGAAGCCAGTCTGATCGAAATCAATTCAGTCCGTAACGCCCCGTCAATTTAAGTTCGATTAAGCCGTGGGACACATTGAAGACTGAACTAAAAAGAACTACCCGGAGTGGTTCCTTTATAAGCTTATTGTGGAAGTTCACACAACTTGGACAGTTTTCCCCGCTGCTTATTGTAATCGATGCGCGGTTGTGTATCTGGGTTTATTGTGTGGCGATCGACTTTTTTTTAGTTTTGAATTGGCATGGCAGTTGGGAATAAAGTTTTTCATGAACCGTTGGCTGTTGAGAATAGCTGGGACCAACTATTGTGATTAAAGTGAGGATATAAAACAATAAAAAATAAACTTTATTGCTTTTTTGTTAGAGGTTTACCGCGAGCTCGCAGACGATGAGCCATGGGTTTGTTTTTGTGGTGGTGTGTAAAATCATCCAATGACATCTCCCGCCCTTATGACATCTCCATAAAGGCGGGAGATGTCATAAGGGCCAGACGGCGGGCTAGCCAAGGGTAGCCCGCCGTCCGGCCATCCGGTAAGGACCAAGTCCGGATCGACGGTGGTTAGCAAAAATTAATAAAAACTAACAGAGCGAGATTAACAGAGCGAGAGAAGATATTTGATAATTCTTTCGTAAAAAATATATGATTGATTAGACTACAATCCGATGAAAATTCGTATGAAGCTAATGGATTCTAAGAAGTTCTTGAAGCTCGGTTTGAGTTTCAGGAACTTCTTGTGTTAAAGGGGATAATTTACAGTGTTCAGAAACATAAACCTTCCTATTGCTTCAGAGAGCTTGACCTTCAGTATAATAGTACTTCAGCAAACCCTAACTAAGGGTTCCAAATGTCCCCATTTATCCCAAAAGTAAATCTAGATCACAGCTTCTGATTACGAGGACCAAATAACAAACGAGATTTGGCGACACTTACATATTGTGGTTTATTTAGGACCCTTCCTTAGTAATGTCCGGAACGAATCCACAGAATAAAGTTCTATAGAAGGTCCAGTGTATGCAAATAAAACATGTGTAGGGAGCATTGGGTGTATAACGATCCGGGCACATATTTGTAGAGGACAGAAATCGCACAAAGCAGTTAGATATGGGTAAACTTTAGAACTGAAATGGGAAATTAGGCTACCGACAGAAACAGGCATTGATGGATCAACAATAGTTCTTCTGATGCAATTCGAGAGTTTGATTTTGTGTTTGGTGACAGCAATAACGATAAGAAAGAAAGAACATGAATTTATTTGACACAACCCAAGGCACACAAACAGCAGTTACGTAAACACGATACCAAAAAAATGAAATAAATGCAAAAATACAATTGTGTCTCTCATGCCTGCACCAAAATAGGTCCAGTTGAGCATGAATGCCAGATAACTAAAAGCAGGTGCTGGTTTTCAACTGAACCTGAGGTTATGATGCAACGAACGTAAAACGTCAAAGTTTTGTGGTTGTATACTTTTTCTTTCTATTTTATTGTTATAATTTTTTTGAACAATCCCGCAGCCTATGCAGGTTAGTGTCTGAGATCTTCTTTTGAGAAGAGAATCATACAGAGGATTTTTTAGAAATTTGTATGGCCGATGCGCATTACTTTGTGTAATTTATTTCATCACCACTGCTCTCAAAACGGTGAAAGAAAACATCGTGAGGAAACCGGCATGTCCTAGAACCAAAAATTCAAAGACATGTGACATCCACCAGCCCGCACTAGGCCGGCGTGGTCGATTACGGCCCATTCTCTCTCCTAGAGAGGAGGCCCGAGTCCCAGCAGTGGAAGCATTATAAGGCTGATGCTATTAAACTTGTAACGACCAGATCATTAGACCATTAAAAAAAGTTTGCCCCTCATTAGGAATTACTCCTGAATCGTTCACAAACATGTAAATTTACACGCACAAGACACCCGGACCCGGAACTCGTGCAGAAAACTCGTACAGCCAATCTCTTAACCAATCGTGCCGTCAAAGAATAAAAGAACCTTCTGAACCACATCATTCTGTAACCAAGCTACATGAAGGAAGGTCAGTATTTTTCGGGTGTCTTGATTAAGGCCGTATTCCGAGTAATACGGAGTAAGTGCCGGTTTTTGCAGGAGATAATTGTGCGTCTAATACTATTACAGTAAGCTGTTATGTGCTCGGGGAAAATACAATTACCTACTGATGTCAAAAGATAAATGGAGTCCTTATTTATCTTTTTGGGCGGCTAATTTTAGCTGGTATTTATTCTTTATGTAGTTTGGTGAGCGAAATCTGTTAAGTGCTACAAGGCGCACTTGTAAAGAAATAATGAAAAACAATTTATAAAATAGAATAGAATTTATTTTATCTAGTGTTGGTTAAACAAAAAAAAAAATACAATCGGAGGGCTTTAGCAGTGCTAATTTATCTTTCTTTACCTTTTTTGTTCTTAGTAGGTATTACCATACGAAGATCTAAGTGCCTTTTTGGAGACCTTTTTGGAAACCTTGCTTCTCAAGATTTTGTGTCCACGACAAGAAGTTCACATAAGTGTAGTTGTTCTTCGGGTACCGAGCTCTGATATTTTGAATTGATAGTTTTTTTAATGGTTATTTACAGATGGATTGATATGCCTATTTATTTATTTCTTATTATTTATTATATGATTGTTGAAGTCTTATTGCACAGAGCTACCTCTTACAGACATCATCTGAATGGACTGGACGAAAGGAGAGAGATGCAGCAGTAGCCAATGCAATAACACAAATGTGAAGCAATAATATAATACATAAAACTAAATGATATACTAATTAATATAGACTACAAATTGAGAAACTAATAAACATTAATATATATTGTATACAAGCTGACCGGGCAAACTTTGTACCGTCTAATAGTTGGATTTTTTTCAACGTTTAAACCTTTCCTGGACTATCACGAATATTTGAAGACCAAAATTGGCCAAATCGATCCACCAGTTCTCGAGTTTTAACGAGACTAACGAACAGCTATTAATTTTTATATATAGCTGGCCCAGCAAACTTCGTACCGCCATTTTGTTTCCATATTTTCTCGACGTTTAAACCTGCCCTGGAGTATCACGAATATTTTAAGACCAAAGGGCCAAATCGGTCCAGAAGTTGTCGAGTTTTAGCGAGACTAACGAACAGCTATTCATTTTTATTTACAAGAATTGGATATTAATACGAGTATCATTGCGTAAAAAAACATTATACTTTCTTCCATAAAGAGCTAAAAAGAACAAACGATATCCACATTATTACGCCAAGCACATCTTACGCCGATGAATCCTTAAAACAGTACCGGCGCCACCTACTCCATTTTACAAGAAAATCACAGATTACAGGTACTTCTCCACGTGAAAGGCATTAAGATAAAATCCGTGCACACTCGGATTTTAGGCAAAGATAACAAAAATTACGTAGAACCCAATGGTACAGCCGAATTAGGGATTTTACGAATCTTGCTCAATTACTGAAAGTGTCCTTTCAGGATTATCACAAATTTTGTAAGTAGGAGAAATAAATTGGTGGAGTTTTATACGTGTTACCCTGCTTTGGATATACACCGTAAATTTTGATCGTTTTTAATCCCGTGGATTTGGTACATGAAACACTATCGATTTGTAAAGATAAAATTTAAAAATAAAGTACTTTTTTTTAAACTTGATGAATTAATTTCGTACATGCCTATATTAATTCGAGTTTAAAAAAGAAGTACGTATTTTATTTTCTTATTTTATCTTTACACATTGTTAGTGTTTCGTACCCTCCACGGGATTAAAACGATCAAAATTTAACGGTGTATATACAAGATCGGGTAGTGTTATTGGAACAGCAGAACAGATGGCCGAAAGGTTCTGGAGGGGTGACTGTTCAGTGCAAGACGCAGCGTTGGAAGGCTTCCCACAAGGTGGACCGATGACCAGGTGAGATTTTCGGGATTCCGATTTGATGCGAGACGCACAAGACCGTTCATTGTGGCGTCACTTGGAGAGGCCTATGACCAACAGTGGACGTCTTTCGACAGAAATGATGATGATGGTGATAGGGAATGATGGTAGGTGATAAGATGATGACTTCGCTAATCTCCTCCGTGACCGAAATTCGGTCGAGAGTACAATTACAAGCTTTTATTGTTTATTTAGTTTCACGTGTCCCGATGTTTGTCTCAAATCTTGTACTCGTAAATTAAATTTGATCCACTTCCCGGTTACCGATTGAACTAAAAGCATGCTTGTGTAAATCAGATGACAATGTAAAATTATTATTACGTGAAGATGATCTGATGATGGAAAAGGAAGCATGCCATAGTTCTCGGTAATTAATCGACACAACCCCATCGAGTTTGGGCCCGTCTGTTACCGTGAGACACACATGTCAGTTTTATCCTTTTTTTATCTTAAGTGTCTACATGTTGTTTCTGCATTGTGTGTCAAATAAAATATTTTTATTTCTTTCTTTCTTGACGAGTATTTTGGTTCCATATGGAAACCAGGGTCAATGACTGGAAGATGGCCATAGAAGCTCGGTTGATGATGCTCTTGATGAGTATTAATGATACACGTATTAGTATTAATGATATATAATGGTATACCGGGCTATAAAAGCTTCCTATGAAAATATATTTTCATTGAACACTTGTTTTTAAATTCTGTTAGAATGTTCGCTAGGACATTCTATTGAAATCGACACAATATCATAAATTCTAAATTATTCGAAACATTCTACCCAAGTGTAATCAATAGGTGTTATCTTATCAGGGGTAGGCGATGAATAATAATGACCACTACCCTCCAAACCTTTGATCACATGTGAATACCAATGAATGATTTCCCGAGCGGGAACGACAAGGTTCTAACAGATATTAATATACAAACCGTGTTTTGATTAGAAATTGAATTGTAGATATAATATTATATCACTGTTGAGACCTTCTCTGTGGTGGTTATACCTACTTTAAGTTACACATTATAACCTAAAATATTATTCGTTATCTTCGTAATCGTTTCAGCCGAAAGACGTCTACTGTGAGTTTTGATATAAATTGAATTGTGGATAGGTACATTATTATGAGAGCAGTGGTGGCCGAGTAGTAACGATTTACGAGTTGTAGGTCGCCAGTAAAAATTTTTGGTTCTAGGACATGCTGGTTTCCTCAAGAAATTTTCCTTCACCGTTTTGAGAGCAGTGGTGTTGAAATAAATTACACAAAGTAATGTGCCTAGCTGGGTTTGGACCGGAGCTGATGAGTCGGAGCCGTTACCACTTGGCCACCACTGCTCACTGATCATTTCTGGATGATGGTCCCCAAACTGGGTAGAACCCGTTTCTTGGGGACCTATTATTATCTGAGTCATGAGTGTGACTATTATTTTCTAAAGGATCATCACAGAAATCATTTCAGCCGAAAGACGTCCACTTAGGGACATAAGCCTCCCTCAACTGTCGGTACAATAACCGGACTTGTGTGTCTCGCATCCATCAGATTCCCGTGACCCTCACCAGGTCATCGGTCCACCGTTTAGGAGGCCTTCCAACGTTTGGTCTTTCGGTACATGGTCGCCACTCCAGAATCTTTCGGCTCCATCAACCAACTGTACTCCATGCAATGTGCCCTACCCACTGCTACGTAAGTTTGGTGGTTCTCAACTCAGCTTATTTCTAAAGTTTATTTATTTAATAAACAATTCATGTACCATCGCGGTCATTTCTGCCGTATCACTTAAAAAAAAAATCGCTTGAATGCTGCGGTGTGGCGCCAAACTAAAACCCTTTCAAGTATTCGTTTTTAGTGCAAGCAAAAATGAACTTAGTGGTGGCCAGGCAGAAGTGTCTTTGAAAGTATATACCCTTTTTAATAAACGAAAAGACGAAAACAGAAAAATAGGTAAATTAAGCCCACTATAACAAGTAGGTATAGTACGCGGCAAATAAGTTGAACTAAAATGCCGTCGTTGATATGGCTACACACAGCTCCCCCCATTAAAGTTCGAACGCCATTTTGGTTCAACTTACATGAATAGAATAAAACTTTATTGTACACCAAGGAAGTTACACAATCAAAACTTAAATCTATGGACTATCTATCTTTAATCTATGCCGCGTATTGTGGTTATATTTTGTTATATACAACAGATACAACAGACGAAGTAATATCTAGCAGTTAAAAACACCCTTCTATCCATTTCCGTCAAATGGGAATGGGCGTCCCTTACAAATAAAATAGATTAGGCACCCCAAAAGCTCTTGTTATTGTCGTAACGTTACCCTTTTTTCGATGGTAGGGAATCATCGAATAACCCCTTCAGCTTTGGTTGAAGCGAGAGGGAGTGTCAAAATTTTACAGACTAAAGGATTCCGTCAGATGCCTGTTACGTTCTAGGGCCGCGGTGACTGTCCCGAACCATTTCGATTCCTAGATTGTCGTAGGGACCCAGCAGGGTGTAGGGGTCCAGCAGGGTCGAAGTCTACGGGGGCCATGAGTTAAGTGAAAGTGAACCCCGGGGCCCTAGAATAAAGATAAAGAGGCAACAGGAGTAGGTTTTATTCAGTAAAAGTCAGACAGGCATTCGCGCTCCACCCAAATGCGGAAGAAGCGGCCAAGAGAGGAAGAATGAAAATAGAAAACAAACAAAAATAATTCACATCGCCACATAACGATCATCGCTCAGAATAATTCATTATGAATAATGAATCAAAGTAATTAGATAACTATCTAATTTGATAAGGCTTAGATGTTATCTTTAGTTAAGAGTTAAGCATTGTCGGACTCAGACCTCCTCTCTAAGAGAGAAAATAGGCCATAATCCACCATGCGGTCCTAGTGTGTTTTTTTTTAGGCGGGACATCAGCCAAGGAATTCTCCTACTCCAGACCGGAGCGAGGAGGTGTGTTAGCCTCTTACTGACTAAAATCACATCTGTGCCCTTCAATTGCCTTTAGCGTTCTGGGACTACGACTGAAATCATAATTAAACTGGCTTCGTTCTTATATTTAATTAGCTATAACAAATGCAAGGACGCACACGTGTAACACGCCTGATTTGTACGTAGAATGACGTCGCGTGGCGTGGATCAAGTGTAGCTCTACAAGTCTAGTTTCTATATAAAATGTATGGAGACCGACGCGCCCAGATCGGCTTGTGTGGCACACGTGTGCGCAATGTAGTTCTACCTTTAGAATTATGATTTCAGCATCGATCAATAGTACCTACAATAGTACCTAAAATAACACCGATATTCCTTCAATTACTGGACCAGCTAACCGCAACCCCGCAGCGAACAGTGTTAATGTACCAAGATGTCTACAAAACCTAATAAATTATCCAACAGCGGACTAGTGATTCTTTGAACACAGCTCCATAATCCTTGCCGAAACCCCACAGGCAATTCTGGCCATTACGGCTTCGGTTTCAAGGCTCAGAACAGTGTGGGGTGTATGGTAATTGCCGTTGACCGTACACCGAACTCCACTGTAGTTAATGTTGCGTAAGGACGATTGAATTTAATTACTTTTGGGTGTCGGATACGGAATTACACAGGGCTGTCAATTATGCGTTTTAATTATTTGTTCAGCTGCCACGATCGGAGTCCGTATGGGAGTTTAAGTATGGCATCGCAACTAGGGATCCAGTCCCGCAAGCCTGCGGGATTTGTGGGATTGGGATATTTTATTTTAAGTGGGATGCTCAAAGGTAGCCCGCGTAATCAAAGTTTTTTTTTTGCATTTTGCGGGTCACATTAACACTGAACAGTAAAATGTAAAAAAATAAGACAATTTGAATTAAGTAGAGATAGGTATAGGTATAAACAATCATCATCATCATCAGCCTTTTAATGTTCCCACTGCTGGGAATCAGGCCTCCTCTCTAGGAGAGGGAAAGGGCCATAATCCACCACGCGGACCCAGTGCGGTTTGGTGGATGTCACATGCCTTCGAATTTTTGGTTCTAGGACATGCCAGTTTCCTCGCGATGTTTTCCTTCACCGTTTTGAGAGCAGTGGTGATGAAATAAATTATACAAAGTAATACGCCAGGCTGGGTTTGAACACGCGACCTACGACTCCGCCGTTGCCACTCGGCCACCACTGCATGCATGCGTTTTTACGCATCTCAGTCCTATAAAGTTCATCTTTCAGATTTAACTTTTAATAGTTACGTTTTTTTCCACTTCCAATTTAGGACTCGCACAAAACAAAATAGAAATTCAAAATGTATTTAGCTGTAGGTTAACTTAAAAAATTATCTTTCGGAAATCAACCCATGGCCTCTGTAGGCTTGGGCACCGCTGGACCCCTACGGTTTTGTTGGCATTTCTTTGAGGAGCGTGTGGAATACTTCGCCATGGCGAGTTTGTTTTCCTTCAGTTGCAATTTGCGCGACACTTTCAAATATTCATTAGTGTTTTATCGAGCTACATAAGTCGTCGCCTTAAAGACAAAACAAAATGCTTTATAACCTCATTCGAAACTCTTCTTACTTGGCTGACTCTTATAATAACTTCAAAGATAAAAGATCATATTTACAGAGGCTAATGAAAAGAGCAGACAGTCGTACTGATACTAAAGTTCTCTCAGACATGTTCAGTATGCAAAGAAAACATTGTATGTAATGTCTTATAAAAGTAATCGTATGTAGAAGTTTGTACGGGACTGACCGGGATTTGTGTAAAATAAGACAGGAGAAAATACGAGATTACTGCGCACTGTATATTAGCGTGTACAGGACAAGGGTGCTAACAAGAATGACAAGACATTTCTTATAGCTAATTAGCCTACTTATAAAACTAAACAAAAATAGGATGCATCGTCGCTCGTTGCTATCACTAGATATCAGGCTCTTCACGTGAAGGGTGTTGTTAACTTCAACATACCCCCGGACATTGAAAGATTGTCTTTCAACAAAATCAGCAAGTGACGGGTAGTGGGCAAATCCTATTGAAGGCGCGCCGAATTACTCCAGCAGGAGTCCGGATATCAGCCACCCGAACGATACCGTCTGATCCTGGGTGGACGGCAACAATTCTTCCCAACTTCCATTTAAGAGGGGGTAAGTGATCCTCCTTTATTACCACGAGTGAGTCCAGCTTCAGTGCATCCTTGCAGGAACGCCATTTCGTTCTCTGCTGCAATTCAGAAACAAACTCCTTACTCCACCGGGCCCAGAAATGTTGGCGGAGTTGCTCAACCCGTTGAAATCGAGCCAAGTGATGAACGGAGTGTTCCAAATAGTCCCGTTGGGGTAATGATGTGAGCGGTCGACCCACAAGGAAGTGTCCCGGCGTCAGAGGTGCAAGGTCAGCAGGATCAGAAGATAGCGGCGTCAATGGACGAGAGTTCAAGATCGCCTCGATTTGAATAAGCGTGGTGTTAAGTTCTTCGAACGTTAAGTTACAGTTTCCCAACACTCGTTTCAAATGATACTTTGTCGATTTAACACCCGCTTCCCAGAGTCCGCCGAAATGAGGAGTATATGCGGGAATAAAATGCATTTTAATACCATCATTTGCCAAACTTGCACCTAAGGAATCGCAATTAGTTTTTAAAAATTTTGATAAATCGTTGTATGCGCCAACGAATGAGGTACCGTTATCGGAATAAATGTTAGTTGGCTTACCCCGTCGCGAGATAAACCTATATAAGGCAAGTAAGTAGGTATTACTGGTTAGATCGCCTACTAGCTCCAGGTGTACAGCTTTAGTGGCAAAACAAATAAATATGGCTACGTACACCTTCACTAACCTGCAGCCACGACCTTGCCGACTGGCACACATGATAGGGCCAGCATAATCGACACCAACATTGTCGAAGGGATAACCTCCTGGCTGGACACGCTGCTGCGGCAAATTTCCCATCAATGGGGTAATTACGTTACCCTTCATGCGACAACAGCGCACACAGTTTCGATAGCAAGCCCTAGCTAGATTACGGCCACCTATAGGCCAGTACGATTCCCGAATTGAAGCTAACAATAACTGAGGGCCTGCATGCATCAATCTTTTATGCTCAAAATTAAATAATAATTTTGTAAAAATGTGAGCGGACTGTAAAATTATAGGATGTTTTTTATTATATGAAAAATCAGAATTTTCTAAGCGCCCTCCGACACGCATGATTTTATTTTTATCTAAATAAACATTAAATTTAAAGAGGACACTTTTCGAAGGTATATTTTGTTTATTTAAAAGTAATTTGTACTCTGGAAACGACTCGATTTGACAATTTAAAATAATAACATTCAATGCTTCCTGTAGTTCATCTTCAGATATAAATTTATTAATGACAGGAAGTTTCCTACAGGTTCTAACAAATCTTAACACATACGCTATTGAACGAACAAGTCTTAAGTAGTTTGAGAAACGGTTAAAATCTATTAAAGTATTGCAAGCATTATTTGTTACAATAGCGCTCAATGAAACTTGAGGTCGAGTTTCGGGTAAAGTCTCGAGTTCTAAACCTTTAACCTGAGATGGCCAGTTCGACTGATCTTCCTTTAAGAAGTCGGGGCCACACCACCACAACTGCAGCCCTTGCAGAACACTAATATCCACGCCACGAGATATTAGGTCTGCTGGGTTCTTGTCAGTTGGGACATGACGCCAAGTGCAGTTACCCGCCTTATCTAGAACTTCAGCAACGCGATTGCGCACAAATGGCTGAAGTTTAGAAGGCAACATCTGCAACCATCCCAATACAATAGTCGAATCTGTCCAACAGTAAACCCGATCAAACTTCACTCGAAGTGATTTGACCACCTTCTCATAAACGCGAGCTCCCACGACGGCACCACACAGTTCCAACCTCGGAATAGTAGTAGGTTTAATCGGCGCCACACGACTTTTACCGATAAGTAAACGAACCATGCATTCACCATTTGCATTAACACTACGGATGTAGGCACACGCACCGTACGCGCGCTCAGATGCATCTGTGAATACGTGCAGTTCTAACGTCTGGTAACCGTCCGTCATAACATACCGTGGGATACGTAGCGTAGTTAAAAGAGGGAGAGCTTTAACAATAGCGTTCCAAGTTGTGCTAAGTTCCAGAGTCAACGGTTCGTCCCATGAAAGTTTGTCTAACCACATTTTTTGTAATAGCATTTTCATGGTGACTACAAAAGGAGATAAAAGACCTAAAGGGTCAAAAATACGTGCAATTGCTGAAAGCAAATCACGTTTAGTGCAACTTCTAGAAGGTGACTTAAAACTAATTAAGAAACCTATTTCATCAGATTCAGCGAACCAGTCAAGTCCTAATAATTTATTGGGATTATTAGATCCTACACCTAAATCTAATGATGACTGAGTCCCTGACACTAAAATAGGTTCATTCGACTTCCACTTTCGAAGTGGCATGCAAGCTGATGCCAGTGCATTTGTGACTTCATTGCGAATGAACAACACTTCATCTAAATCATTGCCACCGGTGAGCAAATCATCAACGTAAAAATCATGCTTTATTATGGTGGCAATCTTATCATTCGTGCACTCATTACCTAATTGCTTGAGGCAGCGCGTCGCAAGAAATGGCGCACTCGCCGTACCGTATGTGACGGTGTTTAATTTAAATACCTTAACTGGACTGCATGTGTCTTCGCGCCAAACTACCTGTTGCAAGTGCCTATCAGATGGGTGGACTACTATCTGTCTATACATCTTTTCAACGTCGGCTGACACGATGTATTTATGCTGTCGAAACCGAAGAAGTATAGACAGAAGGTCATCTTGAACAGTTGGACCCACCATCTGTAAATCATTTAAGGAAACACCTGATGACGTGGGACAACTAGCATTGAACACCACACGCAGCTTCGTAGTGGTACTACCTTCCCTTAGGACCCCGTGATGAGGGATGAAATACGAGTTTAAATCTAGTTCCTTGTTTATTGTCATATGACCTAATGACTCATATTCCGCCATGAACTCGTGATATAATTTACTAAAATCAGGTTTAGCCTTAAGTCTGCGTTCCAAGGAATATAAACATTTTGTAGCCCTATGAAATGACTCACCCAAAACAGATGGATTCTGCTTCATGGGTAAACGCACACAAAAACGACCGTCTTTCAAACGAGTCGTATTTTTACAAAAATGCTCCTCACACAACCTTTCTTCAGGCAAATAATCAGAATTTTGCGAGTTAATCTCTTCGAGATTCCAAAATCGCGTAATATCATTACGAATTAAATCCAAGTCGGCATCATTACAGGAACTAGTTTGAGTAAAATTACATCTAATGTTATTTATTGATTTACTGTGATTACTATAGATAACGGGACCAGAGACGATCCATCCTAACCTGGTCTCACATAACACCGGCTTTCCGACTCCTAACTTAATTCTTTGCGAACCTAACAGGTCCCAGAACAGATCAGCACCAATTAAAAGATCTACGTCTGAGGGCTTGTAAAAAGTAGGGTCTGCCAGACAAATATCAGTTGGAATGTTCAGGTTAGATAAATCTAATTCACGACATGGCATCTCATTAGTAATCAATGGCAATACAAAACATAACAACTTAGCATTATAACTATTGTTAAGTGACGTCATTTTTACCTGACACATATTGCCTACGCGACTGGACGCGTTATTTATGCCATAGATTGAACTATCAATCGAACTCGTATTTAACTTAAGTCGTTTACATAATCGCTCCGTCATGAAGCACGATGTACTACCGCTGTCGAGTGTCGCTCGCACAATATGCTCATGATTTTTGTAATCATATAATTTAATTAACGCGGTTGACAATAAGACGCCGCGCTCCTTACTCTCGCCATGAGTAGGGGAAATGTTCGCAGACAAGGACACGTTATTCGTCGCGTCAGTGTCAGCGGACTGCGCGGGCGCTGCAGACGTTGACGGAGACAAAGTTGCATAATCAGATGTGTTATCGTTACCTTTTGTTTCCGAAGTATGAATCAAAGTGTTATGCCTGCGCTTACATAACTTACAACCCGGTTTTTTGCAATTGTTAGAAAAGTGACCAGTACGAAAACAGTTATAACATAATTTAAAAGTAGGAATCAATTTGCGTCGAGCTTCATTGCTCAATGCAAGGAACTGTGAACAATTAACTAAACTATGGTCACCTTTGCAATTAGGACAAGATTTCGAAGCAGGTTCAGTGCTCACCATATTAGAATTTTGTGTCGTCACCATGGATTTGATTTTACTCGCGGAACTTGATTTAGGGTTACCTGACATGTTGTGTTTAGATAATTCTAAAGTTTCAATTAGATCAGCGCGTGCGCGAATGAATTGGAGGAAAGTATCGAACGTAATCTTGCTATTCTTATCAGTGTGACCTTTGAACTCCTCCCATTCACGGTAGGACTTCTGATCCAACTTACGTGTAACTAAATATATCAGCAACGTGTCCCACTGCTTGACTGTTTCGCCTAAAGATTCTAACGCTCGCAAGTTTTTATTTAACAGATCAATTAACCCTTTCAAAGCGATAGAAGACTCTTTCGTGATGAGTTCAATGTTAAATAATGCTGACACATGATTCTGCACTAATAAGCGTTTATTGTCAAATCGATCGCAAATTAAATTCCAAGCCACATCATAATTGTTCGCTGAAAACTCAATAGATTGAATTACCACGGCAGCAGATCCCTCCAGAGAAGCACGTAAATAGTGGAACTTGTTGATTTCGTCGATCTCGTCATTATGATGGATGAGGCTAGTGAAGGTGTCACGGAACTCTAACCAATTGCTATATGAACCATTAAACTTGGGCAATTGTATAGTAGGCAACTTAATAGGTTTATAAACACTACCACGACTACCCTTACCACTAACTGAACCATTTTGCTTGTTACTCTTACTCACTAACTGTTGAGCCCTCGACAATGCCTTATAGTATAATGTCTCGAACTCGGAACGTTCAGACAACTGGGCCTTCGTATCGTCAACCATACATTCTAACCGCAACTGTACCTCATCATATTGTTCGTACAACGACTCCAGTTTTCCCATGCGCAACTGTAATTCCATGACATCGCATTCGCTTAATGTTACGTCATCCAATGCGTCCAAGTAATTGACAAATGTAGTTAAGCGACCCTTAAAACTTCCTCGCTTCTTTACTAATTCCCTTTCCTCGGACATGCTGGAAATCGAGTGTTGTCGACCTGGAATGTATATAATCGCAAAATAAATATCTTAATATACTTAATCCGAAATTAATTTAGGTACAGAGTTGTAAGGTAGAATTTAATAAGGTATAACAATGTAAATAGGTAGGTAATCTTTCTGTATAAAAATAAATCTGATTGCAAATGTAACGATACAACTTTTATTATAAATGAATTCCTCAATAACTTATCTAATAAGTTATTATATAAAACACCACAAAACTAAAGTACACTACGGGCAAGTTAACTGAGATTAACAGTCAATAGTTTGAAATAATATCTAACACTTTCCAGAATAAACTATGATTAACGAATACCTACACATTAACTATGATACTTAACTGAATAGTTATCGCTCAAATGCAACAATACAAATTATATAAATGTAGTTCTAATTCCTACTATACTTTTAAAAGTATTATATAATAACGACTGTCGCTAATATTGTACATGTAACATACAAAATACCGAAACTATTCAAAAAGAAAACCGGTACTCAATTAACATAATTAACAAAATAAATGCACTAACCTTTTGTAAATTTAAATAAAGCTAGATACAACCTGTACGAGTGTTGGGTGATAATATTATCCAATATACTTAACACCGTGAGAAATAATGTGTACTCAATCCATAAGACACGCTGTCGGCGTTTAACCTCTCAAATCCAGATCAATTATTTCCGTCTTCTAATTATATATTCTTCAAATTACTTGCTGATAACGACAATCAGGCTCGATAAAGGACCATGTACGGGACTGACCGGGATTTGTGTAAAATAAAACAGGAGAAAATACGAGATTACTGCGCACTGTATATTAGCGTGTACAGGACAAGGGTGCTAACAAGAATGACAAGACATTTCTTATAGCTAATTAGCCTACTTATAAAACTAAACAAAAATAGGATGCATCGTCGCTCGTTGCTATCACTAGATATCAGGCTCTTCACGTGAAGGGTGTTGTTAACTTCAACAAAGTTAGTTTCTTATGAAAATGCAGTCGTGTCTACGAGAAAGTTGGTTGTTCAGTACTGTTTGGTGTTGGTATTCAAAGTTCAAGCCAACTCTTTGGTTCTTTGAATTTTAAAAACTTGTAGATAAGTTGGGGGTGATTCTTTTTGTCCTTATTCAGTGTTGTGTGGAGATTTGTGTGGAATCGGGTAGGTACAAGGATCTTTGACTACACCTTTGTTATTTTTTTATAGTATTTTTTCCAATAAGGTTTTAAATAAATTATACTTTATAGTCATTGATGATAGGTAACAAGTCTTCAAATAAACAAATGTGTGTTGTTTCTGTGACTATAAAAATTTATTCGCTTTTCATGCTTTAAAATTTGTCGATAATATTAAATAGAAGCCTCTCCATCAGACTTGTTATTGTTGTTGTCCGCATTATTTTAAACAAAACCAATAAAATAAAATACATGTAAACATAAGATGAGTTTAAGTTCGAAACGTTGAGAATCCTTAGATGTTGCCATTATGTATAAAATTTAATTAATAATTTATGGTCATTTTTCGTTCGCCAAACACACTTAACAACCTACTACTACTCGTAGCATAGCATCAGTCTTATAATCTTCCCACTGCGGGGACTCAGGTCTCCTCTCTAGGAGAGGGAATGGGCCATAACCCACCACGCGGGCCCAGTGCGGTATGGAACCAACTAGGTACTAACAGAATAGAATAAACTTTATTGTACACCGTAATATCCCTACCCAACCCTACTAATCCTATTTACTTATTAATTTTAGTAACATTTCGTTTCTAACTCTGCAGCCGGTATGAAAACGAGTATTATACGAATAATTGATTGATTTCTAGAGATTTCAGTAACTGAAATATTTCTAAACAATTACAGCCTACAATTTATGTTCTGTTCTAAGAATGCCGTCAAAATTCTAAACAAGAGAATTACTTAGAAGAATAATTTAGCAAGGAATTTTATTTCAGTAATGTTGCCGTCGTCCAGAATTCAGACTGAATGCCTAACAAAAATTTAAAATACTTCGCAACTTCAGCAAACGCCAGACATTGTAATAGACTTATTAAATTAATAAATTCGATGAACCTTTATAAGAGAGATAAAATATCAGAGGTTTCTAAGAAAAAATTGTTAGCAGATATTCGTTGAAAAACTGAAAAATGTGAGTTGCTCCTTCAGCTTTTAATCAATTTTTAGATGAACACAAACCTTTGTCAAACGAAGCAGGTAAAGAAAACATTATATTTGGTTTTAATAGGTTCGCACTTGACCACTATCTCTCCTGATGGTAAGCGATGATGTGGCCGACGATAAAGCACGCTTGACTACAAGTAAGTAACCTATTCACTCTAGACTTAAAGACCCCCAGGTTGTAGCTAACAGGAAACACTTACTCCAACAGGGAATTCCACTCCTTAACTGTACGCATAATGAATCATAAAATATTACAAATGCAACGGACAGCTTTTTTTGAATTAGGCAATAATCAATATTTTTTTAAATTATTCATAGGCTCGCGTTTGACCACTACCTCACCTGATGGTAAGCGATGATGTGGCCGACGATGGAGCACGCTTGCCTAGAAGTAACCTATTTACTCTTGACTTAAGATCCCTAGGTTGTAGGTTGTAGCTATCAGCACAAATTACTTCTCCCGTTCTTGGGTGAAACGAGAGGGCGTCTCAAACTTTAACTGACTACCACCACCGTATGCTCCACCGTATCTTTGGGGAGGTCCGCACAATGGTGACACCTGGGCGTTTCTCAAGAAACCTCCGTCATGAGGACCTGCGTCTTGCAGAAGTCGAGAACGCCATGACACCTCTCCAGCCACTCCTCAAAGAGTGAAGTTACCGCCATGATTATTCAGTTGCTTTTAAAGCCACGTTCATTTTTTCAAATTGTTCCCGCAACATAAAGCATAACTAGATATGACAGGGCTCACAGCAAAACTCAAAAACCGAAGCTGCAAACTACAAATCGATTTCAATTGCGTCTTAATAAATCGGTCGGTTGTATTGGACAGGGCGACCGCGGTGTTACGATGTATTGTAATCGTTTCGCTCGATTTCACTGAATCGACGCGGTTTCACTGTGGCCTGCACTGGCCCAGCTCGAAATTGATTTGGGAACGAACAGTGAAATTCCGAGTTATTGCTGCAAGTGGATTTCGATACCAGTAATTTTCTTTTTTGGGGGGAAAAATGATCCAATAACTTTTATCGCTCTGACGAAGGTGTGTCAGACTTTTCCTGACTAAAACCCGCTTGTGTGTTCCTTTAGTGGCCTTTTGCGTTCCAAGGCTTTTGTTACTCTCTGTGGTTTTTTTTGGACGGGATTTTTTCGAGTAAAGTTCAGTGCCTATTCTACTTGTGTGTATCGATGCGTGGATTACCCCCACCATGTTCTACTAAAATTTTTGGGACCGATGGCGTCGCGTTCGTAGCGTCGACTGGCATGGCGTCGCGTGGCGTGGAACAAATGTAGTTCTAAAAGTCTGGTTTCCATATAAAATGACCGATGCGCTCAGAACGGCGTACATGGCTCACGTGTGCGCAATGTATTTCTACCGTTTACTTTTTTTAACATTCCTACAGTTTAGGTTATGCTTTGTTTTTTTAACAGTAAAGAGAAATGATGAAACGAAAACACCATCCCATGCAGTGTTTAAATAACAATGTCAATTTGTGAAATAATTTAATTTGGGAATTATGTTTGCTGAGCTCGTAGCGCCATGATAGCTTTTATTATGAAGAGCTGTTCGCGTAAATTAACAGATTTATTTCGTTTGAACTCTTTGCTATGGTTGAATTAAAAGTTAATTGATGCAATGTACTGTTGTAATCTATGAGTCATTACTTATTTTCAATGTTTTCCCTAATTTAATGAACCTGTCAAGTGCGGGTCGGACTCGCGCAAGAAGATACCGGTTGTAGCAAAAAACAGCAAAAAATCACACTTGTATAGGAGCCCCACTTAAATATTTTTTTTATTCTATTTTTATTTTCTTTTGACAGCGGCAACAGAAATTCATCATCTATGAAAAAATTAACTGTTTAGCTGTTACGGTTCATGAGATACAGCCTGGTGACAGACAGACGAATAGCGGAGTGATAGCAATAGGGATATGCTTTTACCTTTTGAGTACGGAACGCTAAAAAGCTCCTTCAAAATAGAACACTACTAAACAATTCCGTATTTGTCACAATAAACAATTTCACTTCACCTCAGATGCAGCCAATCAGAGTCATTCATAAAACCACTGACCACCAACCACCAACGGACAAGCGATTCAATACTTACGTACCCACAAACTTTACGAACCTTTTACGGGATACCAGTTTTAACGTTAAAACTAGTGAAACGTTACTGGCGTGAGAACTACCAACAGTACTGAACAATCTCGCAATAGTTTTTAGGGATCCGTACCCATAGGGTCAAAACGAGACCCTATTGCTCCACTGTCCGTCTATCTGTCACCAGGCTGTATCTTATGAACCGTGATGAATAGACTGTTGAATTTTCAAAGGTGATGTATTTTTGTTTCGGCTACAACAACACACACTAAGAACAAATAAATTAAATGTTTAAGTGGGACTCCCATAAAACAGACATGATTTTTGCCGTTTTTTTGTTCGATATTAATAACGGCATCAGGTAGACGCTTGAAATATTCACAAAATATTGAGTTGTATACCTATTGACTTCAGAAACGAATAATTAAAATAAAATAAATATTTAAGGAGGCTCCTAGTTTTGGCTTGATATCAATATTGCAGAACGGAACCCTGCATGTCCGAGTCCGACTCGCGCTTGGCCGGTTTTTGACTATTTACGACTAAAGTTGTGCGTCATAAAAATGTTGTCTGGTCAATGAAGTTTATTGATAGCCGTTTGGTGAAGGCTTTTGTAAGTTTGGAGACAAACAAGAAAAACTAGATAAGGAATGTGTACGTTGATTTGTGGTTTGGCCTATAGTCCGAAAACTGCTGACTCTGTCGCGAAAATGGTAAGTAAGTACTGCTGAATTGACTCGGATAGGACTCTGGCGCTCGCCGGAGCAAACAAGCTGTAGGACTGCTGCCAGATACGGTTTTGATAAGTCTTGGATAGAATTCGGTGCTGGGGATCTTGCAGAAGACCCATATTTCTCTGGCTGGATCAAATATGGATGATTTAGGATTGATGAAGTGGATAACTAGACACTTGAAGCGAAAACTGTGCGTTTTGCAACGGTGATCTTATGATATAATATTTTGCTCACCGTCCGCTCCTATAAGGACCGAGGCCGAGTCGTCGACGGCGCACAGTGTACGTAGGAGCCCAGCAGGGTCGGAGCCTGCTAGAGCTATGAGATTGGTTTTGAAAAGGATATACTTATGGTCCTGGAACAAAAAAGGCAACTGAAGGAACATAGATGTGGTTTTAATCGGTAAAAGTCTGACAGGCCCTCCCGCTCCATCGAAGAGCGGTGAGAAGTCATTAGAAGATCACACTTTAAAAAAACCGGAGTAGTGATGTCGTACTTTTTATCGACACCTTTCCGGTCGTCTTTGAAATGTCGCTAAACCATCTGCATACGAAAATGGTTCAATAACCTCGTTTCCTTCGTTATCTCTGCTGATATTAGGGAACCAGTAATGGGATCCAATTTACTTGCCTCACGTTCGGTTCCTAATCGAAGGACTATGCTTTATAACAATACGTGATCTGAATATGCAAAGGCAAATTGATTTCAGGACAATGAGGTTCTATTCATATCGGTTTTGGTACTGATTGGGTATATATTGATGTAGGTATATCTTGTCTTTATATATACATATGAGTATATATGTATTTGTGAAAGGGTTCGTTTGATAGCTGTTGAGACAGCCATACTCACATTGTTATTATTATGCACAGTTATTATTACCAGAGGTCGGAGTAGGTCCACGTGCGCTTCAAGGAGTTGTCAGCAAACCGTAGGGACCCAGCAGGGTCGAAGCCTACTGGGGCCAAGTGTCTGTTTCTGGAAGGTAGGACCGGCCCTGGTGTGAAAGGCAACGAAGATACTCGGTCTGACACTATCTCCAGTTCCGCCCAAGGGCGGGAGTTGTCATTGGATGTTTTTCCCTACCAAAAAAAAGAGGTCGGAGTTGGTAAAGTATGATACCTCAAATTCATGAAAGTAAATAACACAGTTGATAATACTTCTTCTAAAATATAGAATCATAAATATAACAATTAATTCCTGGATTTATGAAATTACAAATAATTTATTGTGCTTGAAATATATATGTATATATATATATTATTTTAAAGAATGTTATGATGTTTTTACTGTGTATTGATTTGAGATTCATTTTCGTTTTAACGAATTTGAAATTGTTTAAATGCCATTTATGTGTAGATTTGAGACTACCGAATAAAAATTATTGAGCATGTGGACTAATTAACTCTTTTCTATTGTTCCAGGTATGTTTTCCATGAAAAAATCAGAAATCCTGTTGTATAGAAAATCATCAAGGGCCAATTTCGCAAGACCCGGTATTTTTTACGGTGTTTACTGCATATTATTTTATTTTTTTCGTAAATAACACCCTTGTGAATTGTAACATAATTATTACAATTTGCAAGTTTCTATTAAATTTTTGAAGACATTTTACAGTATAGGTACCTATTAACATAAGAAATTTATATATATAATATATGTATTTTGAATGCATTTCAGTGAGCCTCATTAAGCTGGTTTGAAATAGATCTATTGCAGTACCTAGTAATAATGTATAGCAAATTTATGATGCGTGACAAGGGGACAAACTTAGTCAGGTTCGTCCTAGAAGATAGCTTCAGTACCGTAGGTAACAAGGTTGCGATCTCTCGCACCGGGGCTTGGTTCCGGCCATGCTCCGGAGCGAGGAGGAGTGGCAGGCGGTCGCCTCCTTCTGCGAAGAAGTAATGCTAGGAGGAGGAGGAGCAAAGGAGGAAGCCGACCGCATCAGGCAACGGCGCACATGCCGCCGCCGCCGCCGGGATTCCGATCCCGATTTCCGGCCACCGTAGGCGCGGGCTCACGGACGGCGGGCAATGGGTAGCTCGCTGTCCGTCCGGTAACAGACCAGTCCGAGCTCAAGTCGTTTACGGCGCGCACTGTTCCCGCGCGCCTCAAGGAGTTGTCAGCAAACTGTAGGGGCCCAGCAGGGCTGAAGCCTACTGGAGCCAAGGGTTATGTGAAAATGAACCCCGGGGCCCTGGGACAAAGGCAGCGTAGGTTTTTAATCAGTAAAAGTTTGACACTATCTCCCGCCCCACCCAAGGGCAGGATTTGTCATTTGATGATGTTAACTACTTACCATAAAAAAAAAAACGTAGGCGTGGGGCCTCTAGGCTCACTTTTATCATAAAATAACGTATAACTTGATTGAACCAAAATAGGTACCAATCAACCAAACAATGATATTCTCAGAGGCATCTCACGTAATTACAGTACAAATATTATACAACTGGCAAATACACGAACAAGATCTGATAGAACAATAACATATAATCTGGTTATTGGGGCCCATAGTAGGTAGAATTGACCCGATAGGGACATTGATTCGATGGTACAGACGGTCCCGAACACAATACCTCTCTTATCAGTCCGTGAGTCGGTAACAATGGTTGTTAGACTTGTTATCATTTATAGGAGGGAACGTAGAACCCTATAAGTATTTACTATCTTACAAATAAATTTCCAACTAAGCAAATAATCGAAATGAACAATTTGAATTGGTAAACCGGAGTAAGTGGCGTAGTTTTTAATTAACATTTACCTATTACCATGCTAAATAAGAAGACGACTGGTTTTGTATTTGAAGATGGACTTAGGTATATTAGCCCGGGCAGTGTCTGGGCCGGGCCGGGGCCGAACGCGGAGCCCGGCCGCGCTGCATGATTATTTCATACACCGTTAAATTTTGGTCGTTTTAATCCCGTGGAGGGTCGGTAAACGAGTCAATGACCTTGTAGGTAGTTGTCGGTCTTACCACCTCTGCGACTCCTCTACTGCTCTCTGTCTGGCCTCGCTCAGCTGACGTTTACTAAAAGAAATTAATTTCGTACATGCGTAAATTAATTTGAGTTTAAAAAAAAGTACTTTATTTTTTAATTTTCTCTTTTCAAATCGATAGTGTTGTACCTAATCGACCCTCCGCGGTATTAAAACGACCAAAATTTAACGGTGTATTACACCCAGTGTTAAACAGTGGAAGGGACCGTGCAACAACCGTGGTTTAGACGGGTGCCACAGATCATACACGGTGTTATATAAAATCCTTCAAATCCATGCCCCGTCAGGTTCCGGCCCCGGCTTGGCCCGGACACGGCCCGGTCTAATACAATTCATCCCTAAAACTTCAAAGAAATAATTCACTTAGATGTCGCAATATTCCTCCACATCGTTGTTACCTGGTTATGCTAGAAATATTCACGTTCACTATTTGTTCTCGCTTTCTTCCACCGTTACTAATCATATAAACTCAGAAAAAAAGGGTAATATAACTCGTATATTCAATGCTATATATAACTTTAACCACTACATGCGATAACTCGAGAGGGGTTCGTGATTGAACCCGAAATTGGTCCTTTGTCTGAGCCTTTATTGTAATAGACGTTTTTATTATCTCTAGGAATTCTAGCGCAGCCCTTTTGGCTAGACGGTCCAAATCTTTACGAGCTAACTCGAAATCTAGACTAAGTGGCGTAAAGAATGTAAAAATTTCTAAAAGAACAAAGGAGGCTCTTTACCCGACTGAATTATTATAGTATGCGGCAAATAAGTTAAGGTAAGGTTGACTGGTAGAAAATGCCTTAAGGCATTAAGTCCGCCTCTGTACTTTTGGGGTGCATAAAGAATTCAATAAATAAGTTGAACCAAAATGGCCCTCGTTGCTATGGTTACGCTAATCCTCCCGCTTCGGCTAGATCCGAAAATCTGTTACTGCGCATTGAAAGTCGATAGCCAGTCTGGTTCAACTTATATGCCGCGTATTGTATAACCATTGACAAACTACAGCAAAAGCAGGAGTTCTAGGTGCCATAAAACCCACCTACCCTTTGGGTTCCAGGGTCAAGTTAACTTAGCTAGCCATCCGATCGTCCGGTAACCGACCGGACCGAGGCCATGCGCATACTGCCCCACGTCAACGGCGCATACTGCCCCACGCGCGCGCCTCAAGATGTCTGCACACCGTAAGGACCTAGCAGGGTCAAAACCTACTGGGACCAAAGGTTTGCTTCTGAAAAGAAAACTCGGCCCTGGTATGAAAGGCAACGAATGAACAGGAGTGGGTTTTTAGTCATTAAAAGTCTGACGGATGTCATTGGATGATTTTTCCACCTAAAAAATAATAATAAAAGGGTCACGTTTACTTATTCTAAATGGCTATGGCAATACAGGACAATTTGACATTGTTGGATTGTCCAAGGAAAGGCATTATGCATGACTGATTAGAAATTTATAGATGTTCTTGCAGTCTTCTTTTAATTTTTTAAATTTTTCTTGACAGACACCAGAAGATTTCTTCAGCTAGATTATTACCTAAGGCAGACGTGTCCTTAATCAACGAAAGTCGATCGAAGGCAGGGGTTCGCCATTATTGAAATTGGTCCTGAAACATTACAGTCGAGACGAATGGTGAGATAAGTGTACTTAAATGTGCTTCTGGATTATTTTTTAAAACAGACTTTGAAAGTATACGTTTTTAGCTCTAAAATAAAAATAAGATAAGTAATGAAAAGGTATAGGTAGATAATAAGTTTAAAAATATGCAATGCCTCTGCCAGTGATTGTATGTTTCGTTTTCGAAAATAAAAAAATTAGCCGCGGAATAAATAGTATACGCGGTGTCTACACATGTGCCAAATTGCATCCAATTGCTCTTTTTGACAAAATCCTTTGGGCAAAATCCATCAACACTCTTTGAGCAACTTTGGAATTAAACCCAGAACTCCACGGTACACAGAGACATGAATGTTCAAAAAAGTTAGCGTAAACTTGGAACGCAATGGGCAACTGAAGGAATACAGGTGGATTTAGTCAGTAAAAATCTGATACGTTCCTCCTAAAGCAGGAGAAACCATTTACCGATTTCTGACCTCAAACAATCTGAAATTTCAATCAATATCTTGCTATTTACTAAACCAATACCATACACGTATCAAGGACAAAGATACTGTACTGTACTTAGTCAAAAAACTTGTATTACATCGCTTTTAGGGACGGACTGAAACACGTTTTGTGGTCGAAACCGTATCCGTATGTTCGGCTCCTCTCCCAGTTTCGGCATTAACACACTGACAAAAAATTTAAATTATTTTCGGATACAGTTATTTCTATTTCGATATAGTTATGCTTAACGTAATAATACAAAAATGGACGATAATATAAAAATTATAACATACGAAGACCATATGGAAGCATAAATTAAACAGAAGCGCCACTGGAGTATTTCAATAAGCTTTATCTAGACCTAAACCTAATGAAAATAGATGTAAGTTATAATGTACAAATAAAATACAAATAAAAGAAAACATATTATATAGAAGAACGTTTCGGTCAGTTCTAAGGTATTATCACAAACGTCAGCTCAAAAACGAATATTCGACCTCATTTTGGCCGAACTCGGAAGCTCAAGCCGAAACCAAGGCTTCGGTCGGTCTCTAATCGCTTTTAGCCTGCCGGCAAAGGACAGCCTTTGCCCAAAAGCCCTATACATATTACTTTAATAAGTGTTTTATGGTTGGGTCCCTTTTTTGTCAGCTGGTAAGGCGGAGGGGAGGCCTTGGATATGCGGTAACTGATATGCCTGTCTCCCTGTCATTCATTTTGTGTAGTTTATGTACATAAAATATCGTTTATATGCCGCTGATAGAGCGTGTGTTTGCGTTTGGGAGACTTTTTTTTGATGGTGTAAGTGGATGTTGTTTTAGGTTACTGCGCGGAAGAAAAGGATATGGCCAACACGGCACACACAACACATAATATGCCATTTTATAAAAAAGGTTTCCTTATTATCTAATAAAATCTAAACAAGAGGTTTGGATACTTGTAGATGATATCTTACATACATGATCACTTTTTTTGTAGCAATTGGATATTGTCTCAAAAAAAAAAAATGATTTGAGAGCGGGATTATTTAATGATAATTGACTCCTTAGAAAAACACCATAAGCAACAGTTAACGTTTTTTTGCAGGAATGCGTTTTCCTTCCATAATTATGATTATATCATTCTAAAAAAAATATTCAACTTATTTGCTCACATAACTGCTATTCCTATACAATAGTTGCTGTCAGTGGCGTAGCTAGTCCCACAGGGGCCCCGTATCAAAATTCCCATAACCTCATGATATCCCGTATTAAAAAAATGGCGTTTTTTTTTACAAATGCTTGGCTATTAGACGGTTGTGGATAACATGTTGCGAATTTTTGTTTATTTTCGTGGCCCCTGTAGGGTGGGGGCCCCGTATAATTGATACGGAAGATACGGCACCGCGCGTACTGTTCCCGCGCGCCTCAAGGAGCTGTCATGCAACCGTAGAGGCCCAGCCTGCTAGCTGCAGGCAGGCTGGGTCGAAGCCTGCTTGGGTCATGGTTAACGAAGGAACGGGTTAGGTTTTAAGCCAGTAAGAGTCTGACACTATTTCCCGCTCCGCCCAAGGGCGGGATTTGTCATTGGATGATTTTACCTACCATAAAAAAAAACGGCAGATACGGCGGCAGATAGTTACGCCCCTGCTGACACTAATACTCACCGTGTTCCGTCAGTTGCCCGTGGGCACGGCAACTCTTTCGAACAAACCCGCGACCCCAGCACACGCTCCATAATGAGTAAAGGACATATTTAGACTCTTAGCACTCTTCAATCAATCAATTAACCCTTTTCATCGCAGTCCAGTTCTGGTTCAACTCGTCATCAATCGAGTAGGAGACCCTCATCGATCATCTACCATCCACTGGGTGTTGCAATGTCCACTTTCGTTTGGGACTTTTAAAGAAAGAAAACATGTTAATTTTGGCACACAATAAGCAAACAAGTACGAGATTCCAATCTTAAATTAAACATACAAATAAAATAAAAATACCAACATTTTTTTAATATTTTATATTCTACAACTTCTGTTATGAGTACTAGGCAACTGATAAACATACATTAATATTCTAAATACTTAGGTACATATTATAGATAAATTACACCCAGACACATAATAAATGATCGTGATAAGCACACAAACATTTGTCCTGGATGGGAATCGAACCCACGACCGGACATAGCAGTCAGGGCCACTAACCACCAAGAGCGTCGCCAGCCCATGATCAAAGGATATTGGAAGTATTGAGAATAATAAAAAAGTTTTTTTTTAAACTATAATAAAAGTATTTTGTCTCCACAGTATAACTGCTAATTGCTAACCTTATATCTACGGTAACATATAGGATAGGCATTATATTGTGAGAGACTGGTGCCTAAACTAACATTAACAATATTAACCTAACATTCAGTTCAGCATAATGCCAGAACACTACGTATAGTATTATTTATTACTATTTTTTTAGTATTATTTATAATACGTGGTAATTAAGTTGAATCCTTTGCTATGGTTACACGCAGCCCATCGCTGTGACGCACTTTGATTCTTCTTCTTACCCTTGTCCCATATTACTTGGGGTCGGCGCAACACGTTTTTTTCTTCCACTCTATCCTGTCAGCTGTCACACTATCACTAACTTCCTTTTCTTTCATATCACTCCTCACACAATCCATCTATCTCTTCTTCGGCCTCCCTCTTCCTCTCCATTCATCTACGCGCGCACTTTGATTGAGCTCTAAAAATCGTTGGTATAGCCCCATCTCTTTATCAAGTCAGTTTAGGTCGTCACTGTCGCGTCGCGAGCTCGTGGTAAGCAAAAGTTGTGAAGGAATCAGGAATGCGCGGATTAGATCAAAATATTTGTGAAACAAACCAAGCGATCGGTTCAATGTGAATGCTTTCTGGATATTTAATTAAAAGTTTCGTTTTTCAAAACTTGCGTTCGGTTTGGTTTAGAGAGAATGTTTTTGAGCTTTGTGTGGAACGTAGGCTAACATTCGTGGGATATGTTTGTTGTTCAATGAGATATGTCTGTGGGAAATCATTTTGCAATACAATTGCTATACTCAGATTTTTTTATGGTTACCTACCATCCAATCATAAAATGACATAGTGTCAGACTCTTACTGACTAAAAACTTACCCCATTCCTTCAATGCCTTGGTTCCAGGGCCTCATTCTTCATGCATTTTCATACCTCCCCAGAGCCCCAGAGTAGGCTTCGTCCCTGCTGGGTCCCAACAGTTTGCTGACAACTCCTTGAGGCGCGCGGGTACAGCGCGCGGTCTGGATTGTTACCGGACGGACAAACAGCGAGGGACATTGCCCGCCGTCCGCAAGCTCGCGCCTACGGTAGCCGAAAATCGGGATCGGAATTACGGCGGCGGCTGTGGCGTGAGCGCCGTTGCCTGATGCGGTCGGCCTCCTCCTTTGCTAGCATTACTGCTTCGCAGAAGGAGGCGGCCGCCTGCTACTCCTGCTCGCTCCGGACCATGGCCTGTACCAAGGCCCGGCGCGAGAGCCGCCGCCGCCGATCGCCCCCACAAGGCGGCACGGCGATGCTCTTCCCAACCCCAAGCGGGGTACACCCCTACCGTATGCTCCACCGTGTCCTCCGAGCGGTTGCTATATCTAGGATGGAGCGGGTTACCGCAGTCCGATTCATACAATGTAACTTAAACTAAATTCCACTAACTGCATCTGACTGCATAAAGTAACTTATTTCGAAATTTTTGTTATATTTTTGCAGTCGAATTTTTTGAGCCTGGCAACTTTTTTTTACTGTATTCTAAATTCCGAGATGTGGTTGTTTACTGGAAAATAGTGAGGGTCTGTGATGCATTAGCAAGTTGCAAAAAAAGATGTACCTCGCAAATCGTCAGTCATAGTATGAACCCTTAAACATGATGTGTCTAGACGCTTTGCAGATCTTCTGTAACAATTGACACGGAAACTTGTAAAGACTTATTTATTCTTTGAGACTTGTATAAAATTGGAAGAATATCTTCCAATTTTATACAAGTCTCAAAGAATATTCAACTCATTTTTAGTTCATTCAGACAAAGCTTCAACACTACCTATATCACAAAAAGTTCTAGTAATAAAAACCTCAGCTGAAGTTGAAACTTTATTAAGAAAACTCGCTTCTCTGTAGAAGTATAATAAAAACCCAATAAGCACCAAGCTGCGAGGGGTAAATATGAAAATGATTCTCCTACAAAAGTCATTAAGGGAATTTATATTTTTCGCTACAAAAGTGCTGGGTTTTGAACCAAGTTGTCGCTAAGTGCCATTAGACGTAAGTATGCGTTGTTGCTCGGTCCTACAGCGAATACGCTTTAATATCGCTCGGATATCTTTTAATATGGTTTATGAGAGACGAGTTTTGCATTGCAGTGTTTGCGGGACTTAATTTTGTCACAAAGTGAGGTTTGGTTCTGACAGGAGGTTGAAATTAAACTTTTTGTGGAACAGAATGTAATAAAATAATAAAAAAAGATAGACATTTTTATCAATAGCAGCCCAGTTATTCTCTTTGTGATAAATCTGGTGCCCTTATTTTTCATTTGTTACTTCAAGGCAAGCGTGCTCGGTCGTCGACCACATCATCGTTTACCATCAGGTGAGATAACGATCAAACGATAAAATCTCGGTATTCTTTTTCTTATAATGATCACGTCTATTCTTTGTTCGAAGTACCTAATGGGTGTTTTAAAATGCCAATATTCTGTTCCAGTGAACAATAATATGTTCCTCAAGATTACCTTTTCAGAATTGCCAATTATAAGCTCGATAAGAAAATCTCAAACGATAGAGGTGCTCTGAGAACTCCAGTTTCCTTTCTCTTTCAAATTGAAGAATTAAGGTTCAGATGAATACTAAGAAAATCAGCAAAAACAATGTCTAAACCCTTTCCAAATCACTCGACTACTTGTTCCGCAGCCCACAGTACATCACACAAGACCAACTCGTTAGAAACTCGCACACTCAGATTACGACCTCTATGTTATGCAAATGGATTTCCTCAGGATATAATTGTGCTCCCAACTTCCACCGTCTCATTTAAAGGGCATTCAAAAACTTCACAACTCAATTTCTGAGTTGCAAACAAGTCAAGATGTGGAGTGTCGTTGTGTTTGTTTGTTGATTATCAACCTGAATCATGTTTGAGGTTTGCGGTTGAGAAAAATTGTGGAAGAGTGTCTAGAGGAAGCACTTTGTGAGTTGCTTTTGTATCTGTGTGATGTAAATTTTGTTGAAGCTGAAAAGAATGGAGTAAAAGGAATAACGCTTCTACCCTGTCTTATATTGCTATAGACGATAATGGAGCTGGAACAAGCATCGAAACGTTCTTCTTTTAGATAATTTGAACCGAGAAGGTGGCCACGAAATGAAAATATCAGCAGCACGAGCTATGTTATCGACGAAGAATCGTCAAACATAACTGACAGTGAGCAGGGCATATTGCTCGCAGAACAGATAGTCGATAGAGCCAAAAAATTCGGGAATGGCGAAAGTTTACTGGAAGACGAACGTTGGCAGACCTTCTACAAGGTAGACCAATGATCTATTGAGGTTCGTAGAATACCGATGGCCCGATCATTTTAGTTACACTTGGAGCCTTTGTCCAGTAGACCATGTCTTTCGACAAATTATGATGGGCACGGCAAATGTAGCATTAGTGACGTTAATTTATAGAATGTTCAAAATAGATGTCAACGGGTAATATAGCAATGCTAACCAGCCTGTCATGCCCTGAACAGGGACTGTTACCTCTTTGAAAGAATGCTGTTTATTTACTATAGCAATAAAAAAATTGGAGAAAAACATAAAAGGAGCTATCACTTAGACATGACTGACTGATATAGTATGAATGACTAAAGTAGTGTTTAACCACTGCGGGAACGTTTGAAGGAATAACCGTGGGCCTAGAACGCAAAGGGCAACTGAAAGACAAGGGTTTTAGTTAGTAAAAAACTGACACACACACAGTTCAATCTACGTAGAGTAGCCAGCCTTTCGGTATTTTACAGGATGAATTTTGGAGAGTGTGCGGGATTTACATGACAACCTGACATACGGCGAATATCCATCTTTACACTGTTGAAACTTCTATGGCCCGGACTAAGTTTTTCACCTCGTCGTTTATACCGCATACATCGAAGGACTTGAACAATTTGGCTGCTGCGGTCTTCCCGTCCGATTACATAATTTAGGTGTCTTCAAGGCTAGAATGAATAGGCTTTTAATAAACTAGTGCGCCTCACCGTCAAAGATTGTATCACTGCTTACCATCAGGTGGTGGGATCGCAGTCAAGCACTAGCTTATATCAATTAAAAAAAACCTTCTCGTTCCACAATGAAGTCATTGGATGATATGAAAGTGTTTTCCAAAACCCAAACCCGATGTGCCATATTTACAACCTAGTACTGTGATGAAACTCACACATGGGTCGGCCGTTAATTACTTGGCTAAACTCATTTCCGACTTCTGTTTGAACGGTGCGTTTGGTTAAATAACACTTGTGCGTACAACTGTTTGCTTAACCCAACTCGGAGAAGAATTAATTGGAATATATTAATCATATTTCAAGATTAAATGTAAATTCTAACTAAATGAACAGGCAATTGTGGGAATGAGTTAGGTTCGTGATTGATAAATCGCTAGGTTGACAAGTGTATATATTATGTTTATGTACACACGTTAAATTTTGATCGTTTTAATCCCGTGGAGGGTCGATTCAGTACATGAAACACTATCGATTTGTAAAGAAAAAAATTAAAAAATAAAGTACTTTTTTTTCTAAAACTCTAATTAATATACGCATGTACGAAATTAATTCCTTTAAGTAAACGAGTCAACGACCTTGTAGGTAGCTGTCGGTCGTTGCGTACTAACTATTTACAGTTCATTGGTCTCGCTCAGCTGACGTTTACTTAAAGAAATTAATTAAATTTATGTAAGTACACACATAAAAAAGGAAAATAAAGAAGAGAGAATTAATTGTTTTAGAAATATGTATGTTGATCAGTTGTCTAGTACCCAAAACACAAGCTCTGCTTAGCTTGAGACTAGACGACGTTGTGTGATAATTGTGGAATATTATTATTATGGTTTATGAGTTAAATTTTCTCAGCTTAGTACCTTGTGTTCTACAAGAATCTCACGGGTGTGAACCAAGGCGAGATCCTAGTTATTAGTTTAAGATGGTACTATGGTTCTGTACTGCATTATTACTATTCATTTTGTCATTTCAAGTTTCTCAATTAGAACCACACTAAACATCTCTCTCTATTTACAGCTTAACACCCAAACACCAGCAGATCCCAACTTAGCTTCCTCAAATGTTTCAAATGCACCATAACGGCCTTAAGGCACTCGGAACTTCGGCTAACTCTTTAGTGCGCCTTAAAAGGCGTCTAGTGTTCTCAAACGACCAATTCGGAGTTTAACTGTGTCTCAAGACAGTAACGTGTTTGAACTTTGAAATATTTTATTGTAATGTTTAAAGATACAGTGTGATAAAGATACAGATACAGTTTGTTTGGGCTTTTTTTTGTTGGAAAAAATCATCCAATATCATCTCCCGCCCTTAGGCGGAGCGAGCAGCAGCTTAAACTGACTAAAAACCTACTTCTGTTCCTTCGTTGCCTTTTATACCAGAGCCGAGCCTTCCTTTCAGAAGCAGACCCTTGGCCCCAGTAGGCTTCGACCCTGCTGGGCCCCTACGGTTTGCTGATTACTCCTTGAGTAGGTGATTTGATTTCTTTTACAATGTAGGCGACCACAAAGATAGGATTTTCGTAAATTCACATCCAAAGTGCAAAAGAAACCTACTTTCACACGGGCGAAACCGCTCGCAAAACCTACGTTTAAATAAAATATCTTATGTATTAAAGAGTAGGTTTTGCTCCCTTCTTTTTTTTTAGGTGAGAAAATCACCCAATGACATCCCGCCTTTGGCCGCAGCGAGACGGCCTGTCAAACTTTTACTGACCAAAAACCATTCCTGTTTCTTCTTTGCTTTCATTCCAGGGCTCTGAGGTTCCCTTTCGCACAGCCCGAATTACTACTGTCGATTTAAAAATAGTGTAATTTTTTGACAAATTTTTTAAATTTATGTAATGGCCCAACTGCAGATGGTAAAATGCAATGGTTATTTTAAATGTAAGGGAGAGAACTCACGAAGCGGGTTTTTACCGCGGCCGCCACGGCAGAGGAAACGGCTATTTTATTTCAAAACTCACGAGGCGGTTGATTCGCCGCCGCCGCGAAGGTTCGTGGTTATAAATGTGTAAATTCACATACACCGGACACTTGAAACAACTATCTAGTAGATCATAAAAATATTAATTCCCCACAGGAACAGCGACACACTGCGCAGCCTCCAATCACTCAACCACCAACCGTACCATCAAACAAATTTTAACTGCAATCAACCATCACCAAGCTTCAAATCGACTCGAGCACACCTTTCAAGTCTTGCCGTACAAATTGAAAGATTCTTCTTTCTTTCTTCGAGAGAAAGAAATGACAAGTGAAGTCGAAAGCGAGGAAGCGTCGTTTTACTTACGGATTGTAATCAAAGGCCCTTGTAAGGTCTAAGTGTTCTGCAAGGCTTTATATTTGAATCCGATGGCCGAGCTGGATGAATTTTGGAATAGATTTTTGAGTTTATGATGAATTGTGAATTTGTGAACCTTGTGATGGGATGTTTTGAAGGTAGTCTAGCCTACTGTTTCTTAAGGCCAGGCTCTATCGATTTTGGAGTTTTTTAAACCTTTGTAAATCCACAAATATAAAAAGAAAACCATATAATATTTTTTTTTTAATTATAATTGACTATTGGTACTTAATATAACCAAAAAACCGCCGGGCAAAAATCAAAACATGATATGAATTAGTTGGCTCGATAAAAACAAATTGCGAATGTAACCCTAATACAAACGTATATGTCTACAAGATTACAACACGGAAATATTTGAAAGTTACAAAAAGTAGTGAAGTTTGTCTTTTAAAAGGGCCTCGCAAAAATAAAAGTATTGAATCATTAATATAAGAAAAAACACTGAGCAGACATTTTTTTTTTTTAATAAAAATAAACCCGCTATTACGGGACCGCAAAATCGACATAGATCCGGGCGGGGTTCATACCAAATACTCAGTGACTACAACCGCCTCTTAATTATAACAAAACTAGCGACTTGCCCCAGCTTCGCATGGGTGTCACAAATCCTTGAATATCTCGGCTTTTCTCCACTATAATCATACACCTTCCCTAAAAATCTATCTTTCGATTGTTGAAAATAGCATAAAAAATCGTTCAGTACTGTTTGAGTTTATAGCAGACAAAGAGACAGATAGACAGAGAGAGAGTGGGGTTTTTTTTTTATTTGATACAAACAAGTGGTGGACTGCGATCCCACCTGATGGTAAGCAGTGATGCAATCGTTGATGGTGAGGTGCACTAGTTTACACTAGTTTATTAAGAGCCTATTCATTCTAGCCTTGAAGACACCCAATGAATGTAAGTAAACGGATAATAATATAAATATAATGTACAATAAGGATATCATCGCCTAAACTTCCTATATATGTATGCAAAGATTTAATTCAAAATACATCCATATTTCTCCTGTTACGTATAATGGGTTGTTGTTGTTTCCTAAATATACGAACCGTCATCATTTAAATCTCTGGATTTATGCCTCCTCCAACTGCCGCCATGACGATCGGTTCTATGCGTCTTGCACCCATCAGATTTCCGCACCCCTACCATGCCAACCAGTCCAACTTTTTCTTAAGGAGCAGTATTATTTAGACTTATAATACATTTACTGATGTGTTTCAAACTCTTCGACTATCTAGAAATCTTGAGCATCAGTTTCAATCACCGCTCCTTGTGGCTAAGACGATTATAAAAACTATTCTTGTGTGAGCAAGCTTCGTAAGAGAATTTAGATTTAACTTGCACGCAAAGCCACAAATTCCTTTGTACTAAACGGTTACCTCACCACGTCTCAACTCGAAACTCCAACGACTATTACTCGATCTGTGACTGACGGGGAAGTATATGCAAGTGGCAATATTGGCAGTTAGTTTATCGACTAACCTGGAGCAATTACATCGAGTCGTACACTCGATTGATCTGACTTTGTAGCCGTCGTGGAGGCGGTACACTGTGTGGCATATGGAACAGTCCAGTTTTGAGCAGTACACTGTATGGCATTTAACGATCCAGTTTTAGACAACCAAACGCACCAATTCATTTGATATGAGAAAAGTCTAAGTTGCCCTGAAAATTGCTGTTCTGTGAAAACCCGCTCTTATCCCACTACGTTTAGGCACGCAATGGACTGTTTTCCGCACTAGTGCAAAAAAGTGCGCGTGCTCTACCCGTCACAACTTTATTGTAATAAAATTGTTTATCGTATCAGGCTGTGCGCGCGTCGGCCCCCACCAGGCGCGGGTCAACCCCTACGAGTCGTAAGTGTAATGAAAATCGTCGTTTGATACGCGTGCACATTTGTCACTGTTGCCCTCGGCTCCATAACATACTCGCCTAAGTTTCGTGCGAATTTCGCCTCGGACGGTAGGACAGAGATATTGAAAGTCAAAGATTTTTTTTATGATATGCACTAAATTTTTATCTTAACTTCAAATACTCCTAAAACCTTTGTACCGTTGCATTTTTCATAAGCACAAGAGATAGAATATAGAAACTACATGTACTCTTTTACAAAAGAAAAAAAGTTCTAGCTAGTCCCCAGCTTTTTGAAGTAAACCTTGAGCCACAAATGGTTTCTGACGAAAACCTAATAATTCAATCATTTTTTCGCCGAACCCGTTCCAAAATCTGCACACTCAGAGCCCAGCGAAGGGCATTCGCAATGAAACGTGGACGTTGACGAGCTAACAGGCAACAATCCAATTTGACTTTGCTTTGTGAATGTAAATTACAATCACGACGAGAGAGCGTGCACAACCGCTGATAAAATGTGATTAACTAATGAGAAATTCTATAACATAATGCTAGAAACCCACGGTTTGTGTTAAAGTGAACCCCGGGGCCCTGGAATAAAGGCAAAGAAGGAACAGGATTTAGTTTTAGTCAGTAAAAGTCTGACACGCTCTCCCACTCCGCCCAAGAGCGGGAGATGTCGTTGGATGATTTCCCATTAAAAAAAAATATGGTAGAAACAAAGCACAAATTGCTTTACAAAATAAATGTTCTGGAAATAAAGATAGCATACAAATATGACATGGAAAGACACCAGGATCTCGTGACTAAAGTAATTATTTTGCATTAGCATTATCAACCTTTTAATGTTCTCACTGCTGGGACTCAGGCCTCCTCTCTGGGAGAGGGAATGGGCCGTTATCCACCACGCTGGCTAAGTGCGGATTGGTAAATGCCACATGTCTTCGATGTTTTGGTTCTAGGACATGCCCGTTTCCTTACGATATTTTTCTTCCCCTTTTTGAGAGCAGTGGTGATGAAATAATACACAAAGTAACCTGGCTGGGTTTGAACCCGCGACCTACAACTCGGTAAGTCGGGGCCATTACCACTCGGCCACCACTGCTCTATATTAATTATTTAATTAATAATATTTCACAACTATCACACAACGCCATCTAGTCCCAAACTAAAAGGGGCTTGTGCTATGAGTACTAGACAACTGCTAAAGATGCTTTAAAACTATCATCATCATCATCATCAGCCTTTTAATGTTCCCACTGCTGGGACTCAGGCCTCCCCTCTAGGAGAGGGAATGGGCCGTAATCCACCAAGCGGGCCCATTGGTGGATATCACATGTCTTCGAATTTTTGGTTCTTAGACATGCCGGTTTCCTCACGATGTTTTCCTTCACCGTTTTGAGAGCAGTGGTGATAAATTATAT
This sequence comes from Leucania comma, assembly GCA_958295575.1. Lineage (NCBI taxonomy): Eukaryota > Metazoa > Arthropoda > Insecta > Lepidoptera > Noctuidae > Leucania > Leucania comma. Next base: position 25,651,917 of record OY282463.1, read on the forward strand.
TACACAAAGTAATGCGCCTGGCTGGGTTTGAACCCGCGACCTACAATTCGTAAGAACTCGCATTCGTAAGAGTTCGTTTAAAACTATAAATACGTACATATTACATTACTCATAGGTAACTTACACCTAGACGCACACATAAACAATTGTCTTATATGTGTTCGCCAGACAGGTTTTCAAGGTGGTGCTTAAGGGGCAGATATATGACTTTTTTAATTTTAAATCCAACATCACGTCTAAACGGCTAGTAAATATATGTTAAACTAGACTATCAGCCTAATAATTTGATACACGAATATTTACATATTATATTTTTTTATAGAACTTGGTGTGCTTTATTTTCAAACTTATGTTTTACACTGACAAAAAAGCGAAGATCAGGCAAAAACCATTGGACGTATTTTTATAAAACTTTCACAAATTAAAAGATAATTTGATTACCAATCTTTTGATATACGGCTTTTATTTATATTGTGTTTAATAAATGAAGGATATATTATTATTTGAAAAATCTTGGTGCGCAGCGACCTTGAGCGAACAAGAGTAGAGCACTTTGCCCTATAAATAAGATTTCTGTGGGAGCACTAGATCCACTTTTGTTCGCTCAAGGTCGCTGGCCTTTTTCGGGGTAACTCTTATGGCTGATATCATTTAACCACGAGCTACCCACACCAACCAGATGGCTAATAAATAATTATTTTAAAATTAGTTAATTTAAAACGAACCTAATTTAAAGGGTAACTCTTATGGCTGATATCATTTAACCACGAGCTACCCTCACCAACCAGATAGCTAATAAATCATTAATTTAAAATTAGCTAATTTAAAACGAACTGGCCCTAGTTTAAAATTAAGATCACCGCATTTGTGACAAAAACGAAAATTGGAGCATTTATACGAATAACATTCGGTTAGGTTTTCACAAACACCTTTTTGGTCAAATCAAGAATATATATTATATTATATTATTATTATATTATTAAGAATCAAAGGATTTATTTCAAAGCACTTTTGAATTGTCGATTGAGAGCGTGTCGGACTCGCACACTAAGGGTTCCGTACCAACTCATGGAAATTAATTCGATTCCCAAATCGAGTCCCGGAAGATTTTTCCGAATTGGCAAAAAGATTTTTTTGTGACAAAACTACAAATTTACACTTTTAAGATTAATTCCTATACTTGTGCTAGACCTTGCTTCAAATTTCAGGGTTCTAGATCAGAGGTCTTGCTTCAAATTTCAAGGTTCGAGATGAGAGTGTCGAAATATTATACGTTTTTTTACGACTAAAAGGGCTGTATCTTCTTTTTTCGTTAACTTCGAAGTTTGATTTTTTTCACAGTTTCAAGGGACCGCAGACCTGAGTATATGGTTTTAATTTCAACTCGATACCTCCACGCGTTCCAGAGATAAAGAGTCTTGACAGACAGACAGATGGACAACAAAGTGTTCCTATAAGGGTTCCGTTTGAGGTACGGAACTCTAATTATGCTAATTGCACATTCCAAAGCGTAGATTTCTATGGAGAAGAATGTGCACGAAACTCCATAAAAACTCTTTTCAATCATGTTATTTTTTTTCAAATACGTCGTTTACACGTTTCTTGTTGTTCAAGTTCACAAAAAGGCTAAAACAAAAATTACCAATGATGTAAAACTGCTGCGAATCGTTACGTCAGCCGTCTGTAAAGCCTTAAAATATAATTTTAAAAATTACATTTTAAAGTGACGAAGTCCATTTCATATCCTAATTAAACATACTATCAAGAACTCCAATCAAAATTATTCACGCTCACAACGTAAAGTCAATATAAACCTGCAATAAAACGTCAAAGAATGATTGCAGTGAAGTTTTCGTTCGAGATGGAAATTCCCGAACTCCCAATAAATAGTTGGGAGTGAGGTATACCTGAGATGCAGCCGAACGCGATCCGAACTTCGTGATGCCTTCGAACTTCCAGATCTGATTGCACCAACTTTTTCAATGATTACCGGATGAAGTAGCATATTGTGATCCGTGAATGCATTTGGAGTATGTAGACGATTCAGAAATCAGAAGCGTTTATTTCAAATAGACCACAGGCTTTTATGAATTGTCAAAATGTCGGTATGTCCAAAAATAAAGTGAAACTAAATTGCACGATCCAAAGCATAGATCTCTATCGAGAAGAACGTGCAAGAAACTCTATGGATACTCTTTTAAATCATAGGAGTTACATAAATCTTCGTCACATATCTCTTGTCGCATCCAATATGAGAGGACAATGTAGATAAATAATGAAAAAATAAAATACTACTAAAAAACAAATAGAAATTAAAAAATAAGCCACTGGCGGCCAAGAGATGACCAGTCTCAACTGACTGTGCCCGTTCACGAGCATGACGCGTGCATCAGCCCCACTCAGCTCAACCATAATGAAGGGAATTAAATAACCCAATAACACGTGAGCATGACAAACTCTCAACTGCCTTGCTCTCACTGGTTGATTGTTAATGAATATATTAACAGATGTGATTAAGACTATTACAGTATCACACAATAGTAAGAAAGTTTTTGAGTTTGTCTGTATGTTTGTTAGTTACTCCCTCAGTGGCGTAGCTCTAAAGGGGCCCTGTATGAAACATTTTTGAGAGTTTTTTTACAAAAGAGCTACACAGAGCACAGAACTAGTGCCTTGAGACAGCGCGATAGTGTAGCCATAGGTCGCTATTATTGAAACAAGTTAAATTATTGGAGCGTTCTGTACTAGGATAATTTAAGTTTTAATGCCGTCTTATATGCAAATGCTAGAAAGAGCGAAACGAGAGAATTAGACTATTACAACATTTTAACGTACTCATCACCACTGGCCTCTTATCAATATTGTGGATATTATAAATTACGAATTTTGGCACATGTTAGGGCCCCCTATAGTATATCTATAAAATGAGTACAATAAATCCATTAACTAAATTTAAAACCATAACTCACGGCACGGCACGCCAGTCCAAATTCATTGACAGCATCGACATTTTAGTCCTGCTACCATGAAAGGCACTTCTCTCTATTTATATCAATAAACGCGTCGCCATACCACCGAGCACTCAAAGGTTCACTCTTTCGTTTGTTTTAAACATCTCGCTAACTTGAGCGGTAAACAAAAAGTTGGGGCGTACGCGTTGGTACTCCGTCGCCAATACGTATCGAACCCTCACCCGTTGACATGAAAGTTTTCCCATTAGAACTTGGGAAACGTGAAAATTATTCGCTTTTGAACCACTCGGAACGCTTGCTCCATATGCTTTTTATAAGCACTCAATATGACAAACAGTGTGAGTGATTTTATTGCCAAATCTAATGGACGGGCCGCAAAAGTTGGACCTTTGTTGAGTAACTAATGTTTCGTTACCGAAATGGGCTACAGAAGGGATAGCTAGTCGAATAATGGATGTTTTGCGAAGGTCGGGATGTGATTGAGTAGCAAACAAATACAAACTCACTTATTTTGTTCAAGGGCGAGTCCCTTGAAGTAGTATCAAGGTAAGTATCCGCGGGACGTGTTAGGTTAAAAACATTTACTTGTTTTTTACCATTTAGAATTACATAAAAGATGGTTATTACGACACCATGGTTGACCCTTTCAACGCCACAATCGGATATATACAAATCAATGTCGTGCCCGCGCCGCCACAGTCTGATACCTATATGAGACAAATGTGTTAAAACGAATGTCAATTTTTATGACAACATACGCATTTACCGATGGTTTTTTGGATCCATTTTTGGATTTAATGGTTTTGTACATGTGTAAATATCATTTGTTATAAATAATTTGAAATATAATTAATAAAATCCTTTTAACAATAGTTTGGTAATTAAATTATTTTTTGTTTGTGAAAGTTTCATAAAAATACATATAATGGGTTTTGCCTGATTTTCGATATTTGTCTTTGTTAGACATAACTTTGAAAATAAATTACGTTCAATGAAAAAAAAAAAACGTAAATATTCGTATATCAAATTATTAGGCAAATAGTCTAGTTTAACATATATTTTTTGCAAAACACAGACTAGCCGTTTAGACGTGATATTAGATTTAAAATCATCAAAAATCATACGAGTGCATCTACCCCATTTTTTTTTACGGCGGGTTTTTTTTATGGTAGATAAAATCATCAAATGACAAATCCTGCCCTTGGGTGGGGCGGGACATAGTGTTAGACTCTTACTGACTTAAAACCTACCCTGCTCCTTTCATTGTCTTCGATCCAGGGCCCCGGGGTTCATTTTCACCTAACCCTTGGCCCCAGTAGGCTTAGGCCCTGCTGGGCTCCTACAGTTTGCTGACAACTCCTTGAGGCGCGCGGAATAGTAGAACAGCAAGCCCGCGCCTACGGTGGCCGAAAATCGGGATCGGCGGCGGCTTTTATGATGGGTAAAAACCATCCAATGACAACTCCCGCCCTTGGGTGGAGCAGGAGATAGTGTGAGACTCTTACTTTTCATACCTGGGCCGAGCCTTCCTTTCAGAAAGATTTCAATAACTCACACGCATGAAAAATACAAAGAACTTATAATTAAGAAAACCACAAGTAAACGTTAAGTTAACCACACAATTAGCGACATGTCTGCAGGCATCAGTCTTGCTTGAAATCCAATTACGTCAACATGCGCATCCCAAGGAACAAGGTAATTTAATTGAAAGCGCAATCCTCAGTGCCTTTTGAGATTTCCTTACTCATATAATATAATGGGCTCATGTTTTTCATCAGAGACAAAAGTGACCCATTTATGGTCGTATCCTATAGATTTTGGTCGTTTTAATCCTGCGGAGGGTCTACTAGGTAGGTACTAGGTACTAGGACTAGGTACATGAAACGTACTTTTTTAATTTACGCATGTACGAAAGTAATTTCTTTAAGTAAACGTCAGCTGAGCGAGGCCAATGAACTGTAGGTAGTTAGTACGCAACTACCTACAAGGTTATTGACACGTTTACTTAAAAAAAATAATTTTGTACATGCGTATACTACCTCGACTTTTAGAAAAAAAGTATTTTATTTTTTAATTTTATCTTTACAAATCGATAATGTTTCATGTACCAAATCGACCCTCCACGGGATTAAAACGACGAAAATTTAACGGTGTATATGTACTTTTATCACTACATAGTATAAAACAAAGTCGCTTCCCGCTGTCTGTCCCTATGTATGCTTAGATCTTTAAAACTTAAATAGAGAGATTCAAGAGGAAGGTTTATATGTATAATACAACCATATATAGTTATATCATGAAAAGAAAAGATTTATATTTTTGTTTGTATTGGATACACTAAAAAAATTACATGGACCAATTTTCAAAATTCTATCTCCAGTAGAATGCTACAGGTATTTGCCGTTTCAGGCACGGGGAGTTTTTGAAAAGGATACCGTAGTAGAACACAGATGGATTTTAGTCAGTATAAAGTCTGACACACCCTCTCGTTACAACCTAGAGCGAGAGAAATCATTGGATGATTTAACACTGTAAAAAAAGAGTGCAGTTTAATCACTTTGCATATATTTGGCTATATATTTTAAAGAATAAAGAACTTTTGTATGTGCCCCGAAACGCATAGATGATGCGATGCGTTGGATGCGAGACGCACGGGATCGTTCGTTGTGGCGATACTTGGGGAGCCTTAAATGTCCAGTATAGAACGTCTTTCGGCTGAAATGATGATGATGATGCATAGATGAAAAAGATGATGTTAGAGATCAATCAATGATTTTTAAACCAGTCTTGTTAAAATAAATAGAAAAAAAAAAAATATTTAGGACACAGACACACACAATGAAGAAACCACTTATGAAGAAACTTAAAACAAAATTAAATAAAAAAAACAACAAATCAAAGTATAATTTGACAAGAACCGAATATTATGTAGTCATTTGACTGGCCTGTTGGTCTAGTGGTTAGTGGTCTTGACTGCTAAGCTGGAGGTCGTGGGTTCGATTCCCACCCAGGACAAATGTTTGTGTGATGAGCACGATCATTTGTTCTGTGTCTGGGTGTAATTTATCTATAATATGTATGTATTTAGCAATATAAGTATGTCTATCAGTTCCGCACGACGCAGGTGCTTACCGAACACGGAAAGTTCGCTAAGTACCTGTTCCGGATTCGTGCGGAGGATTCGCCCGGGTGTCGCCACTGTGCGGAACATCCGGAGGACACGGTGGAGCACACTGTAGAGGTGTGCCCCGCCTGGGCGGAGCATCGCCGTGTCCTCGTGGGGGCGATCGGCGGCAGCGATCTCTCTCGCCGGGCCTTGGTTCAGGCCATGGTCCGTAGTGAGGAGGGATGGCAGGCGGTCGCCTCCTTCTGCGAAGCAGTAATGCTAGCAAAGGAGGAGGCCGACCGCATCAGGCAGAGGCAACGGGGCGCTCGCCCCAGCCGCCGCCGGGATTCCGATCCCGATTTCCGGCCACCGTAGGCGCGGGCTTGCGGACGGCGTGCAATGGGTAGCACGCTGTCCGATCGTCCGGTAACCGACCGGACCGAGCCCAAGTCGTCGACGGCGCGTTCTGTTCCCGCGCGCCTCAAGGAGCTGTCAGCACACCGAAGAGGCCCAGCCTGCTAACTGCAGGCAGGCAGGGTCGAAGCCTACTGGGGTCATGGGTTAGTTCCGAAAGGAATGCTCGACCCCGGCACGATAGGCTACGAAGGAACGGGGTAGGTTTTTAGTCAGTAAGAGTCTGACACTACTTCCCGCTCCGCCCAAGGGCGGGATTTGTCATTGGATGATTTTACCTACCATAAAAAAAAAAAAAAAAAAAAATGTCTATTAGTTGTCTAGTACCCATAACACAAGCTCTGCTTAGCTTGGGACTAAACAACGTTGTGTGATAGTTGTGGAATATTATTATTATTATTATATTATTATTATTATATCCAAGCTATGTTATGTTGATTCTAAATGTACGAGTACATTTGCGATGATATCCGCGAACATATCCACACCGCCACCACCGTGGTCGACCAACATCATACCACTTGCCAATTTAGCCCTCATCAATGATTTTTCAGTACCAACAATTTGACTGGCCTGTTGGTCTCGCGGTCAGTAGCTCTGACTGCTATGCCGGATGTCGTGAGTCCGATTCCCACCCTGAACAATTTTTTATGTGATGAGTTGCGATCATTTGTTTTGTGTCAGGATATATTTTTATTTATAACATTTGCGTATTTAGAAATATATAAGTTGGTTTGTCAGTTGTCTTTTTACCACATGCTCTACAAGCTCTGTTTAGTTTGACACTAGATGGCGTTGTGTGAAAGTTGTGGAATATTATTACCACCACAACCAATAATGTAACGTGGCAATAAAAAATGCAACATTAAAATATTCTGCGACATTTGGCTTGGTAACTGCTTCGGGCAACAATTGGTAACTACTAACGAATACTTAAATAAGTTGGCAACATTACCCGTCGGCCGCATACATACGCTGACCCGCGGCGACCTTAATATTGGCTGAATTCCATGTTTTTGTGCACATTACCCGACATTACCAGGGTTGGTGAAAATTGTAGGTGGCATTTTGTTCTGGCAGGTTTCATTGCTTCTTGGTGGGAGATAGGGTTCTGGTTTTGGAAGGACAGTGTGGTTACCTAATTTTGCTTGTAGCATGGGTGCGTTCATGAACATGTATAGATAAATGGATAGATAGATATATATTCTTTATTTTACACCAAAAATAAAATTACAATAAGAATTTAAAATTAATAGGGTGTCACACTGGGTGGTCTTATCGCTAAAAGATTACAGCTTACTTAAAATGATTACAGACAACCTTTGGATGGATTTGACGGAGAAAAAGATACGCAGGTTGTTCGTGGTGTGCTATTTACATATATACTTACCTTAACGCCTTACCGACACGGGTAAAGCATTCCACAGTCGCACCGCTTGAACTGCAAAAGACTTGTCATAAAAATTGGTGGAGTGGCTTGGCATCTCTATCCATGTACACAAGACACTCATACTCGGAATAACTATCAGTAAGCCATAAAAATATTTGTTTGGTACGCCAGCCATGCTGTCGTATGGTTATGGGACATTGCAGCAGAATTCGGCGTAGATATTTTTTTAAATTTGTTTTGGCATCAAACTTCTCTATTCTACTCTATCAAAGTTATCTAGAAAAGGCCTTTGTGCTGACTAAACTTTAAAAAAAAATAAGCTCAATTTTTATGTGATACGTTATAAGTCATGTTTATCCCATGTATGTATCTTTTTGAGTCAATAAAAATGATTGGTATATTATTATTCCCTTTATTAATTCACTATACATATTTTTTTACAGTTTTTTAAATATTTCCTAAAAAACATTAAAACATATAAAAAACAGTAGTCCGCCGTTGTCGGGAGCAGGGTCCAAGCTACCGGTGGTTAGGGCTCCAGAGAAAGGAACCTCCTCACAATGCGAGCCATATCGAGGAGTACGGCCTTCTGTATCAGGCCCTTGACCCAAACGCACTTAATATTTTTTTTTATTTATAGCATAAACATATAAATTACATTTTTAAATATTAAAAAAAAAATACAAAAAACATTTAAAAATATAAAAAATAGTGTCCCATCGGTATCGGGAACAGGGTCCAAGCTACCGGCGGTCAGGGCTCTAGAGAAAGAAACCTCCTGACTATACGAGCCGTGTCCAGAAGTACCGCTCTCTGAATCAATCAATATTATTATTATTATTAATTTATAAACTCCTAATAAGAGAACTGTGACTCACAGAAAAATCCAATAGTTGCTTCATAGAAACTCTGACAAATGAAAGTGATTGTCTTTTAGTGCACAAAAGACTTCATTTCGAATGCCAGAGGAAGCCCAACAAAAGTCTACGAGGAATTTCTGAAAGGGAAACCGTGGTCCTAAAACGCAAAGGGCAAATGAAGGACGTGGGTGGGTTTCAGTCAGTAAAAATCTGACACACCCTCTCTATTATACCCAGACGATCACAGGGTGAATGTGAACTGCTTGCCCTTGAACGCCTACGACGAAGCGCATGCGTGGAAGACCACCCTCCACTTGACTAACGACGAAGAAGCTCATCTCGACACCACCTGGGGCCAAAGGTTATGTGAGAATGTCACCACGGGCCCCGGGACAAAGGCAAGGAACGGAAAGGTAGGTTTTTAGTCAGTAAAAGTCTGACACTACTTCCCGCCCCACCCAAGGGCGGGATTTGTCATTGGATGATTTTACCTACGTTAAAAAAAAAAAATCTCGGCACCACCAACATGGCATAAAATCGTGGTCAATGAAAAATGAAGACAACAGGGCCGACTCCAAATAAATAGGATAAGGTCAAGCCAGAAGAAGAAGAACCCTCTTGCTCCACCCCAGAGCGGGAGAAATCATTGGATGATTCCCCACTTCAAAAGAACCTACCAAAATTAGAAATTAAATAAAAATAAGTGTTTAGGCGTTAATAAATCAGACACATCTGCTACACATTATTGTGAGTAAAGCCAGAATTAATGTAACGAGCCTGTCCGTTATTTTAAAACTCAGTATTCATTTTGACGAAGGTCCTAAAACAGCTTCCACGTCAAAACAATATCCATATCCACTGGGATCTCGACCTTTTCGTATGGTAGGTATTGTAATATAGAAAAAGATCTTAAAAAAACCGGGCAAGTTCGAGTCGGACTCGCGCACTGAGGGTTACGTACAAATTGCGGTTTACGATTTATGACGTATTAAAAATAAACTACTTACTAGATCTCGTTCAAACCAATTTTCGGTGGAAGTTTGCATGGTAATGTACATCATATATTTTTTTTTAGTTTTATCATTCTCTTATTTTAGAAGTTACAGGGGGGGGGACGTTTTACCACTTTGGAAGTGTCTCTCGCGCAAACTATTCGTTTAGCAAAAAATGATGTTAGAAACCTCAATATAACTTTTGAAGACCCATCCATAGATACCCCACACGTATGGGTTTGATGAAAAAAGAATTTGAGTTTCAGTTCTAAGTATGTAGTATATAGTGTCAGACTCTTACTGATTGAAAAAACCCACACCGTTCCTTCGTTGCCTTTCATACCGGGACCGAACCTTCTTTTCAGAAGCCGACCCTTGGCCCCAGTAGGCTGCCTGCTAGCAGGCTGGGCTGGGCGGTTTGCTGACGGCTCCTTGAGGCGCGGGAACAGTGCGCGCCGTCGACGACTTGGGCTCGACCCGGTCGGTTACCGGACGGTCGGACATATGTACTTATAATCAATACAATAAAGTATTGTACGAGAAAGAGAAAGAGGTCAATCGTCGAATCCGACTCGGCTGGGCGGCGTTCGGGAAGCTGCGTGATGTCTTCTCGTCCAACATACCACAGTGTCTCAAGACGAAAGTCTATGACCAGTGCGTGTTGCCAGTGATGACATATGGCTCAGAAACGTGGTCGCTTACAATGGGCCTCATAAAAGGCAATGAAAAGGGCTATGCTCGGAGTTTCCTTGCGTGATCGAATCAGAAATGAAGATATCCGCAAGAGAACCAGGGTTGCCGACATAGCACGTAGAATTGCCAAACTTAAGTGGATTGCCACTTAAGTTTGGCAATTCTGGCTGGTGGGCTGGGCACATTGCACGCAGTACAGATGGCCGTTGGGGCCGAAAGGTTTTTGAGTGGCGGCCGCGTACCGGAAGACGCATCGTTGGAATGCCTACCACAAGATGGACCGATGACCTGGTCAGGGTCGCTGGAGTCCGATGGATGCGAGACGCACAGGACCGGCCATTGTGGCGACGCTTGGGGGAGGCCTATGTCCAACAGTGGACGTCTTTTGGCTGAAATGATGATGATGATGATGATTGTACGAGAGATGTTTAGTGGTAATATTCTATACCTATAGAATATTACCTCTAAACATCTCGTACCGTCTCGTACTCGTACCTACGAGTACATAGAGAACTTGTACACTATTTAGGTTTAGCTGAAGGGTAAGTACTCGTATCACAACAAAATGTAGAGAATAAAAAAGTCTATGATAAGTCGAAAAAGAAAACAAGATCAGAAACACAGACTTCAAAAAATATAATTATTTTGCACTTTTGAAGTTTTTTAGAATTCCGTACCTGAAAAGGAAATAAAGACTTTCGGCTTTCTTTATAAACTTTATGGGATCACTTTGTAAAACGTTTAGTTCGACATTCTGAAGGGTATCATAATTCATAGGGTACTTCCCGTTGACCCAGAATCCTGAAATTTGACAGAGAGCAAGGCCTTAAAACACAGTTATAGGATTAAATTTGAAAACATTAATTTTGTTAGTACGTCACAAAAAAAAAACAACTTTTTTGCGATTCAAAAAAATCTTCGAGACTTCACTCGGGAAATGAACACAATGCACTTGCCCAGTTTTTTCATAGAAATTGATTGTATTATTTTGCAAAAAACGTATATTTTTTTTTTTACTAAATAATCAAACCAAGAATATTGACGATTTTTCCTTTCAAATTAGCTATTGTCCTTTCATTGGGACTAGAAATGAGAAGCAAACATTTTATCATAGCGTGCTTACTGTCAATAAATATTCATGGCAATTTGAATGCCTTTCGTTTATTTAGATTCGTTATAAAAAACAATTGTGAAAATCCCATGTTTTTGTACGAAACATATTTATTAGTATAACTCTAGTCGCGATAAGCATAATTTCATTGTAATTCTGTTTCTTCCAACATATTTATTTATCATATAACTTTAAATTACAATATTAATAATAATTAAATCTATTTCTATATAAAACTTAATAGATAACAAAAATAAATATGTACAAACGGTTTGTATAAATATGTACAAACGGGTAGAAAAAGAATTTATAGGGCATCAAAAAATTGAAAAAGTGCCCAGAACGCTTGACAGCATTGCCTCGTTGGATGGCAATGCTGATTCGTTGACTGAAGAAAAGCCCAGCCCTCTGGTCACGCGAAAAGTCTACCAGCTGTTCTTCTAATATTAAATTGTACTTTTACAGCTTATCATTGATTTTACTTATGTTTATGTTAGCTTTAGTTTTATAATCCATCAATGTTTAGATTATTCTTTTTTTTTTTGTAACACCTAAATTCTTATGGGCCATGCGGTGCTAACCTGTGAAAAATTGTTACACTAACCTTAGATTATGGTAGATAAGTTCTTTAAAAATTCACGGTGTAAATAATTATTATAATAATAATAATAATAACCCCATCGCTGTATCTCTACGTTGACGTCGTGATGGGGCTTGCGTGCTCCAATAAACCCTAGGTTGTAACTCGCCTGGGGGGAGGGGCCAGACTAAGAGAGATACAATCCGCAGGGCAGTTTTGTGGCGAACTGTTGGGCATTAGCGACCCCACGGACCCGATCTCCCGGGAGAATTCTCGTTCTTCATCTCCGGCTTGCCTTTATTGGCCGGCCGTAGTGAACACTGACGAGGAACAGAGCTCCCACCTCTCTCTTGCCTTTATTGGCTGGTTTGAGTGGAGATTCGCAAGAGCAATCGTGCTCGGGAGAAGGATGTATAATCCAGTAAGGTGCTGGTAGGGATCTTGACCGCACTTCCGGGATTGTCCTGATAGCCGTGGTATACCTCTCCACTCCTCAAGCACCTCAGGATATGTTGCCCTCTTGTTGCTACGTCACTTCGTGCTAGCGGCCGTTTTTGGGGGCCCATTTATTGAGTGTGCAAGTCACCCCCTGCCTGTTTACCGATGAATATTAATAACATTGTTTAGGCAGGGGCCATAGTTTTCACATAGTTCTTGGTAACCAGTCCACTTAAGACTCCAAAAACCATAGCCCTATTGTCTTTATTTTCCATATGTCACAATAGTTTTCACCAACCGGGGGTTGTCCTTGGATGCACTAGCATTGTGCGTACAAGGACAATCGTCGGTTGGTATCACGTTCCATTAAAAGTACCTAAAGGGCCTCTGCGAGTAGGTTTCGGCTCCTCGTACGCCTTCCAAAGGTCCAGGACCTCAGGGTCCTGAGATAAATAAAATCATAAAAATAATAATAATAATAATTTTTAGCACTCGCCTGACTCACACGGGCACCGAAATGCGAACGAATATTATTGGTTGGTCAATAAAGGAAAATAAAAGAAATAATTCTAGAAGTCTAACGCATTTTATTGGCTCACAACCTTTTTTTTATGGTAAGTAAAATCATCAAATGATAAATCCCGTCCTTGGATGTGGCCGGAGATAGTGTCAGACTTTTACTGACTAAAAACCTACCCTGTACCTTCATTGACTTCGGTCCAGGGCTCCGGGGTTCAATTTCGCCTAACCCTTGGCCCCAGTAGGCTGCGATGCTGCTGCACCCCTACAAGTTTGCTGACAACTCTTTGAGGCGCGCGGGAACAGCGCGCGCTGCACTTTTAGTCCATCTCGTCAGTGGTTCAACTTGTGTGACGAGGATTATAACCGATAATTGGGTGTGAAATTGGGTGAAAAATCAAAGTGGAGGGTTCAACTTATATGCCGCGTACTATAACTTTTGTGTTCCAGGTACGGTTGGTTGGGGTAACTCTTACGAACAGTTCCGCTGCTGAAATGGTTGAGAAATCATTTTCATAATTAATATTAGTAACTTATAAAGTGTATAATTAGTTAATTAACTTCTCCGTAAATTTTCAACACAGCAGTCAGCTTTCAGCTAGTGAGGAGGGCTTCGCAACTGTTTGCCTCCACCGCATTTCATCACGCAATCTATCCTGACATTTAAACACAAACACCGACAAGAAACCAGCCAAAATGCAACTGACAGTGGTAATTAGACAAAATAGGGTGTGCAGTGTACCAACCTACGTTTGCGGTCGCTTTACAAACAAAACAAACTAGCAACCCGCTTCCCAGCTGCATATTTATGTTTGTCAGCCCATCCTCCCGTTGATTTTTCATCTAAACTTTGACTGTTAATTTACATTTTTAGGGTAGATATATGAAATTTGTTTTTCACACGAGTGCAATCAATGTTTGGTGTTTTGATTTAAATATTTTGTTTGTTGGAGTTTCGAATTTGGTTAGATTTTTTACAGATGGTTTTAACTATGTGTTGAAAATTGTGAAGTTTTGACATTAACAAAATGCAATTTCATCTTCGTCTTTGTCACCAGTCGGCAGTCACGACGAAGAGAAGGGTGTCTTGCATATCACTCATAACACAATCTATTTACCTTTTCTTTGGCCTCCCTCTCCCTCTCCATCCACCCATAGCATAGCATCAGCCTTATAATGTTACTACTGCTCAGCTGGGACTCAGGCCTCCTTTCTAGGAGAGGGACTGAGCTGTAATCCACCACGCGGGCCTAGTGCGGGTTGGTATCCATCTATCCTCATGTATATTCATAATTATTTTGGATAACACTTTTAAATACATAATGCAATCTACGTTACTGATATGTTTAGCTTATCTACAAATAACTCTTAACTTCGAAGATAACAAAAACAACACAAAAGATGTATAAAAACAACCGCACCGTTTCGCTGACATCGTATATTCTGGTTTCAAACATCTAGATTTTCTAGTTGCTAAAGTTAAGCGCAGATTAGCATCGCTAAAACTTTCGTCTCTCACCTGTCCTATCTACTTTCACAGTTGGTCCAAGTTCACACGATGCAATACACTTCTATACAAAGGAGACTGCCCAACAACCGCCCCACGTAAACTTCAAACGGCCCTCAACTCCTCCGATACAGGCAAACACGCTAAAATTCCATAACAACACACACCCCCAACATATACTCGTAGCATAATTAAAGTACCTACGTTAACTGTGTGTCCCCTTAAAACAGAACTTATTAAATTAAACAGTGCTCCTTGAGTTTCCTAGGGGCTCTTATCTCGGTGCCGGCTCGGAGGCCATTAAAACTTCGACCACCCCCACTAACTGTGACACAACACTAATTGGTTGGAGAAACCACTTTGTGATAAATTAAAAATTATTATCAACTCCCCAAGCCAAGGAAAAGTGTAGTTTTAGAGCTGAGTTCGGATTGCCAGGAGTTTTGTTTAGTTTGGTCGGTTCTGCACCAGCTCTATTGTTTTTATTAATTACACTTTGTAGTGGAGCTTCATTTTAGGAGGATTCTGTAATTAATTTACAAACTTCGCTCGATAGCATTATCTGGGAAAACAATTTGCTCGCGTGTGCATCATATTAAATATCACATACAATTTTATCAGTGAATATTCTTCTCAAACATAAACAAAGATTAATTCTATCTACATAAATCCACTCACTATCTCATTTTTGATTTGGCGTATTAAACATAAAGCTTGTTAGTTAAGATAATCCCGCTTTTGCACTAATCCTCTGTTCCCTAAAATACCCTAGTTCAAAATTTCATTAGTTATAAAGTACACGTGCTTTAACAGCGTACCTACTGGTAATAACTCGTAAAATCCAGTTCGGACCGGTTCAGTCTAGATTGGACCAGGTCCCGCCTCGGGCGCTGAGTAACGCTCAACTCTAAACTACAATGAACCGTTTAGACTGCTTAGCTTCTATTGTTGGTTACGTGATGAGCATGGCTGATTCCTTACTGTGAATAGGAGCCATTTATCTCCATCTTCGAATGTTTATCTGGTTACTGGCAGCCTGTGAGAGGAAGGTGAAGATGAGCGGGCCTCTGAGAAGAAGCTACATCTAAAATAATTGTGGGTAGACTCGGGCAATAGGGAACAGATTTGAAAAATTCTTGACCTTAATCTAAACATAAAAGGAAAACTTGGCCCGAGGGAAAATAAAAGGTACAGGGAAGCAATTAACTAGTTTGTTAAATTAAGCCGTGTCCCTTCCGAGACAATCTGAATGAAGCCAAGGTTGTGCGTGTTAATTTGTTTTCCTTGGTATGAATATTACCTTCAATTCGCTCATAACTGTTCAATTTGCCGTTGGACCTTTTTGGAGGTTAAAAATATTTCAGTTTTTATTACGGTTGTTTTATTTTGTGATTTAATTAAAAAACAACGCTGTCATCACCAGCTATAACGGGTCACGGCCTGTGACTGTTATTTCATGAAATTTCAAATCAAGCTTCAGCGTAAAACTAACTTTACGTACTAAATCAACTACAGGCAGGCAGGGTCGAAGCATACTGGGGTCATGGGTTAACTTCCGAAAGGAATACCCGGCCCCGGCACGATAGGCTACGATGGAACGGGGTAGGTTTTTAGTCAGTAAGAGTCTGACACTACTTCCCGCTCCGCCCAAGGGCGGGATTTGTCATTAGATGATTTTACCTACCATAAAAAAAAAACCACAGGGAGTCCGAAATACGGTAATCCAGGGGTCATGGAACGAAAGACAGAAAGACGGAACATAGGAGTGGGTTTTAATCAGTAAAAGCCTGATTATTAACCTAAAAAAAAGTACTAAATCAAAAGTATAGAAATGCATAAACTGTGGGTTAAAATCACAATTTACACATTCAGCACATTCTAAAAATTAAACAATGAATGTAGCAGTCGTCTTCTGTCCAATCACCCCGTGATCACTCCGAAACTTTTCATATTTCGGATGGTGTTAGCCACATTGCCTGCCAGGCGTGGTGTCAAAAGTTATTTCTCCCCTCCCTAACTTGGCTGATACGAAAGCGTAATAATGAAAGTCTGTAGAAATGAAACTGACACTTTGCCCCCTTCTCCCCAATTCTTATTTCCTATCTGACAGTCAAAGTGACAGATGTCAACTTTTCGGACACCAATTTACGTTTTTTAGGGTTTCGTACCTCAAAAGGAAAAAACGAAACCCTTATAGTATCACTTTGTTGTCCGTCTGTCTGTCTGTCACGACCCTTTTGCTCAAGAACGTGTGGAGGTATCGAGTTGAAATGAAAACCATGTTTTAGGTCTGCGGTCCCTTGAAGCTGTGAATACGGCCGTTTATGTCGCAAAAAACGTGTATTTCGACACTTAATGGTATCAAAATTCATAGGGTACTTCCCGTTGACCTAGAATGCTGAAATGTGGCATGAAGCAAGGTCTCATAGCAATGATATTATATTAAACAAAAGTGCAAAAGTGAAGACTAGAAAAGGTCCCAATTAGGACCTTTTTATGTGATTGGTGGCCAGAATAATGTTTTTTTTTACACTCACGCGTAATCGATAACAATAGCTGTTTCTTTTTTCTTTTTTGATTTATTATGCTATACCTTTTCTATTATTTTGACTTGTAGTGAGATGTACAATGAAAAGAACCGTGTGCAGCTGCGCAAAACAATTTTTCGGTTGTTTTGTGAGTGTATAACATATCTATTTATTAGAATATTATTGTCTCATGGCACAAGAATAGGAAAATTATTGAAAACTGTAAAGTAATTACGTCACAAAAAAAAATGTTTGATTCGGAAATATCTTCATAACTCAATTCGGGAATTAAACTGTTTTTCATAGGTAATTTTCTACGGAACCCTTAGTGTGCGAGTCCATCTCGCCCGGTTTTTGGTTTAAGAAAATATTCTTATGGTAACAAAGATAGGT
This sequence comes from Leucania comma, assembly GCA_958295575.1. Lineage (NCBI taxonomy): Eukaryota > Metazoa > Arthropoda > Insecta > Lepidoptera > Noctuidae > Leucania > Leucania comma. Next base: position 25,669,420 of record OY282463.1, read on the forward strand.
CTAGAATTTATTATATTTTGTCTGGTAACTGAGTTGAATATATTTTTTTTTGTGGGGAATAAATTCTTTTCCCTTGCGGTCTTGTTATTAGGTATATTTAGTTGTCTTTCAAAGGTTAAACGGTATTTTTATTTAAATAAGTAACGCTTATAATTCTTTTCTTATGTTGTCTACGCGCTTGTATTTTTTAAACGTTTATATTTTGATGGGAATCTTTAATATATCTTTCTGCGACTGTATTTTCTACTTGATTTATAACATTATCTACAAAACCAAAGAATGCTGGTATTAACTTGTAATATTTTTAACTCATCTTTTTTACATTACAAAGTACTTAACAACTTTTTTCTTTCATTTTGGAGGTAAGCTTCTAAATTGTTATCTTAGAACTTCATTTTTATCATAAAAAAAAAACTCGTTTAGCGGCTAGATCAAGGAGTAATTACTTTGAAAGCAATTGAAGTTAAAAAGTTTTAAAATATTCTAATCCTTGCGTTTTAAATACTTTAGAAGAAATAATATATAAAAAAAATATTTTTAAGACACGGAAAAGTGTGCTGTAATTACCTTGATGTACTTATTTTGAGTGTACTAATCAATGCACTAATTTTCAAGAATCACACTCTTTGTAAATGGAGGGGAAACGGACAATTGACAATTGCTGTTGACAGTTCTTGCCATAGATAATAGTAACCAACTAGTGTTATAGACAAGCTAGTACTAACTATCTAGCCTTGCAAATTGGCTATTTAAGTATTTTCCTTACCAGTCCGGCAAAGTTTATGAAAAACGAATACCTAGAAGTTTCATTTTTAATCATATCTTCCTTCACAACATCCCTGAAACTCCAGTAGCTAAAAGGACTAAATCTAAACTAATTTAAAACTTTAAACATATTCCGAATAGCAAGCAGAGCCTTTGAGAAAAAAATCTGTTTATTAAATTTTTGAAGGAAACTAACCTGATCAAATATTTTTAAGGAAAAGTATTATAAATTTATTCCTCACAGTATAAAGACCCAAAGCCCAATGAACCTTTTAAAAAGGAATGTTCATTCGACCCGAGTTTATCCTTTTTTGCCTACGAATTATTTTCCTAGTTTTTCGAGAAATAAGCCTTTCAAATACCTATTGCTACGATTAACAAGGGGGTATATATATACCTCGCAATATTGCCATGGTTACCATACAGATAAGTTGGTGAATCTTGTCAACATAAAATACAATGCTTTTTGTAGGAAAATGTATATATTATTATCACCGTTATCCGTTACCGTATCATATTTAAATCACCGGTTTCATGAAATAATAACGGATTAATTAATGTATTCAATTAACGGATGACTTGATGTATTCAATTAACGGATGGCATAATGTATTTAATTAACGGATGACTTGATATATTCAATTAACGGGTGACTTGATATATTCAACTAACAGATGACTTGATGTATTCAACTAACAGATAACTTGATGTATTCAATTAACGGGTGACTTAATGTATTCAATTAACGGGTGACTTGATGTATTCAATTAACGGATGACTTGATGTATTCAATTAACGGGTGACTTGATGTATTCAATTAACGGGTGACTTGATGTATTCAATTAACGGATGACTTAATGTATTCAATTAACGGGTGACTTGATGTATTCAACTAACAGATGACTTGATATATTCAAATAACGGATGACTGGATGTATTCAATTAACGGATGAATTGATGCTAGGTGTATAAAGCTTGCATTAGGTCAATCTAGAAACCAAATAGAACTCCCGGTTTCGGTGTCAAACGTAATACTTATGAACTTGGAACTGTATTTAAACAAAGTGCCCTCCTCAGTGAAACACAAACAAACTTCATAAATATGCAGCATCCAGACAGCGTCAGTGTTTCGTTAATCACTCCGCTCGAACATTGTACATTTCGAGCACTTATAAGCATTAACAATGGCTCGAAACTTTCCTCATTATTTGGTGCGTTCCCCACGATTTACCACGCTTTTCCGCTTACTGCTACATTCATGAATAACCACTCAGAAATTCGCCAACTGAACTCTGCGCTAATTCACTGCAGACATTAGTAAACAAAGCTGCAGACTGCAGGTGACATACGATTTTAGATCTAAAGACATTGAAATAGGGACTGTCGTCGCATATAAATTTTGGATCGCAAGATCTCGTAGCGTAGTGGCAAGGATATAAACAATTTGGACGGGGCCGCAGAGGTAGCGACTTAAGATTGATATTTAAAAAATTATATTTAACATCTATGAAGATGTGGTAACCTTGCTTAAATTAACAAAAAACTAAAACTCGAAATCCTACATCGCATTTTTTGAATCAGAACAGTCTGAACTCAACTATCGACCAGTTGCTTGGACCAGACACAACACCCGTCTAGCCGGAGGATCTTCCTTTTTAACCGACGTCAAAAAGGGAGGTTCTCAGTTTGACCTGTATGTATGTATGTCCGCGATTATCTCGCGTTTGGCTGAACCGAGGGAAGGAGAAGGTTTTGGTATTACTAACCTAACCTACTTGAAAAAAAAGGAAGTTTTTTGTTTTTAGAATTGTCATGATGAGTGATAATGGACCCGAATGGCGGAAGGTATCTATTTAGTTTTGCCTGAGAGGTACTACAACTAAAAAGTGTTATTTTTTTTTAAAAACGACATCAAAAAAAGAAAAACAAAAACGTGCAAAATAACTTCAATTTCGGAAGTCGGTGTTTAATAACAAAGAAACCAAACTATTATAGGAACACCGACTTCCGAAATTAATGTTATTCCACGAAGGTTTATGAAACTTAACACTTTGTTCCACATGCATATAAACTGTTTAAAATTTAAATAACTTATTGCTGCAGTACCTCTGGCTATAATCTGGTCCTATTCAGCTTCTTTTATAGTACGTAGCAAATAAGTTGAACTAAAATGCCTACCGTTGCTATAGTTACGCGCAGCCCTCCGCTGTGTCGCACTTCGATTGAGACCCGAAAATCTGTTACTGCGTATTGAAGGTCGATCACCATTTTGGTTCAACTTATAGGTATGCCGCGTATTATATCTACCTATATAAAATTCTCGTGTCAATTCTTGTAAAAAAAATCCTCCGAAGTGGCTTGACCGATTGTTATGTAATTTTCTGTGTATATTCAGTAGATCTGAGAATAGGACGGCAACTATTTTTTACCCTCTTACCCCAACCCCTAGTTTTTCTTTGGCAACATTTATATGGCACAACAACTTTGGCCGAGTCAGCTAGTTACAATATATAATTTACAATAAAATAAATTAACATATTTTAAAACCCAACATCTAATTTCATAATGCATCTATCAGCCTCATTGTATAGGAGAAATGTACGAATAATCTAATGAAAACCCGAACAATGGTTTTTCCGATAACTATTTTAATTATGGTTTGCGTTATTAATAATGAGGAATCTAATGAACTGGTTAATTGAAGTGGTTAACCTCATTTTATTACCATAATTTCATAAATATTTACTGTGTTTGTGGTCTTAAATTTTGGGTAAATATCATGGTCTAATATGAACTGCAAATGAAGAAAGAACCTCAACTGCAAGATAATTAAACATCTCAAGACTTACCTGTTAAATATTTAAAAAACCCGACTGCAAGAAAACGAATTCTAAACACAGATGTTCCGATGTCTACAACCTAAAGGGTCTTTAAGTCAGGTCCACACAGAGCGAGCAGCCTCGCGAGGCATTTGCCGCGCGAGGAAACTATCCCTGGCAGCCTCGGTATCATTGCAAGGTTGCTGCGCGCGGCAAACCCGAGTTATGTTCGTTTCTCTCAGTTGAGAACTAAGACATAATGGCACCACACGTACGTGTTGTGGTGGCATCTGTTGCTTTTATCCTTAAACAAACAGAAGACAACAAAAATTTAAACAAAGCAGACGCTGGATGGCTCGTGCGTTCGGGCCTCGGCCGAGGCAAGCGCGCGCGCTGCTGTGGGTGGGCTATCGAGCGGCCGAGCTATACATTGTCGGCTTTGGTATATACCAAACATAAGTCATATTCAACAAAGCTGCAAGATACCTAGCCTGCCGCGCTCTCGGCGATAGTTTCCTCGCGCGGCAAATGCCTCGCGAGGCTGCTCGCTCTGTGTGAACGCGTTTAATAGGTTATTTCAAGGCAAGCGTGCTCCATTGTCGACCACTGACACTGTTGCTTTCTATCATGTCTATCCTATCTATAGTATAAAAAAGTTGGTTTTCAAGCAGTTTTTTATCAGAGCGAGTTGTCTTTAAACCGCTGATGTAATGGCCTTAGTGCGGTAAGTGACGACGACAGCAGTGCCCGCCAAGAAGATTTACAGGTCTTGCAGGTCTCGCTGACTGTAAATGAATTCGCCTAGCGCCACTCACTCCGTGTTTTCAATACTCAATACTCAATACTCAATACATTTATTGCATTCCACAATGTGAACTTAGGTGGTAGGTACATAAAGACATACATTCGTTTTGGAGCATTGTGGGCCCTGTCGGGCATAACAACATAAAAATTAGGAGGAGGGCTATTATAGATAATTGTTAACAATTTTAATATTTATCTACTCTTTCGTTTGGTGTAGGTAGGTAGGCTGATAACTAATTGTGTATATATAATTTTTCTACTCATATATTGGATTTAAACATTAATATTTATTTAAATTATACATATATTATTATTATCATTGGTAATTATAAATAAATTATTATTGCGTTTTTTTTTTGATATTATTGTTTATTTATTAAATTTATCATTTAAATATTCATGTACATTATAATAACATTTACAGATTAGAAATTGTTTTAATTTATTTATAAAGATATTAAATTTTTGTTCATTTTTAATTTCATCAGGTAGTTTATTATATATTTTAACTGACATTACTAAAGTGCTTGTGGAGTGAATTTTTAGGTTTGAACCTGGTTGGTTTAGTCTGTTTTTGTGTCGTAGTGTGTAGCGAGTCTGTATGTTTTCGCGTGTAGTAAAGAGTTTTTGATTATTTCTAACAAATTTGCACATTTCCAAGATATATATGCAAGGTAGGGTTAGAAGTTTATGTTCTTGGAAATGGGGTTTGCAGCTGTCTGTGTTATCTATGTTAACTAGTATTCTAATCAGTCGTTTTTGTAGTATGAATAGTGTTGATGCGTCTGTACTATTTCCCCATAATATTACGCCGTAGTTTAACCATGCGTATGCATAGGCATAATACGTAACCAGAGCAGTGGAGAGATTTGTGGATTTTTTTATTTCACGGAGGGCATAGGCAAATTTTGATAGCTTTGACCTGATTTTTTTAATATGTGATTTCCAATTTAAATGTGTATCTATGGATAAGCCGAGTAGGTTGAATTCTTTTACTGTTTCAATTTTTGCGTCGTTGTAAATAAATGTTAAGTCTAAAGGGGTTTTCTGACGTGGATGGAAGGACATGATTTTAGTTTTATTGAAATTTAATTCAAGGTTGTGTTCTGTCATCCAAGTTATTATTTTATTAAGTATGCTTGTAAGTATTTCGGTTACGTTGGTATTGTCGTGGCAAGAAGTTAGTACTGAGATATCGTCGGCAAACAAAACACATGATTCATTTATTATTGTAGGGAGGTCATTTATATAAATGATAAATAAGAGGCATCCAATAACACTCCCTTGGGGGATTGAGGCGTTAATTTGCTTGCTATCTGACCGAATGTATTGGATTTGTTTTTCATGTTCGTTGTAGTATTCTACTTCGACTTGGTGTTCTCTATTTTCCAAATATGATTTGAACCATTCGTAAGATTTTCCGCGGATCCCTATTCCTTGTAGCTTGTTAAGTAGAATGTCGAATTGCACTTTATCGTAGGCTTTTGTCATGTCTAATAGTATACCTACGGCATATTTTTTCTTATCAATTATATTTATGGCTTCCTGGATAAAATTATATACTGCTAGAACTGTAGAGTGGTTTTTTCGGAAACCATTCTGGGATTCATGAAAAATTTTATATTTTTCGCAAAACGAATAGACGCGATTACACATCGCTTTCTCGAATACTTTCGAGGCTGTAGGTAAAAGAGCAATAGGGCGATAATTAGAGGGGTCGGTTTTTGAGTCTTTTTTGTGAATTGGCTTTATAATGGCTTTTTTTAGGTAGTTCGGAAATCTTCCTTCCTCAAAAGACTGATTGACTAGCAAGTAGAATGGAAGGGTCAGCTCATCTGCACACTGTTTGACTAGGGTTGGTGGTATTTCGTCTATTCCATAACTGTTTTTGTTTTTAAGGCTTTTCAATATTAAATTTATTTCACTGGGATCTACTGTACTTAGGAACATGGTATTTTCAGTGCGGTGGACCACAGAGATGTTTCGCGGTTCTTTGCCGTGGGTTTGCGCATATCCTTCTCCGATAGACGCAAAGAAGTTATTAAATATATTTGCTGTTTGCTTCGGGTCCGAGATAGCATTGTCATTTACGTGTAGCGTTATGTTTTTTTTTACCTTTTTTACGTTTTTATTCGTTCGTTCGTTTATAATTTTCCACATAGTCTTTACTTTATTATTAGATTTCATTAATTTATTTATATACTGTAGTTTTTTAGCTTTTTTTACAATTTGTTTTAAAGTTTTTCCATATATTTTGTAATGTTGTTTAATTAAAAGGTTATTTGTTTTAATAGAGAGTATTTTTTCAAGCCTTTTATTTTTACAAGAAATTTTGATGCCTTTAGTTAACCAATGTTTTTTATAGTTTGTTTTTAGCTTTAATTTTGTTTTTGGTATGTATTGATTAAGTATGTCAGTAAGTGTTTTGTTAAATGATTTATAGTTATCATCAATATCCCTACCGGGCTTGATTATATCGTTCCATTTTACTTCTTTTAGTTTAGATTTGAAACATTGTGTGTTTTTGCTATTGAACAGCCTCTTTTCAACCCACCAGGCTATATGTCTAGTTTGCCGGGGTACAGCCAATTTTATTATTGTACCACTATGGTCAGAGAACCCCAACTCTTCCACTGTAGTGTGTGATTTTATATTGCAATTTGTAAAAATTAGATCTAGACACGTTGAGGTGGTTTGGGTCACTCGCGTTGGTACTTTTATATACTGTACAAAATTAAATTCTAACATGAGATCTAAGAATTGGTTTGTTTTTAAGCTACTATCCAATACATTTATATTAAAATCTCCTCCTATAACAATATTAAGTCTGGAGCATTTCTTATTTAAATAATCTAATATTAGTTTTAGTTGTTTATAAAATATAGCTTCCTCTCTCCTATTCCAGTAAATAATTATTAATAGTAAATTCTCTATTTGTAACTCTATTGCACACACTTCTATCACATATTCAACTGACATGTCTGTTATATCACTTCTCTCTAAGCATTCTATGTGTTCTTGTAGAAGAATACAGACGCCGCCACCAGCGCGAGTTTTCCGGCAGAATGAAACCGCAACCTTGTAGCCACTAAAATTTATTAAATCCAGTCTTTCCTTTGATAGCCAGGTTTCCGATACACATATAGCATGATATTTTGGTGTTTTTTGAATGAAGGCTTCCAGTAAGTGTTGTTTATTGGAGAGGCTTTGGATATTTTGAAATAATATTCTAAATTGTAGGTCTTTGTTTTCGAGGTGTTCTGTTTCTGTCTCCTGTGTTAGTGTAGCGGCGAAAAAAATTGTTATTGTTTTGAGAGGATGATAGGTCTGCTTGTGTATTCCATTTACTTGTGCTCATTTGGTTCTCGGGTGTATTATCTATTTTATTAGTTATTTTTCCATCAATTATTAGTTGATTATCGCGGATTACTGCGTAAAGTCCTTGCCTTCTTGCGTTCAACATTTCTTCGCGCAGCAATTTCCTTTCTCTTCGTGCTTTATCATCTAAGAATTCCGATAAAAATAGTCTAGTTCCTCGAAATACGTTGCTATTTTCCTTGAGATACGATACCATCCTTTTGCTTAATATTTCTATCACTAATGGGCGGTTCTTCGAGCTTCGTTTGCCAATTCTATAGGTTTCCTCAATGTAGCCCATCAGGTCAATGTTCATAAATTCGCGAAATAAGTTGATCAATCTGATATGTAAGTTATTTACAGGCTCCTTATAATATTCATCAAATCCGTATAATACTATTTTCTTTGAATAGCTTTCAGTGCAATTAGTTTGGCAGGTGTTTCTTCGCGTCTTCAAGCTTTCTATTTCAGTTTTTAACTTTTCGTTTTCGATTTTTAGGTTCTCAATTTCCGTGTTTACATGTTGGATGTCCATTTTCCTCTCTTCATTTTGCCTTAGTAAGCAATTTGTTTCGCGTTCAAAATCTTCTCTTAACTTTGAGATGGCCTTATTTAACTCTAGTTGGATAGTATTCTGTAATTCGTTAATGATAGACCTATTATTCTCCTTCAAACGAAGCATTATCATTTCACCTATGTTCTGCAGTGTAAGTTCTGTTTGTGTAATAGATTGGGGTGTTTTACCTTCATCTTGCGCGTATATTGTGTCACCCAATAGACTTAAGTCCAAGGAACTGGTAGTATCATTCATAGGTTTTATTGTTCTTCTAATTGTGACATTGTTTATTTCCGGTGGTGAGGTTGTCGGGCGTAAGTCTTGTTCTTGTGGGCGTATGGGTGTGTTTATATTTCCTCGCTTTGGTATTTTACAGTAACAAGCTAGGCATTTCCAGGTTTCAATGCTCTCTGTTTCCTTCATTATTTTGAAGCGCTCATTATTAATATTGGCACACTCCAAGTCATAGACACTGTTACATAATGAACAGGTTAAGTAGTCGGTGTTGGGTACGTTTTGTTTACAACCAGTACATATAAGAGCCATATTTGCAAACAACGCCCTCTAGCAGATATTCTACGAATTATTTTGGATCGAACTTTTTGCGACTTGCTACTCGCCGACAGATGGCGCTTAACACAATCCTGTTTGTGCCCTTATTTGCACTTTAAAATTTGCTTCTAGAAGTATTTTACAATTATATAATTTAAAGGGATTCTGCGTACCTTTTTATGGTGGTAGGTACTTGTCCCAAAGTTTTCTTCAGTACCTGATCCTCAAATAATGTGTTTTTCAAACATCCCACGGTTTTTTCCACAGGTTTGAAATTTGGTCGTTATTCAGGAGAAGTATAGTTTTCTTGAGTATTTGTGAAGTTAAGCTTTGTACTACACTTCTAGTCACTGAAGGTCTTTATTCACTCGAACTTTATTGACTTTTTATCACAAATTAAGCACTTAAACTATTTTTAACGTTTTATTATCTACGGAGCTGATGTTTACGTTCCCGGGGTTTTTTTTTTTTTTTTTTTTTTTTTTTTTTTTTTTTTTTTTTTTTTTTTTTTTTTTTTTTTTTTTCTGCAGATGCATGTGATTCCAGTTTGGGATTGATTGAGTTACGTTTGGACTGTTTGCAGCATTTGTACATTTAGGTGCGAAGTTTCATAGTTCTGAACAAATTGTTTCAAGTTTAATTTGTATTATCGGTGAACGTCTTTGAGTGTTTTTTACCCAACTGTGTCAGAAAAAGGTTTTGTTTATTTATTTATTCAAACTTCATGTACACTACTGGTACAAAGGCGGACTTAATGCAACAAAGCATTCTCTACCAGTCAACCTTTGGGTTAAGAAAAACAACACTGTGGTAGGTATTTTAGTGCATATAATATTTCTTTGGCAAGCTCTAGAGCCTAAACGGCTTGTTGCATTTTGCTTGAGAAGTGTCGTTAGATTTGTGTTAGTTGTGACAGTGATACTGGTTACATTAAGATTATAAAAAAATAAATTGGCTATTTTTTGGCACCAATTGAAAAATCTGCGACGCGTCAATGCCCCGAGTCCGTCCAGGACGTGCCAAGCGCCAGGTGTACTGGTGGTCGCCGGAGATTGCGGCATTGCGCAATGCGTGCAACCACGCGCGACGCCGGTACGCCAGGTACTGCAAGCGCCGCAACCGCCCGCCGGATGCGGAGGCTGTTGAGGCGGAGCTGTACGAGGGTTACAGGGTAGCGAAGCGCACCCTCCGAGCGGAGATTAAGCGGTCCAAAATGGAGGCCCGCAACGTCTGGCTGGGGTCTCTGAATGCAGACCCGTGGGGACGCCCATACAAGATGGTACGGGAGAAACTCCGTCCATGGGCTCCCCCACTGACTCAGAGTCTCCGGCCCGAGCTCGTGGAGGGTGTGGTCAGCACTCTGTTCCCTACGCGGGGGGTACACTCCCCCCCGTGTATGGCTCCGCCAACACCGGCAGTACCTGACGCGGACCACGACGACGACGACGATGTTCCAGAGGTGACCGAGGTAGAGATGAGAGTGGCGGTACGAAGGCTGAGTGCCAAGAATACCGCCCCAGGACCTGACGGCCTGCCTGGGAGGGCCTGGGTCCTGGCTATGGAGGCTCTCGGGCCTCGATTGAGGGGGCTCTTTAGCGCATGTCTGGAGAGGGGCCAGTTCCCACTTCGCTGGAAGACGGGGAAACTGGTCCTCATAGCGAAGCCTGGGCGCCCTGCGGACTCTCCGTCCGCGTACCGGCCCATTGTGCTGCTCGACGAGGTGGGCAAGCTCTTTGAAAGAGTCATTGCAAACCGCCTCGTCGCGCGCCTTGCAAGGGTGGGGCCGGACCTGTCGGACGGACAGTTCGGTTTTCGCAGGATGCGCTCCACGGTGGACGCCATCATGCGCGTGCGAGCCCTCACGACGGGGGATGCGGTGTCCCAGGGCAGGTGTGTCGTGGCAGTGTCCTTGGACATTGCCAACGCCTTCAACTCCCTGCCCTGGAGTTGCATTGGAACGGCACTCCGGTACCACCGGGTGCCCGACTACCTCTGTCGTGTGATCGAGGCCTACCTATCGGAGAGGTATATCATCTACCCCGGTCACCAGGGAGAGTGGAAACGTCGAGAGATGTCGTGCGGTGTTCCGCAGGGATCGGTACTAGGACCACCCTTGTGGAACATCGGGTACGACTACGTGCTGCGCGGCGACTTCCCCGACGGGGTCAGCGTGGTCTGCTACGCGGACGACACGTTGGTCCTAGCGCGGGGAGAGTCGTACCGGACGGCGGTCGAATTAGCGACACGCGGGGTTGCGATGGTCGTTGACAGGATCCAGCAGTTGGGACTCGAGGTGGCACTGCACAAGTCCGAGGCCATGTGCTTCCACGGCCCTCGGGGTGCGCCACCACCTCGTTCCCAGCTAACGGTAGGAGGGGTTCACATCAGCGTCGGGTCGACGATGAAGTACCTGGGACTCGTCCTCGACAGCTGGTGGAACTTCAGGGAGCACTTCCGACGTCTGGCTCCCAAACTGAATCGGACTGGGGCTGCTCTCGGGCGGCTCCTGCCCAACCTCAGGGGACCAGACGCCTCCTGCCGGAAGCTCTACGCGGGAATCGTTCGGTCCATGGCTCTCTACGGGGCTCCGGTGTGGGCACCGACGTTGCAACAGCAACCGAGGACCCAGCTGAATGCGTGCCAGAGGGTCATGGCAATACGCATGGTGCGAGGGTACCGAACGATCTCCCGCGAGGCGGCGACCCTCCTTGCTGGCCAACCGCCGTGGGATCTGGAGGCAACAGTCCTTGCACACATGCACGACAAGCGCATGGAGATGCAACGCCGGGGCGAAATTCCGCTGCCACGACAAGTCGAGGCATGGCGGACAGAGCTCCGGCGGGATCTCATGGCGAAATGGCGTCAACGACTATCGCAACCTCGTTCGGGGCGCGCCACAATTGGGGCGATAAGGCCCATCCTTGGGGCGTGGCTGGAAAGACCTCACGGCGTTCTCAACTTCCGCACGACGCAGGTGCTTACCGAACACGGAAAGTTCGCTAAGTACCTGTTCCGGATTCGTGCGGAGGATTCGCCCGGGTGTCGCCACTGTGCGGAACATCCGGAGGACACGGTGGAGCACACTGTAGAGGTGTGCCCCGCCTGGGCGGAGCATCGCCGTGTCCTCGTGGGGGCGATCGGCGGCAGCGATCTCTCTCGCCGGGCCTTGGTTCAGGCCATGGTCCGTAGTGAGGAGGGATGGCAGGCGGTCGCCTCCTTCTGCGAAGCAGTAATGCTAGCAAAGGAGGAGGCCGACCGCATCAGGCAGAGGCAACGGGGCGCTCGCCCCAGCCGCCGCCGGGATTCCGATCCCGATTTCCGGCCACCGTAGGCGCGGGCTTGCGGACGGCGTGCAATGGGTAGCACGCTGTCCGATCGTCCGGTAACCGACCGGACCGAGCCCAAGTCGTCGACGGCGCGTTCTGTTCCCGCGCGCCTCAAGGAGCTGTCAGCACACCGAAGAGGCCCAGCCTGCTAACTGCAGGCAGGCAGGGTCGAAGCCTACTGGGGTCATGGGTTAGTTCCGAAAGGAATGCTCGACCCCGGCACGATAGGCTACGAAGGAACGGGGTAGGTTTTTAGTCAGTAAGAGTCTGACACTACTTCCCGCTCCGCCCAAGGGCGGGATTTGTCATTGGATGATTTTACCTACCATAAAAAAAAAAAAAACCAATTGAAAGGTTTTCTTATGCCTAGTTTACATTCACCATTGTGTAGCTATTGTGTAAGCGGGGAAACCCCATTTACACAATGGCGATTGGCCGAGGCTGGGCCCATATGTAAACTAGTTATTACATTACGTTGTTATGTAGATAGTATCAAAATAAAGACTCGAAGAGACTATTTCAGAAGTATTAAAGTTGAACGATTAAAAAAGTATTCGTTTAAGCAGTCTGATGTAGATTAAAATCAATGATTGAAATAAAAATAATTGGATCGAGTTTTTATTTACAAATATTTGTTCCGTGCGTGAACCCAATCTGCGACAGCGAGGCAGATATTCGCTCAACCACTACACCGAGAAGAAAAAAGCACTTGCTTAAGTAGCCACCGAGTTTGATGTTTGTGTGTTTGCAGGGGGTGGGCAATCTTTCAATCATTTGCCTGCTACAGTCTTCCCATCCGATTATAATTTGGGTGTCTTCAAGGCTATAGTAAATAGGCTCTTAATAAACTAGTGCGACTCACCATCAACGATTGCATCACTGCTTACCATTAGGTGGGATCACAATCAAGCACTAGTTTATAAGACATTAAAAAAAAAAAACTAAGATTCAATCGCCATAAGAAAAATACTTTACAAATTTTCATCTTTTTTCTGTAAATTTTTGCACTAGGCAACATCCGCAGACAAAAGATGATAATTGCACCACTGGGTGCATATCTCAGCTAAAGAAACATTTGATGATGAAAATCGTACATCTTGAATTTATTCTTTAAAACAAAACAGATTGCTAAATGGTAGAATAAAAAAAAGTAGCCACAGAATACCTTTAACTATTACTAAAACGTGTCTCATATCATAAGCACTTGTATACTTATAAATTTTCTTTTGTTGCAGGTACGTTGGTGTGAACACTATATGGCGGCAAAGTTTAATTAAAGGCGAACAATGCAGGTTTTGTTACCGACTGCTTATTTCTGTAAACTTAACTGAGAGAACTTTCAATTATAACCTTAGAGGCTCTACCACGAGCAGTTAACACAGTCCATTTGACAGCCTAAACGGAACTATTAAAGAGATGGAGATATACACGTAGTTAGTACGCAACGACCGACAACTACCTACAGGTCACTGGACTCGCTCAGCTATTTATATTTAATTTCGTACATGCGTATATTAAGTCAAGTTTTAGAAAAAAAGTACTTTTTTTAAATTTTATCTTTACAAATCGATAGTGTTTCATGTACCGGATCGACCCTCCACGGGATTAAAACGTTCAAAATTTAGCCGTGTATATCCTTCATCACTCCATCCCTCTTTCTCACTCTCACGCTTGACATTTTAACACGCCCTGATGCTATGAATAGGTATATCAAGGTAGAACTACAAAGTGCACACGTTGGCCACGTAGCCGATCTAGACGCGTCGGTCTCCATATATTTTATATGGCAACTAGACTTGTAGAGCTACACTTGATCCACGCCACACGACGTCGCCGTCGTTTCACGTACAAATCAGGCGTGGCCCACGTGTGCGTGGGTCTAATGTAGTTCTAGCTTTATTGTCTATGTGACGTATAGATTTTTATTGATAAAAATTTTGTATGGTAAAACCTAGTTTCACGAGGGCAGACGCTAGTCATATCTAAATTTCAATATTAATAAAGAAAGAGAAATATGCGGGGCAGTTGACCTAATTTACGCTCTCACAAAATTGCTTGCTTACAAATTCTCTCTCTACAAATATGTTTCTATTTCACGTATACAAATACTCGTAGTCCATTCCGAACGAAGTAAATGCAGATTAAATATTTAGAACTCGCCGTTTCAAATATAGGAAATATGAAACAGAAATTGTTTCGATAAATTATGCTTGTTTTCGGTGGTGAAACGAATTGATTTCATAGTTGGAAAATCACGACTGCTTATCTTATATTTAGGGTTCCGTATCTCAAAAGGAAAAAAGCGGAACCCATTTTAGGATCACTTTGTTATTCGTCTGTCTGTCTGTCTGTTTCGGGAACGCGTGGAGGTATTGAGTTGAAATTAAAAACATATACTCAAGTCTGCAGTCCCTTGAAGCTGTAAAAAAATCAAAGTTTTATTTTCAAAAACCCACCTGAGTCGTTTAGTTATCTTTTGAGTTCACGGTCCACGGTTACTCTTTCAAAAATTTCCAAAGCCCCAGTGGGCACCAGCCCTACTACACCCACAAGGCTCCAGTAGGACAAAACCATAGGGTTTTGCTACGATTGTGGCGTGTTCAAAACAGCATTATCAACCAAAACATAACTGACCTCTCAATGTCATAGTATACCCATATAAAATCCTAAAGTTTTGCTATCGCTAACGAATCACAAATCGTGTACAATAGCAACGGCGGCCATTTTGTTGTGCAAAACACGCGCCATGAATATGCAATGAACGTAACGATGCAACACAGAGATCCCTCTGTCGCCAGTGCAACGCTTATCTAATTTTTTTTTTTTTGGTTGAATAAATGTGATTTTGTACTTATGGCTTTTTTTTAGTGTGGGTCATGAAATAACTTCTCCCGTTCTGGGGAGAATTGAACTATTTACTTATGTAAGTAAGTAAGTTTGTACAGAACCCTTAGAGCGCGAGACCGACTCGCACTTGCCCAGTTTTTTGTGTTTGAAACCTACCTATGTTCCTTCATTTACTCTTCACGTTCTAGAACCAAAGTAACTCATTAAAAAGTTCCCGCTACTATAGTAGGCATTGTACCTTCTAGGCCCCTTCAGGCTCTCACTATCCTGATAGTCCAATGATTTTGTTCTATAAAATTCAATTTATAGGAAAAACAAATCGCAGAGCGACAAGTTTATATTTATAGAATATTAGTTTTAGTATATGCTATACCCGAAACATGTGTACTATTTGTATGTTCAAAATTTTACAACTATCATGAAAAATCACAAAGTTATAAGCTTGGCATGTTACCTGGCATAAATACAAGGTCACTGGGTCATCCAGGCGATTGAGGGGTTGTTTTGCTAACGCATCCAACTGTGCTCTGGTAACTAATGCTAGCTATGACTTGCCGTGACTTGTGACCATTTTTAAAATATTTTTGTGAAAAAAAAAATATAATCCTGTAAAAATCATTGGAATCGGTTCCATTACTGATTCTAAACAAACTATATTCAGGTTTCGCATATTCTAAAAATAATGTTGTAAATTACAATTTGTTTTAACGTATTTTAATTACTTTTTCAATAAAATACGAGATTTACTTCATAAAAGGTAAAATATAAATGCCAAGTTAAATTCGGTAAAAAGTAAATTGCATTCAACTTTTGAAAGCGGCTTAGCGGCTTATCAAAGATTTTAATAGAAAATGGAATCATTTAGGATTATTCTTTGTCTTAAGTGTTTACTTATAAAACGCTTAGTTCTTAAGAATGAAGTAAAGATCTAAGTGTAATTAGCTGCTTATAATTTCCTTTTAAAGTTTAAACAACCATTTTGTTTTTTTTTTTTGTATCTTCTAGCCTTTAAACATAATGAAGTTAGAAAATGTACCGGTTGTAGTTTTTTAAGGTCGGAAATCATCCAATGACTTTTCCCACTCTGGGTGGAGCGGTAGAGCATGTCAGATTTCCTGTCTCCTTCAGTTGCTTTTTGTGTTCTAAGACCACGGTGGGATTTTTTAGGTTAGACAAGCGTACTCTATTATCAACCACATCATCGCTTACCATCAGGTAAGGTAGTCGTCAAACACAGACAAAATCCTGGGAAATAAAGTGCGACTTTGATTTATGTTAGCGCGATCGACACGTTTATGCCGTTCGGTGCTCCAATTGGCCCGCTCCGAGCTCTTAACCAATCAGAGAGCCGAACGTGGATAAACGTATAAACAATTCATACTCAGTGCACAGATTAATAGTAATTTTTTTAATTTTTTTTTTTTTTTTTTTTTTTTTTTTTATTTAGGTAACCAACAGCGATGTAAAAAATATGTTACAGAGTAAGTGATTTACAGTAAACCATGGCTAATAACAGGTTTCCCTTTCTAACTATGTAATTATACAATGCATGCGAACGGACAAAAAAGAAAGAAAAATCAAAATAAATGTACAGTTAGAATATTTGATGTTGATTTTAGAATCATTTGCTAGATGTGAAAAATTTGAAAATTACGTCTACAAAACAGATTACATTATGGGATATAATATATAATTGCTAGTCACTTGCCATCCCTTATCGTATTAACAATTAGTTTTTTGAAAGTTGGCTTATTGCAGTTGAATATATCTACTTGAAAGAAATCTGTGTTATAAGTTCGAGCAATGCGAGTCATTACACAATTTTTAGCAAAATTAGTGGAATGTCGAGGCACATACAACATTGACGTGTGACGAGTGCGCCGCAAGGGAGTGTTAAAACCTATCTGTGCGACCAACTCCGGGCAGTCTAATTTCCCATTGATTATATCATAAAGCAAACACATGTCCATTATTTTACGTCTATCTTCGAGTGTTAGCAGACCGTAAGTTCGACAGCTTTCTTCATAGGATATAGGAGGTTTACGGAGACGATAGTTAAGATGGTTTATAAATTTCTGTTGAACTCTTTCTATTTGATGCTTATATATTATATATTGGGGGGACCAGATTGGGCACGCATATTCTAAGACGCTACGCACATATGCAAAATATACAGATTTAAGTGCCTCAATGTTATTAAATTCCTTACAGGACCTAAGAACAAATCCAAGGTTCTTGTAGGCTTTTGCGCTAATAAAGTCTATGTGATCTGAGAATGATAATTTACTGTCAAAAAGAACTCCTAAGTCGCGAACTACCTTAGTTTTTTTTATAATAATTCCATTAAAATTATATGAGTAAACAATGGGATCCTTTTTACGCGTGTAACTAATACATTGACACTTAGTGACGTTTACTGTGATTTTGTTTTTTTTATAATAATTGTTTAAACTATTAAGGTCTTCTTGAAGTGCCCTGCAATCATCACTTGAGTCTATTCTACAGAATATTTTTTTATCATCCGCGTACATTAAATGTTCAGAGTTTTTAAAAGAATCAGTGATGTCAAACAAATACGCATTATAGAATAAAGGTCCTAAATGGGATCCCTGGGGAACACCACTAGGGATTTCAATGAAATTAGAACGGTATCCTCCTATTACTACTGCTTGTGACCTTTTGAATAAATATGACTGAACCCATCGTAATAGATCCCCGCGTATACCCAGTCTGTATAACTTACTGAGCAAGATGACGTGATCCACGCGATCGAAAGCTTTTTCAAAATCCGTGTAGATCACGTCAACTTGCCCGCCTTTATCTGTATTCTCGAGAACAAAGCTTGAAAAACTAGCTAAATTCGACACAGTCGAGCGATTTTTTAAGAAACCGTGTTGCTTGTAAGATATACCTTTAAGGATATATGGATAGACAGTATTGTATACCAGTTTTTCAAACACCTTACCAATTGTATTTAGTATTGAAATACCCCTGTAATTTCCAATAAGTGTACGCGAACCTTTTTTGTGAATTGGAACAATGAGTGCTTTCTTCCATTCACTTGGGAATGTGCCTTCTTTTAACGAAATATTAAAAATAATACTAATTGGAGACGCTAAAGGCTTTGCACAATTTTTCCAAAACACTGGAGGTATTCCGTCACAACCAGGACCCTTTTGGACGCCTAATGCACTCAACGACTTCTCCACGGTTAACGAAGTGAATTGTAAGTTGGAAATAATATCAGGACAGTGATCCTTATCGTCTGCGATTAATGAACTAGCGAGGCTATAGTCAGAAGGCTCACCAAAAACATCGTGAAAGAAGCTATTGAAAGCTTCACAAATTTCAGGTCCCTCAGAATAATTAACGTTATTGTGTGATAACATTTTTGGATAGTTCGAACCCCCACGCAGGGTCTTTACGTAAGTCCAAAACTTTTTTGGGTCCTTTTTCAAACTACGTTCTATCTCCTGCAAATGTTTATTATAGCAAATCTGGTGGACTTGCCGCTGTCTAGCCCGCAACATCGCGAATTCGTCGTAGTCGAGTAAGTTTCCAAAACGCTTCCAACGTGAATGCGCCTTACTTTTTTCTTTGATTATTTTAATTAGAGAGGAGCTAAACCAAACAGGATATTTACGTGATCCTGACCTTCGATTTAAAGGTACGTATTTATCAATCCCAGATTGAATTATTTTGTAAAATGTTTCTACTGCTTCATTTGTTGACGTGTTGTCCAAAACTGAGTGCCAATCGATTTTAGAAAAATAATTATTTAACATACAGGAATCAGATTTTCGGTAATTATGTCTACAAGTAGGCAACTCACGGAGCGGGGAAACTGCAAGATCAGATATTTCGATTGTAATTACGGGATGAGGCAAATCAGTTTTCACAAGGGGCGTTAGACATTCATTTATTTTAAGCGGTAAGTTAGAGAATGTTAAATCAAGAGTGTGCCCCCTGTGATTAGGCAATGTATTGTATTGTGTTACTCCTAAGAATGTCAGTTTTTTTTTTTTTTTTTTTATGGTAGGTAAAATCATCCAATGACAAATCCCGCCCTTGGGCGGAGCGGGAAGTAGTGTCAGACTCTTACTGACTAAAAACCTACCCCGTTCCTTCGTAGCCTATCGTGCCGGGGTCGAGCATTCCTTTCGAAACTAACCCATGACCCCAGTAGGCTTCGACCCTGCCTGCCTGCAGTTAGCAGGCTGGGCCTCTTCGGTGTGCTGACAGCTCCTTGAGGCGCGCGGGAACAGAACGCGCCGTCGACGACTTGGGCTCGGTCCGGTCGGTTACCGGACGATCGGACAGCGTGCTACCCATTGCACGCCGTCCGCAAGCCCGCGCCTACGGTGGCCGGAAATCGGGATCGGAATCCCGGCGGCGGCTGGGGCGAGCGCCCCGTTGCCTCTGCCTGATGCGGTCGGCCTCCTCCTTTGCTAGCATTACTGCTTCGCAGAAGGAGGCGACCGCCTGCCATCCCTCCTCACTACGGACCATGGCCTGAACCAAGGCCCGGCGAGAGAGATCGCTGCCGCCGATCGCCCCCACGAGGACACGGCGATGCTCCGCCCAGGCGGGGCACACCTCTACAGTGTGCTCCACCGTGTCCTCCGGATGTTCCGCACAGTGGCGACACCCGGGCGAATCCTCCGCACGAATCCGGAACAGGTACTTAGCGAACTTTCCGTGTTCGGTAAGCACCTGCGTCGTGCGGAAGTTGAGAACGCCGTGAGGTCTTTCCAGCCACGCCTTAAGGATGGGCCTTATCGCCCCAATTGTGGCGCGCCCCGAACGAGGTTGCGATAGTCGTTGACGCCATTTCGCCATGAGATCCCGCCGGAGCTCTGTCCGCCATGCCTCGACTTGTCGTGGCAGCGGAATTTCGCCCCGGCGTTGCATCTCCATGCGCTTGTCGTGCATGTGTGCAAGGACTGTTGCCTCCAGATCCCACGGCGGTTGGCCAGCAAGGAGGGTCGCCGCCTCGCGGGAGATCGTTCGGTACCCTCGCACCATGCGTATTGCCATGACCCTCTGGCACGCATTCAGCTGGGCCCTCGGTTGCTGTTGCAACGTCGGTGCCCACACCGGAGCCCCGTAGAGAGCCATGGACCGAACGATTCCCGCGTAGAGCTTCCGGCAGGAGGCGTCTGGTCCCCTGAGGTTGGGCAGGAGCCGCCCGAGAGCAGCCCCAGTCCGATTCAGTTTGGGAGCCAGACGTCGGAAGTGCTCCTTGAAGTTCCACCAGCTGTCGAGGACGAGTCCCAGGTACTTCATCGTCGACCCGACGCTGATGTGAACCCCTCCTACCGTTAGCTGGGAACGCGGTGGTGGCGCACCCCGAGGGCCGTGGAAGCACATGGCCTCGGACTTGTGCAGTGCCATAAGAATGTCAGTTCATTAACTAAGCGCACGGCCGCCCTCTGAACTTCGAGCGCGCCTTGTTTCAGAAAACTTGGTCCACTTGAATGCCATTCTATACATGGAAGATTGAAATCGCCCACAAGTAGATAATTACATATATTAGTGCTGAGAGTAAATACATTCGCGACACCCTGCAGGACGAAGTCAATGTCTGAGGGTATCCGGTGAGCGTCCGGTGGTACGTAGGCAGCACTAACATAAAGATCAGCTGTTGCAGACAGCGCGCGAGCCGGTATTACAATGGTCAACAATTCCGTAGCGATTGCATTCTGCTCGTGCTCGACGCACCACGCACCTAGTTCGTGTCGCGAGAGTATCATCACACCGCCACCCGAGGATTTGCCAGTCGCAGTTAAGTCACGATCCTTACGGAACACGTCATACCTATCGTCGCACAATTCTCTATCAAAAATGCCGTTATGTAACCATGTTTCCGTTATAATAATTAAATCATAAAAATTACACATAATGTTTTGATGGAATTGTGAAGTCTTAGTCCTTAAACCACGACAGTTTTGATAGTAAATGTTTAAGTTACGGGGCTTCATTGTAACGAGGTTTTTTTACTGAAAATATATCTCAAAAAAATAAAAAACGGCAGACGCTTAAACTTAATCTGGGCATACACAATTAACAACTTGTGAATAAGATAATTAAGAATAATTTCTCGCGACGGCAAGATACCCAGGGAGGAATTGCATACACAAAAATTTACCATAAAAAATATATTCTTTATCTTATAATAATTACGACAGATATACCTATTGGGTTCAATCAATAAACGAGTGGTCAATTTAACGTATTGTGGGTAAGTTGCCAAAAAGTTACATAAACATGTTGGATAGTTAACAAGTAGAATACGTGCGCCAGATGTAGGTGCGCCCCGGAGTAATGCGATATTACATGCAGTAATGATTTTATAAACGAAACAAGTCGCACTAATATAGAAGTTTTTCAAAGTAAAGATCATGTATAGCTCCCTATATTTTTTATAAAGACAATAACTCCTAACTAAACATATTGTCATATTTTTTATTTTCATTAATAACGTTCCTTTTAACATTACAATAGTTATATGATAGCAATAACATATAAATAAAGCAATTACAATCCGATAAGAGGTCTTGCAGTAGTAAAACTCTTGAATGATCAAAATATGATACCTCAAGTGACGCACCCTCACTAAGCGCACTACCTTTACAAGATAGTCAGTGACCTTGAATTGCTCGAACAATCCACAGAACACAGTTAACATAGACTCGGCAAAAAATAACGACAAGAATAACAAACAACAAACACCGCTCTCATGAATGTTAAGTAAACCATCTTGCAAAAAATTACAAAACAAAAAACAATGTAAATACATAACATTAAAAACAAGAACCAAAAGACTTGCCCAGGAAATCAAACAATTTTTTTCAAATCCTCTTCGTCCACAACAAAGATAGCTGGAGTTGTAACCGCTTTCCTTACGTGGATTTTGCAGTTTTTTGTCCACGTAAACTGGTATTCTTTAATTTTGGCTACCTCTTTGGTCTTTTTTAGAAGATTTTTATTATATACCGTCAAGTGTTCGTTTATATATACAGGAACAGCTTTGCCCTGAATTTCCAATTCCTTGGTTGAAAGGCGACGTTTACGTGCTTGATATATAATATTGTCTTTGAGCTGGCGAGTGCGTAATTTTACTACAATACTTCTTGGCCTACCCTGAATCTTAACCTTTGGAGTAACTCTGTTTACATGAACGATATCATCCTCTGATATTTTTGAGTCAGTGCATTTGCCTATCTTTAAGATAATTTCAGTTAAGTTCTCATCTTTATGTTCAGGTATGCCAACCACCTCGATATTCAATTGCCTTTCCCGTTGCTCATTTGCGTTTATATCTGATCTCAGTTTTCTATTCTGGACTTTGATTTCCGCCAATTCAGTCTTCAGGAGATTCAGGTTCTTTAATTCTTTGTTATGAACTTCGAGCTTATCCTTAATATCTTCGTAATAACTTACACATTATTAATATTAAGTCAGTCTTAACAACAGGAGTTCCAATTGACTATTATCCAACTGATATGGAAAACGTTCGAGGCTTACTTACTTGATTAACAATTTTCATTTAAAATGCCGTTTAAAATGGCGACAACCGATCAGTATTTTGGCTTACGATAATATTACGTCGGCTGGCGGGTATTTTATACCCAGCTTATAAGGGATTTATTGGTAGGATTAACTGTAGCATGCTTTTGTTTTTTAAAGGGTTAGACTGGTGTTGCAAACATTTTGTTTTTTTTTTTAGGTTTTGTATAGGATATGATATGATCCGTTTCAATGCTTGTTAGGTCTTGTGTGGGTTTTCGTCAGTAAAAATCAGAGACACTCTTTCGTTCCAGCCTAGAGCGAAAGAAGTCGTATGATTATTTATCGCCTGAAAAAAGGTATCCAGGCTTTGCAGATTAGACTTGACCAAATCTGGTACACCAATCAGCCTCTTCGTACGCCTTTCCACTGAGTTCAAAGCTGCTAGGTGGCATTTTGCAGCACCAGCCCATATGTGGCTGCAGTGCTTCACACACGATCGGACCTGTACCATTAGAAGCTGTCCATTTAACGTAAACGTGATGTGTCGATCGATATTTAATGAAGAGTAAAACTTTTGACGCTGGGCTCGCTGGTGAAGTTACTTGTAATGAGTTTGAATACTTTATTTTCGTTAAGTTTGTTACCGTCAACATCTGCGGTGTGGCGCTAACTTAGTTTCACCCTGTACTATGAAAACTTGTTGAGTTTGAGATTACTCTGTTGCTCTAGAGATCATCATTTTCAATATCATAATATAAGTCGTCGTACTAATCGTTGAAATGGAACTCTCTCTTTCTTCCTTTTTTTCTTCTTTCTTCTTATAGGCTCTTCATAAACTAGTGCGCCTCACCATCAACGATTGCATCACTGCTTACTACCAAGTGAGATTGCATTTAAGGACTAGTTTATACACCCCTATTTTTTAATTAATGAACAAAAAAATGGGGCTCAATAAGTACCCGTTACTGATCATATTTGTGTAGTCAAAAGTACAAAAAACGAAATTCCAAAATTGTCCACGAAAATTTGTCATTATTGGTAAATTCATAATTGAATCATTATTCATAACAATTACTACTAGAAAATACTTCTTCTTCTACAAATTCTTCTTCTTTCATTCATAAACAGCTTAGCTTAGCACCTGTACAATGTTTCCAGAAATTGAGTGAGATTTTGGGATATATACAAACGCTCATAACTTTGCTGTTTATGAATATTATGCATTGAGACTTTGCTTAAATAATAACAAGACCTTTTCTAATAAGCCCTTTAAGTATTTGCCATAATTAAAAAATAGTGGTGTATAAATGAAAAAAAAAATATAATCTCCAGTTACACTACACAATTGAAAGAAAAGTCAGTTCAATTCAATTTAATTCTAAATAATATTGACCCACTTATAAAACGTCAGAAGCAAGTGCACGGTTCCAATGGGTCGTTTTTCTATGAAAAAAGCAAGTAACTAACTCCGCTAAGGTCTCCGCTACGGTTTTACTCTTTTAAAATAATTTGTAATGTTACATTATAGGTATAAGAGGACCTATATTATACGTTTCTGTCATCTGTAGATCTGTCTACATAGTACTAAAATAGTGCTGTATAAAAAGTGTTCAGAAAATAATGTATAGTTTGCAGAGTCTACAGTATTCTCACATTCAATATTTATATTATAAAAGAAAAAGCTATTATTTAGTAATTTTATAGAGAAGAAAACTTAGTAGTTTTGTTTGTAATGAATAAACTCAAAACTACTGGATAGATAAAAAAATATTTCACTAGTAGAATGTTTTATTGAGTGAAAAAATAAATGACCGATGAAGTTAGTCAGTGGTCTAAATAATTTAAAAACAATGATATTAATAAAAAAAAAACAGTTTTTGTTTTAAAACTGAAAATTTATTTAATAGATGTTTATACGGTAGTGTGATTTATGAGCTTGCAGGAAAGCCACATGTGCAGAACTAATCTTTACTAAACAAGCGTATCTTCAACGTAGTCTTTAATTTAGTAAGACATTTTTTGATAGGTGCACGTTTGATGTGGATGTTGAGCTGGCCCTCGCTAAGTTCTGTAAATCACTTGCAACCTTTCTGTAAGCATAGAATATCCACGTTACGAAACTTACGGTTTCTATAGACTGTACTTCGATTTACTTATAAGCCTAGTACTAAAAGCGATTAATTAGTGCGACCCCTTAATTGGTCTGGCATGGGGGGCGCAAAATTCTCCTACTTAATGTTTTAAAAATGAACGTTTACAGCAACTCCAGACCCAATTTTGTTTTGGAAATGAACCTTGTAGTATAGAGACTAAACTAGAATACATCTAAAACTTTTACATTACATACTTTTAGCAGTACCATAGCGTACTTCCAAATATTCTTACAGATATTCCCTAGATATTGTGAACTAAAGTTATCTCCAGACTGGCAGAAACTTCCGAATTTTCTGGAAAACCGTCTGGTATCTTGAAATAAAACTTCAAGGTGAGACATAGTAAAAGTGTTAGATATAGCCGACTGTTCTTTTAAAGTGTTCGAAAGTATTTACCAATTCAGCTGAAAATTCTAACAGTTTCAGAAAGGTTGTAGTTGTGTGGTAACAGGTCTTGGGACTAGTTTGTGCATCCAGAAGTTACGATTGAAGTCTTCAAATAAACCTGGGGGTATTTATTTCTTGATGGAAAGGGCTACTATTAGGAAAGCGTGCTCTATCGTAGGCCAAGTCATCGCTAAATTTCAAGTCGGATAGTGTTCGAGAGAACTGAGAAACAACAGGAATAGGAGTGAGAGGGAGTCTCTTTTGAGGGAATTAAATCTGAATAAGTAGACTTGATGTGGGCCTAATACAGTCAATTTTGTCTCGGCCAGCTGCGGATGATGCCAGGAAATTATGTCTTTTGGTAGCAGCCCTTCAATTGTGACTTCCTTCTTTATTATTGTGAATTGTATACATAATATCTTAATTATTTTAGCTTAGGTATTAATAATTTTAAAGGGTACGATGGGGTTGGCATATCTGGTCAGATAAAAACCCCAAAATAAATAAAGAAAAATCAAAAACAATATTAATGTTATTGTTTTGAGACAAAATGATGTTGGTTGAAAAGAATAACAGCCCAAATACAATCTCAAAACTGAAGCTCTACGAACTATTTACCGAGCCATTTTTCTATCAAAACTGAAGTGGTTTTTTTTTCTCGGTTGGATAATCATCCAATGACTGGTCTAGTAGTTAGTGACCCTGACTGCTATGCCGGAGGTCGTGGGTTCCATTCCCACAAATGTTTGTGTGATGAGCATGATCATTTCTTCTGTGTCTGGGTGTAATTTATCTATAATATATATGTATTTAGAAATATATAAGTATGTTTATTATTTTTCTAATACTCATAACACAAGCTAAGTCCAATCTACAAAGCCTTGAGCACTGGCGTAGAGTAGCCAGCCTTTCGGTGTTTTACAGGATGCATTTTGGAGAGTGTGCGCGGGAATTACATGACTTGATTCCGCCATCTCAGTTCTAGCATTGGACAACCCGACGTACGGCGAATATCCACCCTTATGTTGTTGAGACTTCTACGGTACGGACTAAGCGTTTTGCCTCGTCGTTTATACCGCGTACATCGAGGGACTGGAACAGTTTGCCTGCTGCGGTCTTCCCGTCCGATTATAATTTAGGTGTCTTCAAGGCTAGAGTGAATAGGCTCTTAATAAACTAGTGCGCCTCACCATCAACGATTGCATCACTGCTTAACATCAGATGGGATTTTTTTTTTTTTTTTTTTTTTTACGGTAGGTAAAATCATCCAATGACAAATCCCGCCCTTGGGCGGAGCGGGAAATAGTGTCAGACTTTTACTGACTAAAATCCTACCCTGTTCCTTCCCTGCCTTGGTTCCAGGGCCCTGGTATGCATTTTCATACCTTCCCAGAGCCCCAGACTAGGCCTCGACCCTACTGGGCCCCTACGGTTTGCTGACAACTCCTTGAGGCGCACGGGAACAGTGCGCGCCGTAAACGACTTGGGCTCGGTCCGGTCTGTTACCGGACAAACGGACAGCGAGCTACCCATTGCCCGCCGTCCGCAAGCCCGCGTCTACGGTGGCCGGAAATTTGGATCGGAGTTACGGCGGCGGCTGCGGCGTGAGCGCCGTTGCCTGATACGGTCAGCCTCCTCCTTTGCTAGCATTACTGCTTCGCAGAAGGAGGCGACCGCCTGCCACTCCTCCTCGCTCCGGAGCATGGCTTGAACCAAGCCCCGGCGCGAGAGATCGCCTCCGATTGCCCCCACGAGGACACGGCGATGCTCTTCCCAAGCGGGGCACACCTCTACCGTGTGCTCCACCGTGTCCACCGGGCGTTCCGCACAGTGACGACACCCGGGCGTCACCTCCGCACGGATCTTGTACAGGTACCGCCCGAACTTGCCATGTTCGGTTAGTACCTGCGCCATGCGGAAGGTTATGACGCCGTGAGGCCTTTCCAGCCACGCCTCAAAGAGGGGCCTTACCGCCTCAATCGTGGCGTGCCCAGCACAGGGTTGCGACAGTCGTTCTCGCCATTTCACCATGAGATCTCGCCGGAACTCTGTCCGCCAAGCCGCGACTTGTCGCGGCAGCGGGGATTCGCCCCGGCGTTGCATCTCCACGCGCAGATCGTGCATGCGTGCAAGGACTGTTGCCTCCAGATCCCATGGTGGCAGGCCAGCAAGGAGGCTCGCCGCTTCGCGGGATACCGTGCGGTATCCCCGGATCATCCGTATGGCCATGACCCTCTGGCAGGCGTTCAGCAGGGCCGCCGGTCGCCTTCGCAGCGTCGGCGCCCACACAGGCGCCCCGTAAAGGGCCATGGACCGAACGATGCCAGCGTAGAGCCTCCGGCAGGAGGCGTCTGGACCCCCCAGGTTCGGCAGGAGCCGCTTGAGTGCAGCCGAAGTCCGATTAAGTTGGGGAGCCAAACGTCGGAAGTGCGCCTCGAAGTTCCACCGGCTGTCGAGGACGAGTCCCAGGTACTTCATCGTCGACCCGACGCCGATGTGAACTCCTCCTACCGTTAATTGGGAACCCGGTGGTGGCGCGTACCGAGGGCCGTGAAAGCACATGGCCTCGGACTTGTGCAATGCCACCTCGAGTCCCAACTGCTGGATCCTCTCCACGACTGTCGCAACCCCGCGCGTCGCTAGTTCGACCGCCGCCTGGTACGACCGTCCCCGCGCCAGGACCAGCGTGTCGTCCGCGTAGCAGACCACGCTGACCCCGTCGGGGAGGTCGGCGCGCAAACATCAGATGGGATGGCAGTCAAGCACTAGTTTATAATATCAATTAAAAAAAAGAAACTCTGCTTAGCTTGGGACAAGACGGCGTTGTGTGATAGTTATGGAATATAGATATAGATATAGACAGTTATCTCCGCGCCCTTGGGCGGGTGGCAGATAGTGTCAGACTTTTACAAAGTAAAAACCCGCTCCTTTGTTGCTTTTCATTCCGAGGCCGAACCTTCATTTTAGAAATCGATCCTTGGCCCCAGTAAACTGAAGTTTTAAAGGGTTGATAAAGCTCCATCCCTATTTATATATTGCACGCTTGATATTTTAACGTCATGGTGAGAACCCCATTTTTATTGTGTATAGGCTCGCGTTTGATCACTATCTCACCTGATGGTAAAGGATGATGTGGCCGATGATGGAGCACGCTTGTCTAGAATTAACTTAGTCACTCTTGACTTAAAGACCCCTAGGTTAGAACTATCAGGAAACACAGACTCCGGCAGGGAATTCCACTCCTTAGGTATACGCATAATGAATGTGTTTCTAAAACTCTTTGTACTTATGGGTGGGGTCTTCACCATGTACCGGTGGTGCCACGCCGTACCTACGTCTTGTCCTCTAAACCACTATTCAACACTCTACACCATATACCGTCGATAATACTAGACTAAAAACAAAAACCCATCTAATAATTTACGGTACGTTATCAAAACATTTCACCCTAGTTTTGAACGGGGATTAATTAAACTGAATATTTTCATAAAACGCCCGCCGAGCGCTGGTTTAGGAGCTATGTGAGTACCTAGCGTGCTATACAACGCCAATCGCTGGGAACAATTTGATTGAAAGTTTAATACGTTGTGGACCACGACTGGCTTTCAATTTTAAAGTATTGACTTTTTGTATGATAGGTCGAGGGGAGGGGGTATTTCTGTGTTTGCAGATGGACGTGGCTGGGTTCATCGGTTGACCGGCCAGTTATGATTTGTGAATGTTTGCGCGGCCATTTTGGGTAGAATAAATAAAATATGAATGAGCCTAAAAATAGTGTGGTTGAGATTTTGTTTTGTGGATTTGAAATAAAAATGCGATCCTGAATTTTGTAGTCTTGTGTTATAAATACTACAGCTGTGGTCTTGTGTACTACTTCTTACAGGAACTTAAGATAATAAGCATTGATGGAAAAAGGATTTAACTTTTCTGAATCGAATATTAGCAAGCCATCATCATCGTTATCTTCCTGCCGTTGTCCTGTATTATTTGGAGTCGTTGTAACATGTTTTTTTCTTCCATTCTGTCCTGTCACCCGTCATGCTACCACAAACTACCTTTCCTATCAAGAGATATTAGCAACTGCAATATGACAATTATATGAACCTTGGATCAAGCAAGACCTTATCAATATATAGAGAAAACTAATAGCAATATTTCAAAGTTATTTTTTTAACAACAAAAAATATCAGTTCATATACATATATCACCTAAGATATAAGTTTTTTGCAGGGTAAAAATCATCCAAGGACAACTTCTGCCCTTGGGCGGAGCGTGACAATGTCAGACTTTTACTTTAGGTACATATATATATCATTTTTTGTTCCCTGTTTCCATCACATCAATATTGAATATCCGATAATACGATCATTAGTTCAGCCATTATTCAACAACTGAGGTGTATGATTCATCTGAGCATTATAACTATTAATTGGTGCATAATTATTATGGATTAGAGAATGTTCACTAAACTGGACATTGTTGTGATTAGGATGTATACAATTTTGAACATTTATCCATAAAGTTATTATTACTTTTGTTATCCTGTTGGGTTGCCTTATAAAGTTTGGTTTTATGGAAGGATTTTTATGTACACATCAACACATGGGTCTTGACAGAGACGGGACCCTAAAAATCGGAAAATGCATACTCAAATACGCAATACACGGTGGTACAGAAACTATTGAATAGTCCATGAAGTTCGATCGACTTGTGCAGTCAGTTCGTTAGTCCCGCGGCTGGGTTTCATAGCGCTGACTTTTTTATTCGCTCAATTGGTAAATTATACACGTGCTATGCACTGATGGCTGAGATCGAGTGCTGGATTTTCTTCGAATGCATATTTGAAAGTGTTTTACTTTGTAGCAACTGGCTGTGTGGATTTTTGAACTGAATTGCGTTGGGGTAAAACTATTTTGGTATTCGAACGAGTGTAAGACTGTTAGTTTGTCGCGGGTTCGAATTCCCGCACGGTACAAATACATACATATTTGTGTGTCAACTACAGATAGGTATTCCTGTTTGTGTATGTGAGTTTGCATGTTTGTGAAAGCACCCATGATACATGAATAATAATTCTTAATGAAGCTTAATAATTCTTAATTCTTAATATCGCAATAATTCTTAACGACCTTTTTGTTAATCAAAGCAAAATAGAAGAAAGAGAGAACAAGATATAGAATGTATAATGTGAAAACGCTTACGCTTATAAATTATCGCAGACACGTCAAACCTTCTCTCCCCTTTCTCAATAAAATACCTTTCAAAAACTTCAGAAGTTAAAACTTCTGAATTCACTTGAATGGCATTAATTAATCATTTTTAATCCAAATAGTTGAGCAGAGTTGAGCGTTGGCATTTTCGCAGCATTCCATTAGACCTGCATATGATCGTCGTACGCTCCATTGAAGGAGTTTTTCCACCTATAAAACTTTATCCCATTAGAGAAGGTAAGAATGGGTTAAGTTAAAAAAGGTAAGCAGTGTGGAAATTGAAGCGGGGCGGTAAGCGATAAGTGTAAGTATTGATGGCACCGTTGGCGTATTGGTGCTTCAATACTTAACAATTGCCTCGCGATGATGGCGCGTAGTCGTTCCACGAGCGCCTCTCATCATTTATTTATTTAATTTTTAAATTACGTAAATATCGTTCATTTATTTTTTTTTATGACGTAAAGTGTAATTTTATTTATTTATTTAATTTTTAAATTGCAAAAGCGTCTTGAAGCCTGTCTGGATGTATGGTGTACAACTCTGGGACATCACCAGCGACTATATAACTATGCTACAACGAATACAAGATATGATACTGAGAAAACTGTGCAATTTCCCATGGTTTATCACAAACACAGAAATACATCACTATCTCGAAATGAGCACTGTGAAGGAAGAAATCCTCCAAACTGCAATTACTTACCTGGGAGCTGGAAAACCATCCTAACCAATTAGCTGCTAAATTGACAACCAGAAGCTACACTAAAAGACTAAAGCGAAAAGACATTGTAGCTATTTAAATAAATATAGCCAATTGAGAGGAGATGTCTTCACTGGAGGGCACACTCGAACTGCCATAACTTATACTGCACATCTGCTTATAGCTTATGCTGTTTGCAGATACAGCGCAGAAAAGAAAAAAAATCGCATAAAATGTATTATTAATATTGATTTTTGGCAACCTCGCTATATCTCCTCCCTTAAACTTAACCCTAAAGCGCTTAGTGGGCGCCGAGGCTTGCTTTAATTAAAAATACCTACGAAGGAGGTGGCGACCAACTTCATTTGCTGCCGCGATTAATTGAACTGGAATAAAGCCTTCCCAGGTGCCAGATAGTTCCTCTTTGTGCAGCCATAGGAACATAGTCCCTTTTGTTTTCACACTGATGATAAATTAGGCTTTTGAGAACTTCTATTTCGTCGGCAGAGTCAGGGTTAAATGCAGACGGAAAATTTTTTAATCTGTCCTTTAGTGTTTGTTTGATATGACGGTTTTTGGTCGGGTACGTCAGTTTTTGAGACCTGTTGATTATAAGTAGTGCACAGGTGGTCTGTACTCGGTAAGTATGACGAAATGTGGCACATTTTTATCTTACTTTTTAGGAGATGAGTTTGATGAGGTCGTCGTGTGTGGGTTTTATGATGAAAAACATGTATTTTTTAGGGTTCGTACTTCAGTTGGCTAAAACGAGATCCCTCGAATCACTTTGTTTTTTCTCAAAAACGCGTAAATATATTGAGCTGAAATTAATATCAAATACGAATCGGACTAGCGTCCCAAAGGTTCCGTACAGACTAACCTTTTTTAAATCAAGTATCGAACGATTTTTCCAAATCGCAAAAAGTATTATTGTATGTCGTAACTACTTTTAGGTTTCGATTGATTGATTTATATACCTACTCATTACTGAACACCATATATAAAATTACATTAGGAGCTTAAAATTAATAGACTGTCAAAATGGGCGGTCTTATCGCTAAAAGCGATATTTTACTGACAACTTTTCCGACTTTTTCCTTTACTTATACTAAGACGCTGGATACAAGATTAACGAGAAGTACCCTAGAGAGTTTTGATTTCCCTGCAAGCGTCAAAATATTCACCATAAACGGCCTTAGCTTTACATTGCGTTAACTTAGAAGTTTGATTTTTTTCACAGCTTCAAGGGATTGCAGACCTCAATATATGGTTTTAATTTCAACTCGATACCTCCACGCGTTCCCGAGATAAAGGGTCTTGATAGACAGACGGACAACAAAGTGATGTTATAAGGCTTCCGTTTTTAATTTGAGGTAAGGAACCTTAAAACCAACTGTAATTAGCCTAAAGCAAACATAATAAGCACAATAAATTTTGTAATATTCTCATTACTGGGATTCAGATCTTCTGTATAGGAGAGGGAAATGAGCCGTAATTCATTATGCGGACCTAGTGCTCGTTGATAGATGTCAATTTTTTTCGAATTTTTGCTTCTGTCGGGTATGTGCCGGATTTCTGACGATGTTTTCCTTCACAGTTTTGAAAGCAGTGCACAACGTAAAACGTGTGCCAGAGTTTGAACCAGAATGTTGCTCACCGTGAATCATTCAAATATCCCCAACACTTTTGATTCCAACGGTGAAATGCCAGTACCTTCTAACTGATAAAATTTTCGAGCAAATAACTTTTGGCGCTTATAATTTTAATGTGCGTTTCAGCGTGTTTTAGTGAAATCGCCGAAGAGGATATTTAGTTGCAAATGCTCCATATTATTTCGTGGAACCACCACTTACCTAAAACAATGTGTCAATTTATTAAATAACAATAATATTCCAAAGCTTTCACAGAACGCCATTTAGTCCCAAACTAAGCAGAGCTGGTACTATAAGTACTAGACAACTAATAAACATACTTATATATTTCTAAGTACATACATATCACTACATAATATTAAACAAAGTCGCTTCCCGCTGTCTGTCCCTATGTATGTTTAGATCTTTAAAACTGCGCAACGGATTTTGATGCGGTTTTTTTAATAGATAGAGTGATTCAAGAGGAAGGTTTATATGTGTAATACATGCATAATATATTTAGCATTAGCATTATCAGCCTTTTTTTAATGTTCCCACTGCTGGGACACAGACCTCATCTCTAAGAGAGGGAATGGGCCGCAATCCACCACGCGGGCCCAGTGCGAATTGGTGGATGTCACATGTCTTCGAATTTTTGGTTCTAGGACATGCCGGTTTCCTCACGATGTTTTCCTTCACCGTTTTAAGAGCAGTGATGATGAAATAAATTACACTAAGTAATGCGCCTGGCTGGGTTCGAACCCGCGACGCCGCCGGGATTCCGATCCCGATTTCCGGCCACCGTAGGCGCGGGCTTGCGGACGGCGTGCAATGGGTAGCACGCTGTCTGATCGTCCGGTAACATACCGGACCGAGCCCAAGTCGTCGACGGCGCGTTCTGTTCCCGCGCGCCTCAAGGAGCTGTCAGCACACCGAAGAGGCCCAGCCTGCTAACTGCAGGCAGGCAGGGTCGAAGCCTACTGGGGTCATGGGTTAGTTCCGAAAGGAATGCTCGACCCCGGCACGATAGGCTACGAAGGAACGGGGTAGGTTTTTAGTCAGTAAGAGTCTGACACTACTTCCCGCTCCGCCCAAGGGCGGGATTTGTCATTGGATGATTTTACCTACCATAAAAAAAAAAAAAAACCCGCGACCTACAACTCATAAGTCGGGGCCGTTACCACTCGGCCACCACTGCTCCAATAATATATTAAATAACCTCATCTAGTTAAAATTGTCTAAAATAAAATTACGTGTAAAAGTGTTTTTAAAAACCTATTTGCTAAATAAATATCATTTATCAATATCACCATAACACTCGTGCGAAGCTGGGGTGGGTCGCTAGTTATAGATAAATAATTACACCCAGACACCGAACAAATGATCATGCTCATCACACAAACATTTGTTCTGGGTGGAAATCGAAACCATGAATTCTAGGCATAGCAGTCAGGGCCAGTGACCACTGGACTAACAAGCCTGTCATGTTGTATTATTGCCTAAATTTTTTTGGGACACTATTTTTTGTCTTCGACAATTTGAAGTTATTGGCACTCTGCTGTCGAAAGTCGATTTGTAGAAAAAACGCTAAATAAAAACAAGCAATTCTATAACTGTCGTTATACTCCTACTGCTCCACAATATTCCCCGCTCAACAAATACAAAAGTCCTTTACTAAACACAGTTATGAAGTTAGGGTACAAACGGGACAATAGTCTAAACATTAAAATATGAACCGCCGCCCACAAGTTACTTAACAAAGGCGAGTTTAATTAAATCTAGTTAACTTGAACGTATGCACAGTATGGTTAAGTCTATAGTAACTGCGTTGATGTGTTCACTTCTAAATATTATGTTCAGTGGCGTAGCTGTGGGCCCCTGTGGGACCACAGGGGCCCCGTATCAGAAGTCACACAGGGGCCCCGCATAAAAAAATTTGGTACATTTTTTACAAAAGTTTGGTGTACCCTACGAGACGATTGTAGATAATATGTTGCGAATTTTTGCCTAGGTCGGGGCCCCTGTAGCGCGGGGGCCCCGCATAATTGATACGGCAGATACGGCGGTGAGATCCGTATCGACCAAAGAGATCTAAACCCTTTGAGTTAGTGTAGTGTTTAAAGTTAGTGTATAATAGTGATCAATGCTGTGCACATAACACATGAACAAAGTATTTTTATTAATATCAGACTCTAAGAAAGTGCTATGGACTTCTTTAAAAGTGATAAAGGACGATTCTTAGTTTTAACAAAACCTATAACCTATAATAATAAGTTAGAGTTAAATTACTTATTAGTCTTTTAAGCTAGATTGTAATCAATTATTAAGAAATTTGTGCTTAAGAAAAAAAAAATATTCGGCGGTAGCTACGCCCCTGATTATGTTGTACGAAATATTTACTTGAAGAGTTTTTTTTCAAGATGAATCCAAGACGCACAGTACCGTTTTGTTATGGCTTAGGTATGTGTCGATGATGATGTTTTTAAGATTTTAAGGTTGCCACCATAGTCAAAGTTAGGCACGCCACGATCGAGGCGGTAAGGCCCCTCTTTGAGGCGTGGCTGGAAAGGCCCCACGGCGTCGTCACCTTCCGTTTGGCGCAGGTGCTGACCGAACACGGCAAGTTCGGTCCGTACCTGTACAAGATTCGTGCGGAGACGACGCCCGGATGTCGCCACTGTGCGGAGCGTCTGGAGGACACGGTGGAGCACACAGTCGAGGTGTGCCCCGCTTGGGAAGAGCATCGCCGTGTCCTTGTGGGGGCGATCGGCGGCAGCGATCTCTCACGCCGGGGTTTGGTTCAAGCCATGCTCCGGAGCGAGGAGGAGTGGCAGGCGGTCGCCTCCTTCTGCGAAGCGGTAATGCTAGCAAAGGAGGAGGCCGACCGCATCAGACAACGGCGTACACGCCGCCGCCGCCGCCGGGTTTCCGATCCCGATTTCCGGCCACCGTAGGCGCGGGCTCGCGGACGGCGGGCAATGGGTAGCTCGCTGTCCGTCCGTCCGGTAACAGACCGGTCCGAGCTCAAGTCGTTTACGGCGCGCACTGTTCCCGCGCGCCTCAAGGAGTTGTCAGCAAACTGAAGGGGCCCGATAGGGCCGAAGCCTACTGGGGTCAAAGGGTATGTGAAAATGGCACCCGGGGCCCTGGGACCAAGGCGAAGAATGGAACGGGGTAGGTTTTTAGTCAGTAAGAGTCTGACACTACTTCCCGCTCCACCCAAGGGCGGGATTTGTCATTGGATGATTTTACCTACCGAAAAAAAAAAAAACCATAGTCAAAGTATTCATGGCTACTTTCTCCCCTTTTTTAAGAGGGTGGGATATCATCAAACAATTTGTTCCACATAGATATTTATTTTGGGTGAAGTGAAAGGGAATATATGACTTTTACTGACTAAACTGAATTATGTTCTATCAGTTGCCTTGTGTGTTCCAGATTAATCTCAGCTCCTTAACGATGAATCTATATATATAAAAGAAAGTCGTTTTAGTTACACTATTTATAACTCAAGAACAGCTGAACCGATTTGGGTGAAAATTGGTGGGAAGGTAGCTTAGAACTGGGAGAAGGATATAGGATTTTTACCCCGATAAATAATTAAAAAAAATCCAAAACCTGCTCATTTATTGGTATAGGGTAGAGTAGGGTAGAGTAGAGTAGAGTAGGGTAGAGTAGAGTAGGGTAGAGTAGGGTAGAGTAGGGTAGAGTAGGGTAGAGTAGGGTTAGAGTAGGGTAGAGAAGGGAAGAATAGGGTAGAAGAGTAGGGTAGAGCGGGAGCAAGCCGCGGGCAAAAGCTAGTTGTTAATATTAAAGGACTTTGAAGAAAGCGGTCAGCGTAAATTTTGTGTACATTAAGAAATCTTTGAAGTTTTTCGGTACTTTTCTATAGCATTTTTTGCGTGATTTGAGGTATTTTTATAATACTGAAATGAAAATTAATTTAATAGTTTCTGTATCTCCTGATTATTCGATAAAATAAAAATATGCCTCCGAAGTTATTGCAGAAATTAAAAAGTTCAGGTTTAATATTTGTGCTTACTAAACTGTGAAGCCCCAAGAGGACACCGGTGTCCGCCACCTATTATCTTTCTATTGTGTCTCTAATTACGGTATTCAAAAGGCTAAACCGAATACTCACTATCTTATTTTTGTTTTTTCAATACAACACATTTCACTAGGTTGAAGAGGATTGTCACCAATACGGTACGACTGGTTTCCATTCTTGTGGTCATCCCCTGTTTAACTCATAAGGGTCTTTCAACAAGGACGGGTCGATGTTGAAATTAAATAAAACAAGCTGTATGTGAGCTATTAAAGAAATTATATTTTTATTTGAAAGGCCCATTTATGCCATTATTTATGAAATATGACATCGTTTAAATGTCCACCGCGACTTCGAACGGTGGCACGGATCCGAGAGGTCCAGTTTTCAATTACTCTACTGCATAGATCCGGCTGAATCTGAACGATGGCTTGCGTTATATTGACTTTTAGGGCATCGGTTGATTGCGGATTATTGGCATAGACCTGGGAATTGAGAAAACCCCACAAGAAAAAGTCTAGCGGGGTCAAATCGCACGATCTTGGTGGCCAATTCACGTCACCTCTGCGAGAGACAACCCTACCCTCGAGCCGTTAATGCAGAATGTCCATTGTGTCGCTTGCTGTGTGGCACGTAGCGTCATCTTGTTGGAACCACATGTTGTCCAAGTCCATATCGTTCAAGTCAGGCCAAAAAAATTGTTAATCATTGATCTGTAGCACTCGCCGTTGACAGTAATGGCCTCGCCATCATCGTTTTCGAAGAAGTACGGACCAATGGCATATTTCATAAATAATGGCATAAATGGGCCTTTCAAATAAAAAAAAATAATTTCTTTAATATCTCACGTACAGCTTGTTTTATTTAATTTCAAAATCGGCCCGTCCTTGTTGAAAAAGGGCCTTTAATATACTGTTATTCTTATTTTTAGCTACATGTTTACTGCTGTCAGTAAAAATATATATGAGGGTTATTAACTAAAAGTTCGCTACCCGTCCAGTCTAGACGTACTGTTTGTTTTAATTTATTTTTAGTTTCTGAGTTATTTACAAGTTTCAATTTTAACAAGTTACTGAGAAACAAGTAGCTTTTAGTTTTGTATACAAAATGAAAATGTTTTGTGGTTTGAAGCCAAAATGGTTGAGCTGTAAAAGTTGATTAAAGTATTTGTGTTATCTACTTATTTCAATGGATATCATCCAATTACATCTAGTTTTTTTTTTTATATTGCCCACTGGTTATTTTTCTAAAAGTGAATTAGTAAAGTTTGCTTTCGTGGCTTTCCAGTTCACCTTGAGTTTAATATTATCAGCATAGTGTAGGCTACAACAACCTACTGGAAAAAATAGTCACCTTGACCTATTTTAACGCTAATTAGTAAAACGTTCTCAAATTGTAGATCTACAATTTGAGAACCCTTCGTATAGTTTCCGTGGTGTAGCGGTTATCACATCTGCCTAACACGCAGAAGGCCCCCGGTTCGATCCCGGGCGGAAACATAGCTTTTTGATTTTTGTTTCAGATGCATTTTATTTTTCTCCATCGAAAAGTCATACATCAAAAAATTTATTTTCCAAATTGGATTGCACTAGGTAAATATTACAACGAAAAATTACGCCATGATGCAAGGATCTAAAGAATGTAATAAATCGAACAATACACATTTGTACCACAAAACGCGTGACACGAACCCGCCGCCCAGAGCGCAGCTGACGCGAGCGTGCTTCGCTTTTTCAACGGACGTGACTCGGCCGGTCTATTTTCAAATCGGCCGCCTCTTGTGTTGATTTTTCTTGGAACACTCCGAACAACGTGCAACGGTGCCACGTCGAGTGCATTCTGTCCAGCGTGATGTCTAAATAAAAGCGTGTTTCTACAGAATGGAATTTTCGGTATGCTAAAAGCTGACTGTATCTTGTGCAGGAATTTTTACAGGTGATTTGTGAAAAGGTGAAAAGAGTTTTCGTTTCAACGTGTCGACTTTATAAAATGTACGTGAATACGTGAAAATAGAAAAGTTATGCTGTAGTAGCCATCATAATATACAAAAATCTGCTCAAAAGGTGATGAGGCTTTGTTAGTCTTCAAGATACTTACCGTTGTTTTTTCTGAGGTGGGACATTATCCTGTCTTCTCTCACATTTAAGGTAGCATACTTTTTTTTAGTGGGTAAAAATCATCCAATGACATCTCCCGCCCTTGAGCGGAGCGGGAAATAATGTCACTGCTTTTACTGACTAAAAAACCCACCTCATTTTGCCTTCGTTCCAGGGCCCTGGTGTTCACTTTCACATTAGCCATAAGGGTTGCATATTTGTATCCTTCAGTTGCTCTATGAAGTCTAGGACCGCAGAAGTTGACTGCCTCCCATTTCTTCTCGCTTCAGACTATGGCCTGAAAGATACAGTTTTATGCTATGTTTATTAAAATCCGTCCAGAACTAGAAGTTAGTTATTCAAGTATTGAACACATCTCCTAGCCAGCTAATTATTTTTATTCCCCGAATGTATTCGCATTCAATGATAATAATTTATTCATTGGCCGTACGGCATCAGCACTGGGATTTGTATGTGTTGATGTAGTTAATATAATAGTGACGTAATTGGCAACTAATGCCAGGAATTAGTGGTGTAATGGAGTTAGCGGTTTAGCTGCTCGATAATTAGGGGGCAACACTATTATGTTGAGGATATTTTGCTTCTAAGTTAGTATTGTCACGTAATGTAGAATGGATAGGTATTGACTATGTGTCTGTGTGTGTTTATGGAATTATAGAGTCACTAGGGTAGGTACTAGGTATTTAGTTGTAGATCATAGATAAGGATTTTTATTCTCTTTTTTTTATTATTTACTGTATCTAGAATGTTCCTCTTTTTTATCCACTCCGGTTGAAATTAACGTCAATGTCTTATTTTCGCTTTTTCGTAAACTAAATTTTCTTATAATGTAATTTTTTGAGTAAAATACAAACTTTTGTTCGAGGGTTTTAAATTGTATAGTAATATTTTCGTCTGAAATGATGATGAGAGCTGTACTCAACTTGAACCGATTTTACTAGAATCGCAAATTATGAAAAAATCACATATTACGACTATAAAATATTATGAAATATAATAAAATAATAATAATATTCCACAACTTTCACACAACACCATCTAGTCCCAAACTAAGCAGAGCTTGTGCTATGACCACTGATAAACATACTTATATATTATTTGTAAATAAGTACATAGTAAAGAGCACCCAGACACAGAATGAATCATCGTACTCATCACACAAAGTCACAAACATTTGTTCTGGGTTGGAATCGAACCCACAACCTCCGGCATAGCAGTCAGGGCCACTGACCACTAGACCAAAAGGCCAGACAAAAAGAAAAAAACCTGCAGCATGCCCTCAAAATATTTCTACTCTTAAATATACGCTAGATCCATCAAGTATCGACACGAAATACATCGTACACATCTCTGTATGCCGTGTTACGTGCACATTTAGCGTTACAAATGTGTATCTTATACATCGATATCCCTTACGGAATATAAATAAGGCCTCAAGTAATATTGGCGTATTTCTTAGAACTAGATCGTAAGTAGTAAGTGCGTGATCGTGGGGCATGAACTGGAAATTGATAGGCACATGTGTAATAGATGTGAATAGAAGTGAAGGTATGTTTTATTTATTAGCAAATTTTTGCCTGAAAAAGAAGAAAATGTGTAAAAAGAACTGACAAAATGTTGGGAGTATATATGGGATGGCAAAAAACTATGTTTTCGCCCGGGATCGAACCGGGGGCCTTCTGCGTGTTAGGCAGATGTGATAACCGCTACACCAC
Source organism: Leucania comma (assembly GCA_958295575.1). Lineage (NCBI taxonomy): Eukaryota > Metazoa > Arthropoda > Insecta > Lepidoptera > Noctuidae > Leucania > Leucania comma. Next base: position 25,709,916 of record OY282463.1, read on the forward strand.
GGAAACTATATGCTGCAACTTAAAATTGTGTATCACTATCTAATGATAACATATTTCTTGCAATATCATCGTTATATTGTAAAGTTTTCTTATTGTAAACAAAAGTATATTATCCTTATTGATAACTTTATCCACATACAACTTTAATAAAACTTAAAAGTTTATATCACACCTTCCCTAACAAGACAACAGTCAGGTTTTACTTGACGAAATAAAATAACTCTATTGAGTTATTTTAATTGCAACTAAACAACTTTTTTTTGACTTACAGTTAATTTAAAAATGAATTAATATAATACTTTCGGAAAAAATATAAAACAAAAACAAATTTTAAATAAGTTTTTAATGAAAATCATTTTTCATAGCAATATTTTTATAGCGCGGTAGGTATATACCTATATAGTTAATAGGTACTAATCAAGACCATTGAAATTAGCTGAAACACGACAGCGTTATCTTACTGTGTTTATTACCGAATTCCTATGGCCACCCTGGTTACCATCTAGCATCAAAGTACTCGTCAAGACGAATCATACAAGCCCAAACTCGGTGAGTCGTGTCGTTTAACTACCGAGTTCCTATGGCCACCTTCCAGTTCCATCATCAGATCAGCTCCATGTCATAATAATTTTGCATTGTCATCTGATTTACATATGATGGCAGTATGTAGTGTTTCGGTAACCGAGAAGTGGATTAAATTTAATTCGCAAGATTTGATCACAAAAAAACATCGGTCAGGTGAAAGTAAAAAAAAATAAAAGCTTGTAAAATAATTGAAATTCATTCAGTAGCTGAATCTGAACATGTATAGAGTGTGCGTTTATTATGTTATATGCTAGTTATATGTTTTCTACATTCACTCGAGTGAAACCGCTGGCAAAAGGTTGCTAACGACATTATAAGGTAAATTTTGCTTGATGAGATTAAATGTAGAATATTAAAACTTTCGTAAGATATAAATTTCGCTTATGGCTCAGTTTATCATATTTCAATAATCTTTGTTATACGTCAATATCATAAACTACTAATATTCATTATTTTACTGTCCTATAATAAATGTTGTTTTATCTATCAGGCAGAAATTATCGGTATCTTTATTACCGACATATTGAAGGCAGTGGGGTATTCTATATTTATTGCCAACGTACGACTGTTATAATAATTTCCTAATCTAAGCTAAGATTATTGCCTCGAGTGATAATGACAGAACCTTGTTACTTATCTTTGTTGACAAATAAAATCCATCTCTTGAACATCTTCAGCCAAAAGTCAAGACACAATGTGCAAAGAATTTGGCGTTTTCTTCTTTCTTCCAACTTCTTTCGAAAAAGTCAAAACGAAAACTCTGGGTATCCATTATGGTTTGGCAAAGGTCTTTCTTTGATTTATCATTTGGTGAAAACACTTTAAACACCATGTGCGAAGAGCATTGGGTCATAATTTATTTCTAAATATTTAGAATAAAATAAATTCTTAGATGTTGACTATTTTCTGGAATGTTAGCTACAATGGCCTCCACTTGGCGCTATTATTTAAGTAACCCTGTCACGTCCCTGCCAACTCACCTCGTTATCTATTTTCTTTTTTTGTTACGGAAAACGAATTCACTGAATCCTAATTCCCATTTTTTTCTTCTTTAAAGATATAAATTACACAGCTAACCTATTAATCTACGATATTACAAGTTAACTTTCATTTTTGAGCGTATCTCGCCATCGAACTACTAAGTTTAGCGAGGAAATTATGTACAAAAAACACAAAAACTGTAAGTGAAATAAAAAAAAAATGGCTTCTACAAAAACATGACCAAATTTTTTTTTTTTTAACTATTTTCCACAGATGTCAGCAAACCGTAGGGGTCTAGCAGGGTCGAAGCACACTGAGGCCATAGATTCGCTTCTGAAAGGAAAACCCGGGCCCTGGAATGCAAGACAACGAAGGAACTTAGGAGTGAATTTTAGTCAGTAAACCCCCCGCTCTCCCTCGTCGCCTTCGAGCGGGAGAAGTCACTGTATAATTTTCCACCTAAAAAAATAGGTCTAAATAATATCTGAATTGTTTCCACCCGATAATATAAACACATAAACAATTTTGACAGTTTCATCTAAACCGTTCTTTAAAACAAAATGGCGTCGCTCCCAAAATGGCGGCTTATGATTTGTGACGTCACTAAACAGCGTTTGCGCTTCGATAGCGACATTAGAGCGTGGTGCCCTCTGTGGTGCGGTTGTGTAAATCACGGGAGCAGCTTTAGCGGTTAAGTGGGGAATAGATGGCGATATATTAGACAGTTTTATTGTTTCAATTTACAGAATATTCAAATCAAACTGCGAAAATCGATTTTGGGAAATATATTGGGATTTGTGCATCCTTTTGAAATGTAATTTGTTTTATCGTGTTATTGGAATGGGCTTTCGTATGGTTTTAACACAGCCAGAAGTAAATAACAGATGATGCTTGATCCATGACCGGCCTGTTGGTCTAGTAGTTAGTGGCCCTGACTGCTATGCTGGAGGTCGTGGGTTCGATTCCCATACAGGGCATAGGTTCCAATCTTACTAAACACAGCTGAATAGATATTATTTCACCTGTAACCCTAATAGAAATGCTAAATATTTTTCATTTCTATAAAATTATAGAACTAAGCTAGCCAATTAACAAGCCCACTCAGTCCAAGATCCTCAAGATCAGCCGCCGGACCCCGACCCTAATTTCCAGTTAAGGTAGGGGTGGGCTTGCGGACGACGAGTAACGGGTAGCTCGTCGTCCAGCAGTCCGGTAACCGTCCGGACCAAGCCCGAGTCGGCGACGGCGCCTAGTGTTCCTCGCGTCAAAGGGATGTCAGCAAAACCGTAGGGCTTCAGCGAGATCGAAGCCTAGTGGGGTCAGGGTTGACTTTCGGAAGGGGAACCAGGGGTCGCGACGTCACGAAAGAGTATGTTAGAGTCAGCTTCCAATCTAACTGAATGCAGCTGAATATTATTTCACCTGTTACCCTGGTCACTATTCAAGAACCGGACTTTTTGAACATCTAAAATCTTCCCGAACTCCTAAAATCCAGGACCAACTGCTAGACATGTTTAATTTCGATAAAACTATAGAATTACAATCTGTAAAAAGTCCAGCCTCATTCCAAGATCCTCAAGATAAAGAAAGTTATGATGATGACTACAAATAGTAACAATGCATCTCCTTCAGTGCCAATGTTTCAGAGCCAGTCGTTAAAGCAACGTAGATGGTGATTGTGATAAATTACACTGTTTTACTGTCCCTATGTCTGTAATAGATGGCGCTTGTGATTTATCCCGCAATTAACAAGATGGCAGTTGTTTCAAACTTTGTCTTTTAATAGTTATTTGTAGTGCTTCGGATGTGTTTTACTTAGTAAGGTGTGGTTGAGTTTGTATGTGGGTGATGATATATGGTGCCATTAACTTACACACATTGTAGTGACTGAAGATTTACAGCCTTATTTGCAAAACTTGCCAACCATATGCTTAGTTTAAATACTGATTTGCGAATTCTAAATTTAAATTTAAATTCTCCATAGAAATTTTGAATAAAGAAGCTGCTGATCAGTGTTAAAAAGAATCGTAGTTTTTTTTTAATAATAAATAAGGCACAAAGTTCTTTAGGTATACGTTTGCCATATTTTACGAAACAATCAAAAAAATATTACCAGAGAGTGATTACTAGTCTAGTCTCTTATCTTTGAACATTATTTCACTCGATTGCACGGGATGATGTGGTCGATGATAGACCATGCTTGCCTAGAATTTGTCCTATTTACTCATTAGTCATTACTGAAATATATTAGGGAGGTTATTACCAAGAGCTCTAAGGTTATTAAACGTTTGTTTTTCTCGTTATCACTGTAAACGTTTTTAATTAACGAATTTTACCTACGTAACTATTTGAAACAAACAAAGGACTTTAGTAATACTTATTATATAATTTTCTAAAAGACTTATAATTTATTGTTTTAACGACATAACTTTAGATTTTTTTTTGTGTTAAATGTTAACAAGCGTAAATTAAATGCCTGTTCTAAAATATTCATTTTTCAGAAAGCTTTCTTTTTCCAGAATTTTTCTCCTTGTATTTTCTTATTATCAACCTTAAAAAAAAAACTTATGGAATTTTTAAATAGAGGTACAAAGAAGCTGAGACGAAAGGAATTCTTTGCATCACAAAGTTTCTTTTTATATAAAATTTCTTTAAGAATACCGCTACATAGATCAACTTATATTCTAATACTGAGCGAATTGTATCTTTTTCTTCATCTTAAATTATGGTCTTAAATATTAAATCAGGTTTGAACTTTCTCAGAACAGAGAACGAGTCTTTTTGGAGAGAAGAAAAGCTATTTGAAGACAAGCGCTGCCGCCGTCTTCGCCCTCGTGTTAGTACATAGTCTACCCGTGTACAAGTTTAATCGTAATTCGTTCAGCCGTTCAAGTGTGTAGAAGTAACAAACACACAAACAGACACTCAAAAACTTTCGCCTTTATAATATTAATATGACAAATTAATTAATCAAAGCACTGTCCCAGTAATTAACGATTGCGTAGTAGTTAAGCGGTTGGCTGCTGCCCTGCACGTCGCAGGTTCTATACCCGTACGGAACAGATATTTGTGTGTCAACTACAGATAGGTGATCTGGGTCTGGGTGTCTTGTTTGTGAGAGGATCGAGGAGTTCTTTCTAGAGTGGGGCATGTTTTTTATTTAATATATAATTATTTGTAACAAATAAAATATTTCCGCTTAATTCGATAGAAATAGTAAAAAAATAATAACAAATTATAATGTATTGTAAACAAGCTCCCTGCAAACATACAACGTAGCTACATCATATTTTTCAATCTCAAAGATGACTAACAAGTTCAAAATATGAAGTGAAGTGACATCTCCGACTTAACATTCATAAAGCAGTACATTTAGCTGAAATACTCGAGCTAAGAGGATTACAGAGACGCTACGCTGTCGGTATTCGGTTCCGAGCTAGCCAAAAGGCAATTCCTAAGTATTCGGCTCGAATTCCTGCCATAACTAAGAATATTATGTGAGTCTGGCAGTTCTCGCTGACGTCTATGTTGTAATTTCGATTGTCCTTGGTTTTCTCCTAGCTTACTATAGTAATTTTCGTGTCGATAGTTAATTTGTTAATTTTGACTGGATTTCCAAAATTTCCTAAGTTTTGACTTGTCAAAGCCTTGAGCACAGGCGTAGAGTAGCCAGCCTTTCGGTATTTTACATGATGCATTTTGAAGAGAGTGCGTGGGAATTGTATGACTTGATTCCGCCATCTCATTTCTACCATCGGACAACCCGGCCGCACAGCGAATATCCACCCTTTACGTTGTTGAAACTTCTACGTTCCGGACAAAGCGTTTTCCTTCGTCGTTTATACCGCGTATATCAAAGGTCTGGAACAGTTTGCTGCGGTCTTCCCGTCCGATTATAATTTAGGGGCAGGGCACATTGCTCGCAGAACAGATGGCCGAAAGGTTCTGTAATGGCGACCACGTACAGGAAGACGTAGCGTTGGAAGGCCTCCTAGAAGGTGCTCCGATGACCTGATAAGGGTGGGACGCACAGGACCGTCCATTGTGGTGACACTTGGGGCAGGCCTATATCCACCAGTGGATGTTTTTCAGCTGAAATGATGATGATGAGGTGAGATAGAGGTCAAAAGCGAGCCTATCCATAATAATTAAAAAAAAAAAACAAAACACAAAAGCAAAGACATCTCACCTTACCTTCAAACGTTTTCCAATTAATGTAACAACCCGCTAATAAAGATTGTTCTTCACAAAACGAGTCTTCAACATAGTCTATAATTTTAAGCTTTATTTAGCTTTTCAGGAACAATAGCTCGGCCGTGGAGGAATCTCAACGCGATGGAATTTCAGTAAGCTGAAATGCTAAAATTTAATTATGCGGAAGCTGCGAGACCGGTTGTTTCTGCACTTCCAACGGTTATCAGTTTGGTTATAATTTACAGAGTTAATTTTGTTATTTCTGTTGAGTTTTATTGGAAAGTCTGGCTTTGTTTTTGAGAGAATTTGTTTTTGTGTTTTGCTGAATTTGTTGGCTTATTCATTTCTTTTATTTTTTGCTAGTTTGATTACTGTGTTTTAGGACAATTTTCTCCACGAACTATTATTATTATTTGGTACACAAAACCAAGAATATATTCACATTTTGATGCCAGTGGGCGAACTACATAAAATCGTCTATGATTTTCTAACATTACTTAAATAATTTTTAGTGGTCTGAAAAATGATACTATTGGCGGTTTGAAAAAGCATGCAATTTGGTTACCAAGAATCACGGGCATCATTTTAATTAAATAGGAGCCAAAAAGCAAACGAACATATCTTCCAAAAATGGATGTTCTTTTGTTTCTTTTTTTATTTACCATTCTTATATGCAGTTTTAATTATTGATTTACTGTTAGAATTGCATTGGTGATATTATCACCACAGCCAAAGTGGAATACTAGGTGAGGAAAAGGAGAGTATCATTAGACTAAGTTTTCGAGTGCATTGAATTTTATACAATATAGTCTAGGTACCAGGTTGGTTGGTATACAACTTTATCTTAAGTAAGGGCAGTAATACGAAGAATAATAAATCCTCATACTTGTGCAATGCTTCTGATTTAATAAAATACAAGGATTTTTTTTTTCCTTTTCTTTTTCTTCGTATGCTCCTTTTAACGTTGGGTTGAAGAATACAAAGTGATTTCTTAATCCAATATGGCTGCCATTTCATTACCATTTTCTACATTTCGTTTGTTTTAAACTTTTATAAAAGGCAGAGGTGACTCATAATTTCCAGCCCAAACCCTTGGAACTAAAAAAAAAAAAAAAACAAAATGGCGGATTTTTAGCGCCAAATTCAAATGTTTGGCACGCTCTGCGACCTGAACGGCTCGATGGATTTTAGTTTGAGAGGTGTCTTTAGATTCGTAATTACTTACAAAGTGATATTGTAATAAAATAAAAATAAAAAACGGTAATTTAAAAAACTAAAAAAATTAAATACCCTATTAGGGACCCATTCTAGAAAGTCAGCCGTCTAGTCAATAGATTGGAGTAATCTGCAATGTATTATAGGTATGTGCTCTCAATTCTAGAATGGGTCCCGACTGCCAGTATTTAAAATATTATATAGATAAGTGCAATCGGGTACAACGACTTTCTTTTTTTGGGCTTTTTCATGAATGCTCAGAAAAGCAGTCTGGTTTTCTAGTTTTTTAAATTACCGTTTTTTTTTTGAAAATCAACTCATTAGGGGGTAAGAAAGGTATGAAAGTTTTTATAGAGAGCAACGATAGGCGATACCGCCGGCAGAAATTATACCTGTTATATACCAGATGATTTTTAAATAATGCGAAATCTTACTTGGTCGTATCTTTCACCCTCTGATGTGTTTATAGTGCATCATGAGTCACTCTCTATGGTTAGTTTTATGAGATAAAACTATCCTTTTTTATGAGATAGGGTATCATCCTATAACTTCACTCGCTCTGGTGGTTGAAGCAAGAAGACGTGTGTCCTGTGTCTTACAGTCGCATTTTGCTTTCTAGGTTTTCCTTTAAGAAATTCCCCGTGGTGGTCTTGAGTCCTGAATTTTTTTTCAGTTTCACGCACCAACTGCCTAAATTGAAAACTGGTTCTTTTTTTATTGTTGATAGGCTTGCGTTCTTTTACTGAAAGCTAAAAAACGTACCTACATTTTATATTTCTCCTTTATTTTCAGAATAATACTTTCGTAATATTTAAATTAAATACAAACATACGAAATGTCCGTGCAGCACGTCACCTCTGCCCGGTCCCTGAGCTAAGCCATGCGGCCTACGTAAATATTTTACGAGGACAAACAAAATATAGGTATAAATACGTACACGTTTCAGGAGCAATGACGCGACTAACTTTTTTATGTGAATACGTACCTCTCTCATTTATTAAATGTTACCTACTTATTTTATGTTTTTTTCTCTTCTGGTTTTCTTTTTTTTTTCGTGCGGCTGTTAACAATTTAATGTGCCTTTGTTTTGCTGTATTTGTAGGTGAATATGTGTTCCCTGGAGGTTTTTGGTATGTCTATAAAGTTTTGGTAGTTTTTAGGTTTGCGCTTGACCACTATCTCACCTGATGGTAAGTGGCCCACGGTGGAGCACACTTGCCAAGAAGTAACCTATTCATTCTCATTGGGAATTGCACTCCTTAGCAGAACTTACGCACAACGAATGTGTGTGCATCATTTACTGGTGGCGCAACGCCGTACGTCTGATGGTCCAATAATGTAACGCCCTCCCTCAAATGTCGTCACAATGACCGGTCCAGGTCCAGAATATCGGTCCCCCTTGTGACAGGTCTTCCAATGTTGCGTGTTCCGGTACGTAGTTATCACTCCAGAACCTTACGACCTCATCGACCCTCCCTTCTGCGAGCAATGTGCCCCGCCCTCTATCACCTATGTTTGACCCCCCCAATATCCTATCGACTTAGTTAAAATAAGAATATTAAATCCTTCATTTTGATTTATTCAAATTTTAACACTCAAGTACCTAATAAATGATATGTATTTTGCTAATAAGTTAAAAAAAAAAAACACGTTTACACATCAATTTATTTTTTCGTAACTTTAAATTAGATGAGGTCGGTGTTTCCTAGCTGACTACCCTGAGAAGAAACACCGAAACAAACTCAGGGGTCAAAGTCCATACAGTAAACATGTAATGGTTAAATCTTAAGAGAACCATACAGATTAATGACTCAGTCTGTCTTTTGAAGAAAGATCCACACAGATTTGAGTAGACCTGTCCAATCAGTGCAAGTATTTGTCAGTATTCGTGTAGCTCAGACTTATAAATAGAGCTTCCAGATACTTGACATTACAAAAAGCCTATCCTAAAGTTAACAGTGTAAGTAGAACAAGCTCGAAACGAAGGCGATTTTCAAGTAAACTGAAGTAGGTGCTTGATTATCTTAGCACGGACCAAGTGGCGTGCACGACTTCAAACGCCCAACTTAGTTCGGATACAACAATTAAGTAGAACTTCAACTTGTGTACAAACTGTGTGATGGCACCTTTATGGATACGTTTTAGACAAAGTGCTTGTAAAGGTTTAGTGTGATTCGGTTAACTAGTTTAAGTGAAATCTTTTGGACTAAAAATGTACAAGGGATGTCTTTTGAAGATCTTTTATTCTTTATTGTACATACAATTTTATTAAACAATAAAAATAAGAAAGTTTATGTACATAGGCGAGCTTAACCCATAATTGGGTTTTCTTACAGCAAACCATATACATAAAAAATGAGGGAGAAACTTTTTTTATTATTTATTTATTTAAAATTTCATGGACACACAAATATTATGATAGAAGAAAAGAATTTTTTATTGTGTATAGGCTCGCTTTGACCACTGTATCTCCTGATGGTAAGCGATGATGCCGATGTAGAGATGATACAAAAACCTATAAATACATATTTAAGGGTCAGGTTTGGTAGGAAATGTTCCTTAATTCTTCCCCTGAAAACCTCCAACGTAGGGTTAGCCCTCAATGTATGTGGACGATCGATTCTTTTCTTAAAGATATATTTCCTTTGCAAATCGTACTTTTCAGTCAAAATTTCACAGATCGAGGGAGGATTTCCTATTATTTTTTGGAACGCTTAGTATAGATTGATACAGTAACAAATATTTTTTATTGATTGTTATTGTTAATTGAATACGTAATTTATAGACAATACACATAAAATATACCTAGTAAATATTTATTTAATAAGCACTGTATCCTAGCGTTGAAATTAAAATAAATCTTAATAACTCTTTAAAGTGGATACAAATGGTGTTGGAACTTACAGAATGGCGCTCATGGAGCACTAGTGGAACAATGAAATTGAATAAGTTACACCAATAAGATTTACTAGATGTGATTAGAGTACTTGAATTATTGTGTAATATTTTTACGAACAAACTAAAAATTGTTGCCTACCTACATAGCAAATATGTAATTAATAAAAATAATTATTTTATTATTTTTATTGTTAGGCGTACTTCAAAAGAAACAAATAGATAATATAATTATAATATTTTTTTTAATAAATAGAGAAATTATTGGATCACTTTGTTGACCGTGTGTTTGTCTGCCTGTCAAGACCCTTTATCTCGGGAATGCGTGGAGGTATAGCGTTGAAATTAAAAACCTATACTCAGGACTGTAGTCCCTTGAAGCTGTGAAAAAATCATATTTCTTATTTAACGAAAAAAAGATTCATTTTTTTTCTATTTTATTTTAAAAATACGTAATTCTGTTACCACTTCTAGTAGCTCTACTGAGATTCCGTACATTGCACTAAGTAATTTGATAACACATTGTCACAACGACGCCCGCGTTTCGTTCGTGCGACGGTTTAGCGCACGAAACGCATTTAAACGCGTTCTATTGTACTATTTTTAAAATTTAAAGGGATGATTGTTTTTCTGCGTTCCATGGTAGTTTTTCTTAAACTAGGTTTTGCGAGCGGTTTCACCCGCTTGGCTATCGAAAATTTTACTACGGAAATAATAATAGATATATTATGGATTTTACGTCCTTTTCTACCTTTTTGGGTGGTAAGGCATCAAATACTCATATGTATTTTTATGTCATATATTTGTTTGTTTTTATGTGCGAGTCTTGAATAAATGTTTTTCTTTTTTTTTCTTTTCTTTCTAAATTACTTTTCCCACTCTGGGTGGAATAAAAGGGAGTGTCAGACTTTTACTAACTGAAATTCACCATGTTTCTTCAGTTGCCTTTTAGCGTTCCAGGGCCTCGGTAACTTTTGAAAAATCTCGCAGTGACCTAAAAAACCTAACACGAACTCTTAAGGCGATCCTTTTTACGACTTAAACTGAATTGTTTAAGGGAGGGAGCTATACATATATAGGGTATGTAGCTCCATCGCTCTTTGACTTTCACGACTGACATTTTATCACGTCATGGTAAGGCCCTATCAACAAAATTCCAAACATTCATACTTTCATAATTAGAAATATGTAATTAAAATTATTTTCAGCTACAGTTAAAATGTTTTTCGTTAATTAGTTAGATTTGTATGTGCCATACAGATTAAGGTTGAAGGAGCGACGCTGTTTGTTAAACTAACAAAGTTATAATTAAAACCACAAAACAAGTCAAAAGCAAAATTCCAAGCATCAAATGTTATAAACATTTCACACAGTTCATTTTTTTTTTAAATTACCGCCAAGTTTGAGTTTGATATAATCTGCCTAATGGCTCGTCTACACCATCGGCCTTGCACGCGCAGTCCAGGGCCTCAAGTCTGCTATTACAATCGTGTCAGAATCGTCTATCATTGATTTCATCATGGCTGATTTTGATTACCAAACTTGTCAAAGTCAACAATTATGAAACCAATGATAGACGATTCTGACACTATTGTAATAGCAGACTTGAGGTCCTGGCTATCAGTCGACCGATTCATCCGTGAGCAGTAAATCTGGTTTAACCTAACCCTAAATCGCAGTTAAGCAGACTTGAAGCGTTTTAAAGGAGTTTAAAGGAAAATCTCTGACCGTTGCCACTAAGACGATTTGGACTGGGTTTTGTCAGTGTAGTTTTGTGATCACGTTTGATCACAAACTTGCGTTTAAGTACTAAGTTTATGTTGCTTGAGAACTATACTCTTCCTGTGCTAATTAAAAGTCACGCTTCGTCAAAAACGCTTGGAGTTGGCGTTAGCGTAAGTGTTAACGCAAAACGAACAATTGTAACTTGGCTAGGGAGGCAGTACTTACAGTTACGAAATTACCTGTTTAATGGTTAGGTAATTAAGAACAAATTGTCGTAGGTGCACTTATTTCCTGAATGGCAGATAAAAATGTGACAATGTTCGTGATACACTGTACCAAACTATGATCATACCATAATCGTGTTAGGAACGTGCTAGATAAAGTTTTTTCATACATTTCTTAGAAAACATCTTTGACATAAATATGTTTTTTTTTTTTTTGTAAATGTAATTTATAAACTGGCGCCATTATAATATTTTAAAAACCTGGCCTGTAAAATGGGTATGCGGTCTTATAAATTACGTTTTTTTTTTTTGTTTTTTTTTTCCTACAAACTACATTATAAAATTCTACGATGATTTAATGTTATTATTAAAAAACTCATTTATTCTAAAACTTATTGCATTTAGATTTAATAAAATTTTCTTAAGTAAATGGATGTTTAATTAAATGCTAGTTTAGTCGCATAATTGCAAAAGTTGCGAAAGTTTTAAATCAATTAATTAATATATGAGCTATTAACTTGATAACTAATGAGAGTCCCTGTCTAGACGAAGTTTTCATTGGTAGATATTTTATTAAAATGTGACATTGGCAATGTTAGTGAGAAGTGAAATTATTTTGCAAGAAAGTAAAATACCTTATCTACGAATACATAATGAAATGGAATTCAATTGACATAACTGATTTTCAGTAAAAGTAAATATTTTCAAAAAGTTTAAACAGTAAATTTTATTTGTTCTGACAAAGAAATTTCGCTTAATAAATTGCAAATCTTGGGCCTCACTATGACGTATTAAAATAAATAAAACCTGTCAAATGCGAGTCGGACTCGCAACATATCGTATTCGTATCGATTCCGTACCATATCGAGCAAAAAAGGGCAAAAAAATCGCGTTTGTTGTATGGGAGCCCCCATTAAATATTTATTTTATTTTGTTTTTAGTATTTGTTGTTATAGCGACAACAGAAATACCTACATAATTTGTGAAAATTTCAACTGTCTAGCTATCGCGGTTCTTGAGATACAGCCTGGTGACAGACGGACGGACAGACAGCGTAGTCTTAGTAATAGGGTCCCGTTTTTACCCTTTGGGCACGGAACCCTAAAAATCTTGTGAGTAAAAAAGAGGGTTGGACCTATATTGCTCCATTCCACCATGATACTTAATTTCTGCCATAACAATGTGCTACGTAGCCCATCTGCCAACGTCACAGTTTGTTGACACGCCAGCACGCTAGCTTTCAGCCCCGGATTTACTCGCTTTACTGCCTCCAACAGATGACAGCTGCGATGTGTCGTGTCCTGTCTGAATTTTGAATTATTCTAGCAGTTGCATAGTGTAGAAATATTAATGCAGGTTTAAGTGCAGCGTAGCAAGTAAAACTTTTGTAGAAAAATCGCTTATTGTTTGTTCCTATCTGGTTGGTGTAGTGGTTGCAAGAGCTATTGCTTGCAATGAGCTCTTGGGTTTGATTAATATTGTAAAGTCAGTCATATTTAAGGTTCTGTACTCAAAGGATTAAAACAGGACCCTATCACTAAGACTCCGCTGTCCATCCGTCGGTCTGTATGCCTGTCCGTCTGTCACCAGGCTGTATCTCATGAACTGCGATAGCTAGACAGTTGAAATTTTCACCGATGATGTATTTCTGTTGCCGCTATAACAACAAATACTAAAAACCGAATAAAATAATTATTTAAATGGGGCTCCCATTCAGCCAATTTGATATTTTTGCCGTTTTTTACTTCGTACACCCTTCGTGTGCTAGTCCGACTCACACTTGGCCGGCTTTTTCTTAAGACTAAAAGTGCCCATGGCCTTATATCAAATAAAAATATTTTGCCTTTTTTTTAATTTTGTGTCTCGCGTTGAGCAAAGTGTTGTTGGCTTTCTGTCTGGAATTTCTCAGTAGCAACCAGAGGTCGGTCCACGAGCCCCTATGATAGCAGAAGGCTCTCCACCTGGTTATAACATGGGACTTCAAAACTTGGACTGCGAAAATTTTCGTAAGAGTTATCGCGAGTCTGGAAAACAAAGGGATCTGAAGAACAACAGATAGGTTTTAGTCAGTAAAAGTCTGACACACTTCACTTCACCCAGTCCGAGAGAAATTATATATTGTGATATCCCCGATAAAAAAAAAAAAACAAAATGGGACAACTAACGAAAGTAGGTGACAGGTCATACCTACTCCCTCCCAATCCTTTGGGGAATATAGACGTGATGATATTTTACGTACTTCAATGATTTCCTAGTTCAAATCTTTCCCCCGACGTCGATTCCTGCGATATCCAATAAAAGTTTATCTTTCCAACACGACATCGTCTCGAAACTTTACTTATATCAACAAAATTGGACAGGTGTAGGTTTCCTATTCAGTTCACTATCATACGGTATTCAACATCCGTATTTCCATTTCTTGTTCAATAACAATCTTAGCGGGTTGGAAAAGTCTTGCCTGCAAAGCTCCATTTGTTCAAATACACTTATCGCACTATGTTTAAGCATGTAATGAAATGTTTTACGCACTAGTGCGGAAAAGTGCACGTGCTCGCCCCGTCACAATTTTATTGTAAGTTTGTTTATCAGGCGCACGTCGACCCCCACAAGGCGCGGTTTGCACTTGTATCAAAATGTACTTTAATTACTACTTAGTGCTTTTGTAAATCTCGGGATGAAAAAAAAAAGAATCCATGTGCTTTGTGGTAACAATCCTTTTATATAAGTTTCTACTGTCACGCAGGCGAAGCCGCTAGCCTTTGTGTGAATGTTTGTTACGCGTTCACATTGAAACTGCTGAAGTAATTTGGATGAAATTTGGCAAACGGGTAGACCATATCCTGGAATAGCACATTCGATATTTTTTATCCCTTGGGCCTTGTAACGTTTAATTTTAATTTCACGTTAGTTTTATCATGCTGTGACTCAAATATGTATACGATATGATACATGGCTATTAGATATAAGAGCGCTATTGAATGAGTAATATAGAAAAAATGTGTGTTGCAATTTCAATACAAAATAAAATTGTTTATTCTGTCCTTGTCTCTTGTGTATAAGCGAAGCAAAAGCAATACTAAGGATCACAGCAGATAAACATAGCCTTCTGTAGTTTCAGTCTAACCTCGTGGGGAAAAAAGTCTTTTGCATATTTTTCTTTTATTTTTTTTTATTAGTGATAGGTTCGCGCTTGACCGCTATCTCACCTGATGGAAAGCGACGATACGGTCGACGATGGATCGCGCTTACCTAGAAGAAACCTATTCACTCTTGACCTAAAGATTCCCGGGTTGTAGCCATCAGGAAACACAGACTCCGGCAGGGAATTCCACTCCTTAGCTGTACGCATAATAAAAGTGTTCCCAAAACGCTTTGTGCGTATAGGTGGGATGTCCACCATGTACCGGTGGCGCAACGCCGTACGTCTGGTAGTCTGGTAGTCATATTTGTAAATGTACTCATATTATACTTCAAAGTCCTGTCGTTTAGCACGCAATTAGTTATTCTGATTGAAGCTACTTATATATGTTAGTGCCTGCGAATTATTCGTCCGTAAAACGCTCACACGGCAAAATTAATTGTTTCGTTTTTGGGAGCGCGCGCTCGAATGTTTCACAAAGTATACAACTTGAATATTAGTAAGTTTGAACGTTTTCAAGTTAATTTTTTATCATGTATCCTGGTTTTAATAAAAGTGATGTGATAGTAATAATATCGATTTGTAAATAGTAATTTTATAGTGTGGATAGGGAGATCGAAACTGCGTGTCTAGAGGGCTAGTTAGTCCTTAGCATTGCCATCTAATGTAGCTATGCTACCAGTTTTTAACCGACTTCGAAAAAAGGAGGAGGTTCTATGTTCGGCTGTATGTATTTTTTTTTTTTATGTATGTTCACCGATATCTCGGTCAATTGTGGACCGATTTCGAAATTTTTTGTTTTAATTGAAGGATTATACTTCCGAATTGGTCCCATAAAAATATCTTTTTGATCTGATGATAAACTTCGAAGATATAGGACGATACTCTTCAAAAAATCATAGCAGAACTGTCGTTTGTATATGTTTGTTCGCCGATATCTGGGTCAATTGTGGACCGATTTTGAAAGTCCCCTTAACATGAAGCTCCGAAAGCTCCAAGATTTTATTGGGTATGAATGATTTTCATCCTTTCCATGAATTGTAACTATACCGTAATAATTGATTAGTCGCCTATAACTTCGACTTTACCTAGAAACGTTATCCTAATAACTAATACCTATAGAAGAGGTATAATAGTGTGTTATTTTAGTCTATTTCGTTGTAATAGGTTATTTCTAAAAGTATTAATCTTATCTCGAAATTTTTTCACAAAACGAAAAAAAGGTTTTCTAGGAGAAAACTCATTGTTAAGCTCGCCTTTGTACAATAAAGAATAAAGATAAATGATAGTAATACTGTCGCTGAGTGACATTTGTTGCTTTATATAATGAAAAAAAAAACCGGGCTATGCTTAAGACCCCACAATAGAGACAACTTTGTAAAGGTGACGTTAATAATACAAAATACACTTTTATTTTTTTTAATCCTTACTGTCTCAATGCTGGACAATGGCCTCCCCCGAGTCCTTCCACATTTTCTTCTCTCGCCTAAGTCGACTCAAACCGATTTTTCCCGAATTAGCGTTACATAGCCGATCGTGACGGCTCAATCTCATTCAATACCCATAAATTAAAGTGCAACCCGTAAAATGTCACATAAAATATCATAAAATAGTCACACCAATATTATAAAGGCGAAAGTTTCTAAGTGGATGTTACTTCTTCACGCTCGAACGGCTAAACTGATTACGATGAAACTTGGCACACGGGTAGACCATGTCCTGGAATAAAACATAGGGTACTTTTTATTCCGGGAGTATGTTCCCTTGGAATAATTTTCTACTAACCTAGTTACATCTTTTATCTTTAAACCATAAAAAACATAACTACAAGATTGCGGACGGCGTGCAAGGGTAGCACGCTGTCCGATCGTCCGGTAACCGACCAGACCGAGCCCAAGTTGTCGACGGCGCGTTCTGTTCCCGCGCGCCTCAAGGAGCTGTCAGCACACCGAAGAGGTCCAGCCTGCTGGCTGCAGGCAGGCAGGGTCGAAGCCTACTGGGGTCATGGGTTAACTTCCGAAAAGAATACCCGGCCCCGGCACGATAGGCAACGAAGGAACGGGGTAGGTTTTTAGTCAGTAAGAGTCTGACACTACTTCCCGCTCCGCCCTAGGGCGGGATTTGTCATTGTATGTTTTTACCTACCATAAAAAAAACTACTAGATTTCATGGGTCAAAAATGGAACCAACCTCATTTGTGAAATGGAGAGATAAAATAGTTCACTACGTGAAGCTACATTGTACTTTGAGTATCTCATCAATACTTATAATATATTTGTATTTGATTAGTTTTAATAACAACCGTACATATGTGACTTAATCAGAAATTAATTTAACACTCATACGTGTACGTAAGATATAAATCCATTGCGGTTGAAAGTATTTTCCTCAAACCGAAGAACAAAATTTCTTCATAAAGCAATCACTTGGCAAACGACTTTCACTAATAAAACGTACTCGCAAAAATATATCCGAATTGTTCCAAAAATGGCTGGAGGCACAAAGAACAAAGTCACAGGGTTCAGTAATAGCAGTGCAAGTGTTGGGAACGGGTGAGAGTTTCTGTCGGCGCACAGCTGCCGCTGACTGTACCTAGCTACTGCTATAACGCTTCAGTGGTGGTACAAGGTAGAAGATATGAGCGGAGATTGATATGATTTTTTTGGGATGATTCGGTTTTTTTATTTGAATTTTGCTTCACACTAGGAATTACTCCTTGTGCGCATATATAAAAGACATCCAGACCCGGAGGAACTGTCTAATAACCACTGCTCCCAAAACGGTGAAGGAAAACTTCGTGAGGAAACCGGCATGTCCTAGAACCAAAAATTCGAAGATATGTGACATTCACCAACCCGCACTGGGCCTGCGTGGTGGATTAAAGGCCATTCCCTCTCCTAGAGAGGAGGCCTGAGACCACATTAAAAAGGCTGATGATAAACAAATATTTGTTATGAGCGGGAATCCGACCCGCGGCAAGCAGCGTATCAGACAATCGCTCAAACACGGCGTAAACTGTTTCGTCTACAATGTGCTGAAAGGCAAAAACACTTAGTCCGCTTTGTACAGAGTTTTTACCTTTCACCTTAAAGTGGTCTTTTTTTCACCTTAAAGTTTTAATATGCCCCAGCACCGCTGTGTCCTCGTGGAGGACATCGGCGGCGGCGATCTCTTGCGCCGGGCCTTGGCACAGGCCATGGTCTGAAGCAAGGAGGAGTGGCAGGCGATCGCCTCCTTCTTCGAAGCAGTAATGCTAGCAAATGAGGAGGCCGACCGCGTGAAGCAACGGCGCTCATGCTCCAGCCACTTCCGAGTCGTCCGACGGTTCGGTAAACGTCCGGACCGGGCCCAAGTTGTCGACAGCGCATAACGTTCCGCACAAGCTTCGATGAGATGTCAACAAACCGCAGCGACCCAGTAGTGTCGAAGCCTACTGGGGCCATGGGGTGGTAATGCCAATGTTAAAATTAAACCCTGGGCCCCGTAACTAAGGCAAAGAAGGAACAGGAGTGGGTTTTTAGTCAGTAAAAGTCTGGTACTATCTCCCGCCCCGCCCAAGGGCGCGGAGATGTCACTGGATATTTTTCCCACCATACAATAAAATAAAAACAAAAACGGAAATTGTTTAAATAAATATACGAGTATCAATGACATTCATAGACGTGTAAGACCGCTAGGTGCTACTACTAGATTTGTAAGATAACATTTGCCTCTGGTTTCATGGCATAGGTGATAAGCGCAAAGCGATTTGGAATTAAAAGTGAAAAAAACTTTTACTCAAATCTCATCTCGAAGCAACTCCATATATTTTTATCTTTTTATTTGGCTTATGAAATTATCAAATGAATAAAATGCGTAAAACGCTAACACTCCCTTCACTCAGAGGGGGAGATCCTCTGAGTGGAGGGAGTGTTAGCGTTTTACTTACCCTTTAGGTTACATGACCTATCGAACAACCCGGAAACCCTAGCAGCCTTAATCTTTTTACCCCTAAAGATTTTACTCATCCCTCTCAAAAAACACATTTAATTAGGAGCCTTCCATCTTTAACCAGCAAGTGACACAGAGTCCCAAGTTTGGCAGCGCAAGATTAATTTAGATAACGTTGGAAGAAGTTCCGTCATCGCGCCGCAGCTGGCCCGATGAAACTACTTGCTAACTATAGTTTAATCTTCGTAACTCGATGCTATTGTGAGATTGTGACGGAAGAAATACATGATAAACACGGCTTGAGGCTAGGAGGTTAAACTCAGTTTAGGAGAGGGTAACACGTCTTTACCCCTTACCTTAATCAAAGTCACATGGCTTTGCAAGCTTTCTTTTTAATTACTATTTAACAAGAGATCAGTTAGTAAAAATGAAATGATGCGTGGGCTTGCGGACGATAAGCGATGGTCAGTTCGCCGTCTGATCGTCCGGTGACCGACCTGACCGAGCCTAAGTCATCGACCACGCGTAATGATCCACGTGCGCCTCAAAGAGCTATCAGCAAAAGCCCTACTAGCTCCTTAGCTGAGCTAGGGGCTCAGCAGGGCCAAAGCCAGGGCCATGAGTTGACTTCCGAAATGAAAACCCGGGTCAGCAGGAACATAGGTTTAAGTCAGTAAAAGTCTGAAATGATTTCTCACCTTAATAAAAAAAAAAAAATCAGGAAGTGATCAATTCTAACTTTCTAAAATCTGGCCATGACATTTGTATTATTTACTAGGTTTTCCTCGCGACTTCCCTCCTTTGGCCTATGCCTCATTAACAGAGCAAATTTTCTGGAATAAAAGTGATAGTGAAGCATTATTTCAGTGAAATATACAATCTTTTAGTAGCTCCGAGAGTACTTTTTAGCATCGGCCTTATAATGTTCCCACTGCTGGGGCTCAGGCCTTCTGTATAGGAGAGGAATGGACCGTAATCCACCACGCGGGCCCAGTGCGGGTTGGTGGATGTCACATATCTTCGAATTTTTGGTTCTAAGATTTACCGGTTTCCTCATGATGTTTTCCTTCACCGTTTTATGGCAGTGGTGATGAAATAAATTACACAAAGTAATGCGCCTGGTTGGGTTTCAATCCGCGACCAACAACTCGTAAGTTGGGGCCGTTACCACTCGGCCACCACTTCAGCTCAAGAGAGAGTACTTTATACAAACAACATTTATTCTTTTTTATATTTTATACTTTAAACAAAACAGCAGAAACATAGTTCGCTTTTGTACATAATAAACCATGTAGGTACCTAGATTTCGCACACCGTGCCTCACATAGTCCTTAATTTTCGCAATTTCCGTCATAACGCCTGGACTAACGCGAATTAACTGCGAAACAGACCTGATTTACACATTGAAACTCACGTACAATGAATAAAACATGAAACTACAGTGTTGCGAATCTACTCACGTATAGTATATTGCGATATTTTTATAGGGAAAAAATTGGGGAAACGAAAAGTAACTCTTTTTGTTGAGTGCTGTTATATTTTTATGTTTTATTGCACCGTGTTCTGCAATTGTGGTGTTGGTATAAGGATTGTGTTATATCTCACTATTATTCGAATAAAACCGAGGTAGTATGAATATTCGAATTTTACTGCATTTTCCGGCGGGCTTAATATCAAATGCCGAAAGTTTAACTATGTGGAAATGACAGCAATTATGTTATACTGTTCATTCAATAATTGTTTATTATATTAAATATATTTAAAAATCTTTTGTAGATCATTTAATTTGTATATTCAACCTTATTTTTAGTATTAGTGATACCCCAATCACTTTAGCTTTCTTATATATTCTTACTATTCAAAAAATTTCATAACTGTATCATGAAAAATTACAAAGTTGCTTACGATAATGATGCTTAAGAAAAAAATGCTTTAAGGCCGGCCAGCCTAGCAGGTATATTTTCATACAACCGCTCTTACGCGATTATGATTTTATTACACATCTTTCTCCAGATATTTTGAATTCGCAGATATCTTGTGGATATTGTCTATGCTTCTATAGAAATATAAACATAAATTTGTGTAATACTAATCTAGTGAAGATCTCAGAAAATCTGCTATTTTACGTGAACTTTGGCCCTCCATTATGTACTCATGTATTAAAAATATAAAATAGTACTTCTATAGAAGCCTTCCACGTTTAATCGAGATTTTAAATGATGATAATTTTCCTAAAACTACACGTATTTCCTGGAACAAGTTTTGTGAAATATTCGAGTAAATTAACGAATTTCCGAATGCCGACTGAGTTTTCGGGCGTTATCTCTCTTTTTTTTCGTTGCCTTTTCATCAAACATCGCGTTGGTCAGCATTAGATGAAGCAACAAGCTTTTAAACCTTGCTCGACGTTGATGACAAGCGAGTGAGGAAGGCCTCTCTTAAAGATTTGTTATGGTTCACATAAACACATGGTCACCGGGCTATCCGAGCGACTGAGTTGTTTTGCCTCCACACCCCGCTATGCGCTTGACCTCATGCCCGCTATTACCTGCCACGACCTGAGTTGTACTTAGTGTCGGTGGTGTCCAACTTGTGACCTTTAAGTATTTTTGGAAAAAAATAATTAAATCGATTCAGTTAGTGATTCTGAACAAACTATATTCTGGTTTCGCATATACTAAAAATAATACTTAGAATATAAGTCGATTTCTTATAAATATTAATATTTATTTGTTTAGTTGTTTAAAAGTAGCTTTGTAAAAATTACTATATGAATGAAATAAAGACAAAAACATAGTTATACCTATTTAGAGATATGTGGACCAGGGTGTAAAGTTGATAAGGGAGGATCCTCCGACCAGATGTTGTGTCTGGTCCAGAGAACTGCGTAATAGTTGATTTCAAATACTGCGATGCAGGCTACCCTATGCCCTACCCCTAGAGTGTAATTTAAACCCGCGTAGGCGCGGGCGGCAAGCGAGTTGAGGAGCAGGTGATTGGAAGGCCCGCCGCCGCGGCTGAGGTTCGCCGGCCAGCAAGCCGAAGCTGCGGTGGTGAGCGTTGAAAGCATCTGAGAGGGTAAGCTCGCGTGGGACCGCCCAAACCCCGCAGCGCCAAAGCCGTGACAGAAGACCTTCCATTGTGGTAAAATGAAGGTTCGGAAACATAAAACTTCGAACAAATGTTATTTCGGCTGAGTTTAACATCGGTGAAAAGTTTTTTAACCAAATGAAACGTTGGAGTAACGAAAAAAATCGAATTGAGAGTAGGTCAACTGATACAGCGGCAGACGTGAATTCGATGAAACAAAAAAAAATTAAACGATAATAGTTGAAAAGTTTTAGGTGAAATGTAATTCGGTCAAAAGTTTTTCGAACTTATGATAAGTAACCCATTTTATGTTGTAGAAGATACTCGTATGAAACATTTGAGGGAAGCGAATATTGTTCAATTTCACCGTCACGTACAAGCTGCCCAATCACGGTACAACACTTATCGGATAAGTTTCGAACGGGTAGAGTAATCCGATTTACTTAACTCTTTGAAAAAAAACGCAACTCAGTTTATTCCTCAGGGGAACTGGTAAACGATACATTGAATTCTTCCCATTATTCTTGTACAAAACCGACCCAGAATCTTGCTAAAAGGGTAACTGTGTTCTTTGAAAAAGATGAAAGATTCTTTTGAAGGCCACAACAAACTAGATGATTATTCTTTCATCGTCTAAGAGCTTTTGCTGGCAACTACTATAACAGAATGCTACGAAAATGGGGCAAAAGAGTAGGTACCTTTGACGTATAAATTCGAAGCAATTTCAACTTTTTCATTTAGATATACATGTATTTGGTTTTTATTATATGTTATTTATTAGTTATGTATTTTATATATATATATACATAGTGCACCACGAACTACCTGCGTAGCTTTTTCTCCTTCTCTGTCATATTCATCCTAAGGTTGTCGGTAAAAAAATCGGTTTTAAATTAGATTAAATCAAAACATTGGAAAATAAATGACTCGCCTCTAGCGCGTAAACCACTGAAATTTTGCCTATATGGCAAGATTTAATATCAGTCGCGACGATCACACACATTTGGCGGCTAACGCTATTTCGTACAACAGCACCGGCTCTATCGCTGTCCTTGTCTATCAATATCTCTTAGTTTGCGACTGTGATGACACTAATCATAGATGTGTTAGTTTCGAGTCCAGGTTTTCTGATTGAGATGTTTGCGCGTAACGTATCTTCCCTTATATCAGTGGCTTTTAGCGATAGTACCGCCCATTGCGACACCCTGTAAATTTCAAGTTCCTACTATAATATTATTTATGACGTACAATGAAGACTATATCTGTCTATATACTC
This sequence comes from Leucania comma, assembly GCA_958295575.1. Taxonomy (NCBI): domain Eukaryota; kingdom Metazoa; phylum Arthropoda; class Insecta; order Lepidoptera; family Noctuidae; genus Leucania; species Leucania comma. The sequence continues at coordinate 25,733,170 of OY282463.1, forward strand.
CTATCTTCATTTTTAACTCTTTTAGGTCATTTTCTTCATATATGACTTTATTCTGGAACTTTTTTACGGTCATTTTTAGTTTCTTACAGATTTTTTTTCTGTGACATTTTTCTGACGGCCGTAATATTAAATAGTATTATACTGTAGTGGGTTAGGGTTGTCACGATTGCGGGATTGTTCAAAATAGTTAACGTGGAACGCAAATGGCACTTGAAGAAAAACAGTTCAGTTTTAGTCTTAAAAATAGCTGACTTGTGTTTCGCTCCACCCAGACCGCGAGAAGTTATGTGAGGAAAATCTTCCTCCTCAAAAAAAGGAATGGTTACGATACGAATTCAAAGAAAACATTTTTATGGCATACATTATCTGGTACCTACTTTGAGGTTGAAGAAACCGGACGTGCCTCAAAAACTTGGTTTGAAGACGTTAAGGAAAACTTTCTGTGTTGAAATTGTTATGTCGAAGAACATGAAAGGGATACATGTACGTATCTATGTATTTTCACCCGACTGCCGGTTTTGTTCAACGTTTATCCATTAGACCACATTATCCTTATTTTATAAATCCTCTAACTAAATGAGGTAGGTACGATAAAAAATCCACATTAAACAGCTACTCTTCACCGATTTCGAACACAATCGAACGACCTAGAAATTCTTTTTTCAAATCAATTTGCATCTCCAATATATTTGGCGCAATATTCAGCCATTTTACTGTGTAGCAACCCTATCTCGCCTACTTGCATCCTTAGTACGATGCACCCAATTTTGGAATATTGGAAACAATATCCGGTGCAGTTGAACGAATAACCGTTTTACTGGCCAACTTAAACGCTGCTTGCTTATGCCTGCTTTCAGTGGCGGATTAAGTCAATGCGGGGCCTGTAGCCATTCGATAAGGGGCCCCTAGGTAGACCTTTTTTTATTAAGATAGATTAAATAAAATATTTTGTGTGTAATCAGCTGTATTTAGATTTCATGTAATTTAGATACTTTAACTAATTTTTGTTACGATCAGGTGGCGCGGGGCCTTAAGGCGCGGCGCCCCGAAGGCGAGGGGCCCCGAATGTGCGGGGCCCGTAGCATTTGCTACTTTTGCTACATAGTTAATCCGCCACTGCCTGCTTCGTAAGAAAAGTGCTTTAAGATATTCGGGATATTAGACCTGAAATTGGAACATACAACTACGTAATATTTGAGACCGAAATTGAATCTTAGAAGTTCCTTTCTAAGCGTCTTAGAAACCTTACATTTTTTGTCAGGTTTGGTTTTACTAATCAATTCGCTTTATTGAATTTTGTACGTACCAAATTGAATTTCGTTAAATAAATTCGTTTTTTTTTTGTACTTCCATTTTGCCGGTATTTTTTTAAGTGTTATGATTAAAATAGTTTTATTTTGTCTTTCAGGTAAAAACCACCCAAATATGAAACAACTAGCTCGGTTTACTTCCCCTACTGCAAATTGGTAAGCTGGTACATGGAACATAAAAAATTGTCCGCAGATTTAGAAATGACAGGTATAATCAAATTCCAAGTGCAGCCTGTCTTTAAGAATCGTGAACTTATTTTTTTATTATGGCACTCCAACGAAAAGATTGCAGAAACATTTTAAGAACAATTATATCTCATTAGTAATTAATTATTATCACAGCGAATTCGGCACTTAAAGGTGTGCGCAGGACTTAAATACAGAATTTAGTTAACTAATATTAATTATATTAAAATTAAAATTAATATAATCCAGAATTCTATCGATTTCAAGAATCGTCTACTAATATCCTTATGTTCACAATAGCTGGTGCCTTGTCTACTACTATAACTTTTTTACAACACCACCATATGTTAGTATATTACTGTAATTTTTTTGGCAGAAATATACATTTTAATATACAAACCAAAACCCTACAACGCCTAACTTATAAAAATAACCGTACAAAATATGATAACAACATTTCAAAATGATGGACGTGCAAATTAATTCTGTTCTGACAGGCTATCAAACTCTTGTACGTTGTAATCCCAAACTGAATTTAGGTTTTATGTAACACTAACTCCGGGCTTATCTAGTGAACCCCTGACGTTAGTAGGTACCTATCTAGACATTTCATAAAGCTAAGTATACTTGATAAAATCTCTAATCATAATAAAGATTAAAAAATGAAGATCAGAATTTTCTTTAAGAGGAATACAGGAGCTAATCGCGAGCTTTATAAAGAAAGAAAGAAAGAACTATTTTATTTGGCACATATAGATAATAATATATATACATTGTAAGAACAACACATAGAAACTTACGGTGGATACTTGATAAAATCTATAATCATAATAAATATTAAGAAATGAAGATCAGAATTTTCTTTAAGAGGACTACAATAGCTAATCTCGAGTTTTATAAAGAAAAAACTATTTTAATTGGCACATATAGATAATAATATATATACATTTTAAGAACAACACATAGAAACTTACGGTGGCCAATCTCCAGTCGCCTATCGTCAACGTCGAGCATGGTTTAATAGCTTTTTGAAGCAACGCGAAAAAAGAGATTCGTTCTTTCGGTAATTTACTCGAATACTTCACAAAAATTGTTCCAGGAAAAACGTGTTTTTATTAAAAAAAAAACCTTAGAAGTTTTTGAAATAAATTGTCATCATTTAGAACCTCGATTAAGTGAGCAAGACTTCTATAGAAGCACTTTTTAGATTTTTAATATAAGAGTTCACTATGCAGGGCCAAAGTTTACGTAAAATAGCAGATTTTCAAAGGTCTTTACTGGATAAGTTATACACAAATTTATGTTTTGATTTCTATAGAAGCCTAGATAATATCCACAAGATATCTGTATATCCAAAATATCTGAAGAAGGATGTGTAATAACGTCATAATCACGTAAGAGCGGTTGTATGAAAATGTACCTCGGATAGGCCGCTCTTAAAATTAAAACAAAGGAAAACTAACCACAAACACAAGCAATCATTCAGATTGTTTTTCAGATTATTCAACTTTTTACCGTTTTAATGTTTTTATTTTATAATCAAATCTGTACATTTTTAGTAAATCGCAAACTGCTTCATTTAAGCGTTGTTTTTGCGCATCTCTTAGTTTTTGTACGCGGTCTGAGTCGTGTAGTCCTCTTAAACACTTGGTGGTTGTCACGAGCACTCATTTCATCCTAGAAGGTCAGGACCATTGGTTATGGTAAGACGTGGAGGAGCCATGAATCAGACGGTATCTTTCGACTGAATTATCCATAATATCAATTCCCATTTTGCCAATTAAATCAAATAGTACTACTGACACGTACAATTACTTTACACAGTAAAATTTGAACCCCTGACTTCTGAGGTTGGTAGAAACCAGTATTAAAGAAGTCAGTGTCTTTTCCCATTGTCTTTTTTTTAGTATTATCAGCCTTTTAATGTTCCCACTGTTGGTACTCAGGTCTCCTCTCTAGGAGAGGGAATGGACCACCACGCGGGCCCAGTGCGGTTTGGTGAATTTTTGGTTCTACGACATGCCGTTGAACATGCATGTTTTTCTTCACCATTTTTGAGAGCTGTGGTAATAAAGTAAATTACTAAGAGTAATGCGCCTGACTGGGTTTGAACCCGCGATCTACAACTCGTAACTCGGGGCCGTTACCACTCGGCCATCACTGCTCTCCGCTCTTCTCCCATTACTACTTACATTTAGGTGACTTTACAAAGACTGTTTCGCTTCAGGCATATCTTTCATGGATACAAACAACATTATTAAACAACTACCTAGCTACCTTACATTGTAGGCATAATCCTCAAGTTCTGATAGAGTTCTCAGCTAAGCTAATGCATTTGGTTGGGGATGCACCTGATCTAATATGTATGACTCCGGGCCCACTTTGAAAACCGTGTTAATACGAACTCTGACTGACCTTAGTGGGTCAAGTTGGAATAGCTTATTACTAGTTCAGCCCTATTGTGTAACAACAATATGGAGAAAGCCGTATGCAGTTCTGGTCTTTAGCGTATCCCGTAAACTGCTTTCGCTACATTTACGAAGACCTTTATCTTGTTAACTAACAGCCATATTTATAAACAAACAAATCTAATTACTTGAGTACAAGTAGGTATCTATTTAAGTAATAATTTGTATTCTGGTTCAAAAATTAAGTTTTGTATAAAGATTTCTAACGTCAATAAAGTAATGACTTAATAGGATTTTGCTTAGTAGCAAGCACTTAATTACTTCTTTATAAATACGGGTGTTAAACGTTAAAACTAAAAAAAAACTTATTTATTTGGCATATTTCGATCACGCTCATTTGAAAAAGCAGCACTTTAAAAAAAAATCGTAAAAACGGTGTGGTAGACTAGCCAAAACGAAACCATTCAAGAAGTTCCAATTTGTATTTATCGTTTAACAAAATGGGCGCCGTCCCACGGACTATAAAGGCCAGTTTTGCTAATGTTGTCCGTATCCGAGGCATAAATATTCTTTTTACGTGTGCTATGAAAGACGAGTAAAATGTGGACGGACTTAAAATTTCTTACACTAAAACTATAAGTTTAAATTACCACAGTGTTTTCTTTTTTAACCCAAAGGTTGACTGGTAGAGAATGCCTTGTTGCATTAAGTCCGCCTATGTACCACTACTGTACATGAAGTTTAAATAAATAAATAAATAAATAATTCTCTTCCATTTTTATCTACTCCCCAACCAGCAGATTCTCACATTAGAACCAAAGAATATATTCGGCATATTTTAAAAGTTCCGGGTTTCCTACAAAAGTAATTTGCTTTGAAGGCAGAATGCCGAACAAAGGGAGCGCGCAATATTATCCTAACGAATACCCCCGATATTTAGGCCGTCTTATTTTATTAGGGTCCCACACAGACAACGTGGAAACGGTATTGAGACTGTATTTTAGATTTTATTGCTGTTTTTTGTGAAGTTATGAAGACATTTGGAGTTACGCCGCTAGTTTAAAAGTTGAGTCTGCTTATGGCCAACTCTTTAACAGAGTTACTTTCGGTTTATTTGTTACTGGATTCTCTTTATAATTTTTGAGTAACTTAACCTAAATTACTTTACTTTACTTACGCGTTCTTAAGAAACACCTCTTACAGTTTTCAAAATTTCTAAAATACACCGCACTGAATTACTGGGGATAAGGATATGTGTTTTACTGGGGAGACTGTCTCCACGATTAGACTGATGGTCAGACTTTCTGGTTTTTGACTACCCGTAACAAATCTCAAAGATCTACAAATGCCCTAAGTGTGTGTCTTTTTTGTGTGTGAAAATATAAACCCCCTTAGGGCTTGTTTAGGGAGACGCGGCGCATTGCACGGTGCGTTGGGCGGTCGTCGTACGTTGCCATATGTTTGTGTTTCCGCGAGCGATTACTCGGCCCGCTGCTGCAATGTACGACGAACCCCCAACACGCCACGTCTCCGTAAATAAGCCCTAAAGATACATATTTTCATGCGGATTTCATCACTTGAGGATTTGTATGTCCTTTTCATACAAGTATTTATTGTACTACGGGAAATACGCACGCGAGATGCTTGCGGGGCGGGGCAATCCCGCATGCGTGATAATAAAAACGCCCTAAACTAGAAAAGTACTAAGGATTGAAAAAATTACATAGTACTTGTTCGGTTTCGAAGCCGGATGAGGCGAGTGCTTTAACCACTGAGCTATCACGACACCTACATATTTGATTAACTAAACTTTAATTAACTAAACAATGGCCTCTTTCTCAAGACTATTTAATTAATTTTCAGTAGGCCGTAATATAAGGGCAATAAAAATAATAATTTGTCAGCCGGCCGCCCTACTCCCGCCCTACGATTTACTTCGCAAGGGTTCCCGTAATTTGGGGGACATTTTTTCTTAAGATTCCGGCTTAAAGTTTTAGCTGTTGACTTAGTAGGATCTCGTCGCTTGAATGAGATGTAATTTTGAGCTTCAATTTTTAAGAAGGCAATTTGGCAGGTGGTAAATATGTACCTTTAAAACATTCAAGAGTGAATAGGTTTCTTCTAGGTAAGCGCGATCCATCGTCGACCGTATCGTCGCTTTCCATCAGGTGAGATAGCGGTCAAGCGCGAACCTATCTATAATAAAAAAAAAATGTAGCTCTTGGTCCTTTCAAATGACTTCGTTACTTTTAGAAAAATCTGACTAACAATCAGAATGATTGCATTTATATAAGGCCGGTAATTAATCGATAAAAGGATGTTTTTTTGATTTGATATGAACCAGTGCTGGCCTGCGATCCCATCTGGTGGTAAACAGTGATGCAATCGGTGATGGTGAGGCGCACTAGTTTATTAAGAGCCTATTCACTCTAGCCTTGAAGACACCCAAAATAAACTCGAATGGGAAGACCGCAGCAGGGAAACTGTTCCAGTCCTTCGATGTACGCGGTATGTTTAGAGGCATCTTCGTGTTTTTTTTTTTTCTATCATGCTAAATTAACTATATTTTGTTTGAACATACTATATATCTAGTATTTACCCTGAAGATTTTTATTATTTAATCTTCATGAACAGTAGTGGTACATAGGCGGACTTAATACAACAAGGTATTCTCTACCAATGTATTTTTCTTAGTGTGTACTGCAGTGGATCATATGCTTTTGCGCATTATAAAATTCGCGATTAGCTTGTGTAGTCCTTTTAAAAGTTATGTTGCAATACATACTTACCTTTTAAAAACGGGTATCTTAGTTCTTCGGCATTCGACGGATTAAATTACTACTCTATCTGTACAACGCTTGTTAGGCCACATCCCTGAGAAGACTGTAAAGGGGACTTACCAGAGCCTGGGTAGACGGCAGCATACGAACCCACTGCCCCTGTTTTCCCTGGAATCACTTAGAGCTGATTTCATCATTCAATATAAAAATTTAGTTCAACTAAACTGAGGTCAGCGTAATCTAGTTTAAAGACCCGTGTCGTAAACATGGGCGACAACCAAAGAATTGAAACTGAGTTTAGCGTAAACTAGGTTTAATTCATCGTGGTGCAACGCAAAATGAAGCTATAAACTCGATTAGGCGCTCAAACAGGGTTTTCTTTTATATAATCGCGATTAGTTTATTGGTGAATTTGGCCCTTAGTGGGCAAGCAGAGTCATAACTCCAGATACCAAAGCCCAGCTTGCAAGCAAATCAAAATTTGACTGGCCTGTTGGTCTAGTGGTTAGTGGCCCTGACTGCTATGCCAGAGGTCGTGGGTTCGATTCCCACCCAGGAAAAATGTTTGTGTGATGAGCACGATCATTTGTTCTGTGTCTGAGTGTAATTTATATTTAAATATGTATGTATTTAGAAATATATTTAAGGGACTCCTATGTTTATCAGTTGACTAGTACTCATAACACAAGCTCTGCTTAGCTTGGGACTAGACGGCGTTATGTGATAGTTGAGGTATATTTGTTGGCGTATATAATTATCTATTCTATATAAATAAAAAATAAAATATATAATCGATTCCTTACCGTGAAAATGAAACCCAGGGGCCTAGAACGAAAGCGAAGATCCAGATACAGGACTGGGTTTTTAGTCAGTAAAAGTCTGACACTATCCCCCGCTCCGCCCAAGGGCGGGAGATGTCATTGGACGATTTTCCCACCTAAAAAAAAACCAGTTACCAACGCTGTCGTTACCACAACATAATAACCATCGTTAGTTAATATCAAACGAATACCTTGAAGCCGGTTACCGCTCGAGGTGCAACGTGATTAAAATTCCGCTTAAGTATAATATTATATAATATCGCTGCGGCGAGACTGTAACGCAAACTGTCTGATACTCGTCTAGACGATAACTGTGCACACTAGGATGGAGTGTAGCTTAACTATATACTTTTAGTTTTTTGTTATTGTAATTTTATTCAACCCTGTAGTGAGGTGTTGAGTATTGAGTGCTGCAATACAGGGAGTATATTTTTGCAAGAGAACCGTATGTAAATCAATTATCTAATTTATTGATGACGCGTTCATCGTGACATCTCCAAAAAAAAAAAAACAAATTGGACAAGGCGATTTTCAGGTACTCGGTGAACATACATAAAGACTAGGGAACTAGGGAACAGATAAACATACTCACATACATACATAGCCTGTCAAAATCATAACCCTCCGAGTAAAAAGGCTTCCGACAAATTTAGAAATGTACCATAAGACTTTACAATCGTTAGTCCAAAATAAGGTGTATATATAACTACTATTGTCAAAAGAATTAGGTAGGTACTAGGTATACAGCAATCCAATACTTGAGCCCAAGCCGATTATACTATGTGTATAAGCTGTTGTCACATACAAAAAAATAGTGTATCCGCTTAAACCCGCGCACGTGAGATGAAAATTCTATATCTACGGAGCTCTTTTGTTGACTACAAAAGTAAATGTTTATATGTTTAGACATGGTTAAATATGGTTAGGCTTGTTCCGCAATTTCGGTTACTTTGGGTTGACAGTCTCCGTAATTAATGTCAAACTGTCGTATCTCAGTTCCACAAAGGAATATTTTCTGAAAATAATTTCTTTACTGTGTAATCTGCCATGATAATGGGTAGAAATTCTAGGTATGTGTATATTTTTGTAATGACAAGAATAATTTTGTTACTTTTAACCTCTTAAAGACTGTTGCTTCAATGGTCTGTAAAAAGTCTCACTTTTGCAACATCAAACTACGGCCAATAAAAATAAAAATGTAAGAAAGTCAGTCAAAGAATAAAAGTGTACATATGTATCAAGTGAACGACAGACTACTGCGAGGCACAGTAAGAACAAAGAAAAGGTAATATTTTTTAAACTATATACACACAGCTGTGCACGCGAATATGATCATTGTCGTGCTTATGGACTTTTGTCCCTTGAGTGTACAATCGTGTATATAGAACATAGTCAGACTTAAGCAAAAGACATAGCATGGTATAGTCGGATGCAATGAGCTGTTCTCTATCAATAATTTTTTTACTTAAAAAAAGACTACACTGTAGTAGGTTACTTCTAGGTAAGCATGTTCCATCGTCGACCACATCATCGCTTACCATCAGGTGCGTAACTGATAGTAAGCGATTGCGATGGTCAAATAAAAGAAAAAAGAAAGAAAGAGAGAGAAAAGAAAGAAATACTCGTATACACATTATATTTAAAATATATGTAAACAATTCACACCAAAGGTTTATTCTTCACATTAAAAAAAAACATATTATTGTCAAAATAAAGTAAAATTAATAATGTTCTGATAAATTCTGATATTAAATGCGAATATTCTTGACTAAAGTTAAAAAAAAAAGTATAATCCCATCTGGCCCTTATTAATTAAAAACTTAAAACTCATTCCAGTGCTCAATGAGTCTTAACTGCATTGCTATATTTTACTCTTTTTCCATAAAAGTAGCAATTATCGTTTTTAATGGATATCATCGACTACTTGAATACGTAAGGCACTTAACTTTGCCTTCGTTTTTTAAATGATAACTGAATAAAATTGAAATGAAAAATACTTCTCTTTTCACGGAAGACATTTTATTTGAGCGTAATAAGAGGAACTCAATTGTTCTGGTGACCGAAAGGCATAATATTAATTTAAAAAAAATTGTACCTGCCTGTAATCTTCCTTGGGTTGTTAGAAAGGGAACCCCAAGGTCCTGTATGCAGGGCAAAGAAGGAACGTAGGTTTTTTTTTTTTTTTTTTATGGTAGGTAAAATCATCCAATGACAAATCCCGCCCTTGGGCGGAGCGGGAAGTAGTGTCAGACTCTTACTGACTAAAAACCTACCCCGTTCCTTCGTAGCCTATCGTGCCGGGGTCGAGCACTCCTTTCGGAACTAACCCATGACCCCAGTAGGCTTCGACCCTGCCTGCCTGCAGTTAGCAGGCTGGGCCTCTTCGGTGTGCTGACAGCTCCTTGAGGCGCGCGGGAACAGAACGCGCCGTCGACGACTTGGGCTCGGTCCGGTCGGTTACCGGACGATCGGACAGCGTGCTACCCATTGCACGCCGTCCGCAAGCCCGCGCCTACGGTGGCCGGAAATCGGGATCGGAATCCCGGCGGCGGCTGGGGCGAGCGCCCCGTTGCCTCTGCCTGATGCGGTCGGCCTCCTCCTTTGCTAGCATTACTGCTTCGCAGAAGGAGGCGACCGCCTGCCATCCCTCTTCACTACGGACCATGGCCTGAACCAAGGCCCGGCGAGAGAGATCGCTGCCGCCGATCACCCCCACGAGGACACGGCGATGCTCCGCCCAGGCGGGGCACACCTCTACAGTGTGGAACGTAGGTTAGTTAGTTAGGTGGGTTTTAGTCAGTAAAAGTCTAATACGTCTTTCCACTCCGCCATAGAGCGGGAGAAAACATAGGGTGACTTCATTCCAAAAAAAAACCGCAATACGAATGATACAGGGGTACATACAGCACATACAAGGAAAGCACGAGAATTTAATACTACTTTTACTCACAATTTTCTACTAACTTATATTGAAGTGGCATTCAAATGGCTTCCTATTCGCTTTCGCCTTAATACTCAGTATATTTTCTTTGCTTTATAATAGGTCTTTGATCTGTCGACTCCTTTTTATCTTGAAGGTCACATCGTCTAGGTCCTTGAGGTCATCGGATAGTCTAACATTTAGTATTCTTGTGCATTCGACCTGTAATGGGACCCATAGAAGGGAGGTGTGCGCAAACCCATTTCATAGGTGCCAAGAAGTAACAACATACATTACCTATAAACAAATGCCATACTGAAAATAAAGTACTATAATTATAACCAAAAATATAGTCCTATTTCTTGCAAAGATATTGTTTATCACAGCCAACTTACATCATAACTAAAGATAGCTATTCTTTAACAAAAGCTATACGCTCCTCGTAAACCGAGCATCCATCTCCGTAAGACGAAGATCACGTTCACGGTAAGCAAAGAATTTTTAATATTTTTCACTCTTGTCTGATTTACCTGATGTTTTTCTTCTGTTCCGTGCCTTACGTTTTAAACGCGCGCCGCGAATCGTAACTTTTTATACGACTCTTTGTCATGAAAATGGTCTAAATACTTTATTTCCACGTTAAAGAGCTCTTTCGTAGATTATGTTGTGTTTGTTTTTTTTTTCAGGGTGTTTATGGAGTGAGTTGTGTGTGAAATGATGATGTTGAATTGATGAAATTGTGTGTTGTAAAAAAATAGAGAAAAAAAGAAATATACGAGTTTTTTCAGGGAATAACATTGTAAGCAATAATTTGCCTCTTTTGCTGGAATGAGTTTTCTCTTTCCTAATTAAAATGTATTAATGACAGTAACTTTAAAACAAAATTGATACCGCGGGTCCATTTCAAATGAGTTCAGTTCACCTTTTTCAGTTCCAATTTTCTATTTTTTTTTTACAAATAAATTATCTTTATTATCACTTGCGCAGAGACTGTTGAACTATGAAATGTTTAAGATTTTATAGGTATTTTTTTTATTGTAATATAAAGTTTATTCGATTCTATTTTATTATATTCTTATGTGAAATTACTCAGCAGATTAATTAAGCTTTATGGCAATTTGCCGACGTTAGTGTAGGCTCTCATTTTTACATTGTTTAAACAGTATACTGGCAATTAAACTGTGATGCCCCAAGAGGACACCGGTGTCCGCACACCTATTGTCATACTACTGTGTCTCTAATTACGATATTCAAAAGGTTAAATACTTACTACGTTTAATCAAATCTTTTGAGAGGAAATATTGTCACATTTACTCAGTCCACTAAATAAGGCTTCAAATAACTATAACAAGAATTATTATTAATTATATTAATTAAATAATAACTACTCACACATACGTAAATATTTATTTTTTATTTTTAAGAAAAACCACCATTAGTAATAAGGAAGATTTGAAGGAGAACGAAGGAACAGGAGTAAGTTTATAGTCGGTAAAAGTCTGACACATTCTCCCACTCCGTCCAGGGGCGGGAGATGTCATTAGATGATTTTCCCACCTAAAAAGACCTTATTTTTTATTTATGTACATACATAGATAGCTTCATTTCTTTTGCGTTACAAACATGCAAACTTATATGCACAAGACGCCATTTAGGTATTTTTTTACTTTACTCATAACAAACGTGCAACGAGCATTCGTGTTCTCAACAGAAGATTCAGATGTAAACCCAACTGCAACCGCTACGTAGCTTTCTGCCATTTTGCTGAACTGAACTTATGTATTTGGTGCAGCCGTGAAATATTTAATGTATTTTTTTTAAAATTCAAGTTTCTAAATTGTCTGTATCTGTGAGTGCCGCATAAACATGTTTTCATTCTTTTCTTTTTCTTTACTTTTTGGTTCACAACAAAACAAATAAATAAACGAGACAGACACGTATAAAACGTTCAATTCAACTTCGTCAAAAGTCCTCAAAAACGAATCCAAACTTTCATTTAACACCTTCTATCATCCATTCCATTCCATCTAAAGACCACGAGCAACGTCAAAGAAAGGTCGTTAGTCTGATAAACAAAATATTTTCCGATCAGACATCCGTGTCGTGGGCTCAATTGCACAGTACAGATAGACGCAGAAATTCAACTCCGTACAACGGACGAAATTGCACACACATATACACATACGCGCTTCACGTACAGCGTATGAGATGAAAACGCACTCGTGATTGGCATTTGTTTCGTCACATGGCCGCTGTGTGTGGAGTACTGGTCGGTTTGTTGGGTTTTAAATTTGGAATTCCTCAGCAGTGTTAAGCATGACGTCTTTTTCCCCCTGCGCCTACTCTGTCCAGTCGCGTTGAATTGCCGTCCCATGGGACTATGAGAGTAAGGGAACAGAAAGTGCATCTGTGTTTAAGCACACTTGAGTCATCTCTTCCGTTGAAATTGGCTGACATGCCCGAAGTAAGCAACTTTGGAATCGATAGAATATATTTTGTTCGACACAGACATTATGCGATAAAAAGCAGAGTACAGAATGATACAAAACATGTGTGATGTGCGTGTGTGCGTGTGTGCGTGAAAGGGCATCCCAGCAATTCCAATTGCTGAGATACTCTTTCAGTTTGGGCAAATTTTTTTGTTGGTCTATGCCGTCCCACTCTTGTTCAAAGGCATTCCTTCACTCCTTCCATCTTTCGCGGGCCCGCGCTTCCTTTTTCTTCTGTCTGATTCGTCGCGCCGTCTCCTTCGTGTTCTGCCGCGACGCGGAGCATATGCATGAAAAAATCTTTATTAACTAACCACTTTATCAATACATATACAAAAAAGACTTATTGTGAAAACAATATTAAATTTGGTAGGAAAACAAACGAGATATAACAATTTTAGACAAATAAACCTGTCTTTGTCACCGCCACTGACGTCAAGGACATTTTGGACTTCGTTTTCATAGAGCAGCATTGAAGCCTTATAACTTAGTTGTTGATGAAGATATAATTTTTACCAGTTGATACAACTATAATATTTTTCATATTTGATTATCAGAGCTAAACTATATTTAATACATATAGCAAATAAAAAATTTCATGCATTTTTCGTTTATGTGTGTGTGGGCCTGTTCTCACTCGTTTTATGAAATGGATCTTCTGGACATCCATATTTATTCTGTGTCAACTGTATCTCGGTATCCAAATCTGACTAAGTTACAAAGGATGTGAAAGGTTCCCAACGCCCTTTGATGTTGCGCCCTCGACGCGGTCGCTTTTGCACAGAGAAAGATCAGGAAAAGTGTTTTTAGTCGTGAACTTTTGTTGGTGAAATCGACAGGAATTTGTAGAGAAAGTGTAGAATTAACGGGTTCGTTGGGGTGCTGGGTAAATGTGTAATGGACTACTGGGAAACTAGTTTTTCAGTTTATTTTCTACTAGCTGATTGCCCGCAACTTCATTCGCGAAAATGTTGGTTTATTTTATTTATTTATTTAGGTAGGTATTTATCTCAAGTTTACTAACACAAGTAATAAGGTATATTGTAAAAACTTAATACTCCTCAAACTGTTTTTTGTGAGTAATTTTGAAAAAGAAATAAAGAACATGTATAAATGTATGCATTTAGGTGGGTATTTGTGCTTTAACTTAGGTCATTCGTAGCAAGTTTTAAGGATTTTGGCTCTAAGAATAGATTGGAGGATTGTGCATACAAACGAAATCTTCCGTGTTCACCCCCTTAAAATTTCTTCTTCTTCTTCGTATTGTAATAGTAAACCTTGTGCAAAATTTCACGTTCCTATTCCCGGTAGTTTCGGCTGTGCGTTGATATGCCTGTTTCTCCTTTTTCATATATCGGTCATCATCATCATTACTATTTAATTTTCTATTGTCCCATTGCTAAAAGGATCTAGACAAATTTTTGCTTTACGACAATCTTGTATAAATTGGCACTTTGCAAGAAAGAGCCTTTGTTGGAAGGTAGTAAATCATCAAATAACTTCTTCCGCTGTAGATAGAGCGAGAGTCAGTGTCAGACTTGTACTGACTAAAATGAGTCCGTATTCCTTCAGTTGCTCTTGGTCCTTCATGGCCGCAGTGTTCTTTTGAAATTTTTAAAATATTTAAACCTGATCTTTTTTACCCCCAAGGTATAGTTAAAGCTACTACATGAGTCTATAAATCAACATCGTTCCCCTCCGCCAGGATCCCGATCCCTATTTCCAGTCACCGTAGACGCGGACTTGCGAACGGCGAGCAATGGGTAGCTCGCCATCCGGCCGTCCGGTAACCGTGCGGACCGACGCACCGTCGACGACGCTTAGTGTTCCAAAAAAAAGCATTGTTCCCCTAATTTCCTTAAAAACTTTTCATCACCAACTACTTCCTTACATTCTCACGTACCAAATTAACAGCACAAGTACACAACAAACAATTATGACAACAAACACGTGTTGCCCTGCAATCAGCAGTCCAATTATTCAGGCGCTGAAGAGACGCAAACTAGTTGACAGTAAGCAAGTTTACGTAAACCTTGGAGTTTGAACGTATTTCGAGACGTCTTTAGGAGTCTGGGCGCCTGGTATCGGGTGGGCTATTTTTGTGGATATATAATTTGATTCTTTTACGGTAGTAGGAAAGTAAAGTATTTAATTTCAAGTAATTTGAAATTAAATACTTTACTTTCTTGTTAATCGACTTAGAAAAGGAGGAGGTTCTATGTTCGGCTGTACGTATTTTTCATCCTAGTTTTTTTTTTAGTTTATCTATTTTATACTATTTTTCTAAAAACTGTAATCAAATATTATTTTTGTTGAATAGACTTTAAACTTATTTCTTACTATTATTGAAAATGATTCATTTCAAGAACCTCCACCAAAACTCATAGTGATTTAGTAAGTAAAACCAATACTAAAAAACAATCTATAAAGCAAGCATGGGAGAAGCTTTCCTGGAAGGAAATCTGTGAGACTTCCCATCAGTGGCCAATACTATCCGTATTGGACAAAATACAAAAAAAAAAGTATTCACAAAGACCATAAACTCACAAGTCCGAATCTAGCCTAAAACCAATCCAAAATTGCCTTCCGATCTGAACTCACACCAAAATCTACAGTCTGTCGTTATGTAAACATTAACTAGAAGATGTTTACAATGTGCCCGCATTTAATCGCTTCCTGCAAACTGCGCCCGACCCCACCGTCCTGTGTACTGTGTACTCGAGTATTTGTGTACTTGTGTATTTGTGTACTTGTGCTGTGTACTGACTGGTGACAGAGCTTTTGGTGAGAGTAGTATTGTTTTTGATATACTGTTAGAAATATGTAGTACAAGAGAAAATAACTTTTAAAAAGCTTTTGTTATGGGAGGTGGTTTGACATCTCAACACCAGCCTTTATCCCGTTTTATTTGGGGTCGGCGCAACACGTTTTTTTCTTCCATTCTGTCCTGTCTATTGGAACTACGCAACACTGCTCTCAAAACGGTGAAGAAAAAACCGGTGAGGAAACCAGCATGTACTAGAACCCAAAATTTGAAGACCTGTGACATCCACAAATCCACATTGAGCCCGCGTGATGGATAACCAGCCTGTTTTTTCTCCTAGAGAGGCCTGAGTCCCAGCCGTCGGTGGTTATAATGCTGCTTATGCTTAATGGAACTAAAAATCCGAAATCCAGAATCGCTATATAAGAGTTCTCCGGGCAATTAGAGCATATACAGCAGCCCGAACTTAACTATTGGAAAGTTGCCAGGACCAGACAAAACATCCGACTAATCAGAGGATCCTCCCTTTTCAAAGGATGGTAGTCCTGCAAGACTATACACACTGCTCTGCACCTCACTGACAATCATGCTACTCAAGTAAGTGGAGGATAGATAGGCTGTCGCTCCATGGGAAAAACTGGCACTTAGCTGCATCCGGCTGTACTGGAAACTGACCCTAATGTAACTATGATGTTGGGAAAAGGCGAGGATGGCAAAGTATCAAGGAATCAATTTAATTAAAATTAATCACCGTAGTAAGGTTACTGACATAGCATATAGACTCCCCAAACTGTGGGCAGGGCACATTACTCGCAGAACAGCCCCCCTAGCCAAGTTACAATCGTTTCGTTTTGTGTGAGCGCTTTCAGTTGGCTACGCCCTAACCCCTTTGTTCCAACAGTGTGGCCAACTCCAAGCGTTCACGCAAAACGAAAAGATTGTAACTTGTCTAGGGGGGCAGATATTCGAAGTGGCCGAAGGGTTTCGAGAGTGGCGACAGCAGTGTTGGAAGGCCTCCCACAAAGTGGACCGATGACCTGGTGAGGAGCGCCAGAATTCAACGGATGCAAGACGGCCTGAAGACGCACAGGACCGGTCGTTATGGCGACACCTGGGGGAGTCCTATGTCCAGCAATGGATATTTTCGGCTGAAATTATGATGATGACGACGAAGCACAGTCAAAGGGTTACATAAAATCATATGTAAGGCAATAAGTAAACTTTTTTTGTCCAACATTGATCAACAGAGTCGAAAACATCACTTTCCATTTTATGTAAAATAAAACATATCGCGAAATAATATTCAAGTATCTGACTATTTTTGATATTTTAAAATACCTCCAAGAAATCTATTTAAATAATTTCTAATATGCTTTCAAAACATTTACAATTGCAGTTTCAAACATTTAAATTACCATTCTGCTTGTGCACAGTTCATTGCACTTTAAATCCTAATTGAAATTGTAACTATTTACAGAACAATATTTCAGACTTATTTACACTCACGAAGAATTTATGAGACCGCAGTACAACGCGCAATGTTGTACAGTGCCCATAAAAGGACCAATTGGTAAATTCGGTACATCAGGACCGAAATGGTTGAAATTGGTAAATCCGAGCCTTATCCGCGTAGCATTATTCGTAGCGGGTCTACGCACGCTACAATTTTTCGTAGCTGCCTCGTAGATCTGTCTCATACTGTTAGCCGTAGCGAAATACGGTTACAAATGCTGATCTTATTTTCGATCGTGAAATAAAATGTGTTGAAAATAAAATTCATCAGAAAAAAATACGTGTCGAGCAGAGCAGAAGCTTCTCGTGCCACCTAAAGCTTTACGCAAAAAGTAAGTTAATAAACAGTGTGAATATTCCTTCATTTCCCAGTTTCCCCTCAATTTTACTTTCAGGAGCGGGTGCAAATATTTTATTATGAATACTTTTTTCTTGCTCTAAATAAAAAACAATAAACGGCCGTTTTTTCGAGTGGTCGGTGGAACAATGGCGGAGGATGCGTTGTTTTGGCCAAAGATTGTTTTCTTCCGACCCATTGTGCTAGCCGATCGCAGATTGGATGGGAATGAGCCTCGAGGCTGTGTTACAAATACTTTTCATGCTTAATGGAGATTTTTTTTTTTTATTTAGACCGCATGATGGTTATAAAATGAAAAGATAATTATTTTTAAGCGCTGTATTTTATGTTTTCTTTTTAATCGCTTGAGAAAAAGGATTTAGAAGGTTATTTAATAATAATAATAATATTCCACAACTATAACATAACGCCGTTTAGTCCCAAGCTAAGCAGAGCTTGTGTTATGGGTACTAGAAAACTGATAAACATACTTATATATTTCTAAATACATACATATTATAGATATATTACACCCAGACTTAGAACAAATGATCGTGCTTATCACACAAAAATTTGTCCTGGGCGGGAATCGAACAAAATGGCGGGAATTGAAACGTTTGCCTTGAGGTTTTTTGTATTTCTACGTATTAGGCATGGACCTGTAAGACTAAGTCCTTTTGAAATCCTGAAAGTAAAAGATATTATGAAACGAAACTCCAAAATGAAATAATTCAAAGTAAGAAAACTGTACATTAGCAGTCAAGCGTGAAAACCCTTAAAATAACATACTCAGGTACTTGCAAAAAATCGTTTTATAAAAACCATAATCTTGCCTTTGTAAAACTTTTCTTGAAGGTTCGTCTCTAGAGCACTCCAGAAAATATTTATTCAACGAAAATTCCTCGAAACACCCGATATTTTTTTTCAAGTTACGACATTTTTTTTCTGTAGTTACGACATTTTTTCATGTAACGACATTTTTTTTTCAAGTTACGTCATTTTTCCGATCGACCATCTCTCTTTGTTAACGAGATTGAATTCATTCGTTGCTTTGTGGAGGTTATATCTTCTATTATTTGATTATATTACTTTGAGCCTGTTTTATTGGAACCCAGTGTTCCAATTTATGTGTATTTTATTGACTGAATCAACGCTTTAGCAATTGGAATTGTTTTTTTTTTGTTGTATCTGTATATGATGGTTGACCAAATCAAATAAATCAACAAACATTTTATTAAATTATGGGATTATAAATATGTACCTACTTTTTTTTCGGCGGGAAAATCATCCAATGACATCTCCGCGCCCTTAGGCGGGGCGGGATATAGTGTCAGACTTTTACTGACTAAAAACCCATTCCTGTTCCTTCCTTGTCTTCATACTGGGATCGGATCTTCGTTTTGAAAAACGATCCTTAGCCCCGGTAGGATTCGAACCTGCTGGGGCCCCTATGGTTTCCTGACAACGCTTATTATTTATTATTCATTTATCATTCTAATTGTATAATTCAAATTATATTTTGACCATAATTTTAAATACATATTATGTTGGCAGGCAGGGTCGAAGCCTGCTGGGGTTATGGGTCAGCTTCCGAAAGGAATACCCGGTCCCGGCACGATAGGCAACGAAGAAACGGGGTAGGTTTTTAGTCAGTAAGAGTCTGACACTACTTCCCGCTCCGCCCAAGGGCGGGATTTGTCACTGGATGATATTACCTACCATAATTTTTTTTTACATATTATGCTGTCACCTAGTTATACGTGCATGCTGTGGTCTCCTGTAACTGAAGGAGCACACGCTAAAGGACCCCTTGTACTATTTGTGATTTAGGTTTGTTGTTATTGTGTAACCTTTGTTGGAGATCTTATTAAATAAATAAATAAATAAAAACTCCTTGAAGTGCGTGTGGAACGATACGCGCCGTCGCCGGCTTGAGCTCGATCCGGACGTTACCGAACGGTCGGACAGCGAGCAACCCACGGCTCGCCGTCCGCAAGCCCGCACCTACGGTGACAAATAGGTACCTATTTCAAGCCTATTTCTATCAACACAGTAAGACATTGAAATATTATTGCACTGTTAGTTTTTAGGGTTTTGTACCCAAATGGTAAAAACAGGGTTCTATTACTATCTCCACTGTCCGTCTGCCTGTCACCAGACTGTATCTCATGTACCGTAATATACACTCGAAATTGACACAGATGTATTTCTGTTGCCGTGTTGCCGCAAATGCTTAAAACAGAATAAAATCTAATATATAAAATTTTCATGTCACAATGTTAGTTACCGTACTCCTCCGAAACGGCTTTACCGATTTTTACCAAATTTTATATGCGTATTCAGTAGGTCTGAGAATCGGCTACTATCTATTTTCCATACCCCTAAGTGATAAGGGTAACACCCTTGTTACCCTTAAATTTAAAAAAAAAATCTAGAAATAATTTATAAGACAAAACAACGTTTGCCGGGTTAGCTAGTAAGTATTTAAAAAGGGAACCCCCATTCAACAAACGTTATTTGTTAATTGATTTTAATTTATTAGCACGGAACCCTTTGTGCCCGTGTCCGACGCGCACTTGGACAGATTTTTTTTCTCGCCGAGCTAAACAATGAGAAACTCAACAGCACGCGTTTTGTTGACTTTAATATCTGTGCCACTTAGTGCTTGTTTACGGAGACGCGGCGCGTTGCGCAGCGCGTATGGCGTTTTTTGGATATTGCAGCAGCGGGCTGCGTCATCACACGCGCAAACACAACAACACACAACACATACATACATACATACATGGTCGGTACATATGGCAATGAACGACGACCGCCAAACGCGCCGCGTCTCCGTAAACAAGCCGTTAATGTTACTGAATATCTTAAATATAGTTATTTATTTGCCGTGATCTTGTATCTTTATAATACAAAAAAGTTTTAAAATCATTTTCCATATTATTAACTAATCTGTTTCTCTATTTATATTTATTCAATCTTCATGTACAGTAGTGGTACATAGGCGGACTTAATGCAGCAAGGCATTCTGTAACCAGTCAACCTTTGGGTTGGGTTGGGTCAACACTAGGTAGGTAGGTGTGCACAATAAACCACCATTATCACGTTTCCTCAAGAATAAAAAATATTCGATAAAGAAAGGAATTTTAGTACAATAAGACCTTTATTGCTTACTCTCAGGAATACTTGGCCGCCACCTGATGTCCGCGGCGGAACCCAAGAATAATAATGAGAAACAAATAGGGTTCCCCAGGGGAAGACCGGCTTTGAGCACAAGTTATGGATCGTTGGAAAGGAATCGAAAACTGTTTGCAGATTGTTAGGCGTTATATTTGGGGGTTGCTATATTTTGGAATAGGGGATTTTTCAAGAGAGCCAAAGTCTTCATATACCCATAAATACAACTAACTTTTTTTTACAATAAGAATATGTTTATTTGGGGCTTTCATATAGCTGCCTGTACCTACCAACAACAGATTTGCATACATACAGAATTAAGATTTCTATTTAAGAACAAATTTCGTTCTGGGCACTTGTCCCATTGACATCGATGCGGATGAATTTTTTTATGCCCAATGAGCTCTTTTTCTACCCGTTTGTATATGTTATTATTTTTGGTTTGTATATATACATGTTAAGTTGTAATATTTGGTAGATTAGATGTATATATACGAGTATAGTTTGATTAAACTAATCACTTCAGAATGTATTAACTTATACTGTAAAGAATTTTGAATAAATTATTATTATTATACCTTTAAGTTCGTAGTACCTACTGTGTTTCATGCTTCTAATTATAATTATCTTTTGCTACTTCACTTCATGCTAGCGACCGTTTTTGAGGGCTCATTTATTGAGTATGCAAGGCACCATTGCCCTTATTATCGATGTATATTAATAACATCTTTCAGGTAGTGGTCATAGTCTTCACATAGTTCTTGGTAACCAGTCCATTTAAGAGTTCAAAAGCCATAGCTCTTCCATCTTTGTTTTCCATATGTCGTAATAGTTTCCCATTAATCCATTAATCGTCGATTGGTATCACGTTCTATGAAAAGTGTCAAGGGTTATCTACGAATTAGCTTCCCCTCGTACGCCTTCCAAAGGTCCAGGACCCCAGGGTTCTGAGATATACATAGTTAGTTAGTAAATTTAGCCCATTATGTCCCACTACTGGGCGAAGTCCTCCCTCTCCCTTTTCCACACATGTCTGTCCTCGGTCTTTGCGGGCCAGTCCGTCTGGTAATTGTCCAGCTCATCTTTCCACCTTCGCCTTGGTCTGCCGCGATGTCGCCTTGCGTTTAATGGGATCCAATAAGTGGCTCTTTTAGCCATCAGCTCATCTAACATGCGGCAGACATGTCCAGCCCAATCCCACTTTAGAATAGCAGGTTTTTGAGTAACGTCTTTTATCTTAGTTTTGGCGCGCAGCATTGTGTTATATATAGGTATACTTATAAAAACTATTTGAATTATTCAAATTAAACCTAATACTAAGACAGTGCTTCAAATTTAACATCTTTTTCATTTAAATTCTTTTTTGCCTTAAGAAAAATGTAAGGAATGAGTTCTATTTTCTAGTAATTTTCTTTTAAATTAAATCCTGAAGCTTAAAAGCGACAATGTCGCTGACCCTTTAAATGGGTACTGCTGTATTTTGTAGTATTTAAACGAGAAACGCTAAGATTTCAAAGGCAAGCAAATGAAAATTCGAAATAAGACAAACATTTTCAGGACAAAATGGAAGCCTTTGAGAGCCCTTGGATTTTGTTATTTAAATATTACGGTATGATTTTATTTAGCATAATTTAAGTTGCATTAGCATTTTAGGTATATAAATGTTTTATCAAAATTTCTTATTTTGTTCATAACACAAAAGTATGTTCTTGATTTCGTTTCCTTGGTTTTTTAACCGTCATGTAAAATATTTCAGTTTTACCACAAAGTGTAAAACTAAAACAATAGTTGGAAGAAACGATTTGTGGTAAATAAGTATATAATAATATACTTAATATAAAATAAAAGTAGGGCTAAAAGAAACCCTCACCGTTATGAAGTCCTATGAACGTGTTTTTTATTAATGTTGACCAACGTGGAATTAGAAGCTCAAATAAACTTTATATTAAAGAGACATTATTCTTTTTTCGTAATAAGTTTATTTACTATTAATTTCCCTGAGTTTGTTCGCTGTTTCTTCTCAGAGTAGTCTGCTGGAAAACGCCAGCCTCTTCAAATAGCTACTCTAACACAATCTTGTTTATTTCATATAGGCCTACATGGGCACATATAAAACGTCAGAAGCTAGCGCACGGTTCCAATTGGTCGTTTCCTATGGAGAAGAACCGGCAAGAAACTCCATGGTTACTCTTTTAAAAAGTGATTGTTTCTACAATATTTCCATATTTCAATATTTATAGATATGAGAGGACAATGTAGACCGGTCAGCTTTATACCCAAAAGAACAATACCCAGTTTAAATTGACGTGTAAAAGTGTTTTTTAAAAACGTTTTTGGAAAATAAATATCATTTACCATTCGTTCATTTATCTTTTTTATCTTCTGTAATACCGCCATTTAACCGTTTTTCAATAAAGTCTAAGAAAACTCTTATTCTTTTTAGGGTTCCGTACTCAAGGGGTAAAAGCGGGACCCTATTACTGAGACTTCGCTGTCTGTCCGTCTGTCTATCACCAGGCTGTGTCTCAAGAACCGTGATAGCTAGACAGTTGAAATTTTCACAAATTGAATTTCACACTTGAACATTTATGTTGCCGCTATAACAAAAAATACTAAAAACAAAATAAAATAAATATTTAAGAGGGGCTCCCATACAACAAACGCGTTTTTTTTTTGGCCTTTTCTGCTGGATATCAATAATGGCAACATTAAGTCACTTGAAATATTCACAAAATACTCAGTTGTATTTTTATTTAAATAATAAATAATAAAATTAAAATAAAATAAATATTTAGGGGGGCTCCCGTGCAAAAAACGTATTTTTTTTTCTATTTTGTTGTTGTTCTGTTGTTTACCTAGTCAATGATACGAAACCCTTCGTGCGCGAGTCCGACTCGCACTTGGCCGGTTTTTTTTAATTTGAGTTACCCTAAAATGTTCAAATTAAAATAAAACACCAATTTCATAGGTAAGAACCTAATATAATTCTTTCAACCAATAAAAAATAACTCGTAAAATCTGCTACTTGTTTACAAGTAAAGTTATTTATTTCCTGTACACTCCGCTGCCGCCACTAAGCAAATTACCTAGTAAACCATTCAATTGGAAATAATACGAAAAAGTCTCGAGTAATATTATAACTTTGAGGGAACTGAGCTTTTCTATAATAATACATGTATTTATCTAAGTAGGTAGCTACTTCTACTACTAAAGGACTTACATAAAAGCGAGAAAATCCGTGAGAAATCATCTCATGACTTCTCTCGCTCTAGGTTGGAGCGAGAGGGCGTGTCAGACTTTGACTGACTATAACTACAGTGATGTTTAATTGCCTTTAGTTGCCCTTTGCGTCCTTGGACCACGGGTAACCTTTTCAGAAGTCGACTATAAGAGCGATAGTCTTATAAACTTCGGCCTTGCTGGGTTCCTACATCTGACATCTCTTTGGCGCGTGTGGAACAGTAGGCGCCGTCGACCACTCGACCTCGGTCTGGAAGAATACCGTGCGACCGGACGGCAAGCTCCGATTGCTGTCTTCTGCAAACCCATACAGTGGCTACTGGTCTGGGTCGGGGTGAGAGTACGTGAGGGTGTGTGTTTCCTCACACGTGCGGCCGCCCTTTTCGCTAGCATTACGACTTCACAGAAGAAGGCGATTACTGCCTATTTCCCTTCGCTCTGTACCATGGCCTGTACCTACCCGGGTCTTCAGCGAGAGGTTGCTGCCGCTGATCGCCTGCAAGCTCACGTGGTGGCTGCTGGTCTGGGTCGGGGTGAGGGTGCGTGAGGGTGCGTGAGGGTGTTCGTTCCCTCACACGTGCGGCCGTCCCTGTCGCTGGAATTACGACTTTGCAGAAGATGGTGATCTCCGCCTATTCCCCCTCGCTCTGTACCATGCCTGTAGCTACCAGGGTCCGGCGCAAGAGGTCGCCGCCGCTGATCGCCTCCACGAAGACACCTCAGGTGCAGGAACCTCCCGAACTTCCAGAACGTTATGAAACCAAGTTTTTTATCTACTCAGTCTTTTTTTAAAGGGGCATGGCAGCAATAACAAACACCGGAACTCAACATAACGTAGGCCTCCCATACGAGTCGCCATGAGGGCTCTTTTTGAAATGTAAATCGAAACCCGAAAAGCCTCCAGATTTTACTTTGATGTGTTAATTCTATATTCAGAGGGCCGGAATCTCTTATCAGTTTTACATTAATTAGCGCACACAACCCCGTCCAGTGTGATAGTCAAAGTCAGAAGAGAACCTATATGAATAGGAAGGTGGCTTTGATAAGCTTTGTAGTCTAGTAGATATATTTTCTAGATAGAAAACTGAGCGTTCAAGTTGGTGTAGTGCGCTGCCCCAGAAACTTTGTTGTTGTTGGTCATCAATTATATCGATATTCTGCGATATGGTTTTATCGCTGTTGTTATAATATTACGAAGGGATGCCGCATGCGAGATTGAAAAGAAAAATCAAGAATCAGATTCCCGACATCCCCTCTTTGAACACAAATCAGCCCCGAGTAGACTTAAGAGCCGAAAGAGCTTTCTTCGCAGCACACAGGCCATACTTGACCCTTCATCTAAAGCAAGAATCAAGCTTTGGGAAAAAAACCATCTACCACCATCCGATTTCTTGAAACCCTAAGAACATCTCCAGCCTGGACACGAATTGCAGTGGTCTTAATGGAACGCACTAAATCGGTTGCGTACCCAGGTAGGCCGCTATAAATACAACTTGGCGAAATGGGGTTTTAAAGACCCGTCGGAAATTCAGTGTGAGGGCGGTTCCCTTGTTCAAAACATGAGCCACATGTTGGAGTGCCCCAAGTGCCCATACACCTACACTATGGAGGATTTAATGAGTGCCACCGATGCTGCAGTTAACGTAGCCACCTACTGGGCCCCAACACTTTAGCAAGTTTGCTATCGACTCGAAAAAAAGAAGAATAATATTACGTTAAACTAATACGGTTAACATGTACTATGGTAGGCATCAGATACCTTTTTCTAATAAGTCTGCGTAGCTACATGAAAAACAAAAAAAAAAGAACTGTTTTTCATTAGGTACTAGAACATATATATAAAAGATCAGGATTTATTTTGATATACGACAGCTTTAGATTTTTATTTCCGTTTTTGAAATGTTTTAGAAGTGGTGTAAGACCTAACCCTTAAGACCTTTGATTATATATACCTGTCATAATATACACCGTTAAATTTTAGTCGTTTTAATCCCGCGGAGGGTCGATTAGGTACATGAAATACTATCGATTTGTAAAGAGAAAATTAAAAATAAACCACTTTTTTTTTAAACTCGAATATATTTACGCATGTACGAAATTAAATTCTTCAATTATACTTAAGCTGAACGAGACCAATGAAATGTAGGTAGTTAGTACGCAACGATCGACAACTCCCTACAAGGTCATTGAGTCGTTTACTTAAAAATAATAATTTCGTACATGCGTACATTAATTTGAGTTTTAGAAAAAAAGTACATTATTTTTTCATTTTATCTTTATAAATCGATAGTGTTTCATGTACCGAATCGATCCACGGGATTAAAACTACAAAAATTTAACGGTGTATAATCAAAGCCAGGGGAAAAAATTAAACGCCAATAACGAAACGGTAAGCAAAGGACAAAGCAATCCGCATCGTGCACAGAACACCATTATAAAAAAGAATAAATACTTCCATAAATATTAGCAAGCTGTGCAATAGGCAACAGGGCTCCATAACGTCCGATTAAACGACTGTCCGTATAAAATATAAGGCGCCCTGGGCCATAAATAAGGGTTGAGATCGGTGTACGAAAAGATTACTTGCCTTATCCTTGGAAACCACAGGCCTATCTGTAAGGAAGCAGGGCTGCAGTGGGATGAAAGACCGATTATAACAGGAGATTTGACAAAAGCTAGATGGGTAGTTGTGAACTATTGACAAACATAACGTGAGACTATTGAATCTTAATTTTCCAAATTCTAACTACAAAATTGCGTAATCCACGAATAAATTCAAAGATTCAAAACATTTTATTTCAAATCAACCAATTACAGGCACCTTCGAAAGGTTAAGAAATCGGTGTGTCAGAAAAAATAATGCTAATTGCACATTGCCAAAGCGTAGATCTCTCTGGAGAAGAATGTGCAAGAAACTCCATGGAAACTGGATAAAAATTTTGTTTAAATGTCTTTAATCTTATTAAAGATTGGATCAAATGACGACTCTCGCGTATACTTAAGTATAGTACGCGGCAAATAAGTTGACCCCTTACTAAGGTTACGCGAAGCCCTTCGATTGAGACCCAAAAATCGATTACTGCGCATTCAAGGTCAACCGCCATGACAGTTCAAATAGTGTGCTGAGGATTAATAATAAAATTTTCGGTCATTTATTGATTTTTCCAACAATATTTTTACTGGTTAATGTCATTTCGTTAAAATTATATTAACCATATAGTGAAACTTCTACATTGATCATAATAAGGCAAAAGCCAAACAAAAAATCATTCGATAAAGATTACAATAATCAGATAATCAACGACAACATTAGTTAATACATCCTACATATATAAATACAAAAGCAACTTCGTAAGATAGTCTCATCCACGGTTCTTTGTGGGAGGCCCCTGATATAGATAAGGCTTTGGCCACGTAAGATCGGATAACATCGGGGAGCGCCGCCGAAGTAATAGTGGATTTATTTTCCTATCCCATTACTGTGTTAACAACGGACTATAGGGTCTTCCGTTATATAAGGAAGATGACGGAAGCTGTAAGTAAATTATATTAAACATTTTCGAATCCTTCTCGTCGTCTCCTTGAAAATTTTCATATTCGAAAAGTGTGCTCGCGAAGCCCGAACGCGCCTCTCGACCTACCCACTTAAAACATCTAGACCAAAAAAATATTACAACTATAAAACGCAGTTTCTCATATTCCAATTAACAAACGGTATGCTTATTAGCACTCGACCTCGTTACTTTATTTAAAACGTACGTATGTGTGTGTAAAGGAATAAAGTTGAAACGTAGTAAAATAATAATTCAGGAAAGTATGTTGGCGCCCAACGTGGGCCCCACAAACCAAAAATTTACCAATTGCAAATGTACCCTCGCATCAGTGCTTTTATAACTTTGAGAATTTATAAAATTTAAAGTTCAGTTTTAAAACAATCTTCGTTTAATGCACGAGTTTCTGAGACATTTTATGAGCGTAACAAGTTATTCGTGGATGCATTTGTGGAGTTATTTTTGGGTATACCTATGGTGACAATGTGTGCCAGTTCTGTTACAATAATAAAGCTGAAACCAGTTTTATTTATGGTATATAAAACAGCTTTTTTTTTCGGTTCTATTAACAGCTTAAGAACATAATTGTTGTGTCAACCAGTTCATTCATTGTTCACGATAATATCTCTCTCATTTCACTACCTATTTCACGAAATCAACGCAATTATTTTCGGGTTCAAGTTTAATTATAATTTGCAATATTATGAAAACGATTCTATGCGAAATTGTTGTGTTAGAGTACATAATTTGGTTGACATAATTAGGGCAGGGCAGTAATTATTGAGATCGTTTTGGGAGCATAGATCATGTAATTGTTAGCCGGGTATATGTGGTCCACTTATGCCCGTTGAACTACCTATTTGTGGTGCACAGATGGACTATAATCAAATCAATCTATGAACAATATGTGGCTTTTAATTAAAGTAACAGGAATAAATGATAATTGCAATATATTTAGCAAAGTTAGTGGCAATAAATAACAAATATAAATTTAAACTAGATGAAGCTGGTGTTTCCTAGCTAACTAATACCATGAAACGAAACATCCAAAGCAACCCAGAAGACAAAGGCTCTTTTAAAGTCCATACATTAAAAAAGTAATGGTCAAATCATATAAGAACTTGGCAGATTTTTTTTTAAATGTATTCCACGACTATCACACAACGACGTCTAGTCCCAAGCTAGGTAGAGCTTGTGTTACGAGTACTAGACAACTGATAAACATACTTATATATTTCTAAATACATACATACATATTATAGATAAATTACACCCAGACACAGAACAAATGATCGTGCTCATCACACAAACATTTGTCCTGGGTGGGTCACTAACCACTTGACCAACAGGCCAGTCCGATTAATGTCTGAGATGGTCTTCACATTGATTTAAGTCATTGTTTGCGTAACTCAGAACTATTAAGCAGATTACCGACTACCCTAAATGCATTATACAGTCAATATCAGGACGTAAATGAATAATGTATATGCAATTTATGTTGTTATATATTTTTTATTATACATATTGTAATGTAATAATGAATCTCTGCGTGTTGGTTTCGACAGTTAGTACCAGAAAGTTCCTGTCATAAAATAATAAATGTAAGCGTTAACTTTCATATAGATTCTCTTAAGTGTGAGCGACAGAGTGTACGGACACGAAAGTCAAACATTTATTAAATGTTGTTTGTCAAGGAATCAATGATGATATCATAATTGTCTGAAGAATGTATTTCTTTTTGGGTTACGTTCGCGTTTGACCGCTATCTCACCTGATGAAACATAGAATCCGGCTGTACGCACAATGATTGTGTTTTTAGAAAATTTATGCGTATGCATAGAATATTTATCTTATGCGCTGCACTCTTAAACTCCTTCATCCTTTATTTTGTTTATGAAAATTATCAAGGACATTAGCTTAAAATAAAGACGTTGAATATTGTCCTTTTAATATGCATGCTCACTTATCGGTATCATACGCATCCTTACCATAATGACATGTACAACAAATCGTAAGACACGACATTTTTATGTATTAGGTAATTTTAAAATTAAGTGTAAATAAGATTAGCATTTATTGCAGAAACAAAAAGAAACTTAAATATTACTAAGTATTTATACTTAGGTAATCGTAAATGTATGATCTTGATCCGAAGCCCAAATGGTTCTAGAACCTAGCATACGCAAATCTAATAATTTCAATTCATTAGCAGCGGGTAACGGGTATGTGTAACTAGATGCCCTGGATACCTGTTCAAATACGTTCAATTAAAGCCGAAGTCCCGGCTGCGGTCTCAAGTCTACACCTTCGAGACGGCTTCAGATTAATCTGGAGATGCTGTTGGCGAATACATCTTTAGTGTTTACATTCGTAGTTCTGGTGATCGACGTTGGGGTATATATACTATTGAAAGATATGTGCTTGTTTGATTTGTGAATTAAAATTAATTAATCAGAAACGTTTATTTCAAATAAACCAATTACAGGCACGCGAATACACTTCTTTCTAATGTTTATTAGATATAATAATAATAATAAATCTTTCATTCGAGCAGAAATCATACCTATAGGTAGTGTTAATAACTATAATTTCAAAACTAAGTATTAGTAACTAAAATTTTGGCATTACAGCAGTGAACCATATATGGACAGTCCACTCTGTCAGCTATCATCTTCAGAACCTTGCTAGAGCTAGCCATGACTCGTGCTACCAGTGACACCGCACGCTTGCGCATTGTGGTATAAAACCAGTTTACATGCGCAGCCGCAAACATCCCTGACGCAATACTACGCCATGGCAACCCTATCAGTTTTCTGAAAAAGGGCTCCATACATGATGCCTGCGAATATTTCTCCCTCAAGCTACACGTGTAGAAGGTAGTGCAGAATGCAGATATTATAATGATAGTTTATTCTATTCTACTAAAGCAAAAAGCAAACAAATCAAAAACAATCAGCGCTGTGAGCTTATCACTTTATGCGTCAGGCAACAGCTTTATGCTGAGCGTTTCGGCCGTTTTGCGCGGATGTGACGCATATCTTCCTTATAAGGTGAGTGGTAATTAGTGAACGATACTTTAACACGTGATTTTAGTTATGATAACAAACCATTTTAACTATGGGACCAAACCTGAAATCGCGAAAAAAAAGTCTGCTGGTAGTACATTTGTGTTCGCCTAACTGCTCAAAATGTACTGACCAGCAGATTTTTTTTTCGCAATTTCACGTTTGGTCCCATAGTAAAAGTTGTTTGTTGTCATGACTAAAATCACGTGTTAAAGTATCGTTCACTAATTACCAGTCACCCTATATAATGATTATATTTATTAGTTAGTTTTGCGTCATTTCGCGTAAATAAACTGTTATTCTTTCTTTTCTTTCTAAAGAAATTTTGGAAACGATAATTTGTCTCACGCATTAAATCTTAACTGATCCAAAAAACTATCCATCTTCTTAACAAAGATTAAATTCAACGTGACCTTTACACAAATTATAAGCAACACAATGCGTTGTTCAAAGTTAACTGAAGCAGGTAATAGTTACGAAGGCTCCTGAGGCCTCCTGAATTCCGGGATTAATCTACAAATTCAGTGTACCCTTAATAATACTGCTATTTGTAAGGTTTTACGATATGACCTCTCCTAGGCTAGGCATTGAAGCAAACGGCTAACAAAAGGAAAGGTTCGCGAGTAATCTTTTGATGCTGCGTCGGCTATGAGGATTTTTTTTATGAATTTGAAGTATTGTGTTGAAATTTTTTGTGTTTTTTTTATGGTATACTTTTTATGTATTTAGGTCAGACTGTTTTTTTTATTTTTTAAGGGGGAAGTTGTTGAAAGGCGTTTTGCTTGTGGACGGAAGAGGAATGTCAGACTACTATTTTAATAATAAAATAATAATTACAATTTTTCACACAACGCCATCTAGTCCCAAACTAAGCAGAGCTTATGCTATGAGTATATACTCGTACTAATATATTTTAAATACATACCTATAAATTACGCCCAAATACAGAACAAAATAATGATCGTGCTCATCACACAAACATTTGTCTTGGGGGGAATCGAAACAATGAACTCAGGGAGTCAAGACTTTTACTACCTACCTAAAACCCACATGTTCCCCCAGTTACTCTTTGTGTTCAAGTATAGCATAGCATAGCATCAGCCTTATAATGTTCCCACTGCTGGGACTCGAAACCTTTTCTCCAGGAGAAGGAATGGGCCGAATCCACCACGCGGACCCAGTGCGGGTTGGTGGATGTCACGTCTTCGATTTTTTAAATTTGACATGCCGGTTTCATCACGATGTTTTCCTTCGCCGTTTTGAGAATGTGTTCAAGGGTCGCGCTCAATCTATCGAAAAATCTCACAGACATCAGGCTGCATGGTTCGTTTTTCAGTGTTAAGCTTTAGAGGTGTAAAGTTCCGTAAGCCTCCGTTGAAAAGGAAAGAAAAAAAAGAAAGAAAACTGTTTTTTCGTACCTAAAACATAAAACAAAAATTAAAAAAAATAGATAAAGAAAAAAGGCGCCGAACTCAGCTTAAGCCGCGATAACTAAAAACGTTAAATAACGCAGCGCTGGTATTCTGCTGATATTAAAAGGGAGGATCCTCCGATTAGACCAGTCTTGTGTCTGGTCCAGGCAACTGTTCGAAACCTGTTTTTGGACTGTTAAATAATTATGTTCTAATTGCAATATTGTTTTAGCAGGACACATAACATGTTTGGAAAAATGTTAGGCAGAGTAACTTTTACGGAACTACCATTTTTGTAGATTTATTTATTATTCAGTCATAACGACATTATGCTAATTACACTGATTACATATAACAGATGCAAAGGTAAAGCACATTAATTACTTAAGCCCCAAGCGGACACTGTTGTCCGTATACCTATTGTATATTGTGTCTCTAATTACGGTATTCAGAGGGTAGAAAATATAACATAAATATATAACTAAATCTCTTACTCGGTCATCTCGCAAATCACCAGACATTCAGTCAGCATCTCCTTCCATTCATCAGCGAACAGTCTAGTCTAGTGGTGCTATTCTCTAAGAAAACGCAGCGCTGTCGCAACGACGAACATCCAAATAGGATACATTGAATTAACAATCCAATATATAGGTATATTAGGTTGACAATCCAACGTATCCTATTTGGGTGTTCGTCGTTGAGGCAGCGCTGCGTTTTCTTAGAGAATAGCACAACTGGACTGAATTCAAGGAGAGCGTTGAGTGCGATTAACATTCGTGGAATGGGTGAAATACGACATAGATATTAGATAAACTATTGTAATTTTGCTTTTGGCTCAAAAACTCCAAACTATAGCAATCTACTATCAGAATTTGTTCTTAATCCAATAAAAACCGAACTGAAAAGAATTAAACTACACTCTAGTTTAATTATTAATTAAGAAAGTAGTTCTTACTCGTAACATCTTAAGCTTCTAAAGCCTTTTTAGTACTCAAGTTTTTTAGTGGTTTCAACTATTCTTTTAACTGTGATGATGTTCTTAAACTAAAGGCAAAATCAAATCATTTTATAAAATCTACTAGAACTTTACTTGCGAATCGTCTGGTGTTGAGTTATACCAATACTTGCTCTTCCTGAACATGTCCTTTTGAGCTCTCGGGCACGTTAAAATCATGGCGGTAAGACACTTCTTTGAAGAGCGATATGATTTGTATACTACACAAATAGTGTGTGTAATAAACAAGGCATATTGCTCGCCGAAAAGATGGTCGATGCGGCCGAAAGGTTCCGAAGTGACGACGGCGGCGTAACGGAAGACGCTGAGCTGAAAGGCCTCCGACAAGGTAAACCAATGACCTGGTGAGAGTCGCGAGACGCACAGGACCGGTCGGCATGACGACACTTGAGGGAGGCCTATGTCCAACAGTGAATTGGTTATTTTTGGATAATTTTATACTTTCTCATGGGCGATAAATCTTTGAAATGATGCAGCAGCCATCCAGATTTTGTCGGTTTTTTTCTTCTCGATCCCACCTACATACTACAGAATATATAGGTACATTTATAATTTGCATCATCCATTCCAACCCGTTACCTACAAATAAAACCATAAACTAAAAATAAAACACTAAGCACCTAAAAAGTACAGTCGGCAACAAACGTGACACGTGACACTTGGTACAATCACGCACGCAAGTCGTCACGTCGTCCCTACACGTCACGCCTGTAATACCGCGCTTAAATAACACCTGAAACGCTACTCGTGCGACGAAACGACCGATGTATATCTACAGCCTTTTAATTTAAGTCCCTTAAGTGACGCAGCAATGGTTTTAGTCCAAAGTTATTTGAACACAGTCGTGTCTTTCTGTGAGAAGCGCTGAATTATTTTGTGACTGAAAATTTTAGGCGTTTCGAAGTTCGAGTTTGTGCAAACGTCATGGATGGCGTAATGGTAAGGCGTTTGGCTGCTGTCATGCGTGTCCCGGGATCGATTCACGCGCGGAACAAATATTTGTTTGGCCTATAGATAGTTGTTCCGGATCTGGGTGTCGTGTGTTGATGTGAGTTTATATGTTTATGAACGCTGTCATTGAATGATTTTACCTATGTTAAAAAAAAACCTACTATACATGAAGGATTCCTAGTGTGGGGACACGCTTTTGTTTTTAAAAAGAAAAGAAAGAAAAGTTTAAGAGACCAGAAAATTTTATCAATGGAGACCTATATTTAGAGAAAATATCGGTTAAGTTCGGCTAAATAAAATTAAAAAGATCGAAATGCTTTGCCAGGCAGCAGAGGGCCGTTACATTTTCTAGAAACGTTCCACTAACAGCTTCATTAATTTAATGCGAAGTTATTTTATTCCATACAAGTTATTTGCTTGTGAAACATTTTAGATACTTAATATTTGACTAGCGTAGAACATTAGACCCCTAACACATTGCCATCAGGCGTAGTTCATAAATTATGTTCAACGTATGAGTCCCTACGGCACAATACACGATGTGCCTACATAAAGGCTAAAGGCACTACAAAACGAACTACAATCTTACGCTCCAAATAAAAATAAAACTCAACTGCAACAAGGACGGAGCAAATAATCTCATCGCATCCCCCGCATAAATACTTGCGAATGGCCCATTGTCCTGCCTGTAGGCCATTCGGCCTTCGGCATAAAAATCCTTGCAATCAAAGTTACCTCCACTTAGTACCCCAGTCACATCAATATTATATCGCATGGATTTCAGTCTTTATGTCCCACTCAAGCCGAATGTACCAAACGGGACATTGTAAGTAACGGCTCTTTAGCTATTCGGCCCACGCCGCTCCGCTCAGCAATGTGGACACAGCCTAAACTATTATATTATTCAAATATGGCCGTATCGCAGGCCTTTTGAAGTTTTAAGACGAAGGACGATTGTGTACAGTTTGGGACAGATTCACGAAAGAATTTCTTTTGCTTGTTATTTTATCTTCAAACTGAAGTATTCTGAATTGTTATTTTTTATATCGTACCTTTCTTCGTTTGACTTTAATTCCAGTATGTAAAGGTTATACAGTTCAGTTCAGTGAGTTTCTTGAATAAATACGTTCTTCGTTTTAGCTGCTATTGTAGGCTAACTTTGTAGCTATAATATCTCTGATTGCTATCATTCATAAGCATTCGACTGACTCGTGTGCCCGCAGGCGTAGTGTGATAGGCCGTCCTACAACCAGTTGTTTGATATTTAAATAAAGTACTCAAATGAAGACATCGCTTTTATTTCTTTATTTTGTTTGAAATGGAATATATTTTTTACGGAATAGCTTTTT
Organism: Leucania comma; assembly: GCA_958295575.1. NCBI lineage: Eukaryota > Metazoa > Arthropoda > Insecta > Lepidoptera > Noctuidae > Leucania > Leucania comma. The sequence goes on from OY282463.1 coordinate 25,768,457, forward strand.
ACAGGTTTATATTTAACTTGCAATGTTTGCTAAAGGCAATTTTTGCAAATTGATTTAAAAAAAAAATCCACTGTATTTTTTTTTTAAATTGCGGATTCGTCCAATCTACTACGCTGCTGATCATGGCTGGCTGAAAAAAAAAAACTATAATTAGTAACGATATAATTATTCAGTATAGTTGGAGGTTTATGAAACAATAACATAAAAGTGAATTGATTCAAAAATTCATTATGACTTGACGCTAAGCAGACACTTTCCGCCTATTTTGTTTAGACGGGAAATCAATGAATGACGTCTCCCGCTCTAATGCTTAGCGGGAGGGCGTGTCAGATTTTTACTGAGCGGATATTTGTTTTACCTATGTAACTTAGAAGAAAATGGATTAGCCGCATCGCAGATGTAGCGCGGCAATCGCACGTTTGTACTCGTATATAACCCATCGTGTTTAAGCTTTTTGTAATGGACACATACATTCAATGTAGTGCAAGTCAAGTAGTGACGTCGTGGCCACTCTCGATCCGTCCCAGGGGACGACTAGATGTAATTCTTGAATTGTTCCTTTTACTGATAATTTGGTTGTTTAATTTATAAATCCGAATCCCTAACTATACTCCATCTGTATAGATACTTAACTAAACGTATTGATATGGATCTTTATTAAAAAAAAAAATCGCATAAAAAATAAACAAAAATTATTTTAACTTTAGTTAATTACCTAACATCGGTTTAGGTAAATAACTAATATTGTAAAAAAAATTAGATACAATTTTTAGACAAAAGACGTGTAAACATTTTGTTTGTGATTACGTTTAGTTAAGTAACTAAACAAATGGAGTATAGTTATTCTATTGAACACCTCAATGTTATGAAGAAAAAAATATTTAAATTTTATTTTAATATGACTAGAATTCATTTTGACGCTGAAAATTATTCTTGAATATTTAAAAGAAAATGATTGATACTAATTTCTTCGGTCAGAGATAATTAAGTTTTAAAAGAAAAATATTTTTGTGAAAACACGACGCCTAGTCTTTACATTAACAATGTTTACCTATCTCGTCCAATAAACTTAATTAGTTTTTTTTCAGATTATGTCTGCTTCTGAATTGTGCCTAGCAAGAAAACGTATTTTTTTCATATTTTTTTACACGATTTATTTTCTTATTTTTTAGACAAAATCTCGAGCTGTTGTGCGAAAGGTCTGAGGGTCTACCAGGAGCTCTTAAAGCGATCTTTTTGACGCCCTGAATTGAACTGTTAAAGTGGTGTTATACACCGTTAAATTTTGTTTGTTTAAAACCCGCGGAGGGTCGATTAGGTACATGAAACTATCTATTTGTAAAGATAAAAATGAAAAATAAAGTAATTTTTCTTTTAAATTAGAATTAATTTACGCATGTACGAAATTGATTGCTTTGAGTAAACGTCAGCTGATCGAGGCCAATGAACTGTAGGTAGATAGTACGCAACGACCGACAACTCCCTACAAGGTCATTGACTCGTTTACTTAAAGAAATTAATTTCGTGCATGCATATATTAATTCGAGTTTTACAAAAAAAGTATTTTTAATTTTATCTTTATAAATCGATAGTGTTCCATGTACCGAATCGATCCTCCACGGGATTAAAATGACCAAAATTTAACGGTGTATAGTTTGTATAGCTGTATCCCTCTTTCTCGCTCGCACGATTGTTACTTTAACACGTCATGATAAGTCCCATGGTAATCGACTGGCTGGTTTTAGTGCATGGAATAACAATCATGACATAGGTTTAATATGTAGATAGATACACATGTAAAAGTATCAATGTTGCAACCAACTAACCGTTCAACTAAATAACGGCCTAAATGATATTCAACCAATGCGTCTAAACAGACATTTAATGACATACAATAGGGCGGACTCCGGCTCAGAAAGGTTAGCTTCGAGAGAGATGACGGGGGCTAGAGTGAGCGAGCAAATAGAGCAAATGCAGGCCCCGTCATCTCCTTCAAGTTAGGTTCCTTTAATTTTTTTTTCAGTAATATAGCCTCATTAGCTCCGTCGGCTTATATTAAAGATTTTTTTTTTAATCCAGAAATGGGTTCAAATCATATAACATATCGAAATTATGTTTTTTAGATGAAGTAAATTACAGAACTGACATACATCCAAACCCAACACTATTCTCAGAGCTTCCGAGCCAACTTCACCCTAGCCTTACAGTTCTCGACTCGACTAGTCGTCAGTCAGAGACTCAGTCTAAACAATATTATCGTGTATATTAATGAACACGTCTCTTTGCCGCGTATTTGTTAGCGGAGCACAGGTGTGTATCATTTGTTTCCGTGATTACTATGCTAGCCATCTTGGCACAGTACGAAGGATGAGCGGTAGCGGGGAACGAGGGAGAGGTTTACATAGGGTCAATGTGAACAGCGCTGCGGGATTGTTCGAACAAGTTACCGTGGCCCTGGAACGTAAAGGGTAACTAAAGCCTTTACCTAGAACTTCATTCAGAGCTTCATTCACTTACTGTTTGCTAGTTATTTCATGAAAAAATAAAAGAGGTATACGTCCAACAAAAATTCGCGAGTTTGCTGGCTTGTTTCCGTATTTCTGCTATTTATTTTTACTGAAAATGATAAAACAATTTGATCATGAACATCTATTATAAATAAAAAACATTTATTTATAAATTCAATGTTAAAATGAATACAGTTGTTTATTTACCTGAACTAGGGTGAACCTGTGCTTCAGGCTAGACAGTGCTTAAATCCAAAAAAAAAAAACACTGAACATAACTAATTACAAAAACTGAATTAAATTTAGAGTCACGGCGTGTATTGATTTCTTAGGGTACTCATAGTTGTCAGAAAGTAAAACTCATATGTTTTACGTTGCTTAAACAGTCTAAGCAACGTAACAAATCGTCTTCCTGTAACTTGGACCACAAACGAGTTATCCCGGTAATTTACTTTCCGTCTTATGTGGAAGCTTTATTGTAAGTTATGGCTCACGTGGATATAACGAATCGTGAAATTAAAATCTTGATTTATATAATGAGATCAAAGGAGTTACATGGAACCTGAACAAAGGAGTATGCCCAAAAGAAAAAGCTTTCATTATCTACAGAAGTACCAACCTAATAAATCAGAACTGAATTATTAGGGTTCCTTTGACATATGGGATTATGTTTCAATTTTTCATTTCATCATTTCAGTTCTCGGCTAATAATCTATTCTACATTTCTATATTGTAATAGATACACCTGCCAAGAATATTAAACCCCCCTTTAATCTTAATATCAAAATAACTCTGCAGCCTTACAGCCTATATTCATCAGAACCCATCAAATAATACGCCCTTTAGCAGTTATACCTCAACTTAGCTTTAAACCCCATTGTGTCCCCCATTGTGTGGACCCCTTTCAGTCCCACCTCAACTCTTATGCCATGTACCGGACAGTCCCCAACTATTATTTTATTCAAATTCTCCCTATTGTGACCAAAACCGCTTACTCCATGAAAAGGCAAGTGAAATGAGAGGACAATATAACCCTCTCCCTTTCACACGGGCAATTTATGCTTATAAAAACTTTGCGGAAATGGAAAAGAAGTACAAAGAAAATATCTTTTTTTTTTCTGTTAAGATCGTTTAGCGTCTGTTAAGGATTTGGTATACGTTGGTTTGTATTTTTTTACTTTGATTCGTTAAAATTGTCGTTCGATGTTCTTGTTTTTTTGTTAAGGTGTCTTTTTTAGAAGTTAGAATATCGGAACGAACACCTCTTTTTAGTAAGTAGCATTTTTTGCTGACTATAGCTATAAAAACTATTACTACCAGCCTGCACCGTCGTAAGATGATTATATGATATGAGAGGCAAAGGACCATGCCCATTAGTAAAGTCAGGCAAGTATAAAAAAATATTCCATTTTCACCGAAAATACATAGTAATTAGGTGCTATAAGTGCTTTGCCTAACCTGTAAATTATTTATTTTCAAGTCTTATTTAAAACCAAATTTCAGGAAACACGAAAAATCATCATAAATTCATATCGTCTTTTTCTTTTACTTTGATCTTTCCACAAGTTTGTGGAAATGGACAGGGTAAAATAAAATTTATTATATAAAGGTTAAACACGTGTAAGAGTAGACACGTGTTAAGTAAATACAATTCCTTGAAGGCGAAGTTGTTCTGGAGTCTGGATCGAAGACAGCAGAGTTACAAAGTTCCATTCACTATATGCAATGAATGAGTTTAGTGTACTGGAATAATGCGAACACCTCAGCACACAGTAGTCTAGAAATGTTTATATATCATTAATATAGTTAAGTTCCAGTCAGATTATAATTTAGGTGTCTTCAAGGCTAGAGTGAATAGACTGCAATAAACTAGTGCGATGACCAGCATCCACTATTGCACTCACTTTTTTTTTAATTAGCCTCTAATTTCCCACTGCTGGACAAAGGCCTCCCCCAATTCCTTCCAGGGAAGAGGTGGCGAGACGACCTGGATGCTTACCGCAAGGGCTGGTTCGAGGTGGCCCGAGAGAAAAATACCAGCTTATCATTAAAAAAAAATTGGATAAAAAAGGGTAATCATTCGGGTAAGTTCGGCCGAGTCGAGGCGACAATGAAAAAAATAATAATAATGAAATAAAGTTTTCACGCTTAATAATTTTTCGTTTTAAGTGCAAGGGTCTCACAAACACTCCGGAATCGTTAACCATTTTTCAGGCAGTTCCGATCCATATCGGAACGTCGGCCAGTCAATAAATCGCCACAACGGTCCCAGGGGGCGCTGAAGGGAGATCGAGATAATCACCATGCTTCGCTGATGGACGGCTTTCCTGTAGGAAATGTTATCTTGAGATTACGTGTTAGTTTGGTCCTTCATGTGTAACGAATGGTAAAATATCCGTAAAATCGCTACCTATTTAAAAAAAAAAACCTCTTTCATATTTTATACTAGGTTTTCCTCAAGGTTCGATTCTGTGGCCTACAGCCACAAGGATTGTTTTTTCAGAGTATAACAGAAGCCGATTCAGGACCATGCCTGCTAGGGCTGTGGGAACGCTTGAAAGAGTGACCGTAGTCCTAGAAACTAGAAAAGGTGAACTGAAGGACACAGAATGGTTTTAGTCAGTAAATATCTGACACGCCTTTTCGTTTCATCCTAGAGCATTCATTGGATGAACCCACTTAAAAAAAATCGATTCAGTAGGTAAGTACCTACTGATTTGATTTTTTTTAAGTCACCAGAGCCAGAGATCGTTTTTATAATAATAATAATAAATTTATTTCAAGTACCAAAGACTCATTTCAGTTACATAAACAAACAAAAAAACGATCCTGCCTACCTTACTCCGTGATAAACTGAATAGTAATATTTTTTTTAGATCTGTTCAACTATATTATGTTTCTGAAACACCATTCAATATTGGACTACTTAAGAGAATTAAATCCATTACTTTCTCTTCAAAACATCTTCAAAACATATGTACCTATCAAAGATACTACTATATACAACTAATGCATGAATGGACATTGACTTTATCCAGTACTGTACAATGTGACACCGCTTCTGTGACTTTGAAAACAGTCCTAGTTCAGTCCCAGTTAGCATTGAACAGCGTGGCTGTCCTATTCAGAACTGTGTCCGGGTTTGTCCTACAATCCGCTTTGGCGAAGGCTCTCAAAGGATTAGTATTCTTCTACTCAATCCGCTTTAATCTTTTTCGCCATTTTAACGGTATTGCTAACTGAAGTCGGAAGTCACACTTTGACAGAGTTTAAAAAATTGAATTGTTCGAAATTTGGTCGTTTAACGAATCCGCTTTGTGCTTAAAGACGTTTGGAATTTGCACTTATAATAATAATAATATCCATTTATTTCGTGTGTGTCAGTAACAATACCTGGTGTATAGTTTTTTTTTTTCTATACTTTAGCAGGTGTTGAGCACCCCAAACTACTTGTAGGACAAGATGGCCAATTATACTGTAATTAGTAACAAAATCTGTAAGTCGTTTGTATTTTTCCTTTTATAATGACCCAATTTTTAAATAAACACAAACAAAACAGAAAGCTCGTAATTAAAGCAGCAATAATAAATTAATGGTACCAATTTTTTTTTGTTATTTTAAGTCGACTCAGACTTTAAACTTACCTAAATGGGATTTATTTTTAGTTTTGCATTAACTTTCTAAGAAAAATCTAAATATTTTTTGACTTGCGTTTGACCACTATCTCACCTGATGGTAAGCGATGATGTGGCCAACGAAGGACCACGCTTGCCTAGAAGTAACCTTAAATATGTCGTTGGAGTACGGAAGCTAGAGAACGAATGAATGTACGAGTTAAATAACACATGTCACTTTGACAGAATCAGAGCTGACGTTTTCACGAGCCAAACAGAGAATAGTTCCGACCGCAGAGGAGCGAGGTCTTTTTGTCTGTTGGCTACTGTGTGAACAACATCTAGTCCGGGAACTGTTTCACGGCTCGTTGTGAAGTGAAAACTTAAAACTTGAATCTTAATAAATCAGTCGTCGCCCACAAAACAAGATCCCTGGAAAAGACTTCCACTGTGATCGGCCTCCTCATCCGACATAATATTTTCCCACTTTTCGGTAAAGGCCAACTTCTTCCAGGTATTCATTCGCGAGCCACCATTTAATTTTTTAAGAGGATTTATTCTTTATAGTATGTAAATAACGGTTATGTTAACCTGTAGAAACATTTCATTAAAATATTTTTACCTACCTATTAATCGAGTATTTAATTGCCCCACTCACAGAGCAATAATTATCTGAATCCATACCTTTAATCTAGGCAGCTTTGTATTTTCTGACGTTGTTTCAACCCCCACGTGTGGGTGAAAATTCAATTACCCCGTCCAATATAGAGTTAATTAAATACCTACATGTACAAGTTACATTTGATAGGTAGGTAATAAACTTGATATATAGGCATTTAATAAAATATTTACCCCACCTTGATTTGCATAGAGCAACATGCCCTACACGGTATATTTATATATGCGTTAACAGTAATTAAGTTGCTGTATGCGCATTGCCCTTTAAAACGGTTGCGTGATAATTAAGGTTTTCACTTATTCTGTAGAATTTTACAAATCCGAAAAGTTCTGGAGTGACGCAGTATTGGAAAGCCTCCCAAAAAGTGGATTGATGATCTGGTGAGAGTCGCGGTAAAACGATGGATGTGAGACGCTTAGTGCTTGTTTATGGAGACGCGGCGCGCTGGGCAGTCGTCGCTCATTGCCATAATTATGTTTGTGATTGCGCGTGCGATGACACGGCCCGCTGCTGCAATATACGACGAACGCCCAAAGCGCCGCGTCTCCGTAAACAAGCACTTAAGATCATTGTGGCAAACCTTGGGGAAGCCTATTTATACCCAACAGTAGACGTTTTTGGCTGAAGTAGAGATAATATTAATGCATGTTACTAAAAGTGGACAAAACCTTGGCGAAACTTCATGATGTTGGGAATGACGATGCAAGCAAAAGAAAAAATTTATTGATTTACGTAAAAAAAAGCAGCACTTAACCTAAAAGACATCTACATAAATTGTATCAATACTGGCTGCGTAAACGCATCATAGTTACAAGACATAACAAAGGCTTAGGCCGTGTATACGGAGACGCGGCGCGTTGGGCGTTTCGTCGTACATTGCAGCAGCGGGCCGCGTCATCGCTCGCGCAAACACAAACATAAATGGCAATGTACGACGGACCGCCCGACGCGCCGCGCAACGCGCTGCGTCTCCGTAATCGAGCACTTAGGGCTTGTCCAGAAAGGGCGAATCACGCGCGAGTCGAGGGTCTGGCGTTATGCACGCGATTTACGCGCGTATTTTGAATTCGCGCGATGCTTGTGGACGCGATGTATTCGTGCCTAGTATCTCAATAGCGCGCGAATGAATTCGCGCGAAACGTTTCGCGACGAATTCGCTTCTTCTGGACAAGGTCTTAGGCTTTAGCTGCGTCACTACCCCCCGCTCCTCATACCGTCGCCATTTTAATACTTCTAAGGAGGCCATTACCAAAAAACACAGCAATTTATCAACAAATACATCTACAGAATGTCGCTGAATTCCTTTAAATCCAAGCCCCATTATTATTCCGCTTTGCCCACCACAAGGGTAATTTGCGTAATCCCCGGGTGATTTTTTAAACTTCTGGAAAAAAAAGTGTGTCATTTGAATTTTTGTCACCGCATATTTTTATGAATCCATAACGCTAAACATGAAGTGCGACAAGAAACGGTGGTCAATTTATAAAAGCCAAGGGCAAAGATACAGATTATTTACGATAGTAATGTACTTTTATTGCAATCGTATCTAACTAAGTACTTGTAAATATTTAATAACTGGCATCAAACTTTTTTTAAGTTGGGAAATCATCAAATAACTTCTTCATTTCTGGGTGACTTTTCCTGACTTAAAACTAACTGTATTCCTTCCGATGCCCTTTGCGTCCCAGAACCACGATAACTCTTTCGACCATCCTGCAGCTCAACTAGCATCATACTGCAGTATTATTTAAAAAATTCATCATCATCATCATTTCAGCCGAAAGACATCCACTGTTGGAGATAGGCCTCCTCCAAGTGTCGCCACAATGAACGGTCCTGTGCGTTTTGCATCCACCGGATTCCCGCAACCTTTACCAGGTCATCGGTCCACACAGGCCAGTAGGCCTTCCAACGCTACGTCTTCCGGTACGTGCCCGCCATTCCAGAACCTTCCGGCCCCAACGGCGATCCGTTCTGCGAGCAATGTGCCCTGCACATTACCACTTAAGTTTGGCAATTCTTCGTGCTATGTCGGTAACCTTGGTTCTCCTGCGGATATCCTCATTCCTGATTCGATCACGCAAGGAAACTCCGAGCATAGCCCTTTCCATTCCAATTACTTGAACGTAATCAATATCATTCTCTCGTCATTTTACCGATTTATTTGTGATCGGTGCAACTTGTCTTCTTTTTCCATACTTTTTTATTAGTCCTCATATCAATAATCCCCTTTCTGGGCTGCCGCATAGTTCGAACAGGTCACCTGAAGGAACATGGAGAATTTAAGTAAATAAAAGTCTTACACTACCTCTCGCTTCAAAAGGAGCGGAAGAAGATAGATTTTTTATAAATTCCTACATAAATAAAAACCTCCTCCTCCATAAAAACTCTTGTTTGAAGATGTCACAAGTAGAAAACTTATGACATCTTCAAACAACATAGCATGATGTTGTTTCATTCAAAGGCCTTACCTAAAACAAAACCCTTGCAGAACTCCACGGCAATATCAAAAATATTTAGCATTTTCCCAAAAGCAGCCCGATCGCTAATCCAGCCATTATGCCCGTCGCTGACGACCGTAAATTAAGGGGCTTGCACAATAAGCACAGAGTTTGTCATCCTGTCCAAGGTGTGCCAAGCTTTGCGCCAATTTGTAAATACCTCACTAATAGGGACCAAGACAAACACGTCGGGTAGTGTGAAAGTGTCAGTATGTTCCGTGTTGATTCGTAGGTGTCTGTCTGCTTGTTTGTTCATGAAGTTCAGAAGTTTGAGGAGTGTGGTATAGGGGTTGACAGATAACAACAAGTGTAGGATGAGGAACAAGAGTTAGCGAGTTTCAGTTTTTGAGTCATGTTGATGACGGTTATAAGGAAATTGAGTTAAACAGCAACATAAATATTTTATCTTATAAAACGTCAAGAGCTAGTGCACGGTCCCAATTGGTTGTCTCCTATGGAGAAGAGCGGGCAAGAAACCTCATAGTTATTCTTTAAAAACAAATGATTTTACAATATTTCCATATTACAAAAAGTGTCGTCCAATAAGCCACGCGGCGGCTTTGTGCTACCGATTCACTCGTTATTCCTTTGTAGTCATCTTTGAATTTTGTCGAAAATCTAATTCAGTATAAGCGAACAAGTTCTTGTTCAAAAATTCGCATAAAATACGGTGAAAAGTCACTTTAAACGTGATGCTAATTGTACTCTTTGCCGTATCTCTGGCAGTTTTGCAAAAATAATGAATAGCAATTTCTCTGTGCTTCTCTTCATGTGTGACTTGGCTTGCTTTCTCTTTCGATTTACGTGAGGAATTGTTAACACAGAGTGCACTTTATTTTCAGAAGACTTCATTCAGCTGCTAAGAGTTCTCTCTAACTGTGGAAATTTTCAGTTTCTTTTTACTTTACCGTGTTGATATTCCTTTGTGCACTAGTTTTCAGTACAGCAACAAACTTTGTAGCATATCTTAGTCATATTTTTTGCTATATGGTTTATTAGCTTCTGATTTGCCTTAATGGGAAAGATTTTTTTTCCTGGGAACTTTCTTCTGGGTTAAAAAGCATATATCCATTGTGATATATTAGGATATGATCTGCCAAACATCGAAATCTATTCAAATATTTGAGGGTAAAAGAGTAACAAAGATGCACACATAAATACAAAACACCTTTATGTTATCAGTGTGATGAAATTATCTCTATTCCTTACCTTAGCTTGAAACGATTTATCCTTCTATCAGTCAGAGCACTCAATCAAAATCTCAATCATATCCTGCTAGTACCCAATAACATTTTAGATGATATTGCTATAAACATGCCCATGATGGGCTGCCCCTAATAGCCATATAATGTTATAAATGTGTACTAATAAGGGGATTGACTGACCCACCCCTGGTATAATAACTTAGTCGATTCTTACGACCCCCATGGGGAGCCATGAGGTATGTCTTCTGTTTATAAAAGGGAATTAAGTTGGATCGCAGATGGCATGGCAGAATAAATTACTTGTCATAAAATATTTGTTGAGCGTGCTTAAACCACTATTACCATTAAAGTCCGTAATCAAACAAACTGTCTCGTTTAGTAAATGACGAAACTGACATTTGTTTAAAAATTTTGAGGAAGAGATAAGAATTTTGGATAAAAAAATATTGACTAACCGTCCCTGCAACATAAATTTCTTATGTTCCGGCAAAAATCTCTACAGACACAACCCAAAACCGTCCTAAGATGTCAAAAAATATTCCCAAAGCACTACAACGAACAAATACATTTGACCCACTGACACGATTCTATTGGCAAGCCAAGGAATCCCTTTATTGCTTATACGGAGCATATCCAACGCGAGTGTACGTGAAGTCGTCTAAATAAAATTCCAGGGGATTTCTCACGCTTCGCTGTCATTTATTAAAAAAAAATCAATTTGTGGAATTACGAATACATTTTGAGTGGTTTTAGAGGCAAGGTAGGAATATACAGTGGGGTTGACGCTTTTAGAAAGTTGAAAATGCTAATGGGAATAAATGTCGTTCCAGAGTATGAAACCATTGTGCTGTTCTCAGAACATTCTCCAAAAGCAAAAGACCATTGCCCAAGAATTTAAACAAAGAAATATGGAGTTTTGTTCTTATCTGGAAAATATATTAAGAACAACAAAGTTCCACATCACCTGAAAGCTGGGGCCGTTAAAAAAATCATCTCCATAAAAGTCCGAAAGTAAATTCCGACGGGAATTGTATACCGAAGTTTTTGGCGTCTCTTTTATTGTTTGAAAAGTTGGAAGTCGGAATGGAAAGGCGAGGAAGCATAGTCGATTCAAAGTAGTTGTTATGGCGCACAGCGTGGGGCCGGTTTTCTTTAAAAATCTTTTTCCTATTTCTTAGCTATTTGCTCTTCCGTTGAAATGTCTGTCATCGTTTGATATCAGTTAAACGCGACTTTTTAATATTTCCTTACTTATTATAAATCAAATTCCCCCAACGGATCTGACTGTCTCTGTGAACGTGATGAACTCAGAAACTACTGACCGGATTTTCATGCAGTTTTTGTCAATAGACAAAGTGATTAATGAAGAAGGTTTAGGTGTATAATACATGTATTTTGTAGTAGAAAATCCGAGAATTTCAAAGATTTCTAACACACGTACGAAGCTGTATCGCTAGACTAAATATTATAAAGAGAAAAGATTTGAATTTTTATTTCTATCAAAAGTTACTGTTGAAATTTAAAAAAATCTTTATCCCTTTACGTCGGATAAATCCGACAGACACTCTCGCGGTTATTCGGCCAGGGTCGCAATATCGTGGACGAGATGGATCTCGTCAGCTCTTCTTTTATCTACATGAATTGAAGAGCTAAATGCACGACCCTGGCGCATAGGACATAATAAAAATAATAAAGCTTTATTTATTCCCCACAAACATTAGTACACAAAATAAACATTAGATAATAATCAATTAAAAACAATTCGGCAAAAAAAAATAACATTCGTTTCGTTGTTTCTTAAAAATTAAGTAAATTTACCTGCTTTATTACTTTTAAAATAACTAGTGCTATTTACAATACCACATTAAAAAGTACAAGATTAAAAAGTAAAAAGCAATTGATTTATTTTAAAAGTAACACAAAAAAATACAAACTCACCTAGAGAAGACTACAAGAACCGGCGAATAGGACGCGAAAACATAAAAACGCTTTTCACATGCTCTAATTCTATTCCATCAATGCTTTTGCTAATAGCGGCACTTGAGACAGTTCCTTACATTAAATCTTATCCTCTAATCCACTAATTCCATAAACAATATCTCATTTGCCTCCACACGAACCTCAGCGTTTCGCATTCAATTACCTGCATCTGAGGAATGATCGTCATTGTGAAGACAAGATTCGTCTCGTTTCGCTATGGCGTCCTTTTCCGGTTCGTTTAACGCGATGGGCTCAGGATTATTCTCATTAGACGTAATTTGTTTCTCTTGGTAAGCTTCTCGCTTGACAGTTATGACGAGCATCTATTTCAGTAATGGCACTAAAATTGGACGACTGAGTTGTAATTGGGAATGTCATGTGAAATGTCTAGGCGTGGCGATGTGGATTGATGAGATATATACCTAATTACTTTTCTAGTCATTGAATTGTCTTAGTTTTTTTTTTTTTTTTTTTTTTTTTTGCTCTCAATACCAATTATTGTATTTATGTAATATGCTAAATTGTATTTATCGATCTATGGTTATCTTTTTTTTTAATGATATATACTAGTGCTTGACTGCAATCCCACCTGATGATAAGCGGTGATGCAATCGTTGATAGTCAATCGCCCTAGTTTATTAGGAGCCTATACACTTTAGCATTGAAGACACCTAAATTAAAATCGGATGGGAAGACTGCTGCAGAAAAAATTGTTCCAATCTTTCGATGTACTCGGTACCTATAAACGACGAGGCGAAACGCTTAGTCCGGACCGTAAAGGTTTCTTCCTAATAAAAATCAAGTTCATCTAATTTATTATTTACACCTCTCTCAGCAGTCTTCAAGTTTATTTATTAATTTTTCTCTTTTAATTAAACTAATTACGTAATTCTGTTTTGTTTCAGGTAAATCAACGTTCTACTACGATCAAACGATCCCTTTTCTCAAAGGAATGGAATAATTTAAACATCAAGTAGATTTGTGATATTTTAAAGAAGTCTTTTACTAGAAGCTTACAAGTTGAATAGCTTAATAAGCCTACTGGGCTTATTAAGCTATTCAATTTGTAAGCTTCTAGGCTACGGACGCGTCACTTCATAGACGCGTATTCATCACTATAAGTTTTTTTTTACGCCTGCGTATAAAGGTATGAAACTCTGTAGACGTCGTACTGTCGTATCCTTGAAGGTGAGGTTTTACGTCTATTTTTACCCGACTGCGCCAGAAGGAGGGTTATGTTTTTCGAGAGTATGTATGTATGTTTGTATGTATGTATGTATGTATAATTGTTTGGCACGCTCTGCAGCCTGAACGGCTCGATGGATTTTAGCTTGAGAGGTGTCGTTAGATTTGTATTTACTGTGAAAGTGACACTGGGTATATCAAAATAAAAAAAAAACAAAATGGCGGATTTTTGGCGCCAAATTCAAATATTTGGCACGCTCTGTGGCCTGAACGGCTCGATGGATTTTAGTTTGCGAGGTGTCGTTAGATTTGTAATTATTGTGAAAGTGATATCGTAAAAAAATAAAACTAAAAAAGTAAAAAATAAAAAATGGTAATTTAAAAAACTAAAAAACCCGACTGCTTTTCTGAGCATTCATGAAAAAGCCCTAAAACAAGAAAGTCGTTGTAGCAGTCGGGACCCATTCTAGAAAGTCAGCCGTCTAGTCAGTAGATCTATGATGTAATGGGTCCCGACTGCTACAACGACTTTCTTGTTTTAGGGCTTTTTCATGAATACTCAGAAAAGCAGTCGGGTTTTTTAGTTTTTTAAATTACCATTTTTTATACAAGCTTTATTTTAGTTTCATCTGTCTCGATGTTTGTGATCAAATCTTGCAAATTAAATTTGATCCACTTCCCGGTTACCGATTGAGCTATAATTTTGCATCCATGTTTAAATCAGATGACAATACAAAATTATTATAACGTGGAGCTGATCTGATGATGGAATCGAAAGGCGTCCATAGGAACTCGTTAGTTAGACGACACAACCCCATAGAGTTTGGATTCGTTTGATTCGTCTTGACGAGTACTTTGGTGCTAGATGGTAAGCAGGGTCTGATGACGGAGCTAGAAGATGGCTATAAGAACTCGGTAATAAGCGTAATAAAATATTGTGTTTGAGCTTTTTAGAATGATCTTGATGAGTATTAATTAGGTATATACCGCGCTATAAAAGCTTGCTATGAAAAAATGATTTTCATTGAAAACTTGTTTAACATAAATTGGTACTCGAATTGTTTTTGAGGTAATGTCAAGTCTAATGTGCACAAAAAAATCAAGTTGTCTCGAACTACTCAGTTTAATAATAAAAGCATTTTTTGAAGGAAATCATCCAATGACTTCTCCTGCTCTAAGGTGAAGCGCGAACCGGGACGGCGTGTCAGACTTTTACTAATTACAACCCCTCCTGTGTCCTTCAGCCGCCCTTTGCGTTCTAAGACAACGGGTTTGCTTTTTAGAAATTCCCAGTGGTCCTATTGGACATCAGCCCTGCTGGGGCTATAGGGCTTTGCTGATATCTCTTTGAAGCACGCATCGATCACTACGTGCAGTCAACGACTCAGGCCGGACAGCGAACTACCCCTTGTTCGTCCGCACGCGCCTGCGCCTGTAGTGACCGGAGATTACATTCCGACTCCCGACGCACGCGTCGCAGGGACAATAATAGCCTACGAAGATTATTTCGCAGTTGTACCTTTCAATGTCCCTTGGACATCATTATGAATGGGTGTTTAACCTTACCATGATATCAGGAATGTGTGGTATAGAAGAAGAACGTAACGTGTTTTATGAAATTCTTTTTTTTTCCTTTTTAACTGTACCCACACTAAAAACAATTCTGTATCGTGGATGCGTTCATAAACATATAAACACACATACACAAGACCCTAAACACTTATCTGTAGGCCATACAAATATTTGTCCCGTGCAGGAATCGAACTTGCGACACGCAGCGTAACAGTCCATCGCTCAACCACTGCAGCAACAGTGCCATCAATTGATTGTGTTACATAAACCAAACGAATGACTTAACATCAATTCCATAAATTTCTTTGAACAACCAACGTAATTTCTTCGAAGTACCTTCGAATATGTAATCGGCGGCAGCGATCTCTCTCGCCGGGCCTTGGTTCAGGCCATGGTCCGTAGTGAGGAGGGATGGCAGGCGGTCGCCTCCTTCTGCGAAGCAGTAATGCTAGCAAAGGAGGAGGCCGACCGCATCAGGCAGAGGCAACGGGGCGCTCGCCCCAGCCGCCGCCGGGATTCCGATCCCGATTTCCGGCCACCGTAGGCGCGGGCTTGCGGACGGCGTGCAATGGGTAGCACGCTGTCCGATCGTCCGGTAACCGGCCGGACCGAGCCCAAGTCGTCGACGGCGCGTTCTGTTCCCGCGCGCCTCAAGGAGCTGTCAGCAAACCGAAGAGGCCCAGCCTGCTAACTGCAGGCAGGCAGGGTTGAAGCCTGCTGGGGTCAAGGGCCGTTTTCTGAGAGGAAGGCTCAGCCCCGGCACTATAGGCAACGAAGGAACGGGGTAGGTTTTTAGTCAGTAAAAGTCTGACACTACTTCCCGCTCCGCCCAAGGGCGGGATTTGTCATTGGATGATTTTACCTACCATAAAAAAAAAAAAAAAAAAACCTTCGAATATGTCATTAAAAAAAATCAAATACACTGAATGCACATAAAGAGGGCTTCAAAATCCGGAATCTTCCTCACCGAATGCCTCCCTCCCAATCTTACAATTACGTGATAAAATTGAAGGCTTTTTTACTCAGTCAAATTCGTTTCACTTAAGCTTCAAAATCTCTTGGGTGATGGTCGAGGCACGAGGCTGCCTTTAATAGGTATTAGGATATATCTTGGAGAACCAGTCCTTGCGCCTCATTCAAACTAATTCAATGTGCTTTGGATTTGTAATTCGAAATCCGGACTGATAAAAGAAATCCTCGATATCTGAAGATTGTACGTGTTACTTTATGTCTTGGATTTTTTCAGTAAGATTTTTTGTAAAAGGAACGAGACTTTTGAAAATATTGGAACATACGAAGATGCAAACATTTTTTAAGATTCCTTTTTAGGGTTCCGTATCTAAAGGGTAAAAACGGGACCCTATTACTAAGACTTCGCTGTCTGTCCGTCTGTCTGTCACCAGGCTGTATCTCAAGAACCGCGATAGCTAGACAGTTGAAATTTTCACTAATTATATTATGTATTTCTGTTGCCGCTATAACAAAAGATACTAAAAACATAATAAAATTAATATTTAAGGGGGGCTCCTATACAACAAACGCGATTTTTTTTTGCCCTTTTTTGCTCAATATCATTAATGGCAACAGGCAGGCACTTGAAATATTCACAAAATACTCAGTCGTATTTTTACTTTAATAATAAATAATAAAATAAATATTTAAGGGGGGCTCCCATACAAAAAACGCCATTTTTTGCCTATTTTGTTGTTTTTCTGTTTTTTACCTAGTCTATAGTACGGAACCCTTCGTGCGCGAGTCCGACTCGCACTTGGCCGATTTTTTGGTCGTTGCCCTACACTAGAATATATTCCTATACCGTGGGTGCGTTCACAAACATGTAAACTCAGATACAAAAGACACTTAGACCCGGAATGACCATCTGTAGGCCATTAGCCATTGAGCACGCCATAATTATAGTTGTAAGTCCCCTTTTTGAGGAGTGGCTGGAAAGACCTCATGGCGTCCTAAGCTTCCGCGTGATGCAGGAGCTCACCGGACATGGTCAGTTCGAGAGACTCCTGCACCGGATTCATGCGAAAGCGACGCCCGGGTGTCACTATTGTGTGGACCGTCTGGAGGACGCGGTGGAGCACACGGTAGAGATGTGCCCCGCTTGGGCAGAGCACCGCTGTATTCTCGTGGGGGCGATCGGCGGCAATGATCTCTCGCGCCGGGCGTTGGTACAGGCCATAGTCCGAAGCGAGGAGGAGTGGCAGGCGGTTGCCTGTTACGGACCGTGATCTTTATATTTTCAAATTATTATTTTTTGCAGTAGCATAGCATAGTATAGCATCAGCCTTATAATACTCCCACTGCTGGGACTCAGGCCTCCTCTCTAGGAGAGGTTATAGGCCGTAGTCTACCACGCGGGCCCTGTGCGGTTGGTGGATGTCACATGTCTTCGAACTTTTGGTTCTAGGACATGCCGGTTTCCTCAGGATGTTTTCCTGACGGTGAAGGAAAACATTCCTTCACCGTTTTGAGAGCAGTGGTGATGAAATAAATTACGCAAAGTAATGCGCCTGGCTGAGTTTGGACCCGCGACCTACAACTCGTAAGTCGGGGCCGTTACCACTCGGCCACCACTGCTCTATAATCAAGTAGTATGTTGATTAAAATATAATTGGCGGGCGTCACACGGATTTATTTACGGAATCCTATTTATTAAAATTCATCTAACCTTATTGTAAACCGCATCAAAATTCGAGACGTAGTTTAGAAAGAGTCAACGGATAAACAGAGATACGGAAAGTGTTTTAGTTTTAGACGATATTATGATTTTTTATAATTTTTGTGAATCTTTACGATTTTTTTTTTAAATATTTGATTTTTTACGATGTTTTTAATGAATTAATGAATTGTTTTATTTATTTTTATGCTAGCTTATTTCTCTAATTTATTATTTGTAAAGTGATTATTGCACTGAAATCGGATCTTAAAAATGTTATATTGCTACATATATATTCATTCAGTGTGTACAATCTTTGGTAAAACTAATAATATAATAAATAAATAGAGGGAAGTTATATCTGAACAAGAACCATAATTACCGCACAAAAGCCACAAAACATTAATTAAACGATTGACGATATCGAGAGGTATAATCCGTGAACCTATTACTCATAATTACAGCACATTAATATTATAGATTTGGGGCTAAACCGTGCTATCTATCACACCGAACTTATGTATTCCGGCGATGGCATTAGCCTGTAATGCCATCTATCTTGACGCTATGCATAAATTATTGCAACACTATGACTAGTCGGTAATACGTCAAATGTATTGACAGAGATATATGGGTTAGATTGAATTTGCATTATTTATTTGCCGTGTCTCTATTTCATAGATTGAGAGGGGTAGGTTAGGGATTTAAGGCGGGTTTCTGAATTGAGTATTTTGAGTTAAGAACGTCTCAAACCATACTTAAATGCCAAATTAAGACAGGTTTACAGGGTAAAGTTTGAGTAATTCTCAACTTCAAATGCTCATGCTTCAAAATCAAAAATCGGACACCTTGAGTTATGCCTTGATTATACGTACCGAGTGAAAGGGCGAGGCAGTAAAAATGTTGCTCGGCCGAGACAGTGATGTAAGCGAGTTGTAGAGATAAGCGCTCGGCCGAGCACTCGGCGCTATGTTTAAACGTACCGAGTATTCAGCCGAGAGCATCTCGCCCGTTTGATACATATGTTTGATCAAGGCACTAGGGTTAAACTGATTTAATTTTTATTTTAATATCATATTCCATGTAGGTACCTAGAGTCACCAATAACTTTGTTGATAGAACCCTAAATAAACGAATACCATATTCGGGTAAGGTCAAGGATATTCGTATAATGACGGTCTGTTTTCCGTTGAAAAAAAAAACGGACGTCTACAAACGCTTTTACACGTTCTTCTCTTCAATTTTGTCCTGTCAGCCGTCACGCTATCACTAACTTGAGAAGCGATCTAAGATCATCGGCAATGATGCACTTGTCGAGCAAAAACTGCAAAGTCTTGAGCATCGATTTATATTTCAGGGAGTTTGCATTGGAATTGCAGAATTTAATTCCACCAAGTTCGTTCCATAATCGGACCACTAGATGTACTGCGTTGCGCCACCGGTAGGTACCTCCTACAAATTGGTGGACATTCCACACATACGTACAAAGCGTTTTGGGAACATTTTATTATGCGTACAGCTAAGGAGTGGAATTTCCTGCAGGATATTGTGTTTCCTGATAGCTATAACCTAAGGGTATTTAAGTCAAGAGTGAATAGATTACATCTATGCAAGCGTGCTCCATCGTCGGTCACATCATCGCTTACCATCAGGTGAGACAGTGGTCAAACGCGATTCTATACATAATAAAAAATCTCCCTTTTCTTTCATATCACTTCAAAATATTTCCAAAAACTCTCCCATGAAAAGTTCCGTATCGTACGTAGCAAAAAACGGCAAAATAATCACGTTTTTTGCATAAAAGCCCAGCTTTTTATTCTGTGGCAACATAAATACATCATCTGTGAAAATTCCAACTGTATAGTTTTCACGATTCAAGAGTTAAAGCTTTATGACAGACAAACGTCTCGTTTTTACCCTTTGGGTACAGCACCCAAAAAAAAAAACACATCTTGAAGCATAACACGGAATACTGAAAATACAAAAAAAAGAAAAAAAAACGCCCGCGATTGTTTCAAAGTAACGTTGTTCCGAGGCACACAGTGGAAGCGTTCCGTTTCTGATTTACGACTAAAAGATTGCATCATAAATCATTGTATACACCCTCCCTGACGTCGACGTCGGAAAAATTATAGAAGACGAAAAAATTAAACGCTTTCAAAACAGACGTTTAAGAAATAACACGTTATTAATTAATCCTTACAATGAAAATATTATATTTAAAGGGAAAGTTTCGGTGAAGGGCGTGTCTCGTTCCTTTCCCATTCTGCTTTGGAAGTTGGCTTTGGTACGAGTATTACGCTAATGATTTTGGTGAAGGATATGCTGGAATATTTTGTAAAAGTTTAAAAGAAAATTAATTAGAACTGTACTTTTGTAGAGCCTCAATTGCGGGCATTTGTGGGATTTCTGTGATAATAATAAATGTCACTTAATGTTATTTTGCAAGTAGGTTTTAAAAACACTTTTACACGTCTATTTTTTTTTCGTTATTTTAAACTAGATGAGGTCGGACTGTGTGTTAGAACGATTATAATACTTTGAATTTAGTGGTTAGTCGGTTGTTGGTGTGATGAGCCTGGGCCTCAAGTCTGCTATTACAATAGTGTCAGAATCATCTATCGTTGATTTCATCATGGTTAATTTTGATAAGTTTTGTTATCTACTAATACAATGACGTCACTATGACTTTCCAACAGTCAATCACTGACATACTATTGAAAGAAATGGTAATCTCGTACGTAATGACAAATGAATTTCTGACTTATGGGGTAATCTGCTAAAATTTTGTCAGTTCCTTTGATTAGTGACTTACCATTAGATTTGTCTGAATACGACAAATTCATTTACGAGACCAATAACCGACCAATGATCGACCATTATGATTTAGCAGATTAAGCGTAATTTAGACGGTACGAGTTTCTCGAACGTTTTGTTCGAGAAAATCGTACGCAATAATCGTAAGCAATAATCGCCATGACATTATCGTATCAAAGTGTTTAGACACAGGTAAGAAATAAATTCGAGTCGAGAAACTCGAACCGTCTAGGTATGAATGTTTAGACGGAGATGCTTTTTTGTTCTTACGATTATCGTACGTTCGAGACGAGAAACTCGCACCACCTGGGTATGTGTTTAGACGATGACATTTTTTCTATGCTCTTACGATTCTCGTATGTTCGAGGCGAGAAACTCGTACCGTCTAAATTGCGCTTTAAGAACTTTTACCAAAATGACAATGGGATTGTGTTGGAATGGCGAATTTCCAAAAATAGCAACTTGGGCCCCTGGTCGTTTGTTCTGTGTCTGGGTGTAATTTATATCTATAATATATTATATCTATGTATTCAGAAATATATGTTTATCAGTTGTCTAGTTCTCATAGCAGCTTTGCTTACTAAAAGCAGAATATTATTATCATTTCAGCTGTAACATAAGACGTCCACTGTTGGACCTAGGCATCCCCCAAGTATCGCCATAATGAACGGTCCTGTACAGAATATTATATAATTAAACCCTTAAGATTATTTTGCGATTTATTATCTCACTTTAGATGTCTTGTTTTTCAACTGATTACTTTTCTACTTTCTAATGTACCTAAATTAAATTATCTTATTTCGGTATTATGTATATCTAAATAGTGTGTCATAGGGAGGGGAGAACAGATGATCGATGGATCCGAAAGGTTCTGGAGTGGCGACTGCGTAACGGCATTGGTAGGCCAAGGTAGACCGAGGTGAGAGCGAGGCGAGGCGACACTTACGGGAGGGCTATGTCCAACAGTGGACGTCTTTCGGTTGAAATGATGATGATGATGACACCGTAAAATTTTAGTCGTTTTAATCTCGCGGAGGGTCGATTCGTTACATGAAATACTATCGAAACGTAAAGAAAAAATTAAAAAATAAAGTACTTTTTCAAAAACTCGAATTAATATACGCATATACGAAATTAATTTCTTTTTTATTATCTATTAAATCCTTACAAGTTTAAGTGACCCTGCAAAATAAATGAAATATATACCTATCGATGAATTATAACTACATCCTATGCGTGTAGCTATGCTTATATCTTCACAGCAGTTAAGCGAATATTTCCAAATGTTTTTTTTTCTGAACTAGCGCTAGTTTTGGCTCTTTCATATTTTAACCGCTTCTGGACTCTTTCCAATTTCTGTGTATGAAAGTGCACAATTTATAATAGCAGAGCGATTTCACAAATACCTATTTTTCCGCCTTTCCAAATATTGCTGAGAAATACAGGAGAGAATTTTAATATAGCATTTACGAATAAAGAGAATTTCAATACACCCAAAAATAAAAAATAAAAAGAAAAACACGAATCTACATGTGTATCATAACTGAAGAATGTCAATTATTACTTATCAACACCTTAAGTACTAAAATATTAAATATCAAAGTTATAACAAATAAATATTAAAGAACAAGAAATTCTTCAATTATAATTTTCTTCACTGAGGGTAGAATAAATAATTTTTCCGGTCCCCGGCGTCCTCCAGGGACGGGTTTCCAAATAGAATTTTATCCTTTAACGACGCTCTTAATAATATTTTATTACGTTGCCGTATCTTTTAATGTTATTTCATAATGTACCCGACTACCCGCCCTTGGCAGTATAACCTAATTAACTTTTAAAGTCAATCGATCTCCCGACATCGAAAAATTTCAATTCAATTGTCGTTGTAAAAGTCGAATCAAATTCAGCATAATTTTATAAACGCGTCACAACGCCGCGTCTTGACCTAATTTGGGTCGTATTAGCCAAAGGCCGAGCAGCCATTTCCCGGGCTATTGGGCCCAAATGCTACCCCAGCCTTGCTATATTCCGCAACGGCTTACGACATCTAATTCCGCTGACAAGAAGGGGAATTTTATGGCCGTTACTAAATCTGCATTCTGAAAGCTTCATTTTCAGGCATGCTGAATATTGATGACTACATTGCTGTATTTTGATACGTTTAAATAAAAGAGTACCAACCCGCACTGGAACCGAGTGGTGGATTACCTACAGCCCATTTCCTCTTCTAGAGAAGAGTCCTAAATTCCAGCCGAGGTAACATTATAAGGCTGATTATGTACAAATGTATGTTAAAAGAGTTACGTGACCCAGAAACTTATTGCCAAAGGACACGTGAAATCAAATGTATAATTATAATGCATCGACGAGTATTAGTTGGGTTGAAATGAACCATGATCCTTTGTTAGTGATCTCTCGAATAGTTCTGTGTGTTTACGCAGCCCGAGAGTTAAACCTCTCTTATTTCCTAATTTAATCAAGTCTGAAAGAATCAATTTAAAACGAATTTCATGTTCAGATTTCACCACGGGAGAGATTGAAATGACTAATGATAAGTTTAAAAAAAGTGGCCCACGTTGGGCGCCATCGCGCCATTAGGACCGGAACCGCTCCGAGTTTCGACGCGTTTATTGTTATTGTGACTCTTCAGTTAGTCTTTTCTTGTTCGGACGTCCCGACAGCGAACTGAATAGAATTGTTTTCATGTACTTTTCTGCCGTCTTTCAAAGAGTCAGCGGACCTTGAAGGAAAATCTCGCAAAATAGCAGAACATGAAAACAGTTTCAAGTCAAACATTAAAAAGTTCCAAACAATAAACTAAAATACACAGTACCGTGTACCTTTCTAAAATGACATAAATCTAAACTAACAAACTGGGAACAAGGGTAACGATATAATCTGCAGTTATTAATTGAAAATTCCTGAACACTGAATTAATTGGCAATGTTCATTCGTAAATTACTTTGGAAATTAATTTAATACCTCGGAACGGCTGTCGGAACCACGTGCCCTTTATTTCATAAACGGTATCGGTATACTATTAAATTGAGCGTCGTAAATTATAAATAAATCATTTTGCGTTCCAACGTTTGTGACATGAGAATCGTTTTGAGAAAGGGACGAAAGCGGCGGGTAGTATGTATTGAACTTGTATCTTTACTGCCTGAGACTGAATCTTCATGTCTGATTTAGTGGTACATCATCTCTTTATAACTCGCATGTCTGCTGCTAAGCACGTTCTGATTGAAAACCTTTAACAATTTTTTGTTTTTGGTGGGTACCCATGAAATTAATCGTCCTGCCCTGAGTGTAGCGAGAGGGAAACGTCACGTGTCACGCTCTTATGAAACCTTAAATAAAAGTCAAATTTCCAAAAACCCGTTACGTTACAAAAAGAAGCCTTGTGAACAATGTCGCGTTCCTAGTCCCAGTAGTTTTGACTGTGCGTTGATATAATCATTTAGTCAGTTTCTCCTCTTCTTTATATATAGATGTCCCCTTCAAAGATACCAGTTATCGGATATCAAAATCCCATCAAACCGATAGGAATAAATAGTTCATTCGTTCACAACCAACGCTGCAGAATTCTCCGCCTGAAGCAAATGATTATCCGTTGCCAGCCGATCATCCGCGATTTGCAGTTCAACCGAATATCATCCGCAAAAATGCAAATCGCCCTTTGACATTTGTTTTAAATGCAGATTTTAGGTTTACATGAATTTGGAATCAATTTGGATGGCTTTTGACGATCAGAATTAATATTTTTTTATGAAACAAAGCTTTTGATTGACACGGAATAGATTGAATTTTAATAGTGTTAGAAAAAAGTGAATGTTTGGAATTAAAAAAAAAAATGAGTGAGATTAACTAGTGGTTAACTGCGATCCCACCTGATGGCAAATGTTGATGGAAGCAATGATGCAATTGTTGATGGTGAAGCGCACTAGTTTATTAAGAGCCTATTCACTCTAGCCTTGAAGACAACTAAATTATGTTAATATTTTACGTTCACTGATGACATGACCAGGCGATCACCAGCCCTCGATACATCGGTCCTCGCCGGTCGCCAAAGTTTGTTTTTTATTGTTGATAGGTTCGCGCTTGGCCACTATCTCACCTGGAAAGCGAAGATGTGGTAGACGATGGAACGCGCTTACCTAGAAGTAACCTATTCACTCTTGACTTAAAGATTCCCGAAGTTAAGCAACTTCGAGCGCGGTCGGCACTTCACCTCCTGAAACATAGCCTCTTTGCCTCAAAGATGCTGATGAAAGGACCAGCAGTTAGAGCCTATGCTTGCACAGGGCAGTGGGTTGTTCGAAAGAGTTACAAAGGCCATCACAAAGGCCAACTGAAGGAACATTAGGGGTTTTACTCTGTAACAGTCTTACACTCCCTTCCACTTCACTCAAAGCGGGACGTATCCCATTACTTAATCTGTCCTAGCTCAGAGGACACCGGTGTCCTCTCACATCCACGCCACTATAGGCCTTAATTCCGATGTTTAGAGTCTACTTTTGTATGAACAAGTTGGGTAGTTGTGGATCGAAGTGTTAAAGCAAAGAAGTAAAACACAGACTTCTAAAGTGATCAGTAGATATCTAGCTAATGATATCCACTACCCCAAACGCGTCGCATCAGTCAGCACCGGTTATGATCCCATAAACAAGTCGGAATAGTCTCTGATAACGCTAAAAATGTATTTTTGAGCCGGCACGAAGACGTTACGAGGGCTAATTGTCGTGAGGGGGCAATTACCGAGCCTAACTGCCCGTCCGAACGCTCGCTATTTTGTTTGAACGACCAACAGAGGGATTTTTTATATTCGTACACCTCTGCGTCTAATGAACAGCGCTTTGTTTTTCTGCTTTAAGCGGTTATTAGGTAACGATTTTATGGCTGTTGTCGTTACTTGCGCACCGTATGCTATAAATGTCTGGATGTTCTGCACAAAGTTTAATGTGGTCGCTGTTTTTCTATATTTTCGGAAATGAGTTCAGGTTTTCTGTGCCGTTTATTTGTAAACTTATTGTGATACCTGATATCCATTCTCGCTCAACACTATCTATGGTATCTATAGCGTTCTTCAAGTTTCTATAAGCGTAGCGCATTTGAAATTCTGTCTCTTGATGTATGAATGTGTTTACATGCCAGAGCCTTGCATTAGCAAGTAATGCATACTTTATGGACGACCCCATATTAGGTACTCACCCTCACTCATGAAGCTTTTACAACTCACGCATAACAAATTAACGAACACTCTTAAATTCTACGAGCACCCCCAAACGCATCACAATCACCTCCAAACGCATCGACCAGCTTTTAAGCCAATTAAAACGTTGAGCTGTATACAGAATATTCGTACAAAGCTTTTACTGAATAAAAGTGTATTTTGAACAAGTTCAGCCGACCGTGAAGATATCGGAGGCACAATATAGGTACATGTATGAGTAATGGGGATCCCTGAGCCAATCGCAAAGCCCGAGCTTCGGGACCCGGAACAGGACATGCAAAATAAAACAGATGTTACGGCAAACATGAATTGATTGTTATTAAAGTTGAATATAAGGGAGTATTGGAAAAGGATTGTACTGATCTCAGTACCGAATATCATCCGCAAAAATACAGGTTTTCATGAATTTGGAATCAATTTGGATGGCTTTTGACCATCAGAATTAATATTTTTTTATGAAATAAAGCTTTTGATTGACACGGAATAGATTGAATTTTAATAGTGTTAGAAAAAAGTAAGAGAGAAATGGCCCAATAATATAATTATGCCATTATTTTCATGCGTAAGGAGGTTATACTGTGGTACATACGTGATCACATGCAAAAGAATTCAAATTAAGTTCAGCCTATAGCATAACCAGCCTTAACACCAGCGGGCACAGTGAGTGTTGGTGGATGTCAAATGTTTTCGAATTTTTGGTTCTAGGACGTGCTGGTTTCCACATGATGTTTTCCTTCACCGTTTTGAGAGCAGTAGTGACGAAATAAGTTCAAAGTAATGCGCTTAGCTGGGTTGAAAACCGCGACTTACAACTTGTAAAGCCTTGATCACAAGTACAGTGTAAAAGGGCGAGACAGTAAAACGTTTCTCGGTCGAGACAGTATGTTAGCGAGTTGTAGATATAAGCGCTAGGCCGAGCACTTCGCGCCATGTTCATACGAATCGCCTGTTTGCTCGTTACGTGTGATCAAGGGATAACTCGGGGCCGTTACCACTAGGCCACCACTGCTCTGCAAATTAGGTTACAAAAAACTAAATATTCCGTCAAAAAGAACAATCAACCCATCACAATATCAGTCGACATTAACTAGATCAAGTTGCCAAAGCTATTTCACTATAAGTTTACTCATAAAATACTTAAGAGTGTATGAAACAAAAAGGTGTAAGTGCTGAAACTTAGTTGACCCCTAAACTTTGTTAGAGTGCCCCAGAGCGTACAAGGAAAGCTTTTGCTCATTTGTTTCTCGTCATGATACTTGCAGGAGATAAAAGTGTTTCTATATCTTAAGGAGCCGGAGAAGTCTTGTAAGTTGATGGCAGAGCCTTGCCTAACAGTGGCCTTGAAGTATTTGCCCAATAATAGGATAGTATGGGCTGGTTACGCCGTTTTGTCACTTTTATTTATAAGTTTATGTAATGAAAACTTTTATTAAGCATTCTTCTACTTAATAATATTTACAATTAATAAAATAATAATGAAATAAGTGGTAAACTAGGATAGCGCATACAGGGTTAATCGCTGGTTGGTGGTGCCACGTTCCACGAAAATGGGCTAAGGAGCCTCTTTTAGTTGGTTTCTCGTGTACCTTCCAAAGGTCCAGGACCCTAGGACCCTGAGGTGAATAATAAATAATAATGTTCCACACTATCTCACAACGCCGTCTAGTCCCAAGCTAAGCAGAGCTTGTGTTATGGGTACGAGTACTAGACAACTGATAAACATACTTATGTATATTTCTAAATACGTATAGAAAATAAATTACGCACATACACAGAACCAATGATCGAGCTCATCACACAAACATTTGTCCTGGGTGGGAATCGAAACCACGACCTCAAGCATAGCAATCAGGGCCACTAACCACTAGACCAACAGGCCAGTCAGGAATTAATACATGACAAATAAATTACTCTTTTATGAAGAGTAACTAGGCTTTGTTCAGCCTTGTCCGTACGCTGATGAACAGTAAATGTAGAACTTCATTGCGCACACGTGGGCCACGTACGCCGATCTGGGCGCGTCAGTATCCATACATTTTATAGGGAAACTAGACTTATAGAGCTACACTTGATCCACGCCACGCGACGTCGTTCTACGTACAAATCAGGCGTGTCACACGTGTGCGTCAGTCTAATGTACATTTGTAGCTGTATGCTGTAATTTGATGACCTTTGACCAAAGTCACCCCAAGGAAAAAATTAATAGGTATTTCGACAAGCTCAACTCTACTAGTCACTTATGCATGCTTAAACAAACAATTATTTTCTATGCTATCCACAAACGATACCAACGCAAACTTTAGGAAGTAACTCAGCGGTGCTCTTACATTAGCTAAGGAGAACCCGACCAGAGCAAAAAATACCTTAACTTGAAAACGATAGGCTTCAATTTAGCTTACGTTATGTTTCTAAGGGGCTTGCGCCGGGAACTTGTCAATTTATTGTTTGTTGTAACAAATAAATAAACAATACTAGTTGGTCGACAGGGTGACCTGATTCAATTGCACATTCCGATTCTGTTTACACTCATGTAGGTCAGTAGCTTTACTGACAAAGGAACATATAATTGGCGGTACTGTTGGTGCAGTGGATGAGCGATTGGCTGCTACACTGAGTGTCGCGGGGTCAATTCCCATAACGAATAATTTTGTATGACCTACAAATATTTGTTGCGGGGATGGATCTTGTCAGTGTAAGTTTATATGTTTGTGAACACACCCAAGATACAGGACTATTTTTTAGTGTGTGGCAACGTTCAGAAACCGAAGGATTCAATTCTTCAATTCTCGAATCGGGTCTCGAAGGTTTTTCCGAGTCGAAAAACTAATTATTTTATGATGTAACTTCAAAGACTTCTTCCCTTACTTGTGCTATGAGACCTTGTTTCTTGCTAAATTTCAGGATTCTAGATCTACGGTAATTACCCCATAGGTTTTAATTTCTTTACGAGTGACAAAATATACGTCAAAACAGAGTACTGACGGTCATATCATTAGATTGCGTTGTCTTATTTATAAAGAAGTAATTACTTGTTGCTACGTAATTTCTTATAAGGTCATTATTAGAGGTTAGGAATCTTATTAAAAATTTCGATTTTTCTTAACTATAGACTTAAAATGGTTACTTAAGTAGTTACTTTTACCCATGTAATTAGTTCTACTTGTTTACAAATACGGGTGCTAGAGTTCGTTTGTTCCTCGTAAGCAGTCCTGAGAAATAAGGTCTTTACAGACAGACAGATTGACTGACGGACCACAAAGTGATGCTGCAAGGAAACCCTAAATATTTATATAAGCGAGAAGCAGACCAGGGTTCAGGCTTAAGGACGATAAGCGAGGAGTTATTGTATGTGGCCATTAAGACCCAAGTCACCAGCCCAAATTAGGGCTTCTCTAGTTTAATCCTGTTTACCTTTAATGGTAATGGCTAAAGAGGCCTTTTAAGCGAGGAGGAATTTCAAACTACGTCTATTATAACTTACCATGCCAGCCAAGCGTGGCAGGATCAAACATAAGTTAAGGATAATAAGGCAATCTTGAAAAGTCGGTCCATTTAACTAATCTTGAATGTTGATTGTTTGTCTTCTGGGCCTCATCAGAAGTCTTAAAGTAATAAAAAGGGTTATGCTCTGAGTTTTCTTCCATGATCTTATCAGAAATCAAGACATCCGCAGTAGAATTAAGGTTGCCGACATAGGCCGAAGAATCGCCAAACTGAACTGGCAGTGGGCAGAGCACACTCGCAGAACTGATCTCGCTGAACTGATCGATGTGGTCGAAAGGTTCTGGAATGGTGACCGCGCACCGGAAGACGCAGCATTGGAAGTCGCCCTTTCCGCCCTTCACTTATGGTGAGATATTGAAGGTCGCGGGGATCCGATGGATGCGAGACGTACAGGACTTTCGTTGTGTCGATACTTCGAGGAGTTTATGTCCAGCAATGGACGTCTTTCGACTGAAATGACGATAATGAAGTCTTGCAGCTAATCTATCATGGTCCTCTTGGTGATTATTCTTTATTGCAATTTGAATATTATTTCACAAGGCAAACAACTTGCCGACTGTTGCAGTAGTTTCTCAACTTTCCACTGTTCCACGATTTGTCTTCATTCATCTCTGCCATCCATTATTCTTCTCCAACTTTCCATTTCTTGAGTTATTGATAGGTTTTTTCTAATTACTTTGTCCCATTCTACAAAGTACTGTATAAAGTTTTAGAATATTAAGTTTCTTCCATTAATTATGTGTAGCATCTTGAGTGGTGTCAATGTCCGTTCTCAGCTTCTGCTTTTCAAGTTCTGCTTGTTTAATATTTTAGCCTTTATCCAGACGTTCTTGAGTAAAAAACACTGTTCTGCCATGAGTTCTGTTGTTTTATTGTTGATAGACTCGCGTTTGACCTTTATCTCACCAGAAGGAAAGCGCCCATTTAGCGCTTATGCCTAGATGTAACCTAGTATAACATAGCATCAGCCTTATAATGTTCCCACTGCTGGGACTCAGGCCTCCTCTCTAGGAGAAGGAAAGGGTCGTATTCCACCACGCGGGCCTAGTGCGGGTTGGTGGATATCACATATCTTCGAATTTTTGGTTCTAGGATGTCTTCTCACGATGTTTTCCTTCACCGTTTTGAGAGCGGTGGTGGTGATGAAATAAATTAGACAAAGTAATGCTCTCAAAACTCGTATGTCGAGGCCGTTACCACTCGACCATCACTGCTTCCCTAAGAAGTATCCTATTTACTCTTATAGACACCTAGGTTAGAGCTAACCTATAACACAGACTCCTTACCTCTAAGCACAATTAATGTGTTCCCAAAACGTTTTGTACGTATGGATACGATGTCCACCATGTTTCAACACCGTAGTTCTGGTGGTCAGACGATGGAACGGGCTAGGCGCAATTAAATTGTGCAATTTCGATGAACACTCCCCGAAATATAAACGACAGAAAACTGACAAGCTAGCCATTCGGCATCGATGCTCAAGACTTTGGAGTTTTGACTCGACGAGTGCATCATCACCGATGATCTTCTTAGTTCGTCTAATATGGTTGGGAACTGGGACTAAAAATGTTTTATTTCTTTTTTCCTATTTTTTCTTTCTTTTTTCATTCTTACAGATTTATACGTAAGGCCTTACGATCATTAAGCTGCTAAAGTAATGTTTTCTAAAGTAATGTTTGAGTGGCCTGTTGGAATAGTGGTTTGTGACCCTGACTGCTATGCCGCAGGTCATGGGTTTGATTCCCACCCAGCACAAATGTTTGTGTGATGAGCACGATCGTTTGTTCTGTGTCTGGTTGTAATTTATCTATAATATGTATGTATTTCAGTTGTATAGTACTCATAACACAAGCTCTGCTTAGCTTGAGACTAGACGGCGCTGTGTGAAAATTGTTTAAAAAAAAAAAAAAAACTCTGTGTACTTCCTATAACTTAAACCACACCATAGTTACATGCACCAATATAACCACCACTATTACCTGACCTTCCCTCCCCCAGACTTCTATCCACAAATAAAAGCACATGAAGGAAATGTTGACCAGTGCGGTAGATCAAGTCTGGCCGGTCTAACACGGTGCCATGTCACTGGAACCAATCGAATGACGTTCGAAACGTTTTCATTTGATCTCGTTGGGGATTTAAATTGGACTGCGGAACATTCTGATAGGACAGTTACCATTTGCTTCGATAAAAAAAAGTAACATACGCCAGTAAAAGTCGATTGGGTAACGAATAAAAATAAGAGTAATGTTAAGACACTGTTTTTCCAAGCCTGCCGCCAGCGGCTTCGCTTGAATGAATGTAGAACATTGCCCCAAGGGAACATACTCTGGAAATAAAAAATAACGTATATGCTATTCAAGGACATGAACTACCCGTGTGCCTAATTTCATCCTAATCCGTTCAAACTTTCGAGAGTGAAGAAGTAACGAAGAAGTAATATTAAATGCGGTATTAATTTTCCAAATAAATAACCACATGGATTTCACTTTTTTTGAGATGGGAAATTATTTGAAAATTTTCCCGCACTAGGTGGAGCTCCTTCTCGCTTCGAGAGGAAGTGTGAGACTTTTACTGATTACCCTTTGAATTCATGGTCCAGGGTAACTCTGGAACATTCTCGCAGCCCTAGCAAGCATCGACCCTAGTGGGGCTCGTCAGTTTTGCTGATTTCTTTTTTAACTTGCTGTCGTCTTTGGTTTGGTCCTTACCGAACTGCCGGACGGTGAGCTAGCATTGCTCATCATCCGATCGCTCTGCGTATCCCGGCGTCTGAGGAGTAGTTTTCAAAACAACTTTACGTTTATTTTATTAACCTAATTGGGCTTGTCATCAAGTATTATGTGAAAGCACGGCGTAGCTACCAAAGGGCTAGGCGGGACAGTGCCCCGGGGCCTTGACGCCGAGGAGGGCCCCAAAAACCTGATTAGCAAACTTCTTTTTGAACTAGCGAAAAATTTCAACACTAATCATGACTACTTGTTTTAGTCAGTATCACTCTGACACATAGTCCCACTAGACTCAGAGCAGGATAAGTTAATTGATGACTTCCCATACGAAAAAGGGGCCCAGACTTCTTTGGCCTAGGGGCGTTAGTTACCTAGTTACGCCACTGAGTCAAAGAATACTCCTCAGTAGAAATTAGTCAGTAAAGTTCAAGAAACCGTAAACATATCAAAAACTGCCTTTATTTCGAAACTTCAAAGAATAAATGTATCACCAGAAGCGCTCCAATAAAAAACTCACGTCAAACTTACGTCTCATATACAGTATGAATAATAGACTTAAGTCAAGCAAATTCTCAACAAAGTGTTGCAAAACTTTTACATTTGACACATCGGAGTTTAGAAGAAATGGAGACAAAGAAAAGTCCTCGATAAGTTTCATGACAGCCCTATGAACTGGTGTGAACTAGTTTATTCCGGACTATCGATTCTTTACTGACATGTTTGAAGTGGTGTGTAACCTAGTAGTGTCTTGCAGTAAATTGTAATGTTATGATGTGCACTCTGGTTTTATTTGCATCAAAACAAAGGATTTATTTAAGTTCTCTCTTAAAAAGTAAAGAGCTTGAAAGAGTTGCCGAAAGCCCTTTTTTTAGGTGGGAGAATCATCCAATGACATCTCTCGCCCTTGGACGGAGTGGGAAGGCGTGTCAGACTTTTACTGACTAATACCCACTCCTGTTCCTTCTTTGCCTTCGTGCAACCACACCACCACAACCTGTGGCCTCAGTAGTGCCGTAAACCCTGGAACGCAAAGGGCAATTTAAGAAACACGAGTGGGCTTTGGTCAGTAATAGTCTGACACTTCCTCTCGCTCCACACAAAGCATAAGAAATAATTTGATGGTTTCTTAACTCAAAAAAAAAAGATAATCGTATGTTGGACCTGTCTAGGAAATATTTTTTTGTATTGCTTTTAAAATTATAAAAATAGCCTTTATTATCAATTTAATACATTAGGTATTTAGTTAATAATAACAAAAAAACCGACATGTTGTAGAAGATTGTTTTGCTTAAAGCATAGGCCTCTCATATTTTTCACAGTACCCGGTCATGGGTTTTTCTTCTCCACATGTGCCCCACTTCCGCCTATAAGTACCTACATGGACTTCCCACCTTCATTTTTAATATTATAGAATTGATTAAACTATCTTAAAAAAAAAAAAAAACTAAAAGTACCTTTTCCATCTTCCCACCTTCATTTTTAATATTATAGAATTGTTTAATCTAACTTAAAAAAAAAAAAAAAAACTAAAAGTACGTTTTCCATGAGATATTAGTAAGGACATGGCAAAGTCAGTCGCATATAGTTTACACTAAAATTAAACCTAGCTATAGTCTGTGCTTCTTCTAAACTATTGATATGTTAGGTTTTTGTGTATTAATTATTAAGTACACTCTTTGTTGTACATCTCATAAAAAAATCTCAGAACAAACATTTATAAAAACAGGTGTATACTCGTACAATCTTATCGCACAGGGCAATCTCTTACAGACAACCTTTGAATAGAATGAACTAAAGGAGAGAAATTGTGGCGGTCAGTGTACGATCAGAAATCATGTTTATACGGGTAGGACATTTTATTAAACAATACGTACATTACCAAATAAAATATTATAAACAAAGAATAATCAAGCGGTTTGCCTCGATCCTGAAGCGAGTGCGTGCCAGCTCCCACAGTATACTGAGCGTGTTCTGCAGCATGTGGGATTGCCCAATGCTGCGTCACTGGATCGGACTTCATTATGTACTATATACTGCACGGATAGTATGAGGTTCGATTCCAGACATTAAATTATAATTATTATGTTATTTAAAGACACTAACATTAGTTTTAAGTTTTTAATAATACTATTATTATGGATTCATTGTGGTCTGAAAATAAATGTTATTTTAAGCAACTTAAAATTTTTCTTACAGCTTGGAATCAGGCCTCCTCTAGGAGAGGGAACTAATCCACAATACAGGCCTAGTGTGGATTGGTTGGTGTCACATGTTTTAGAATTTGACTATCTAGGATATGCCAGTTTCCTCACGATGTTTTCCTTCACCGTTTTGAGAGCAGTGGTGATGAAATAAATTACATAAAGTTATGTGTATCGCTTGGTTTCAATCAAATATAATAAATTACTAAGTATATTTTTCCTAATATCTATAGTTCTTTGTTCATAGCTTCGTCAAGAAACTCTTCCCTTGTTGCTATTTAATAACTTTTCAAGGCAAAAATAACTCTGACCGCGTTAATTAGAGGGTTCTGCAGTTTTCTGACACTTTAGTACAAACTGCCATGAACTGGTTTATTTGCAGACGATCGATTCCACATTCTCATACTAGTGGAGCATTTTGTTTCTAGTTCTTAATTAAAACTGGTTGTTTCACTATCCTTGAGGTTCTGATGATATTTAGTGGCCAGAAGGAAAAAGAAAAATTGGCAGACGAAAGAGAAGGTGGGCTGACGTTTTATCAGATACAGTGGAAATTGACTGGCAGAATATTGTAACAGACGGGAACAAATGAAGGAAACAGGAGGAGGTCTTCAACCGTAAGGGGGCCCATATTGAAAAGAACATATAACTTAGACTGTAACAAAAGTATAAACACGAAACAAAATAATACATAGATTAAAAATGTCATGGTAAATGGAAAAGCCTGCCCCTAAACTAGAAATTGATGTAATCAGTGACCGTAATAGCATACACGCTATGATTTATTACCAAGCCAAAACCCAGCCTGATAATATAGATATTAGGATGAACATAACTACTTCAGAACAAGGCAGGTATAACTTCCAACCCAGGCGCACCTTTGCGTGTACATGACCAACTTTACGGTCATATAAACAAGGCCAATCCTCTCCTAGAAACAGGAACTTCACCGATTAGCTCTAACATCCTTAGATAAGGGGTCTTCACTAGTGTTGCCAGGTGTTCCGATTTGCGTGAGAAGTTCCGATTTTCAAGAGTCTAGTGACACGTCCCTATTAACGCTTGATAGGAGCGTAAAGTCCGTATTTTTCGCTAACTTCCTTAGTCTGTTAAATCGCTCATTTTTTCGCTAAATTTTAACTCTAACCAGCCGTGTCGGATTTTTCCGACGAGTCTTTTTAGCTTCCCAGGGTTGTGGATATATCCGACGAAGGGTTAATGTTAAAATATATTTTTTTTTTTACATTTCACCGCCTTTGTCTATCAAACTTAATCCGCCTTATTCCAAAACGCGATCTAAAATAGTTCCAGAGCTATTACTAGGTAAGGCGGTAAATGTTTTTTTGAAATGAAATTCTCCCCGACGTGCTTAGTCCGTTTATTATTTTTTTGTGACAATTATACCAGTCGTTCTGATTTCATAATTTTCAGTAGGCAAAATCCCGATTATTTTCATCTTTCATCTCGAATTTTCACTTACTGCAACACTAGTCCCGACGTCAACCAGCCCATTATCCCCTTAATATTCCCTTAGCGCAACGGTTTTCCATTTAACTTCGTACATTCTAAACAGTTGGCTTTCGCGCCCACTTTCAAATTCGGCGCATATTTAAAGTCTTCTCTCAAAGTGGTGTTGTTTAACTTTTTAAGCTGGTTTTAGGCGTCGTCGGCACATCGGAGCTTTTAATGAGTGTGGACGACTGACAGTTTTACACTTCAGTGGCGCTTGTAAGTGTGGTGGAGGTTCGTTCACACAATGGAGTTTGATGGTCCATTAACGATCTATATATTCTCTCAATCAAGACAATGACTAAAGCAAATAGAGATTAGTGGAAAATATTGGAGGAGGCCTTTACTACCTACTTGTACTATTACTTATTCTGTGCATGATAAAAAAAAGAAATAAAATCCTAACTTCTTTAAAGCATGTTAGATTCTGAGTACGGCAGGCTGTGCTGGGGCGGCTGCTGCAGGTGCAGAAAATCTCAAACGGCGTAAATATAATAACCTTATCGGTAGTTACATGTTTGAGCCGTTTGGGGTTGAAACACTAGGGCCATGGGGTCCGAGCGCTCATCGAGTTGTTCGTGACATCAGCAAACAGCTAGTCGACTCTTCGCGTGACCAGAGGGCTGGGCTTTTCTTCGGTCAACGAATCAGCATTGCCATCCAACGTGGCAATGCTGCCAGCGTTCTGGACACTTTTCCCATTGATATCGATGTGGATGAATTTTTTGATGCCCAATAAGTTCTTTTTCTACCCGTTTGTACATAATATTAATTTTTAATTTGTATATATATCTTATCGTACATAATATTAATTTTTAATTTGTATATAAAACTTAATAAGTTTTATATCGAACTAGAAATCCATGTATGAAATATTGAAATAAATGTCTGTTAGATAGTAAGCTATATTAAAAAAGACTGTATATTCATTAGATAAAAAAAGGCTATAATAATAATAATATTGTCTTAATCATTTTATAAGACTCAAATACAAAATTTTGTTTTGTCATTGGTTGTCTATAGGAACGGCTCTATCATCATCATCATCATCATCATCATCATTTCAGCCAAAAGACGTCCACTGTTGGACATAGGGAGTCTATTATTATTGGGGGTATTCTGTTGGACACTGTTGGGCTCTATGCTTACGAAAATTAGCTTATTGTAATTCCAATTTATCCTTTTTCGAAAAAGATGTTTTCATAGAGCTATGATGAGTACCTATTCATCGTTTATATAAATTTATAAGTCAGCACAAAATACTTATGTTTGTAGTATAAATATCTTTTTGCAATGATTGTCAAATTTTGAAGTGATTGTCAAATAGCTTTTCGTGATATTTTTTTTTTATCTATACTAATATTATAAAGAGGTAAAATTTGTAAGTTTGTATGTAGGGGGTAATCTCTGGAACTCATGATCCAATTCTAAAAATTTTTACACTGGTAGAAAGCTACATTATTCCTGAGTGCTATAGGCTATAAATTAT
This sequence comes from Leucania comma, assembly GCA_958295575.1. Classification (NCBI taxonomy): domain Eukaryota; kingdom Metazoa; phylum Arthropoda; class Insecta; order Lepidoptera; family Noctuidae; genus Leucania; species Leucania comma. The sequence continues at coordinate 25,805,850 of OY282463.1, forward strand.
TTTTATAACATGTACATTAACCGAGCTATCACAAATTTTGTCTTGCAAGTCGGAAAAAAATACCTCATAAAACAGAATTATTTGCGTGCGCTGCCTAGAGAGTTGCTTAAAATTAAAAACAATGTATGGCAACCCGATTCGTCTTAATTATATCTACAAAAAAGTCCGCGATACCATATTTCTATCTTTTATATGTTATCTTTTATACTTCTTTATTTGTATTAAAAAAGTATTTTTTCAGCATACTTACGTTTGGTTGATTATTTGAGCAACGAAATATTAATTCTTGTCACAATAAATTATTTCAGTATCACAAGGACATCATACAGATAAGATTTGCCGTTTACAGCATGTCAATTGGTCATATAGTTTCGGAGATAATATAAAATTACTAAAACGCAAAATACCACTAGCACAACTTTCATTCAGAAGCTTTGCTTGCTAGATCTATCATGTTTTGTGCAGACGTTATCCATTTCCCCATAGATGGCGTTCTGCAAATACGTCATTTTTCTGAATCGAATTATTGTGCCCACGTTGTCGTTAGTTGGTGTTCAAATTGTTGCATGTCAGTCTGTTGCTTATTGGTTTCGGTTGTTTCGTTCGTTTGGTTGTTCGTTGATTCGTACTCCTAATCGTAATAATCGGGTATATCGTAATTTCGATTTATTTCGTTGTATGTTCGTACTTCGTTCTATCGTAATATTCGTAATTTCGTTGTACGAATTATAACGATAATACGATATTACGATTGTTTTGTTATAAAAGTGGACGGGTGTCGAGTCCCTGATCCCTCTCCCTTTGTTCATAATTGTTTTTAAGTCTGTGTAGTTTGTTCATTTGTTGCCTAAAAGGAAATCGCAACTGTCCCGGCAGACATCACAGACAAGAGCAGCTCGAGTACGCCGTACGGAAGAATCTGCCCTTGAAAATGAGCAGCGCCTCTCGAGAAGTAGAGAATATATTTCGCAAGTACGCTCTAGAGAGTCTAGCTCCGAGCACTCCCGTACCCGTCGCGGGCCCGTGCTCGAGAAACTAGCGCTGAACGTGCGCAGCGTCTATCTGACTTAAGGCAGCATGTCTCTGAAACAAGGGATAGGGAGACTAGCGCTGAGCGCTCGCAGCGGCTCGCTAGCCAAAATGTCATAACATCGCAGGCCCGTGTAAACTTATGTTAAAACAAGAAATTTTCCGCGGACGAAGTCGCGGGCAGAAGCTAGTTTGATATAAACTAGTGCTTAACTGCGATCCCACTTGATGGTAAGCAGTGATGCAATCGTTGATGGTTCACTAGTTTATTAAGAGCCTATTCACTCTAGCCTTGAAGACACCCAAATTATATTCGGATCGAAAGACCGCACTCCAATTGTTCCAGTCATTCGATGTACGCGGTATAATCGACGAGGCGAAACGCCTAGTCCGGACCGTAGAGGTTTCTACAACGTAAGGGTTGATACACGCCGTACGTTGGGTTGTCCGATGGTAAAATTGAAATGGTGGAATCAAGTCATGTAATTGCCGCGTACGTAGTTGGAGAGTGTAAGACTTTTTACTGACTAAAACCCAGTTGTGTTCCTTCAATTGCCATTTGCGTTCCACGGTAACTCTTTTAAAAAATCCAAAACAAGTAGGTTGGACCTAAACATAACCAGCTAAGTAGAGTTATCATCATCATCATCAGCCTTTTAATGTTCCCACTGCTGGGACACAGGCCTCCTCTCTAGGAGAGGGAATGGGGCTGTAATCCACCACGCGGGCCCAGTGCGGTTTGGTGAATGTCACATGTCTTCGAATTTTTAGTTCTAGGACATGCTGGTTTCCGAGAGTTATACCATTCAAAATTCACAAGGTCACCAGTCTTCATATGGAATGAGGTAGGAGCAAAGTTTTATGCTGAGAGATTATGTGGCACCTTATGTACGTAATGTGAACTTTGTGGAGTTTCTAATGTGAACACGTGCGTGTAATTACTTAAGTTTCCTTACATTTCCTTCTGCGCGAGTTGTACTTGTCATATTATTTAGAAGTTTTTCTAAAAAGGAATTCAAATCTGAACAAAATATTGTTTGAATATTACCCGACTGTAAAAAGGGTTATGTTTTTTCCTGACTTGCTTGTTACACGGTTAACAACCGACTGACTCCCAGAGCTAGAGCACTTCACAAGAAGGGAACAGAGTGGCAGCGCTACCTCGGATGTACTTAGCAATACCTCGGCAGATCATTAAACTATTTATTTAAATCAGTTTAATGTTCCCACTGCTAGGACTCAGGTGTCCTCTCTAAGAGAAGGTGATTATCCAGTACGAGTACCCATCGCGGTTGGTGGATATCCATTGTCTTCAAATTTTTATTTCTGGGACCTGCCGGTTTCCTCACGATGTTTTCCTAGTAGTGGTGATAGCTATTTGAGCCGACCACCGCAATAACTATTATTTCTTATCAAAAAACGCTGGTGACGTGATTTTTAAGAGCTGTAATAAATCCTCATGTACCAAAACAGATTAACCACTAATTTATTGCTCATTTTTCCTTGTAGAAATCATAATAAAAGTAATAAATCTGTGAACATATAAACTGCAATAGCCTGGTAGCGAGAATTAGCACCACGAGTCTATTGCTAGCGTGTGTAGTTTGAATGCTTACCTATTGTGTCTAATTGATTTGACCCGATTAGGTTTAGACACGCTTATACAGTACGGCCGACGGATCTTGGCGCGTCTGAAGTTAGGCTCTGCTAACTTTAGCGCTCAAAATATACGCGCCCAATAAATGATTTATAAAAATAAATGCCAATAACAGTTGTTAACAGCAAGAAAAACTGCTATTGGTATTTATTTTTTCAAACTATTTATTTTTTTACGCAAAAGCGCTAAAGATCGCAGAGCCTAACTTCAGACGAGCCATGATCAGTCGGCCGCACTGTACTTCTTTAAACCATTGGCCGCTTTCGTCGGATTGGTCCGACAAGTGTTTTCGTGTCCTATTCGTCAGGGTCGAGTGTTTGCGACTGAGTACTCCATCTCGTTTAGCTCTTCAATACCCATAGGTGACAAGAGCTGACGAGATGTAGTTTTTGGTCGTGGATGAGCGACCTTGCTGAAATAAACGCGAGTTTTTGTCGGATATATCCGACGTTTAAAAGCTTAAACAATAATACGGGATGAGATGATATTTTCCCCATTATGATACTGAAGGCCCCAAGATATATGGGGCCATTTAAGTATTACGTAATCATTGCAGGGCTGGGGGTCTTAGCTTCGCTTATTTTTGATCATATAGGGTTTGAGGAGGTCTGAATGGTGGTTATATCAGCAGTATATATATATATTTTAAAAAGAGCGGCGTTCAAAATCGCAGTGAAGTGAGCAGACACACATCACTGCACAGCAAACATCTTATTTCATTGAAGACTTACTTAAGAGTCATGGATTTGTGTGACATGGTCTGAGTATTGTTTATTCGAATTAAAATGCCACAATTTTAATTGAAATTTGGTTCGTTCCTCTATTTCAAGCCTATTTCTAAATTTATAACTACTGCTCATAAAGATACTCTTTATCCGCTTGCGTCGGATTGCCGTGTCCATTTCGCCAGGGTCGTGCGTTTGCGACCGGGTACTCCCTCTCATTTAGCTCTTCAATCTCCATAGGTGACAGAAGAACTGACGAGATGAAGTATTTTTGACGTAGATGTGCGACACTGGGGACACCGACGTGACAGTCATGTTTGTCCAGATTAACCCATTTACAGTCTAGGTTAAAGCTTTAATAACAAAACCAGAACACATTGAAAAATGCATGTACCAATGTTTACGTAAGCATGAGGAGGGATAGAACTTTGCTTAATATTGCTGACGAGAGGGTTGGGATTTGCAAGGAAATAGGAATAAGGAATACTAAAAGTAATAGGTACTTGAACGCTCCTAGGACTTAAGCATAACTGACAAAATGTGGGTGTAGGAACTTTAGGTATGTGCTTCACCCTTCGTGCCGTCACATAATTCCATAGCATCAAACGGGGCGAATTGGAATTCAGGGGTGAATAGAAGAGCTGCAGGAATGTTTGAAAGAATTATCGTGGCACTGGAACGCAAAGAGCAACTAAAGTGGAAAAAATCATTAGTGGGTCTTAGTCAGCACAGCCTGACACGCCCTCTGTCTATTGTTTTCTGCATTTAATTACAATTAATTAATTGTCTAATCTAATTGGCCCATTATGTCCCAATGCTGGACGAAGGGTCTTTTCCCTTTTTCTCACACGTCTGTCTTCTGCCATTGCACGCCTCTCCGGTAGTAAGAATCAAGTTCATTATCTTGATATGCCGTGATATCACACGTTTAATGGGACCCAATAAGTAGTTCTTTTAGATCAATAACTAATTTTGATTTGAAAAAATGCTGCTTTCTTATAACCCAATAATATGTTATCAAAACGAAGAACCTAATTAAAGTTTTGTTTCAATTCACCCCTGTGTTCCTAATCACCCCGTTTGTAGGTTCATTGTGGGCTTTTCGATAATCTAATTTAATCGCTGAAAGAAGTGCCCTTTATCGAGGCCCTCTATAATCATTTAATAAGACCCCAAAAACACCTGCTTTCTCCCATGACTCTCCAAAAACCAGCTAGGTATCGTATTATTGCGTCGACCCCGGAATGCATAACGGGGACTTGCCAGTCATTAGGGTTGTAATGTCGGGGTCGCGGGATTTCCGACTGAACCCTACATCCCTACCGGATCAGGTATGAAGGGGGGGGGGGGGGGTGAAGAGGGGGTGTCTTTATAAAATGTCACCCTTTATTCATGTGATTAATCTATACAGCTGAGTTGGATTGTTGCCCAGAAGTTTTTGGTAAGGGTTATTTTTTGTGGATTTATGAAGGATATAGGGTTTTTACCTTCCTGTACGCAGTCGCTTTGTTCCGAAGGGGGATGGAAGAAATAAAATTTCGACATGCGTGTGACAAGACATGGTTAAAAGGATTATAATATTAAAAATATATAGTAGGTCTAATTTTGGTAGCGGCAGCAATGTATTGTATTATTTTTTAATTCTTTGTGCGTCCGTGATTTTGAACTAGACATAGTAATAATAATAATAAAATAAAATAATAATAAAATTTATTTATTGTTTACAAGGACCAGATTACACAAATGGATATAATAGGCACATATATGAGTAAAACAAGAATCTAGTAAGCGGGTGAAGCACTGTACTCCTAAATAGGCTACAAAGCAACCTGAGCTTAGGAGAGACAGGACCGATCCCGATTATACAATATAAATATGGAGGTCTTATATGGCGCAAGACGTGATACATTTTATAATTAGGTATATAATCCCAGTAACAATAACATGCATGCAGACAAATAAAGAGAAATGAAAGACAAATCAGTAAATTTCTTGTGTGGGTGTGTGTAGTGTGTATGTATGTGTATGTATGTGTGTGTATATGGATATGTTATGTGTGTGTCTAATAAATGGGTCGAGTGTGTGTAAAATAGGTGTGTCTGTGTGTGTGTGTGTGTGTGCGCGCGAGTGTGCGTGTGTGTGTCACGGAAGAAAAGATTCTGTTTCCTCGTACGTTTTTTCTAATAGAAAAGAGCGGACTGCTGACTTACATTCATGGTCAGGTAAAGAGTATATTGGAATATTTGCATTAATTTTGTTGTATAAGAAGGGACCAAGGTAAAAGAAAAAATTTTTTGTAAAAGAGTAACGGGTCTGTGGAAGGGTACAAATTAAATCTTTACGACGCTTTTTAAGTGTAACAAAGGGAGTTAAATGATGTTGAAGCAAGATCGCTTGGAACATAAACAGCTGTCGTACGTTCAAAACATTGCAATCTTTATATAACTGAGTGGTGGAAAATAATATTGGTCGAAAAGTTGCAACCTTTAATATTGCTCTGTGTGCAATCTCTAAAGGAAGCAATGTGGTTTTGGAGGCCCCACCCCAGCAAGAAATTCCGTAAGATATAACTGACTGACAAAGTGCGTAGTAGACAGTGCGGATAATAAATTGGTTAGCTACAAGTCTAAGTGTTTTAAAAATGTATATCAACTTACGCACTCTGCTCGTTAATGCTTCCACATGGGGTTTAAAGTTTAGAGTACTGTCTAAAATTATGCCCAAGTATCTAATATTATTTACCGACTCTATTTGAGCGCAGTTACAATTTTGCCTAATTTGTGTGCGACATGTGTGAGCTTTGAGGGTTATACAATTTTTTGGCTGGGACGTTGAGCTAATAGAAAATGTAACAAATTTAGTTTTGCTTGTATTTAGTGTTAGGGTGTGAGCCGTAAGCCAGTCAAGAGTGGAGTTAAGACCCTTTTGTGCCATAAATTGAAGTTCTGACCAGGAGTCTGCGTAAAAAGTTATAGCAGTGTCGTCGGCATAAGTAACAATATTAGAATTTGGAATATTGAAATTGCAGAGGTCGTTGATAAAAACAAGAAATAATGTAGGCCCAAGAATACTCCCTTGTGGCACCCCATACTCAATAGCAAGCTCGTCACTTACGTGGTTCCCTATTTTAACCACTTGTGTTCGACCTGTGAGGTAACTTTTGAAAAATGTTAGCTGTGAGCCTCTGACACCTATATTTTCGAGTTTTTGTAAAAGGGTTTTGGTGGGAACGGTGTCAAACGCTTTCGCGAGATCTAAAAACACTGTTAGTACTTTTTTATTGTTATTAAGATTAGAAACAATAAAAGTAGTCAATTCGTGAATGGCATCTGAGGTGGACTTTTTTATGCGGAAACCAAATTGTTGTGGTGAAATAAGATTAAAGTGCTCTAAATAGTCTCTCAGTCTCTTATTAATGATGCGTTCCATTACTTTAGAAAGAGCACTCAGCACTGCAATTGGTCGATAATTGTTAACTACGTTCCCATCGCCACCCTTGAAGATGGGATGAATAATAGCTCTTTTGAAAGAAGTGGGAAAGACGGAGGTCTGAAATGAGAGATTAAAAATATGAGATAAAATGGGTGCCAGAGTAGCTGAGTACCTTTTCAGGATGGTAGATGAGATCCCATCCCAGCCAGTCGCTGCGGTAGATCTTAAACTATTAATAGTTTTCAGGATCTCGTCACTGTCAGTTTCTTCAAGGACAAAAGAAGACAAGCTGATGTGAGACTGTGTCGAGTTCGTTTGTGTTTGATGTACAGAAGTTTTAATAATTTTATCCGCGAGCTCTTTACCGATGTTGACAAAAAAATCATTAACTTTGTTACAGGAAACAGTATGTGAGTGTGAATGAAGTAATTGAGTAGATGAATGCTTTGCTTTGTTAGTGTAAGTTATGTTTTTTATTACGGTCCAGAGTGCTTTAGTATTTTTACCTGCATTCTTTAGTTGTTCGCTGTCATATTGCCTTTTAGTTTTTTTTAGAAGTTTAGTGCAGAAATTTCTGTAACGTTTATAGGTAACAATGAGAACTTCGTTGTTTGGTGACAATTTAATTTTTTTGTGCAGAGCATCTCTGTTGCGGATACATCTCAACAAACCTGGAGTTATCCAAGGTTTGAGTATCCTTTTTTTCGCTGGCTGTTTCGACGTGATTGAGTTCTCAGATATAGCTTTAGATATTATATTTACTAGATTATCAGTGGCAGCGTTTGCATCCTTTATAGACAGAATAGGCTTGAAATCCAGCTGCTCGAATGATTTGTCTAGGCTTTCAAAATTAATTTTGGTTACGGTGTAAATCTCTTTTGAGCGCGTTTTTTTAGTTTTGATGCATGCTAAGGAGGAGTAGTGGTCTGTTATGGTGGATTCGAAAACGAAAGTGATTGCGGGACGGTTTGTTCGCACAAAAGTGTGGTCGAGGCAGTTGTTACCTCTTGTAGGTAGAGTGTGTGCAGGGAGAAAGCCATGGAATGCAAGACAATTCAAGTAGTTTTGGGAGCGAGTATCCAAAGGTGACCCAATGTCAATATTAATGTCGCCAGTGAGAACAACAGATTTAAATTCACGTAGTGTTGGAAGTATGTCATTTAGCGCACGCAAAAAGCTGTCTATATTATCAGTAGATGGTGAGCGGTAAACGCAAAGAAGTGCTATATCATTTTGAGTCTTGATGATCATCCCAGACGCTGAGTTACCAAAGTCTGGTTCTTCTACCGTGGGGTTAAGAAACGATTTCGTGTAGACAATTACACCGTCACTCTGGTTAATATGTTTAGTGGTTTTATGATTGGTGTAACCGTCTATTTCAGGAATTAGTTGATTTCTCAGGCAGGGTAACCAGCATTCTGTTAGGATCAAGACTTCACAGTCAAAAGAAAAGAGATTTAGAAATGCTTGCAAGCTTAAAAAGTTACAATTAATGGACCTAATGTTTTGACAAAACGTTTTTAAATAGTCGTTAGGGTTACCTAACAGTTGATTTGCTTGTGATGGTGTGCAGGTATGTGCTTCAGAAACAGAAGTTTCATCCACATTGTTCAAAAATGTTAAGACGTTATCAGTCATGGTGTTTGGTTTTTGTTAGGGTTAAGCAGTTGACTAATGCAATGACCGGGTTTAGGATGAAAGGCCTGGATATTAAAGCACGGATTGAAAGCGCGTATGATTTTGAAAGAAAAGTGAGCGTGTTGTGTGTAATTTGGACTGACATAGTATGTAGTATGTATTGTGTGTGAATGAGTCTAGAATGTGTGTTAAACATGAATAATTGTACTGAGTGTGCTGTGTGTTTATATAGTGTGTGTGAGGAATGGATGCTTACAGCAATATAGGTAGTGGTTATAATAATAATACCAGAAAAAACATAACAACAATAAAAAACTAAAAATAGTAAACTCTGATTAAGCAAAACTAGTCATATAACTTTAGGTGTAGATAAGCTGTTTAGTTGTTGTTCGCTTCTAATAACAATGGATGGGCTCTCGGGGTTTTTCTTCAACAGGATGCGACCATCTGAGGTCCAGCAATACGAGTACTCGTTGGCTTTCGCGTAGGTACGGGCCAGATAGAAAAGTCGCCTTGAATACGCAGTTAGTTGCTCTGCAACGTAGATTGGCGTTGGTTTTTCGTAACCCAAGTGAGAGGAGTTTATTTTATTGTTAGGATTACGCCTATTATATTCCTTAACTGCGGTTAAAAACTCGCTCTTTAAGAGGGTGTTCGCAAATTCAACCGTCAGCGATGAAGTCGTGCTATCTTTTTTTGAAGGTTGCCGCTGTACGTCGCGTATGTCGGAGGATTGCAAATTCATTTCAATGTAATTTGATAACTTTAGAAGTGAGGTATATAGCATCTTTTTGGTTTCTTTAGACTGTTTTGGGATATTGCGAAGCTCGACACACGTTTTAACAATGCTGCGGTCAAGCGACTCCACTTTCTCTTCGAGTGCAGTTAGTTTAATACTCATTGAGTTGCGCTCTTTTTCCAAACCCGTAATTTTCGTTTCGATCGAGGTTAGCTGATCTGATAAAAACGTCATAGATTTATCGATGTCTGTGTTTGATGCCTCGATCTTCGAGGTCGAGGTTTTTAATTCCATTATATGGTTTTCTAATTTGTCCATACGCGCGCTCTGAACGTTGACCATATTTTTAATCATGTCACTTATTTCATTCTTAAACTCAGTCCAGTTATCGTTGAAGTTGTGTTCACTCGAAGGACATCTTCGTTTGTTACGTTGAGTGATATTAGTCGTGACAGTATTACCAGTGGGCAGTTCCTCTTTGGAGAATAAGTTCGGAATGTCTGACTCCGAGCGTGTAGGTAAATTATGAAGTTTATTCGGCGGTGTTCTTGCGGTAGAAGCCATACTTAACTAATGTAGTTTAAATGAAATGAAATTTAAGAACACAAAAAGTGCTTGCTGACACCGGGGTTTGAACTTGCGACGATCGGTATCAAGCGACGCATTCAACCGCCGAGCCAAGCGTGTTGTTATAGGCGTAGGCGAAATAGCGTATCAGTTTGTTCCTTAGTAGTAAAAGTGAAAGGATCAAATGTCAGTGTGACTCAGGTCAAGGTCAGGCGCGTTAGTAAGCGCGCGTGTGCGGTAGTCACAAATCACTTAAATCGTACAGTTTTGGGTCACTTTAGTTATAAAACTGTCTATTTAGCACACAATTTTCCACTTTCCTGGTTCATTTAGCGTTCAATATGATGTTATTAGGTCATATGAGTCAAAATTCCACTTGAAAATTAGTTTATTACTCTGGGATAAAAATAATGTTCGAGGAGGCACAGAGGACACGTCTGTTCGCTACCGCGGCGCGCGGGGGGATAGTGCTGATTTATTTCTTGCGACGTAGAAAAAGTGAAACAGTTCATGCGATTTCGGTTGTCAAAAGCATTTATGAGTACCTCCTGACATTTTAGTACTTTTAGGGCTTCTAAAAATGGTTATTACTGTTACAACATCACTTTGTTAAGATTTCCTACTATTCGGCTAACCACGCAGACATGTATTTTTTTTTTATTATTCTACGGGTTTCGCTTAACCACTGTCTCACCTGATGGTAAGCGGGGGAGCACGCTTTCCGAGACGTAATCTATTCACTCTTGACTTGAAATACCTCCAGATTGAACTAATCTTGGAAATACAGACTCTACTCCTTAGCTGTACTCACAATGAATGTGTTCGCAAAACATTTTGTGCGTGTGGGTTATCCATCATGTACTGTTGACTCATCACACTTGCCTAGAAGTAATCTATTTAGTCTTGACTTAAAGACTCCTAGGTTGTAGCTATTAGGAAACACAGACTCCACTCCTTAGCTGAACGCACAATAAATAGGTTACTGGATATCTACAATCCCCGTAAGAACACATAACCCGTTTTATCCGATGACAAAACGGGTTTGACAGAATTAAACTATGCAATTTCGAGGCATACTCTCCGAAATGCAACCGATAGAAAATCGACAGGCTAGCTCGGCGTCAATTCTATTTTAAGTGATAAATCGAACCACCCCAACCCATACAAGGAAGCTATCCAATCAGCACCACCTCTGCATACCAAGTGGTACCCTGAAGTTAATTCTAAGCGTGTCTAAACGTTTCCTACTGTCTTGGAGTTCAGCCAGAGATAACACGAACTTACTACGCTCAAGTACACCTTTTAAACTCATTTACATTCATATTCCCTATCGTCATTTTGCGATCAAAACCCGGTTGGGGGACAGGGATGGAGATATACAGATGCTAATGTGCTAGAACGGGAGCGAGGAGTTATCTGTAGGAAGTACAGGCTGTTATCATTTTTATGTACCGCGTAATGTTACAGTGATATTCCTGGTTTGATAGTGTAATTTGTTCGAGATTTTAGGTTGTGAAGTCTTGACTGTAAATCAGGTGTTTAGAAATCGAAGAAGATGGCTTTAGGGAGTTCCTCACAGCCACCTTCCAACTCCAGCATCAGAACTGCATCATGTTTTTGTTCACATGTAGGTATAAAAAATTTCTACTCAATCGGTTGAAGATATTTGGTTCAAATTCGAATTGTAAGATTTGAGCCGAACGTACATAGTTACATACATTGCAAGTTAAAAAAAAACCTGTAAAGAAAATATTAATTTTTCCATCTAATTAGTATTCAAAATGCACTTCAACCAGTTTTACCCATTAAAGCAAATTACAAGTTTTACGAATCCTCCTTTTCGTCTCATACAAAAGTGCTCCGTCCGACACGCGGGCACCCGTCGCGTGCAGCCGCGCCCCTTGCCCGTTTAGCTACGTAATAATACATTAAAGTTCTCCATCGACACGACTACCGACACTACGCAGGTAATAAATCCGGTATCCGCTACAGCGACCGCCACAACTGACACACGCGCATTGACTCGCAACGCAGTGCCCGCGTGGAAAACGCGCGTGTTCCCGCTTAACGCAGCGTTGGCCCTTAGTGTTCTCTTTTGTGGAGCTACCTAACCTAAAGTACTGACACGTGGCTGACTGTACACGTTCACCTCTAAATCATGTAATCGTAACATTTGATGTTACAAAGGAATGTTAATTTTGCTTTAAAATGGTCTCAAACTGTCTCGGTTGAAATACAGAACAACATAGCTTTGTTTTTAATTAGCTTTCGCTTACAAAAACGTAATACAACATAGCTTTTCTTAGTGGGGAAAGGAATAAGCTGTTTTGTAGACAGTAGACACAGGCAATCTGTCGTGGGGTATTTATTCTGATAACCTTATTTGGAAAAACGGTTAAGCTCAAAAGATGCTCAGTCTAAAACAACACAAAATATTAACATTATGTAGGTAGGCTAGTACCTATTCTGATGAAACGGAATTAATTACTGCCACATAAAATATTCCATCTGTATATTTTTTTTTAAAGTAATGTTTTTAACTTGTTTATTACACAAACATACCAGCCAGCCTTTTTTATTCAGCCACTGAACTTCACTCAAAGAAGATCCGCTAATAACTGACCTCCCTGTAAAAACGACTAATTTCTGCCAGCGGCTTTGCCTGCGTGAAAATAGGTTTCTCCATACAAACTTCCAACCCCCGTTTTACCCCCTTAGGGGTGGAGTTTCGTAAAATCCGTTCTTAGCAGATGTTTACACCCTATAAGACACCTACCTGCCAAATTTTATGTTTCTAGGTGTTATAGTTTTTGAGATTTCGTGATTAATCGGTGAGTGGTATTTCGCTTTAAAAGCTGGAAGAGCCTATGCTATATAGGACTTAGTTTACCTCAAAAATGCCACTGATGCAGCAGTAAACGTGGCAACCTACTGGGCCCAAAAACTTTGAGGAAAAAGAAAACCATCGATACGATGAGAAGAAGAAGGACTTAGTTTAGCGACATCTATGTCGCTACATACGAACTACAAGAACATGACCTTCTTATATCGCGCAACAAACAGCAAAGCTCTTTTAACATATATGTGTGTACAACAGCTCAACAAGAACTTTGGGTTGTTTCCCGCACTAGATACAACACATCTGATTGGAAAAGGGAAATGAGATTGGTGATAAAAATTTAAAGAAGTATTCAGCGAAGCCGAGAAGTTTGATTCGATATATTAACTGCCTAATACTGAGAAAAACATTAGGATGCGTTACATCCGAATTTAAAAACAAAGTGACTTTATGCTATATCAAAAAAGAAATACTTTCCGGATAACACTGGTTAGACACAAACCGTGCAAAGATAAAAGAAAAAATATCGCATACATACTCAATTGTTTTTTTTTTAAAGTCAACAAGGACTCGTACGTCTTATTCTATTGTTCGAATTTCAAATTCACGTTTAGAATAGTATTATCTAACTTGCCAGTAATCTCCTGTCGATGGATTGGAGAAAAAAAAAAAAAACTTGCCAGTATTTTTTTTTTTCTAATACATCACTAGATAATTTCCGTTACACAAGAAACTAATATCCGCAACTAAATCTAAAATAGCATAAACAAAATATACTTAACCCTTCAGTTTGACTTATGAGGCCTGTAAACCAACGGCTACATTAGCGGGTTCCAGGGTATCGTAGTAATAAACCTTGGCAAAATACGGCAGGTCAGGACACCCACATTACACAGGTTTAGGGCTGCCAGAGGTTTTGTTGTAAAGGGGCGTCGATAATATGTATATATTGTAAAGGGTATATTTGTACACTAATCTTTGGTTGTCGAGCGCAGATTCTCCGCAGTTGAATTAACACCATTTAGACATAGGTGATCTTGGTACTGGTTTTCTTTTTTATTATTGATATAAATTTGTGCTTGACTGCGATCGTACGTGATGGTAAGCTGTGATGCAATCGTTGGTAGTGAAGCGCACTAGTTTATTAAGAGCCTATTCACTCTAGCCTTGAAGACACCTAAATTATTGTATTCGGAGGTGAAGACCACAGCAGTTAAATTGTTCCAGTCCTTCGATGTACGCGATATAAACGATGAGGCGAAACGCAATGTCCAAATCAGACGATGATAAGTGTAGCCAGAAGATCTTTTTGATATGGAACTGGATCAGACCGGTTTATTACTATTTAAAAAATTTTGTATTTAGAAATTTGTCCTATATCGTGGACACGCTCACTAAAATATAAACCCAGACCTACAACAAATATCAGTAGGCTATACAAATATTTGTTCGCCACCCGTGCCATATTTCGATTACCAGTTGCCTCACTAGATTTTAAGAGCGGCCAACACGAAGTACATTTTCATATAACCGCTCTTACAGATATCTTGTGGACATTATCTAGGCTTCTACAGATCTCAAAACATAAATTTGTGTAAAACTAATCCAGCAAAGTCCTCTAAAAATCTGATATTTTACGTGGACTTTGGCCCTCCATAATGTACTCACTACTCATATATTATAAATATAAAAAAGTACGTCTATAGAAGCTTTGCACATTTAATCAAGCTTCCGAATGACCACATTTTTTCTAAAAAATATTTAAGGGTTTTAAATAAAACACGTATTTCCTAGAACAAGTTTTGTGAAATATTCGAGTAAACACAGAATTATCGAATACCGATTGGGTTTTAGGCGTTTTCTCTCTTTTTGCGTTGCCTCTTCATCAAACATCGCGTTGGATTGCGTTAGATGAAGCAACAGTCTTTTAAACCATGCTCGACGTTAACGATAGGCGAGTGGGGAAGATAGATAGATAGATAGATGTATTCTTTATTGTAAACCAAAAATAAAATTACTTTAAGCAACCATGCTTTCAATTATGAAGCACTTTTGCTTAGTAGTAACTTTTCCACTTAGCTGTACACTCAATGAAAGTAGGTATATAACCTCTAACATTTTAAAAAAAGAACAATATGAAAAGTTTATACATTCTCAAAAAAAAAAAACATAATCCAGTTATTTTTATTTGCAGCCATCATTATGGCATAAAAACCCGTACAAACTCCAAAACGTAGTTAATTTCGGGCGAACAAAGGTGGAAACTCCGTACGTATCCGCTGCCAGCCCTACATCCAGACAATAAATAATATTTCTCATTATACCCGGATGGGATTTATGATAAAACTCCGGTAATCACACAGAATACTTGAATACGGGATAGTCGTTTATTTTTAATAGTAATGGTGGTCGGTAGGGTGCGCGTTTCAAGTTCAAGTTGGAGAGAAAAATAACAAAGATGGATAGGTTTAATATCAGAACGTTTTAATAAATTCTGCTTCTGTTTCTAGGAAAAATAAGTCTTATTATTCTTTCATTTAAAAATGTTTATAATTTCTCACATGTTTATAATTCAAAATTTATTATTTTACACATTTATTTTATCATGGACACTTGATACCTTTTCTAACTACACTCAAAGGTTCCGTTGAAAACTAGCATCAGGTAACTAGCAACTTGTCTGGCATTATGCTGGGGTGCAATTCACTAAGAAAACAACCTTGAGCGCAGTGCTGGCCCAGCGACGAAATCCAAATTACTACATACTACAAAATACTAATAATTTGTATTTGTATGTGATTTGAATATACGAATGTACCTACTAGGAATTCGTCGTTGGGCCACCGCTGAGTTTGAACTCACGTTTTGACTGTTTTCTAAGAGAACATGTAATTGAAACTAAGAAACTATGTGTGTATATTTCTAAGACAAATTTCCTTTCATTTGTGTTGTTCGTCAACTCGTTGAGCTCCTTAGTAGTTCTAAGTTGAGCTATACGAATACTGACAAATGCTTGCACTGACTGGACAGGTCCACTAAAATCTGCGTGGTTCTTTCCTCAAAAGACCATCTCAGACACAAGTCTGCATGGTTCTCATATGATTTGACCATTACATATTTGCTGTATGGACTTTTAAAAGAGACTTTGACCTTGAGTTTGTTTCAATGTTTCTCCTCAGTGTAGACAGCTAGGAAACACCGGCATCATCTAGGTAGTTTAAACTGACGAAAAAATTGACGTGTAAAAGTGTTTTTAAAAAACCTATTTGCAAAATAAATATCATTTATCAATAACACTGCTGAACTGGGCCTATTTAGCACAGGCGTGAAACAAATAGTTGCTGTTGCTTTTGTTGGTAAGTATTTTTAATTTGAGTGCCAAATATACATGTTTATTTCTGAGATTGCGGAGGCTGTTGAGGCGGAGCTGTACGAGGGTTACAGGGTAGCGAAGCGCACCCTCCGAGCGGAGATTAAGCGGTCCAAGATGGAGGCCCGCAAC
Source organism: Leucania comma (assembly GCA_958295575.1). NCBI lineage: Eukaryota > Metazoa > Arthropoda > Insecta > Lepidoptera > Noctuidae > Leucania > Leucania comma. Next base: position 25,821,978 of record OY282463.1, read on the forward strand.
GTCTGGCTGGGGTCTCTGAATGCAGACCCGTGGGGACGCCCATACAAGATGGTACGGGAGAAACTCCGTCCATGGGCTCCCCCACTGACTCAGAGTCTCCGGCCCGAGCTCGTGGAGGGTGTGGTCAGCACTCTGTTCCCTACGCGGGGGGTACACTCCCCCCCGTCTATGGCTCCGCCAACACCGGCAGTACCTGACGCGGACCACGACGACGACGACGATGTTCCAGAGGTGACCGAGGTAGAGATGAGAGTGGCGGTACGAAGGCTGAGTGCCAAGAATACCGCCCCAGGACCTGACGGCCTGCCTGGGAGGGCCTGGGTCCTAGCTATGGAGGCTCTCGGGCCTCGATTGAGGGGGCTCTTTAGCGCATGTCTGGAGAGGGGCCAGTTCCCACTTCGCTGGAAGACGGGGAAACTGGTCCTCATAGCGAAGCCTGGGCGCCCTGCGGACTCTCCGTCCGCGTACCGGCCCATTGTGCTGCTCGACGAGGTGGGCAAGCTCTTTGAAAGAGTCATTGCAAACCGCCTCGTCGCGCGCCTTGCAAGGGTGGGGCCGGACCTGTCGCACGGACAGTTCGGTTTTCGCAGGATGCGCTCCACGGTGGACGCCATCATGCGCGTGCGAGCCCTCACGACGGGGGATGCGGTGTCCCAGGGCAGGTGTGTCGTGGCAGTGTCCTTGGACATTGCAAACGCCTTCAACTCCCTGCCCTGGAGTTGCATTGGAACGGCACTCCGGTACCACCGGGTGCCCGACTACCTCTGTCGTGTGATCGAGGCCTACCTATCGGAGAGATATATCATCTACCCCGGTCACCAGGGAGAGTGGAAACGTCGAGAGATGTCGTGCGGTGTTCCGCAGGGATCGGTACTAGGACCACCCTTGTAGAACATCGGGTACGACTACGTGCTGCGCGGCGACTTCCCCGACGGGGTCAGCGTGGTCTGCTACGCGGACGACACGTTGGTCCTAGCGCGGGGAGAGTCGTACCGGACGGTGGTCGAATTAGCGACACGCGGGGTTGCGATGGTCGTTGACAGGATCCAGCAGTTGGGACTCGAGGTGGCACTGCACAAGTCCGAGGCCATGTGCTTCCACGGCCCTGGGGGTGCGCCACCACCGCGTTCCCAGCTAACGGTAGGAGGGGTTCACATCAGCGTCGGGTCGACGATGAAGTACCTGGGACTCGTCCTCGACAGCTGGTGGAACTTCACGGAGCACTTCCGACGTCTGGCTCCCAAACTGAATCGGACTGGGGCTGCTCTCGGGCGGCTCCTGCCCAACCTCAGGGGACCAGACGCCTCCTGCCGGAAGCTCTACGCGGGAATCGTTCGGTCCATGGCTCTCTACGGGGCTCCGGTGTGGGCACCGACGTTGCAACAGCAACCGAGGGCCCAGCTGAATGCGTGCCAGAGGGTCATGGCAATACGCATGGTGCGAGGGTACCGAACGATCTCCCGCGAGGCGGCGACCCTCCTTGCTGGGCAACCGCCGTGGGATCTGGAGGCAACAGTCCTTGCACACATGCACGACAAGCGCATGGAGATGCAACGCCGGGGCGAAATTCCGCTGCCACGACAAGTCGAGGCATGGCGGACAGAGCTCCGGCGGGATCTCATGGCGAAATGGCGTCAACGACTATCGCAACCTCGTTCGGGGCGCGCCACAATTGGGGCGATAAGGCCCATCCTTGAGGCGTGGCTGGAAAGACCTAACGGCGTTCTCAACTTCCGCACGACGCAGATGCTTACCGAACACGGAAAGTTCGCTAAGTACCTGTTCCGGATTCGTGCGGAGGATTCGCCCGGGTGTCGCCACTGTGCGGAACATCCGGAGGACACGGTGGAGCACACTGTAGAGGTGTGCCCCGCCTGGGCGGAGCATCGCCGTGTCCTCGTGGGGGCGATCGGCGGCAGCGATCTCTCTCGCCGGGCCTTGGTTCAGGCCATGGTCCGTAGTGAGGAGGGATGGCAGGCGGTCGCCTCCTTCTGCGAAGCAGTAATGCTAGCAAAGGAGGAGGCCGACCGCATCAGGCAGAGGCAACGGGGCGCTCGCCCCAGCCGCCGCCGGGATTCCGATCCCGATTTCCGGCCACCGTAGGCGCGGGCTTGCGGACGGCGTGCAATGGGTAGCACGCTGTCCGATCGTCCGGTAACCGACCGGACCGAGCCCAAGTCGTCGACGGCGCGTTCTGTTCCCGCGCGCCTCAAGGAGCTGTCAGCACACCGAAGAGGCCCAGCCTGCTAACTGCAGGCAGGCAGGGTCGAAGCCTACTGGGGTCATGGGTTAGTTCCGAAAGGAATGCTCGACCCCGGCACAATAGGCTACGAAGGAACGGGGTAGGTTTTTAGTCAGTAAGAGTCTGACACTACTTCCCGCTCCGCCCAAGGGCGGGATTTGTCATTGGATGATTTTACCTACCATAAAAAAAAAAAGATCCTCTAAGCTAAGCTTTTTATAAGAAAGTAAAAACATTTCAAAGCAAGCTAGTGTTTCTAATCTAACATCATCATCATCATTAGTCGCTAAAATTTACGGTTGGAAAACTATCCAACCGCTAACACTTGAAAACGTTTCGTTAATCCTCTTACCAAAAAGCTTGTCTTCACATCAATAATTTTCCTCCCCTAACAAAACGTAACGCGTCAAACAACATGTCATACTTAGAAACAGCCTCCCAAGTTGTTCCAAGGCTGTCACGAAGAGAAATTGCTTATGCTATCCACCACATCTGACGCACGTCATACAAGGAGCAAAGGTGTTTATTTTGACAGCCTTGTGGCTCGAACAATCGCTTTGATGGACCTTCAAGTGTAACTGATATGTTAGTAGAGGAATTGCAGCATATTTGGGATACTGCGGGTAGTTTCGAATACTCGCAAAACTCTATGAATATTCAGTCATAACTAGGAATTAACCTTTAAAAACTTTTTTTTCTTTAATCTTTCTGTATGAAGTATTGAGTTACCTTAATGGTTTATAGGTCTGCTTTTAAGTTACAAATTACCATATTATTAATATGGAATACCGAAAGTGAATATAATTTTAAATACCAAAAAAAAATTTTTTTTAATAATATTTTTAAATTGTTTATTTCTAGTGTTCCACAAATATAAGAGCAGAAAAAGGTGGAGGCAACAATTATCTGTGAAGTTGCTAATGCTCTAGGAAATATAATGTGCCACGTATTTGCTCTGCAAACACTATCTCGGATCAGGTTTATTTTCGAAGATAATACTTACATATTAAGTATATAAGAGATTTTTCAGTTACGAAGATTAGGTAACAAAGAAAATAGGCATTCAAACCTAACTACGCTTTCGGACCTTTTACCATTTATTGAAGTTAAAAGGGTTCTCAATTTTTTACTTGTGTTTATTAAAAACTACTTATAAATTAATGATTTAAAAGTATTTTAATAAGCTAACACACAACAATTAAATTATATTCAACTTATATGCACTTCCTCTGCGACCCTACCTTTTTATGATATATGTTCTGAAATAATTTAATTGTTTACTCTGGGTTATAATTTGCACGAAAAACTTCTTATAAAGTTCTCCGAAACGATTTTGTACAAAAGTTAATTCAGAGCATACAAAAGTTATTTCAATAAATTAAAAATGTAATAAGGAATAATACATAAAATCTCTAACGCCTTCGGTACCTAAGAAAACACAACGCAATGACATCTAGTGTACAAAACCGAAACTTCTAGCCCGACAATCCTGAAAGTGTTCTAAATTTACCCCTGAGCGCAAGCCTTGGGGACCATCTACCGGCGGGCGTGGGAACCCGAATGTTCCCGACGTCCCCTCCCTCTCCACACCCCCCAAAAGCCTATCGATCGCACTCCCTGCAGCCACAATTTACGCCAACAGTGCAAAGCAGACTATCTGCTATCAAAATTATCAATAAAATCGTAATCAGGCCTAAAATTAGATTGACATACTCCCGTTGGAAGCTTCTCAGGTTAGTGAGTGTTTGTTAAATTGTTATCAAAATATATCATTAAATGGTTGAACGTTAGTCGTGACGTAGACAAAACGCAGTGATTTTTTGTTATTGTGCAAAATTTTATCGTTTTACAGTTTTGTACGAGCTTTTAACTGTAGAATAATTTTAAATTCTGTTTTTTCTTCATTCTTATGGTTAAAAAGGGCTAATAGTGTTGTAAATTAGGTCAGTCTAGATAACTCTACGTTATTGGGAGTTTTTTCTGGAAATAGGTCGCTGGTCACGTCATCTGATAGCTGTGCAACTTGATCAATATGACGTAGTGTCGCGTTAACGTGTTTTTTTACTTCTACCTCATAGTTAACATCTTTAAAATAAGTATCAGTAAGAGGTAAAATTTTATTCCTTACTGTTATTTCGTCGGGATGTCGTGACATATTTTTACGATGTTTTGCCGTGTTCTCCATTACGACGCAACAGATTTCATTGCGTAGTTTCTTAGTTTTTATACCGTGACGATTGTTTTTTGATTGCATCGCCTAACATAAATTGTAGTTTATGAAACATTTGCGTAACTGAGGTTATTACAGCATTAATTTAAGTGGTTATTACTGTAAAATCTAACGGCCATCATAGTTTCACTGTGTAATGCTGTTATAGGCTAGAAACTTATTGAAATAAACAGCATCCCAGCCGCAATGTACTGCAGAATACCGTCCTAAATACTATTTTTTTTTTTAATTTTGTCTACTTAAGTAGGTGGTTTAAGTATAAAGAATACAATTCTAATGCGAAACTTTTCTTTCAATTCCAGGACGCTACCGTAGAAAAATCGACGGAAGACACAGTAATTCAAATACAGAACGACGTTCATTCACCACCGGATCAAGACCTTTTCGTCGACCCCGACGCTGCTGATGATGGCTCGGGTATAGACCCCGACGAGAGCTCGGGCTCCGGCTGGGGAGCTGGCCCTGGACCCGACGACGAGGACGGGCGAGGATCAGGTGACGAGCCCAACGCACCCCCAGATGACGAAGACTATGGCTCCACAACCACTAATAGGGAGGAGATCGAACGCACCATTATCGATACCTCTATTACACCCGAAGTCACGGAACCAGACGACATAGATATCCCCGAACAACCGGAGACTCCCATCATACCCAAAGTGGACTCCCCGCTCCAAATACCAACAGATCCCAGCAGGCCGATCGATGTGCTCATTTGTGAGTAGTGGCTGAAGCATGCCAGTTTTTATTTGCGTTGTTTTATTATTTAGTTTTCGTATGAGAAATTGTCCTTTGTAACAGTGTCCTAATAACAAATTTTGCTTTTAATTTGAGAAGAATATACTCATTAAGAGTTAATATTCATTGACATTTGACAATTTCTCGTACTTTTATTTTAGACGTATTATTATAACTATCCGTTTGTATATTCTATATATCATTTACATAACAATTAACAGGATAACTACATAGTTAATACCAACACAACAAATAATAATTGTCACTTACTCAGCGGCGCTCATCATAAGCGGATTCCTCTCTTTACAATAACTACGTAACCTTGAATTAACATTATAATTGTTATCTGCATATATTTCTAATTGTTTGAACCGCACGCCAGTTTCTGTTGAAAGAGTCAAACTATCGTACGCGTGTATAATTATATTTATTTCAATTAAATTATTTATTAATCTATGATATATGCCAATCTCTAATAACCATCTGAGGATTTCGGTAAGTCTTTCGTAATATTTTTATAAATTTATGGAAATTGTTGCCCATTATTTTTTACTTATCTATCGCATGACTTCGATTCTATCATGCAGTCATTAGAAACCATTTTATAGAGTTCCTTTTATAGAACTAGTTAGCATGTTGAAGGTAATATAGCCCTGAAACTATTTCATCTCATGGAGCCATTAGCTTAGCGATATTGTCCATATCATTGGTAATTTTGATGTTTTATTAGAAGTTTACTTTTGATTCTTCCTCTGCTTTTGTTCATGCCGTATCATGTGTAACCCTTTCCGTTCCCATGTCTTTGATATTGTTCCTGGATTTCGCTTTTTGCATAAGCGATGTTAGCTGTCTCTGACTTAATCCCAATCCCTCTAATTCCGGTGAAGTTGTTACAATTCTGTGATTGAGATTTACTTAATCTCTTTCCTTTCTTCTACTGCTTCTTTAGTATAAACCTCTACGTCGTGATTCCTCTATATGTCCAATTACTCTGTCTTGAGGTAGGGTACCTTTAATCTTATAGTCTTCGTCATTTATAGGTTTTATAAATATTTTGTGATAAGTAGGTATATGTATTACTAATTTATCTTCAAAAACTTTAACAACAGCTTCAATAACTAACTCAGGTCTACATAAATCAGAATCATGTTTATATAATACTAACACAGCGATTCTCTAACCATTCTTGTTGTAGACGTACGAAACTATTGTTCTTGATAATATTGCTTTTTATAAACGATGTTTTTAATCGTACTACAATAGGTTGTTTTATTAACGAAGAAACGAGAAGCTTTACTTAATAATCACATGAAATTAAATAGAACAATACACGATCCAATTGAAAGTATGACTAAAACATAAGGACAAATACTTCCTGGAAACAAACCTGACGCATCACGTCCTAGCGCTAAACAAAATATTTGATTTGTAAACTAACGATGAATGACGTGACTTTTCAGCCAACACAAGGAACAGGCCGGGTGAAGGTACCTCGGAAGAGGGCCGAGGCGCGGGGGAGGAGCAACCCTCGCGCCCAGACCAGACGGACATCAGCATCTCCGGAGAAGACACTGTGCCTTCAGTCGTACGTATATGATTTCATTATTTTATTGCTAAAATATGGCTACCTACCTTACTTCCACGTCAATTTTAACTTGTACACTTGATGTTGATCTATCACCTGCATACGTATATACACGTGGCGAACTTGTATTTCAAAGACAGTCGAATCGTTTATCTGGGATTGAGCGATCTTCATTGTCTCGGCACTATTCTGGTGGTTATTGACCATCGCTATAGATTGTAATTTTCAAGAGAAAAAAGGAACAAGTTACTGGCTATCTTTTTCTTAGATTTTTGTAATTTCGTGACGGGATGTTGGACCCAGTTATTTTTCGTAGTTCTTTGACAGTCGTTACGGATAGTCAGACTCCAGAAAGTCTGACTATCAGTCTATCCATGGAGTATCATGTTGCCCAGCATCTGGGTTGTGGAGGTCTAATAGGCAGTCGCTCCTTGTAAGTATTCAGCCGCAGCCGAATAGGCTGGAAGCCATCCTCTAGCCAGTTGGGAAAGAGTTAGCGAAATGATCATGGGCCAGCTCTTGACACCTACATCTTCTGAAGCAAAGCGGATGAAGTTTTTGGCAAGTTATTTGTTATGTCGATGACGTATTTAACTTTAGTCAGATGAATAAAAATTGCATTGGGATTTTATGATAACGAAAAAATCCCGGTTATGACGCCGGAAGTGTCTCTGATATGGCGAATGTCAGGCGATGACCGATTTATTTATTTTTGGCAAACCATGGGACGTCTGACAGAGATAATATCAGAGTACTTATCAAGTAGGGGATTAAAAGCTTTTATAATAATTTATAGTAAGACTAAAGTATTACAGTAGTACTAATAGACTATATGGACTATGTCTGAATATTTAATTCACTTTGGACTATGTCTGAACTAAATATTCAGACAAAGTCCATATAGGTACAATTAGTAACTCAAGAAACCTTATAAATCTATTGTTAGTAAAGACAAAAATAAAAACAAGTCACAAAGCGGTGCTGAGGCCCTACCAGGAGAGCTCTTAATTTGATCCATTTGACAACCTAAACTGCTGATGGAGTAAGAAGTATATAGGGTGTATTGCTTCAACTCTCTTTCTCGCTCACACGCCTGACATTTTAACACGTCATGGACCTCTGGACTAGACCATGTACAGTGTGTAGTCCATCCAGTGCCGCCACATCGGCGAGTCTCAGAGACCCATAGAAAGTTATCGCATAACACGCATAGAAAGTTTCGCCTGTGGATGATCCCAATGGAACAATCCCGAGATAAAAATATTCTGTCCGATTCCAGGACATGGTTTTAGGTCTTAGGTTTGCTCAGGCAGGCAGTTTACTTTGTGGTAACTATTTCATCACTTAAGTTCTCTTATCGGCAAAGGACGAAGATATGAAGCGGAAACCGGCATGTCCTAGAACTGTAAATTCTAAGACAGTTGACATTCACGAACGAGAACTGCGTGCGTAGTGGACTACAGCCAACTTTGTTGAACGCAGAGAAGGTCTGTGTCCACATTGGGAACATCTAAGGGTGATTTTGTACTATTTTTAATTTAAAACTAATATTTAGATTATAGTGTAGTGCCCCTTTTTGCTGGAGCTGTGCCTGTTAGAACGTTTAAAAGGATTAGCGTGGCCCTAGAAAGCAAAGGTTTTCGCACATGAAAAAAAATGTGATGGGCCTTGTTAAAGTTAAGATTATATAGTAACTAGCTTCTGCCAGCGGCTTCGCCCGCGTGAATGTCGGTTTGGGGTAAACCGATTTTCACACGTCTAGTTAGAGCTGATTTTACGAAACTCCACCGAGTTTTGTAAAATCCGTACTTAGCGGATGTCTACAGACACCCTATAAGAAACCTACCTGCCGAATTTCAAGTTTGTAGGTGTTATAGTTTCTGAGAATTCGTGATTAATGATTGAGTTCGCTTTTATATACATATATAGATTTGTACACAATTATTACATACCTCATTATCTCTAATTTATTAAATGATTTACTATTGATTATATTTAATGAAACGTTGCTGCTCCAAAATAAATGTCTAATAACACCATTATGATCATTCTGTTGCCTTCACTCCTAGCTAAACACATCGCATTCTCAAAATAAAACTAGCGTCTTCTCTGTTTTGTCACGAAAATACATGGCTCTGAAAATAGACGAGAAAAACAAAACACGTACCTACTTCAAGGCTATTGACTTGGAAATTTTACGCTCAATAGTACTAACGTGTATTGAACTGTAGGAAGAGAAGGGATAATAGAAACAGGAGATATTCGAAGTTGTGGATAGCGAAAACGTGACGGATTTTTTCGGCTGTATTAAAGAAGTTCTGCAATTTGACTGTCGTTAGATTCTGTAATATATTTCTCCGTAAACGTTTACTTAGCATAAGGTCAGATGATATATTACTCATTTCACCTGCCTATTCACCGACAGTCTTTCACAGAACAGACAGACCTAAAAGTACTTTCGGTATAGACAAATTCATAGTTCAAATTGTATAAAGAAGTGCTATAACCTTCCAGGACCAGGAGCCCTCCGGCAGCAACGTGAACCAGGAGTCGCGGGCGCCCGACAAAGTCGTCATCATGAATGCCAAGCCGGAGGATCGTGCCACCAGCTTCTTCGCGCAACCAGGCATCCTTGCCGGTATGTATTGCTTTTTTTTGTATATTTTTTTGGTGTAAGTTGGAGGGTTGGACCGAATTCAGATTTTCTTAAGTTTTCTGCATTATACAAGCCAGTGTCAAATTGTATGTTGATGTTTATGTCAAAAAAGCCATTCAATAAGGACAGACCAACTGATAGGGTTGTTTGTAATGCAGATTTTTTTAATGAATAATATTCCATAAATTTTATGTGTGTTAACGTATTACAACCGCCAATTATATTTGAATCAAAATACGACTTGACAAGAAGGCTTAAAGGCATTGGAAAGGGCTATGCTCACATTTTCCTTTCGAGATCACATCAGAAATGAAGATATCCGCAGCAGAACTAAGATTAGCGACATAGCACGAACAATCGCCAAGCTTAATTGGCTATGGTCAGCCCTGAGGGCAGTGTTCTTGTAGAATATATATGGTCGAAACGAACGAAAGGTTCTGGAGTGGCGACCACAAGGTGGCATCGATGACCTGGTGAGGGTCTTGGGAATCCGATGGACCGGTCTTAGGACCGGTCGCTATGGCGACACTTGGGGAGGCTTACGTCCAACAGTGGAAATCTTTCGGATGAATTGATAACGATAACAACTTGACAATGACCTGAAAGATGCAAAACGTATGAAAATTCGAATTTCTCAGGCTACCCTGGAAATTCCTCCTTAAAACAAACAAGTTTATATGCGAATAGTGGGTGTTTTGCTCCAAATAGGAGCTGGTGTCTACCTCTAAGATTAAGCAACGGTTGGACGGAAGCTGTGGGTGGGTGATCATTTTGACACACCGAGATTCCTTCAAACCTCGGAAAGCACGTTAAGCTGCCGGTCCCGATTGCCATTTGCAGCTATTTGACAGCCATTATTAGTCCATTAGTAGTCAGAAATCTGATACCAGTTTTTCCAGGGGTTCTTGTGCAAACCAACTACCAGGTTATGGAGATCAGATAACGAGTCACTCCATTTATGAACTGGTATCCAACTGCTTTTTGTAGGGGCCCAGGAGGGCCGAAGCCTACTGGGGCCAAAGGTTATGTGAAAATGTCACCTGGGGCCCTGGGACAAAGGCAATGAATGGAACAGGGTAGGTTTTTAATCAGTAAGAGTCTGACACTATTTCCCGCTCATGATTTTACCTACCATAAAAAAAGCTGCTATTGTTTAGACCGGAAGCCGACCCGGCAGGGTCGGGGTAGGGGTAGGGGTTAAATGTTGACCCCTACCCCTACCCCGCAGGCAACCCAGCAGGGTCGAAGCCTACTGGGGCCAGAGTCAGTTTCTGAAAGGAAGATTCGGCCCTGGTATGAAAGGCAACCAAGGAACAGTCTTTTTAGATCAGTCAGTTCTTTTTAGTCAGTAAAAGTCTGACACTATGTCCCGCTTCGCCCAAGGGCGCAGAGATGCCAGTAAAAGTCTGACTCGCCTTTAAAATATATTTTTTTAAATAACATAAACTTGACTGCGGTCCCACTGATGGTAAGCAGTGATCGTCGTGAATCGTCAACGCGGCATTGTAAAGACCATATTGTAAAAGTTCAAATCCAGTGCTGTTTGATTGGAGCTTTTGGAGGGAAATCATCCAATGACTTGTCCCGCTCCAGTTGGAGTGGAACTCAGTAAACGCATGTCCCCCCCACATACATTTACTGAGTAAAGCCACATTTCAATTGCCCTTTGCATTCTAAGACCACGGGTTTCCTTTTTAGAAAATTCTCGCATAGGCGAATAGTACCTAGCTTTAAGTTATTATCACTATTCAATCGATCACTTTTTATGTTCTCATTTCATAAACCCCTAAGTATATTTTGAATGATCACAGCGTAATTAATTATTGTATTTTTTTTTCAGCCGTGATCGGCGGCGCAGTAGTAGGCCTTTTATGTGCAATCCTGGTGGTGATGTTCATAGTATATCGCATGCGCAAGAAGGATGAAGGTTCTTACGCGCTCGACGAGCCCAAGAGAAGCCCCGCTGCAGCATCGTACGGGAAGGGGCATAACAACCGCGAATTTTACGCGTGAGACGACACAGAGCAACCAACGCCACGTATTTACTAGTCGGCGGTCACGCCCTGACTGAGCAGTCTCCGGACCAGCCATTCCATTTTTAAATTTTGACAGTTGCACCATGCCACGCGAAATGCGCGGGAAAACAAACAAAAATAATTAATTTATGAATATATCAACGTGGCTAGAATTGTTCTGTGATTTATTTTTAAAATTACGATCGATGAAATTATTTATTATTCTATAAATGTTTGACATGGATAAAAGTTGTAATGTACGGATTGTACAGTAATGTACAAGCCAGGAACAAAACGTACAGCATACTGACTGATCGGAAAGTCAGTGTGACTAAATAATAATGTTAATAAATTATTATCATCTTTGAGACCAAGTTTTTTAATCATTTGTGTAATGATTTTAAATGGTGTTTATCAGAAGTTTCGATGATTTGATGTCTCTATTGGAAGACCAATATGGTAGCATGTTCTGAATGATCGATTCTGTATGTTTTCTGTAAAAATGAATTTTGTGCCATCCTCTATCTTCTGTACTTGTATATTACCAATTTTCGCGTAGACTATGAAGTCGTCTCGATAATAATTTGTGGACACGTCCATCACTTTGACTATTATGTGTAATATAATTATGTATGTGTGTATGTATTTAGATCGAACTCTCTAAAAATAAGTAGATTTTGTAATATTTTGCTTCCAGTTCGTCATCGAAATTTTTATTTTTTTACTGAACAAATGTTGTATGTATGCATATGCAATGTGTCTTTCAGCGATTCAAAAACATAATTATCTATATAAAATTAACGATTGGGTTTTATTTTTAATTTTAAGACACTAATTTTATTTAAGATTTTTTTGTTGTCACCTTGGGGTTTATAATTTTAGGAATTGACGTATCTCTATTATTTAGATTGTTTTTAATCTAGTTTTAGATATTTTAATCTCATTTTATTTTCATGAATATAGGTTGTGCAACGATTTTTTTAACTTTGATAATTTACTTATGTGCCATCTTCGATTTTCCATTTCTTTTGCAAATTCGCCGACATTGGTAAATTAGACGATTGATATGCAGTTTTTAAGGTTTTTTTTAAGATATGTGCATAGGAATGTTGCTTCTAGTTTATGTACCACTTTAACAAAAAAAAAAGAAAAACAATTCTAAATAGAGCCAAAAGGCTAGAAGTCAAACAATTTGTAATGTCATCGAAGCAAAAACTAAAACTGCGCCGCAAAATTTACTAATGCAAGCGTATTAATAGCCAGTGTTATTTAATTTAAGTAACACAGTGTGTCAATTAATTTATTAAAATAGAAACTTGAAATAAATTTATCATTGTAATTAACAAAATTATCAAACAAACTGTAATTTTCTTTAATAGTTTACAGAAATATTTAATTACCTATATGTGTAGCTGCGATGCTGAAATAAATGAACCATTGTGTGTATAAATATATGAAAGGAAGTCGAAATTTAAACATTTCATTAGTAACTTAGTTATTGGAAAAAAAAACTCCTGTTTGAGATTTTTCTAGAAATTAACAGTTCGCGTATAAGACTACTTTAAAAACGTTTTGATGACGATTATTCAATAATAACTAAAGAAAGGCCTTCATGACTCCATGGTCTGATATTATGAACAGTGAAAGGTTAAAAGTTTGGTTGCACTTTCTCAAAGTAGGTACCTAAAATGTCAGTTGAAGAAGCTGAATGGTTAAACTGTACACAAATAAGATATGAATCTTTGAACTTCTACAAGGAAAGTGTACGCACTTTAACTTTGCTTGGAACTTTGTTAAAGTGTGTCTCTCACTTAGTCGCACTTTAATTTTGTCAAAGTGCCACTGCGCTTTTGAGCCTTGACTGTACATACTATCTTCTGTGTGACCCAGAGTCTATTGAGAGACACGAACAAATTGATTCAAAACGAACTTCTGCGCATGAAAAGAAAGCTCCACCATTGTCTATGGTAGCAAAAAATGCTAGTTCACCATTAGTAGGATAATCGAAACGAGTACTTTACTATCGGTGCTTCCAATACGGCTCTAAATTTTTATACTCAACGCAGTTTGTTTCTAGGAAAATCTAACTAAAAACTAATATCCAAATACATTCCTGTCGGATTGGTACATTTTAAGCTGTAGGGGCTAACCGCTCGTTAGTATAAGAAATTTGTACATTGTAATTGTAAATTCTTTTAGAAGTTAATACTGAGTAATTTATACGGTATCTAATAATATTGTGTAACCAAATATACCTAGTTTAAACGCGTTCTGTTGTTGCTCTAATTTAGGGTAAATCATTGGTTGCTTTTAATGCATTGAATAAATTATATCACGCGTTAAAAAAAACTAACGGATAGTGATGTAATCAACATACTTAGTGGTTCGCATGGCGTATGGTTGCACACAGTTAAGGAAGGGAATGTCCATCTCCTACATAAGCACCATACACATAATAAGTTCTACATAATTTGTGTTTGAAATTATATGCAAAATAAGTTAATGGTCCTAAGCCGCCTTCAATTTTTCCCAAAAAAAAGCATTCATATGCTTTCAAAACTTACTCGATTGTTACAAGGCAATCAAATAAATGCCACCTTAAGCAGCAACGAAAGATCCTGCCTGACGGACCACTCAGCGCGTTGTCTACCAAAAGTGCGTTCTTGTTAATAAAATAATGACAACTATTTTAATTGTATCCTGCTTCTTTGCTGGTCGACAAAAGGCTTCAATTGTTTTTTTTCTATGTTAATCAAGAAATATATTTCAGCAACAGAATCTTCATTGAAAAGAACGCATTGTAAAATCTAAGCGTATATTTTGCTTGAAATAAACATATCTGATGGTAAACATAGGCGCTAGCCGCTGATTTGACAACGAAAGCGTTGAAATGCAATTATTTTAAAGTTAAATTACGATTATTATTTGTAATTAATATAATTTTTCTGACTTTTGCGAACATGGGTTATTTTTTTTTATGCTTCAGATATTTAATTACGATAACTCTTTATATTTTTAATAACTTAACTATATGATTATATTTTCAAACGCCTAAATAAATTAAAGAGCAAATTGCTATTAATTATAATCCGTATAAATAAAAGGTGCTGAAATGTACACTGTAATCCTAAGCTGTGTATGAAAATACATTCATTGATTTGTTAATTAAATATTTAATTCAATAAATATAAATAGGTTTTTTTTTCAGAACTAGCCAGTGTTAACAATATAATTTAAAAATATCAGCTAATTTAAAGAATTCTAAATTTAAACTTGCCTATTTCTAACTCTAAATGGCAGTAAGTTTCTGGCCAATACTATTAGTCATAAAGAAAAAAATATTTGGTTTAAAAAGTTTTTATGTTCAATTTGTTTCATAAACATTTCGGTTTTAACAAAAAGAGGCTAATTTTAAGAAATTATTGTAAATGTCAGTTTAAAATCCAATTTATGCTTTTAAATATTTTGTTTGTTCTTGAAAATCTCATGTTTTGGTAAGCTGTAAGGAGGTAGGCTAGGATAAGCGTATACATAACTATCGATGTCCACCCTGTAAATAATTCTCCTTTACACTTAGGTAAATATACAGGATATTATGAACAATTATTGTGTTTTATTCATTTACCTGAATACTATTTTCTTGACAGAGTGTCGTAACAATACCATCTGAGGCCCGTGGCAAAATCATTGGATGGGGCCCCTGGAAAATCGTCAACTTTGTAATTTAATTAGATCCTTTTCTTCTGAATGCTTTTAATAAATCTTAATCATTTACTTAAAATTGTATATTTACTTCTGAACTTAAGACTTCCTGGACCGGGGTCCCCACCAGGCCAGGGGCCCGTGGCATTTTGCCAGCCTTGCCACACTATAGTTACGCCACTGCCTTGACTCCTTGACTTGTTCCTGCGAGTTGATTGCTTAACACACAAGTTTACACAGTCGAATCTCCTTCTATTTTGTAAAATAATTAAGGCTTAGGGATACCGGGCAGGTGATTAAAAAAATAATACATATACACCGTGAAATTTTGATCGTTTTAATCCCGTGGAGGGTCGATTCGGTACATGAAACACTATCGATTTGTAAAGATAAAATTAAAATATAATGTACTTTTTTTAAAACTCGAAGTTTTTATGCAACTTGAATGACCTTGAAAAATTCTTCATTGTCGTTTTTACACACGTTTTTACGAAACTTATTTGGCTTTGGCCAATGGCCAATTTTGGTTTTTATATTTTTGCTTTTCCTAGTTTTTTTTTTTTGCTGATTTATTTATTTAAATAACTCTTAATTTCCCCCTTATTTCCTTTATTGCCCTCTTTCAATGCCCCCTGTGTAATGACCTTTAGGTAGTTAGTACGCAACGACCGACGACTACCTATAAGGTCATTAACTTGTTTACTTAAAGAAATTAATTTCGTACATGCGTGTGTTAATTTAAGTTTTAGAAAAAACGTTCTTTATTTTTTTATTTCTTTACAAATCGATAGTGTTTCATGTATGGGATCAACCCTCCACGGGATTAAAACGATCAAAATTTAACGGTGTATATTAGAAAGGGCTACACTCGGAGTCTCCTGGCGTGATCGAATCAGGAGAACCACGATACCTGAAGAATGGCCAAACTTATGTGGCAGTTAACTAGTCATATTGCTCTCAGAAGTACTCAGAACAGATAGTCGATGGGGTCCAAAGGTTTTGGAGTGGCAATCGTATACTGGAATACGCAGCTTTGATAGACCTACAAGGTGGACCGATGACATGGTGAGAATCGCGGGAATCCGCTGGGTGCGAGATGCACATTACCGGTCATTATGGCGACACTTGGGGAAGGTCTATGTCCAGCGGTAGATATCTTTAGGTGATTAAGCGCTAGCTTGAAAGCCTCATAATAACCACCGTTAAGCTTGACAAGAACTGTCGCCAACCATTTTCCATAGCGTTATTTGCTACATATCAATATCACCTTATAGTGAATCACAATCATTGTTATTGGCTTGACTTTTCCTTCCTCAAAATGTTTTGTGGTCAGGTTCGAGCGTTTTACCAGATGATGCTGAATTATTTCATTTGTTCTATGTGAAGTATGGAGCTATTATTCTACTGTATCCAGATATATTGGAAGCTGACCCCAACATACCTACCTTGTTAGTCAAGGCTGATGATTATGACGAGTTCGTGGGACAAAAGTTGAATGATAACTCAGTATTGCGACGGCTAACGAGACAGTTCCATTGAAGCATTAATTCATCTATCGCATAATAGATGGCGCTAGCGACGTTAATCACAACAGATTAATTTGTCGTAATGATTTTACCACTACAATTTTTCCTAATTTTGGTGGCTAATATACTTAGTAGGTCAGTAAGTGCTAGGCATGTTGAGACAAAAGTCTAATGTTATGTCGGTGTTGCGATGGCTAGTGCATTAGTTCCGTTGCAGCATTAATTCATCTATTGCATAATAGATGGTTCTAAGAACGGCAACCACAACAGGTTCATTCTACTGATTTTTCCACTACAATTTTTCCTCGTTTAGGTGACTAATATAGTAGGTCGGTAGGTGCTAGGCATTTTCAGACAAAAGTCTGTTATCTGGCTAGTGCATCAGTTCCGTTATAACATTAGTTCATCTATCTCATAATAGATGGCGCTAGTAAGCTCATTGTAACACCGATTTTTCTACTACAAGTATTTTTCCTAGTTTTGGTAGGTACTGTAATGTATTAGGATAGCAGGTGCTGTGCATCTAGAAGTCTAGGACATGCTTCAAATAAAATGTATAACCTAACTAATTCATTCGTTAAATAAATCAGGCACTTAAAACAAATGGTTGATTATGCATTTCATAACACTACTACGTACTACTACGGCTTCACGTCATGCAAATCATGCAATACATTACATGCATCGACGATGTCTTTTAAATAGATTTTGGCATACTTTTTGTGAAGTAAAATTAAACATTGACGACAGATTAACATAAGAAGAAATATTTTTTTTAATTCAAAGACTAGTACAGACTGGGCGCCAATACGTAGATACATCGTGTAGAACTAAAATCGAGCTTAGGTTGACAAGAATAAAATATACATTATGTAGATACACAGGTACAGATGGGAGACCTCTCTACAACTAAATAGTTCAATTTTAAATAAAATGCCTAGTTGCATTATTTTCTTAGTAGGAAGGTCCGCTAATTTAGCTGTACCTACTTTGAAATGTATTTTTTTTTTTTTTTGTAAGAATAATCCTAGTGTAAAAAAGTAATATAATGTGAATACTACACCTTCTTTAAAAATGATTTAAAATTTTTAAATATCAACAAATAAATAAAAAATAGATTTAGTACAAATTCAACACCAATATATAAATAAAGTAATTTTCGCTCAAGTGAGCACATAACTTTATTTATAAAGTTGGCAATGCGTCATTTAAATATTCAAGGTCATTGACGTCAATTCAGTCGCACTTTAGATAACAATTGATAATTTCAACGCGTAATCGTAAGGCAGCGTGGCCGAGTGGTCTAAGGCGCTGGTTTTAGGCACCAGTCCGAAAGGGCGTGGGTTCGAATCCCACCGCTGTCAAAAACCTTTTTGCTAATTTTGTTTTGTTAATTCTTTTTTGTATTTCTTTTCATAAGAAGTTTCAAAATCTTTAAATATCCATTAAAATTAAGTTGTTTAGTTTATTAAAACTTATTTTTTATGTTAGTTAAGTTACGGGTTAGCGGACCTAATGATAGGTGGTAAGTACAGTAGTCACAGAAATAGCACATCTTTTATTTCCCTTTCTATTAATACTGTATACCATGTAGCTCTTCCCTGTGGATATCACGCTGCGACCAAAAGGAGAGAAGCTGTACTTACCAAATCAAAGGCGCGTGGGACAGATAGTTATTTATAAAAGTTATAAAACTAGATTTCAATGACAAATTATCTATATCGTGAGACATACAGACATATAAATTTAATAATATTTATTTATTTCACAAAAAAAGTAGATACTTAAAATAAAATTAAAGTGTCTGTTTTTGATATCAATATAGCTGTTTTTTCATACATACGCAAATAAGTTTAATATTCGATACTTATAACAAAAACGCAAATTTTTAATTGTTTCTCTGTCTGTTTCTCTCGTCTAATTGTCAATTGAATCACGTGGACGAATTCGCGGGCAACAGCTAGTAGATATTACAATTTGTAACAAACCAAGCAAGCAAGTCAAACTACGAGTATAATGAGAGCGCCTTCATTTAATTCTAACTAATGAACCGTAAAACATAACATTATGACTAGCATCCGACCATTTATTACAGAGAAAAGACGCTACAATAAATAACAGCTGTTAGCAAAAACATAATTGAGATAAGTTCTGGTAAAAAATCTTCCACATCTTGTTCATCTTGGAAATTAATTGCCTAATTAAAACAAAACACGGAAATATATACAAAATATAATTTTTCGGCCTTTCCATGACGTGTTAAAATGTCAAACATGCGAGCGAGAGAGGGATGGAGATAAGCACTCTATACACCGTTAAATTTTGGTCGTTTTAATCCCGCGGAGGGTCGATTCGATACATGAAACCCTATCCATTTGTAAAGATAAAAATGAAAAATAAAGTACTTTTTTTAAAACTCGAATTAATTTACGCATTTACGAAATTGATTTCTTTAAGAAAACGTCAGCTGATCGAGGCCAATGAACTGTAGGTATTTAGTACGCAACGACCGACAACTCCCTACAAGGCATTGACTCGTTTACTTAAAGACATTAATTTCGTACATGCCTATAATAATTCGAGTTTTAGAAAAAAAAGTACTTTATTTTTTAATTTTATCTTTACAAATCGATAGTGTTTCATAATATGTACCGAATCGATCCTCCACGGGCTAAAAACCGACTACAATTTAACGGTGTTTAGCTCCATCCCTTACACATTTCAGTTTAGGTCGTGAAATGAATCGTGTTAAGAGCAATTTTGTTTTTTTTTTGTTTTGATGGGGAAAATCATCCAATGACATCTCCCGCCCTTGATCAGAGCGGGAGATAGTGTTTGACTGTTACTGACTAAAAAACTCACCCCTTTACTTTGTTGCCTTTCATACTAGCGCCAACGTAGCCTTCCTTTCAGAAACAGATTCTTAGCCCAGTAGGCTTCGACCTTGCTAAGTCCTTACGGTTTGCTGACAACTCCTTGAGGTGCGCGCGGAACAGTACGCGCCTTCAACGCTTGGGTGGCACGACTTGGGCTTGGCCCGGATGGTTACCGGGATTTGGGTGAAATTTGGCACACGGGTAGACCAAGAATCTATATATGACTAACACCTACAAACTTAAAATTTGGCAGGTAGGTTCCTTGTATCATAATTATATATCCCTCATATAAGAAAAAAGTGTGCTTTCTTACAAATGCTTGGTTTAAGTACCCTACGAGAGAGTTGTGGATAACATGTTGCGAATTTATGCCTACGTCGGGGCTCCTATAGCGTGGGGGCCCCGTATCGTTGAAACGGCAGAACCGGCGGTAGCTACGCTCCTGGATACAACACGTATCTATAAATTGATCTCATTCATTAGTTAAGATAAATAGATTCCTACTGAGCTCATAGCAAAAAACTATCTACCTGTCTAAGTAGGCATATCAAAGTTAAACCATTGGTTTGGCCGTTATCCATGGTGGAAACAGTTAGTTAACCTTTGAACAAACATGAAATAGTTTATGTTTAACTTCCTACTGATACCAAATTGTAACTGTAACTGGGCAAGTGATAGTCAGTTTCGCGTACTAAGGGTTCTGTATAAACTTACCAATGTAAATACTTCGTTTAATTCCCGAATGGATTCTCGAAGATTTTTTCAAATCGCAAAAAGTTTTTTTGTGTGACGTATCATCAAATTTACTGTTTTAAGATTTATTTCTATTTCTATGCCTTATGACCTTGCTGTATGCCAAATTTCAGGATTCTAGGTCAACGGGAAGTCTGAATTTTGATTCCTTTGAGGGGTCGAAATATACGTTTTTGCGATATAAACGACCGTATCTTAGAAGTTTGATTTTTTCACATTTTCAAGGAATCGCAGACTTAAGTAATTATGTGGTTTTAATTTCAACTCGATTCCGCCACGCGTTCCCGAGATCAAGGGTTTGACTGATTTTTTTTTCTTTTGAGGTACGTAATCCTAAAAACATTGACCTACGCCACCTAATAACATAATTCGTGACTAACCACACCTATTACAAATTGACAACTGTCGTTTAAAGCCAAAAGCATTTATTATCCGTGGGTACTAAACTGGCAATTTCGCGCTCAAAACATTATAGTAACCTATAAAAAAAAAACTTTCAATCGCCCGCTTTCGCGATTATGAATTAAAATAATCGCTAAATCGATTGTAGCGATAAATCAAGTTCAAGGCAAAGTAGAGCGGTGTATCTAGGGTTACCAGAACAAAAAAATAAATAATTACCGAAGAAAATTTCAAATATTCTTGTAAAACATCTCGATAATATTAGATAGGTGTACATATATGTCGGTCGTTATAAAATGTAATTAACCGCCTAGGTAGGATATATCCGACCAATACTTAACGTTTATTCCGCCAGGGCCGCACACCCACGAACAAGTACTCCATCTCGTTAGCTCTTCTGTCGCCTATGGGGTTTGAAGAGCTAAACGAGATGTTAAGATCCAGTGGCGAACACGCGACGCTGGCGAATAGGACATGAAATCACTCGTCGGACCAATCCCAATTAGCAAAAAGGGTTAAAAGTATTGAACACGTAGAAAATATTTCAATTTTTATTATAAATATGAGTATATCTTTTATTAAAAATAGATAATAACTTATCCTGTCCGACAGCTGATTTTTCGCCAGAAAAAAAATGGAAGCTCGATTGCAGCGCCCCCGCCGAAGATTGATCTAATTATTTAGGGCTTCAATCGTATTTTCAAACCATTCAAGGACCCACTAATATACACAAAAAAAATCAGCTAAATCGATCCAGCCGTTTAGGAGTACTTATGTGACAAACACACGTACAGAAGAATTATATGTATAAAGATTTATTTACTTCCGTTTCATATACATACTACCTGCTTTATATATTATTCCGGTTGGCTTACAATTTAATTCGCATTTTCGGCGAAGTCTAATATATTGGTAATTATATCCGGACAACACCGGTCGTAGAGACGCAACCCTAGGTCGAACCGGTATTCGAGTTGATACTCGATCTCGATACTAGTGCCGAGCCGAGACTGTAATTAATCGATGTCACGATGGTACATGAATTTGGAGATTCTGCGCATATTTACAGTGTAGCTTAGATCAGAGGCCGGAAGAACTGCAAAACTGACTGTTAACGGTCCAGAGCTGGCAACAGCGGTACTTATAGTAGGTACGCCGCAAATAAGTTGAACCCATTGCCATGGTTACGCGCAGCCCCCCACTACGATTGAGATCCGAAAATCAGTTACTGCGTATTTATGGTCGACCACGATGGTTCAACTTGGGTGCCGAAGATTATGTAAATGAACTGTAGGGTTGTGGAATTGTTCTGAAGAGTTACCATGGCACTGGATGCCAAAGGGCAACTAGAACACAGGTGATTATGCGTCGTAAATTCTGACATACCCTCTCACTTCTCCCAAACCAAGAGACCATTCGATAATTTACCACGTAAAAAAAAAATTGCAACTAAACTTAGGTACCTAGCTATATACATAAGGACTTGAAGAACTAATGGATCAATGGCAGTCAATTTAGCAATCTAATCAATAACTTTGAAGCATAAACTCGAATGTTTGTCAATCCTCATACGTCAATGGATTCATTAAAAACGAAATTGAGAAAATAATAACTTGCCTAGATCCTTACCGCTACAAACAATGTACCTAACTCCAAATCTCACACTTTTGACAATGAGCAAAAAACGAAAAAGGCTTTGGGAACAAGTGATTGAGAGCTTTAGGGACGCTTTTGGTAATTTTAAATATACAGATTGAAATAACGTGAAACACTGAATAGGAGTGCATAAAAAAGTCCATTTCTTCAAAATGGTACTTAAGCCTTTTATAACGGAAAGAGTCAACTTCGTACCCATTAATCCGTCCGGACCGAGCCCAAGTCGTCTCAATTAGCAAAACCGTAGGGGCCCAATAGGGCCGAAGCCTACAGGGGCCATGGGTCGACTTCTGAAAGGGAAACGCAAAAGGCAACTGAAGGAACAGAACATAGGTATGGTTTTAATCAGTAAAAGTCTGACAGGCCCTCTCGCTCCGCCCTAGAGCGGGAGAAGTCATTAGATGATTTTCCCAACTTAAATAAAAAAACTCAAGAGTCAATCTCTAAAACTATTTAGCATTAATTTTATATACCCACACAAAAACATATATCATAACGATACTAATAAATAATTACAGACATTAATAATACCTATTACTGTCAGTAATTGTAGGTAGCAAAAACCAAAGGTCTTATCAAATAAGTTGATACTTAACATGACTAATTCGTAATTACAAGTTGCACCGTTTAATTCTCAGGTACATAATATGAGTCATCTCTGTAACGGAGGTTATCAATCATTCGCTACATCTGATTCCGTTCATTGCTCTGTGAATTTTTTGCTATTCATTTTTTTGCTATTGTTTGTTCACTTATCCATATAAAATTAGCATAATCAAAATAAATAAGCGTACAAGCGCTTGGTGACAGTGAAAGTTGTGATAAGCGTTGACAGATTCGAATAAAGATTTATCTGATTAATTAGGTCTTAGCGAAAGTTCTAATAAGAAATGAGCTTTTCTTGTTGTTACGGTTATACTGTTTTTGTTCCCGTTAGCTGTAAGAAACCACTTAGATTGACCACAATGTTTTAGACAAACAAGCTATTGATATATCTTGTTGATACTTTGCATATAGAAGTTACGAGTACTTACTTGAGATCCAAACACACTATGAATTCAAGTAAGTAACCCACTTGACTTGTGTTATGTGTGTTACACATGTTACAATTTTTTGAGCATCATCCAAGAATCGATGGAAATGGTCCTAAATGTTACTAAACACCTTACTGTAGA
This sequence comes from Leucania comma, assembly GCA_958295575.1. NCBI lineage: Eukaryota > Metazoa > Arthropoda > Insecta > Lepidoptera > Noctuidae > Leucania > Leucania comma. Next base: position 25,845,534 of record OY282463.1, read on the forward strand.
AGGTAGAATCTAGTGGTGCTGGATTGGAGCTACGAGACTTTTCGTTGTACCAACTGAATGAACAAACACGGACAGGTTTAAGTCAGAAAAATTCTGCCATTTCCTCTTGCACAACCCAAACCAAGAGAATTTATTTAAAGACTCCCCTTACGAATCGCAAAAAGTTGTTCCTTTTTTGGTAACGTAACAAAAAATGTATTGTTTTCAGGTTTATGCCTATATCTGTGTATAAGACTTGCTTTATGCCAACTTCATTGGTGAATTTCCAAATTTTTTGCGACAGAAACGGCAATATCTTTTTTTTTTACGTTAAATTGGGAGCTTGATTTTTTACAGCTTGAAGAGACCGCAGACCTGAGTTTAATTTCTACTGGGGCCAAGGGTTTGCTTCCGAAAGGAAAGCCCGGCCCTGGAACGAAGGAACGGGGTGGGTTTTTAGTCAGTAAGAGTCTGACACTATCTCCCGCTCCGCCCAAGGGCGGGAGATGTCATTGGATAATTTTACCCACCACCAAAAAAAATCCTGAGTTTAATTTCAACTCGATACCTCCACGCGTTCCCGAGATAAAGGGTCATGACACACAGACAGACGGACAGCAAAGTAATCCCATAAGGGTTGCGTTTTTTCCTTTTGAGGTATGGAACACTAAAAAAAAATGATGCTGGTTTTAAAAAAGCTGCAAAATATTAGATATGTGGCGCTTGGAAAAATCCCAAATCCAACAGCACTGTGAAATGTGATATACTGAAAGCAAAATAATTAAGAGTTCAAAGTGCAACTGTCAAAAACAACTATGAAACCAATAACATATTATAGCTAAATATAAACAAGTTTCGACGCCTAAGGCCACAACACAACGCAACGAACAAGCTAGTCGGCGGTCAAGTTCAAGTTTGAAGGCTGAGTGCAATAATACAACTTAACAACAGTTAGTTTATCACGGTACGTTGCACCTGATGATGTCATGACAACATTACCGGTTGACGATAACCACTGGCTTATCAAGGATCTAAAGAATGAACGCGATAACGTGAGCGAAGTATCTGGTAGCTGCTTTCAGAATGGGAAACTGGGAAAGTCCGTCCTTCCTTGATATGTTTGGTCGAAAGGATACGTTATCAAGAATTTCTAAGAATAATAGAAATAAGCCTTCCTTGTCCCATAGCAAAGACTACCAATTTCTTGTTCCGCACAAGCTGATCGTTATCACAGTCGAGCTTGAAGCTTTAAATAGCTAGCGGCTCAGAAATTTGCACCAATCCTGTGTGTAGGCCTTAAGCTCATTCTACCATCTACACCTGGATCTGCCGCGAGAAGGTCCATTAAGATTGTTAAAGCTAGAAATGAACTCGTTGTAGCTAACCTTATTATCTTTTCCGTTATCGCCTCTCAAAATATTGTCATTTTTTTCTTGAGGAAGATCACAAACCTCAGTAAGCATTAAGTTACTTTATTTTAATTCAATTACAAAGTGTTTTGCCCCAAACTTATCATTATATTCTAATAACATAGACGTTAAATAGATGGTTTGCAACTAGAGCAGATAAAAAATGGGCAAGTCTTTAATAAATTTTGACAGTAGCAGTACAGCGATATTAAATAAATTAGATAAACTTAAAGTATGCCAACATACAATTACAGGAAGCAATTGACCTCCAACGAGTTTATAGACACCATAGAAAACCGGTCAACAAGAATGAATGGGTTTTTACTATACTTTCTTAAACTAGCTGTGCTTTGAATATTTCACCGTAAAAACTGGAATAATATGAACTTGAAGCATCTGTCTTTTCATAGTTTCAGGTATTTTTTTTGTCGGTGGGCGGAGCGCGAGATAGTGTCAAACCTTTACTGATTAATTAAAAGACTCACCCCGTTCCTTCATTGCCTTCGTATTAGGGCCCTGGTGTTCACTTTCACATTTAGGTACCCAAGGCCCCAACTAAAAACCCACCCTTTCACATTGATTGCAGAACTGTTTTCGAAGGGGTCAAAAGGTCGGAAAGAAGGAAGGGAAGGAAAACGCAGCATTAGCAGGCCTCCTACAAGGTGGACTGAAGACCTGGTGATAATTGTGTGTGGGTAATTGTGGGAGAATCCGATGGATGCGAGACGCGAAGACCGGTCGTTGTGGCGAAACTTAGGGGCCTAAGTCCAATAGTGTTTCCGTTGGAATGATGATGAGGTTGAATTCAATTCAATTAAAAAAAAAACAGGTAAACATCCATATATGTTAGTAGTAGTACAACTTAACCTTATGTTAGCATTAAATAATAATAATAATCAACTAATGAACCATTGTACGAACAGTTCAACGGTTCCTCAGTTTATATGGATAAGCATGTCTGGACGCTCATCCACCTTCGTAAGAGGGGGGAGTCCCACCGGTCAGAAAACACACTCAGGATGCCATTGGAGGCGGACCGCAGGCGCGCCAACATGGAAGCCCAACGCTTCCGCATGATCGCGGCGAACCCATCAACACATGCGTCCGCGAACATTCTTGACGCGCTACAACTATTCAAATTAAAAAAAAAAAAACTTGTAGGCCTACATGGGCACTTATAAAACGTCAGAAGCTAGTGCAACGACATAGCAAACCAAAGAGCACCCTGAATGCGTTATTGTACTGAACACGCAGGTCACTGTATGCCCGCTGGGTATACTTGGTCCACAGGTTGCACGTGTAAAACGACTGGCAGAAGGCCTTAAAAAGAAAAACCACCACGAAAATGACAAAATCCATCAGAATTTTAAACGGAACCTTTAACTAAAAATCCTGGTTTAAACGGAATTTTAATGTTATCTCTGAATAGCATTAGGTATGCTATTAAAAGTCTACTCTTCTTCCGCAATTAAGATTAAATACTTGGTCATTTTTATTAACTCAATAAAGCCATAAAATGTTCTATCACATTAACAGTTACGGTGGCCACACACAGACAGAAATCTACATTTCTATAGAGATCTAGAAATCCTAACAGACGATACTTTTGAATTCGTGTAGGCGAAGCTGCTATGGTTATTTTATTATCTAGGTTCATCTAACTCGTGGATATAAAAAACACTAACAGTTTGTTACCTCTCGATGATTCACTACTACCGATAACATTTTATTTACGGAAAGCTTCGTGTGTGCAATACTGCAGCTACATATGAGCTGGTGTTGCAAAATGCCACCTAGCAGCTTTGGACTTGGCGGAAAGGCGTGCGAAGAGGCTAATTGGATCCAGATTTGGTTAAGTCCAATCTTCAAAGCTTGAGCACAGGCGTAAGGTAGCCAGTCTTTCTGTATGTTACAGGTTGCATTTTGGAGAGTGTGCGCGGGAATTGTATGACTTGATGCCACCATCTTATTTCTACCAGCAGACGTATGGCGAATATCAACCCTTACGTTGTTGAAACCTCTACGGTGAGAACTAATCATTTTGCCTCGCCGTTTATACCGCGTACATCGAAGCACTGTAACAATTTGCATGCTGCTGGCTTCCCATACAATTATAATTTGGGTGTCTTCAAGGCTAGAGTGAATAGGCTCTTAATAGACTAGTGCGCCACACCATCAACGATTGCATCACTGCTTACCATCTGGTGGGATCGCCGTCAAAAAAATCAGCAAATTCATATGATATATGAATTTGCTGATTTTTTTGACGGCGATCCCTAAATCGTTATCGTAAATCGTTAAATGTTCGCCTGTTTGGCGAACATTTAACGATTTTAGGTTTGGATCCATAGTAAAATTTGTTTATTATAACTAATGACTACAATCACGTGTTTAAGTATCGGTCACTAATTACCAGTCAACCTATATACCCTTAGAGGTGGGCATCCCTAAGCGCCACAGCATAGATGATGGAAGGAATGATATTTTTTTTTAAATACAGATCCACAGACATGATGGAAGGAATGATAAAATTTGTAAAATTCAAAATAAAAAGTAAAAACAAATACATATTTAGGCATAATTTATGACGGCCCGATTCTTTAATGCGATTTCATGAATGTAATCAGTCTGTGTCAGTTATGCTGATCTAGTGACAGTGACCGAGAATTGGCTTGATTTATTTAGTTGTGGCTCCATTAGCTCTCATTTTAATAAGGTTGGCAGTTCTATTCATTGTTATACTTATTTATTTATATATTCTTTATTGTGTACCACATAAACAACAAATATAGGACAAACATTAAACGGCGTTATACTTATTTTAAAGTTTTAAGTTTTAGCGGCGTGTTCCCTGTGATGACAAATGGCTCCAAAACTTGGTTACAATGTGCTCATCAGAAGACTTAAAGTCACCCAATGGAAAGAGCTATAATCGGAGTTTCCTTGCGTGATCACATCAGAAATGAAGATATCCGCAGGAGAACCAAGGTTAACGACATAGCCCGAAGAAGAAGAGTAAGAGGCAAGACATATTGCTGGCATAAACAGACGGTCGATGGGACCGAAAGATTCTGGAGTGGTGACCGCGTACCGCAACACGCAGCGTTGGAAGGCCACAAGGTGGACCGATGACCTAGTGAGGGTCACGGGAATTCAATGGATGCGAGACGCACAGGACCGGTCGATAAGGCGACACCCAGTGGCGTAGCTGCCGCCGCATCTGCCGTATCAGTGATACGGGGCCCCTGCGCTACAGGGACTCCGACTTAGGCAAAAATTCGCTAGATCGGTTTCGGTTTAAAGAAATTTATTTCTCATAAGAACTTAAAGTCTGCTTATAATGAGATACAATGTAATACAACATGTTATCCACAACTGTCTCGTAGGGTACACCAAGCATTTGTAAGAAAGCACCATTTTTTTTTTATACGGCGCCCCTGTGGTTCTAGCTACATCACTGGTGGCACCTGGGGGAGGCTTATGTTCAACAGTTAACGTCGTTTCAAAACAATGTGGCCATCCTAAAAAACAATTAAACTAGCAACATGAAATTGTGTCAGTAAGCAAGATGCACATTCAAATTTACACTTTTTAACCCCCGACGGAAAAGAGGTTATAAGTTTGACCTGTCTGTCTGTCTGTCTGTTTGTGTGTCTGTCTATGGCATCGTAACACCTAAACGAATCGACCGATTTTGATGGGGTTATTTTTTGTTTGAAAGCTGGCTTAATCGAGATGGTTCTTAGCTAAAATTCATGAAGATCTGTCCAGGTGTTTAAGGTTGTCAGCTCGTTGGTTAACTGCGGTAAGGTTTTTAAACATTTAACTCTTTAAATACCGTAATTGTAGACACAAGAGAAAGAAATTAGGTGTGCGGACACCGGTCCGCTTCGGGCTTGAGTAATAGATATTTACTTTATTTTAAACATATGAGTGACCTAATTTTTAAAATACTCGTGTACAATCTGGTGCCATTGAGCTGGCCTGATGATGTAGCTCGAAGGTAAAAAATCCTGGATTGCTTATTAACATAGTAAACCTATTGAGTTTGGGCTCATTAGATTTGCCTTAATCAGTGCTATACATTTCTCATGATGACAAGGACGTGATGCTAGAACTGGGGGGTGGCTGGTGGATCTTTGGAATGCCTACTAGTAAACCCATCGAGTTTGGGCTCATTAAATTCGTCTTGACCAGTTCTATACATTTCATATGTCTAAAAAACGGAGAGAATAAAAACCAAACTTTAATTATGTACATTGTTCGCTTTAGTACCTTGATACCATTCTAGTTTCAAATTAAGCATAATTTGTTACAATCACGTACAACTCATAAATAAATTGGAGTAGCTAAATGCTGTTAAAACAATATTGAAATGACGTGAAAATATTGTTCAAAATTTTTGTTTCTATTTACCTCTATATCCCTAATCATCCTAGTTACGTCACTAAAAATACTATAATTTTTAACAAACCCGCAACTTAATGTTTTTTTTTTATGGTAGGTAAAATCATCCAATGACAAATCCCGCCCTTGGGCGGAGCGGGAAGTAGTGTCAGACTCTTACTGACTAAAAACCTACCCCGGAATCCCGGCGGCGGCTGGGGCGAGCGCCCCGTTGCCTCTGCCTGATGCGGTCGGCCTCCTCCTTTGCTAGCATTACTGCTTCGCAGAAGGAGGCGACCGCCTGCCATCCCTCCTCACTACGGACCATGGCCTGAACCAAGGCCCGGCGAGAGAGATCGCTGCCGCCGATCGCCCCCACGAGGACACGGCGATGCTCCGCCCAGGCGGGGCACACCTCTACAGTGTGCTCCACCGTGTCCTCCGGATGTTCCGCACAGTGGCGACACCCGGGCGAATCCTCCGCACGAACCCGGAACAGGTACTTAGCGAACTTTCCGTGTTCGGTAAGCACCTGCGTCGTGCGGAAGTTGAGAACGCCGTGAGGTCTTTCCAACCACGCCCCAAGGATGGGCCTTATCGCCCCAATTGTGGCGCGTCCCGAACGAGGTTGCGACTTGCGATAGTCGCTGACGCCATTTCGCCATGAGATCCCGCCGGAGCTCTGTCCGCCATGCCTCGACTTGTCGTGGCAGCGGAATTTCGCCCCGGCGTTGCATCTCCATGCGCTTGTCGTGCATGTGTGCAAGGACTGTTGCCTCCAGATCCCACGGCGGTTGGCCAGCAAGGAGGGTCGCCGCCTCGCGGGAGATCGTTCGGTACCCTCGCACCATGCGTATTGCCATGACCCTCTGGCACGCATTCAGCTGGGCCCTCGGTTGCTGTGTCAACGTCGATGCCCACACCGGAAACCCGCAACTTACTTCATGAAACTAGGAAACTACATAAACCGTTAAATTTTGGTCGCTTTAATTCCGCGGAGGGTCGATTAGGTACATAAAACACTATGGATTTGTACAGAGAAATTTAAAAAGTAAAGTACTTTTTTTAAACTCCAATTAATTTGCGCATATACGAAATTAATTTCTTTAAGTAAACGTCAGCTGAGCGAGGCCAATGAACTGTAGGTAGTTAGTACGCAATGACCGACCACTACCTACAAGGTCATTGACTTGTTTACTTAAAAAAATCGTATATGTGTAATGTGTATATTACCTCGACTTTTAGAAAAAAAGTACTTTATTTTTTAATTTTATCTTTACAAATCGATAGTGTTTCAGGATTAAAACGACCAAAATTTAATGGTGTATACCAATTAGGCGAACATTAATGCAGACATTTTTTTGCGATTTCAGGTTTGGCCCCATGGTAAAATTTGTTTGTTATCATGACTACAATCACGTATTTAAGTATCGGTCACTAATTACCAGTGACCCTATATAAAAATGAATCCCTATTTCCCACCATCACGCGTGAGCGACTGATTCGATTTCGCTAATTCTTCTTTTGTTGTGTTTGTTATTGTCAGGAGAAGGTTCTTTTGAAAGAAAAAATTGGGTAGAGTAGAGTAGAATAGAGAAGAGTAGTCAGTAAGTCAATTACTGACTACTCTTCTCTACTCTGGAGCGAAGCCGCAGGCAAAAGCTAGTATAAAATAATATTACACGCACCCTTATTCCCAGGTTTGAGTTGTCCCATAGCTCGATAGATGGCGTTGTCCCGCTTGGACTCGCGGCTGAATCGCGCTATGGTTTCGTTACCGACGCTCTTGTAAATACAGCCTTGCCAAACAGATTCAACTTGAGCAAGACAGCGAAACAGCAAGACAGCAAGACTGCATTGTAGTAGTTTCAAACATAGTAATTTTTGAAAAGTCAGCGCTTACGCTGACTTGAGAAACGTTACACTTATGATCGCCCACAAGTTATTGGTATACGTTGTTTTACCTAGCCGTTACTTCTTAGAGAAATAAAAGCTTTTATTTGTGATTCGCACAGGACAAACATCCATAAAATAAAAAGTAACTACTTAGGGCTGATTTCATCATTCAATATAAAAACTTAGTTCAACTAAACTGAGCTCAGCGTAATCTAGTTTAAAGACCCGTGTCGTAAACATGGGCGACAACAAAAGAATTGAAACTGAGTTTAGCGTAAACTAGGTTCAAGTCATCGCGGTGAAACGCAAAATGAAGCTATAATCTCGATTAGGCGCTCAAACTGCGTTTTGATTGAACGAATCGCGATTAGTTTATCGGTGAATTTGGCTCTTAATCTATAAACACTTAAAATAAAAATAAAAGAAGAAAAGAAACAAAATTATAAGATTAAAAATAAAAGAATCTAAATAAAAAACTAAAATCACGCAGCGCTGGTATTCTGATAGGGCCTGGTGATGTCACGGACACTCTCACGGAACACGGAGACGGGTAAGATAGATAGATAATAAAAAAATAAAATAAAGTATACTAAAAATATAAAAATTAGGTATACTAAACTTCAAAAAAGTGTAAGTAAATAAAAAAGTGCTGCTTTGCATCTCACATATTCAAGTCCCAAAATTATTTTTTGTGATCTTTTCTTTCTCTATAGTCTTCTGTTTCGAATTTTGTATTTTTTTAGGATACGTCTTTTTAGGGTTCCATTACTGCAGTGCATCAGGTATGTTTGCAGAGGCACGCGTTGATGGCTTCCACGCCATCGTCAGACAGAAATCTGCCTCTTTGCTCTGCAGAGTGCGGACTAGCTCCAACTCCATCCTGAAGACCATAGCGGGGAGGTACGATTCTCCTCTGTTGGGTGATGTTGTTCACAGATGCATCGTGAACAACCACCTAATTTCAAAATAAATTAGACTGATAGTATTAAGTTTTACTAACATAGGTTTTTTATTGTTCTTTGTTTACTAACCCATATGGATGTAGCTTATCCGAATTAAAGATTATTTTATTTTATTTTATTTATTACAGAAAAGTAAAAAAGGGACCTGTATAGGATCACTTTGTTGTCCGTCTGTCTGTCTGTCAAGATCCTTTATCCTCGGGACGGCGTGGAGGTATCGAGTTAAAATTAAAACATATATTCAGGTGTTTTTTTTTTTACATTCAGGTCTGCCGTCTGCGGTCTGTTGAAGCTGTGAAAAAAATCCAACTTCTAAGTTAAAGAAAAAAAAACGCTAAAATTATGAGCTCCATTATAATGACAGTTATCTCTAAAGCAAGCAAAATAGCAAGCTAAATAATGAAAAATTTAAACCCATAGAAGATATTAAACATAACAATACAATCTGAGGTCGCAATCTTAATGCAATTAATCATCGGAAGTATCTATAGGCATACCGACCCGATTGGGCTAACCAGTAACAAACGGCCTCTTCCTTTCTCTGCTGCCCTAGTATTAAAATAATAAACATTCGCCTTAAATTTAGTTTTATTTAATTTAGGCTAGCTTCTACCAGCGGCTTTGCTCGTGAAAGTAAGTTTCTCCATAGGGGGTCGTTCAAGTATTACGTAAGCAGATGTTTCGCAAATATTAACCCCTCTCCCTCCCCCTCGTCAGCAACAGTAAGCAAAGATCTAACGCTCCTCCCATATGCTTACGCAAACATTGGTTAATGATATGTGTCTGTCTACTTATTTTCATATGATTTAGGACCATAGAGATTGTTCTATTAAAAAAAAACTTCTGTCATAATCATCATCCAGATCCCCCATCCCCCATGTCATCAAAAATAAACAAAGTAAAGACCCCACCACCAGCCTGAAGTGCTTACGTTATTCTTGAATGGCTCCATACAAACTGGGTTTGCCAAAAATCCCTTCTTAGTCCTCGCCTAAGTCATTAAAGGAAGCCTTGTGCGAAATTACATGCTCCAAATACCAGTAGTTTTGGCTACAATACATACATGTACAGACTAACGGCACGGCAGATATTTTCCTATCAGAATACTGACCTTCGGTCGGACAAAAAATTGAAAATCCGATTGCAGCGTCATCTATCGGGTTCAACTGTATTTTCAAACTATTTAGGCCACTCGAATATACACACGAAATTTCATCCAAAACGGTCAGGTCGTTTAGGAGGATTTAAGTGATAATCAGACGTACAGAAGAATTATACAACCTTATTTTTAGTATGCGATACCAGAAACATGTCTAGTATTTTTACGTAAAGAATTTATGTACAAAATTTCATCACTGTATCATACAAAAATCACAAAGTTATAAGCTTGTGATGTTATCTGGTTGTCCGCACAAACACGTGGTCACCCGGCCACTGAGGCGTTTGTTTTACTCCCGCACCCAGCTGTACTCTGACAACTCATGCCTGCTATGACCTGCCGTGACCTGTATTGTACTTAGTGTCGGTGGTGTTCAACTTAAGACCATTTTTAAATATTTTTGGGAAAAAATATAACATGGTGTAAAAATTATTAAAATCGATTCAGTTACTGATTCTGAACAAACTATATTCAGGTTTCGCATATACTAAACCTAATGCTGTATATATATAAGTTCCGGTAATTTCATTATTATTCTATTCGGCGTTTACCGACACACGTATTTCATCGATATTTTGTGCGTCGACATTCCGTATTCTAATCAACTAAGAGTCACGGTATTTTGGCCAAAGGATTATGTGAGAAATAAAGATGAAAGAAATCTATTGGTAGCGTGATTTTAAAATTTGATTTGTCTACCCCAAGCAATATGGTAGGAGCACGATAAATAAGATTATGAACTATGACATCACAGTTACGTAAGCCAATGATACCTATTTTCTTTTACATGGAACATGAATAAAAAAAAAGCTTTTGTTACTATTTTGGTGTACAATAAAATTTATTCTATTCTATTTTATTCTACCTATTCTATGAATGAAATTTCTCCCACTCACTTTCACAGACTCTGGATAAAGTGCGGCGTGACCGCGTGAGCGGGGATGTCAGACTTTTACTGACTAAAACCTACCTTCCTTTAGTTGCCCTTTGTAAAAGCCACTGTAACTCTTTCTAAAAATCTCACAACTTTGGCAGGCATCGGCCCTAACGGGTCGCGTCAATATTGCTATTTCTTTGAGGCGGGCCACCATAACGTGACGTCAACCCGAGCATGGTCCTTAACGGTCGGCGAAATAAAAGGGCCAATCAAAATAAAAGTAGAGCATTTTATAATTGCCTATTTTACAGCTTCAAATTGTGTTTGTGAATAAATTAACTATCATAATTGATTAACAAAATAAAAATATGCAGTTATCTCAAGTCGCAAACCAAAAGTAAAGCGCTTCTCCCATTCTAGGTCATGAGAGAGGATGCATCAGACTTTTACTGACTAATCCTCACCTGTCTTCCTACAGTTGCCGTTTGTGAAAGCCACGGTAACTCTTTCGAACAATCTCGCAGCTTTGGCAGGCATCGGCCTTAACGGGTCCCGTCAATCTTTCAATTTTCTCATTTGGACCACAACGGACGACGCAATAAAAGGGCCAATTGAAGTAAAAAGTAGAGCAGTTTTATAATTTCTACAATTTTACAGCTCTAAATTATGTTTGTGAATAAATTAATTATCATAATTGATTGAAGATCAACAAAATAAAAATATGCAGTTATTTTAAGTCGTAAACCAAAAGCAAAGTAGTTTATTATAATACGCAAAGATCATAAACCACTAGGCTTCCTTTACAACTGCCATTAATTTCAACAAACTAGAAGCAGCTTCTACACAAAAAAGTTAAAGGAGGAATTCACTAGAGTGAGTAGCTTTATGGTGTGATACGGTTGGCGCAGTGGTGGAGCGATTGGCTGCTGTGTTGCACTATGTGTCGCGGGTTCGATTCCGACACGTAACAGATTTTTTTACAGATTGCTGTTTCGGATGTATGTGAGTTTGCCTTTTTGTGAACGCACACATGATGCAGGAGTAATTCATAGTGTAAAACAACGTCTTTTAAATATAAATTTATATATATATAAATAAATATATGATTCACAATACTGAAGTACACATTCAGGGCGAGTTTTTTTTATCCATATTTAAGACAAAAAATAGTTCAAAATAGAAATAAGTACTATAACTATGTGTTGTTCTATCAATTAGCTGAACTAATAATTATGTTAAGGCTTATGGTTACGCGAATAAGCTTTGAGTGGACTGTAAGGTATAAAAAAGCGATCTAACGTTTTGTTAACAATAAGCAGGTACTGTGCTTGGCCTTTATTGATGGATGGATGGATTGATTTAGGGAGGAACAAGGGAACACTGACCTTTTTGACCTCGAAGGCTCCACGTGGCTGCCGGCCGGCGACACCTGACTTCGCACCTTTAATCACTGCCAGGTCCTGTATTGCACTACACTGCACTATTGTTGAGAGTCTTTAAGCGGTTGGATCTCTGAAATAGTCAATTTTCTTGTAATTTCGAGCGGGCGATGTTAGCGGAGCGGTCACGACTTCACATTCGATGCACAAGTGTCATGTCTTCCTTTCTTGAGGTCGTGCGGGAATAGGAAAAGGGATAGGATATTGCTAGGCCAAAAAATAATAATAAAAAAAAACAAAGTCGCGGATCATTGCAAATTGGCGTAACCACTTATAAATATTTTAGCATAAATTATAAATTACTTATTAAGACACTATTTTTGACTTAATTACTTACACTCTTATCTCTGGGGGATCCAATCCCTTCCCATTCTGGAGATGCAAATTAGCGAGGTGTTCAAAGATGTTTTCAACTTATATTGATAATTTTGGAGGTTGAATTCCTTCTGTAATAACTAGACACTCAATGCCAAACATTATTACTATTATGAGCCCGTTGTGTTCCACTGCAGGACAAAGCCCTCCCTTCCGTTAACCCACTTTTTTCTGTCCTTAGTCACTTCTGGTCAATCCTTATGGTTTTTTTTTTATGGTAGGTAAAATCATCCAATGACAAATCCCGCCCTTCGGTGGGGCGGGAAATAGTGTCAGACTCTTACTGACTAAAAACCTACCCTGCTCTATTCTTTGCCTTTGTCCCAAGGCCCCGGGTAACATTTTCACATAACCTTTGGCCCCAGTAGGCTTCGGCCCTGCTGGGCCCCTGCAGTTTGCTGACAACTCCTTGAGGCGCGCGGGAACAGTGCGCGCCTTAAACGACTTGAGCTCGGACTGGTCTGTTACCGGACGGACGGACAGCCAGCTGGCTGCTACCCATTGCCCGCCGTCCGCGAGCCCGCGCCTACGGTGGCCGGAAATCGGAATCGGAATCCCGGCGGCGACGGCGGCGTGTGCGCCGTTGCCTGATGCGGTAGGACTCCTCCTTTGCTAGCATTACTGCTTTGCAAAAGGAGGCGACCGCCTGCCACTCCTTGTCAATCCTTATGGTAGGAGTCCAAATCGTCACTCCATCTCCTTCTGGTCCTACCGCGTCACCGAATGCGACGCGGTAATGCTAAACATAGGCTTACAATTTATACCTGAAATAAAAAAAATAAATAAAAAAAACTAGAGACAGTCGTACGTGGCTACGGCCTGCAGCCTCCGGCGCATGTCCAATCAGATCACCGTCAATGAGATGTTAATCAAATAAAACGCTTAGTATTTTAACACATTACACATAGCCATTGAGTTGAATTATTGTCTATGCCAATTATTATACTACTAACGATAGAAAGTGTCACTTGTTGACAGCAATCAAAATGAGATCCTGGTCGACTCGTCACACTAGTTTTATTTACGACTTTCGGATGTAACAAAAAGTAAGCATTAATTATAAAGGAGACTTTAGCTAAACGAACTGAATCGATTTGATGAGAATAATGATTTCATCAATGATACAATTTTGATAGGATATTGTTAATTGAAATCACAAATATTTCTCCGGATTATGTCAGGATTATTATTTTAAATGAGGTTTTGATTTCTATCGTCATGGGCATTTTTAGGGTTCTGTACATCAAAAGGAAAAACGGAATCCTTATAGGATCGCTTTGTTGTCCGTCTGTCTGTCTGTCAAGACCCTTTATCTCATGAACGCGTGGAGGTATTGAGTTAAAATTTAAACCATATACACAAGTCTGCGGTCCTTTAAAGCTTTGAAAAAATCGAACTTCTAAGTTAACAAAAAAAAAACTTTTTGCGATTGGGAAAAATCTTCGAAACTATTGATAGGTTCGTGCTTGACCGTTATCTCACCTGATGGAAAGCGAGGTGATGCGGTTGACGATGGAGGGTGCTCACCTAGAAGAAACCTTATCACTCTTGACTTAAAGATTCCCGGGTTGTAGCCATCAGGAAACACAGACTCCGGCTGGGAATTCCACTCATTAGCTGCTCAACTTCACTGCTTAACTTCGTGTATTGAACTGTTTTCATATGTAAGTTTGTACGTAACCCTCAGTGCACGAGTCCGGTTCGCACTTACCCGTTTTTTCTTTATAGCAATTGAGGCGGTTGCTGTCATAGGTATTCGTGGGTTCGACCTTGACAATGGGACATTCATTGATAGTAATGATCAGGTTATTACCATCAATTAATGTCATAACACTGAATTTATGAGTTACCCTTTATTTCCGTTTAATTGGAAGGATACTGATGGCTGATGGCAGTATTTTTATTAATCGAGAGCGGTAAATTTTTGACTAATACTTGATTTAAAAGGTGACGCAGTTAAAGAATTTTGTTACTAATAATATGTTTTAAAAGAGTGTCCATGGAGTTTCTTGCACGTTCTTCTCCATAGAGACCTACGCTTTGGAATGTGCAATTTAGCTTCACTTTTTTTTTGGACTGACCGACATTTTGACAATTCAAAAGTGCCTGTAATTGGTCTATTTGAAATAAATGATTCTGATTTCTGAAAGAGGTATTTAATGTAAACATTGGGCATTTATTTGTGCGAGGTAGATCAATAGACAGAAAAACTATTGTTCATCATAAAAAATATAGTAGGAGATTAAAATTAATAGGGTGTAGCAATAGGCGGTCTGTAAGAGAGAACCTTTAATAATAGCCCCTTAAATAAACACTGAAATCACACATTCAATCAATCTGTGTATACAGAAATCATATATGACTTCTGTGTACACTTATTTTAATATCGTGTGGATTTCATCACGCATGCGGATTTGCTCCGTATGTAATTCAAAGTAACAATATACAGGCCACTAACAATAACAGACTACACTGTCCAAAAAAATTATAAATTTCTTCTGATTTTCCTTTTTAGGGTCCCGTAGGCGAAATCGCACCCTTATACGAGTACGATCACTTATTTGTCCGTCGGTCTGTCTGTCTGTCAAGACCCTTTGTCTCAGGAACGCGTGCAGGTATCAATTTCAAATTTAAACCATATACCCAGGTCTATGGTCACTTGAAACTGTGAAAATGTTTTGGAATAATAAAGTGTAATTAATTTTTTCGTTAACTTCTAAGTCTTCTTCTTCCTGCCCTTATCCCATATTACTTAGGGTCGCAACAAGTTTTTTTCTTCCACTCTATCCTGTCAGCCGTCACACTATCACTAACTTCCTTTTCTTTCATATCACTCCTCACACAATCCATCCATCTCTTCTTCGGCCTCCCTCTTCCTCTCCATCCATCTACATGTAAACTCAGAACTCTTTTAGTAACATGTGTTTCATCCCTCGTCTTCACATGACCATATCAAGACAAACGATTTCCTTTCAACTTTTCAGTCACTGGCGCCACTTTCAAACTTCCTCTAATATACTCATTTCTCACTTCTAAGTAAAGGAAAAAAAATATACAACCGTTTATATCGCAAAAAAACGTATATTTCGACATTCTCAACGGAATCAAGATTCATAGGGTAGTTCTCGTTGATTTAGAATCCTGTAATTTAGCACAAAGCAAGGTTTCGTAACACTGGTATAGGAAAAAAAACTGCAAATTTGTAGTTACGTCACAAAAAAAAATTGATATCCGGAAAAAATTTCGTAACTCAATTCGGGAATTTAACTATTTCCATAGGTAAGTATGTATGCAACCCTTAGTGGGTGAATCCGACTCGCACTTGCCCAGGTTTAGTATTATTGTGTGTTACTAAGATTTGACAAGCTGATGAGCCCATTACACCTGTACACCACTAGGTGTACGGCGATGCGTCACCGCTACATTTTTTAAATTATTATTGATAGGCTTGCGTTTGACCACTATCTCACATGATGGTAAGCGATGATGTGGCCGACGATGGAGCACGCTTGCCTAGAAGTAACCTATTCAATATTGACTTAAAGACCCCTAGGTTGTAGCTATCAGGAATCACAGACTCCGGCAGGGAATTCCACTCCTGAAAATTCGGCTGATCTTTAAGTGAGAACTGAACAGTTTACAGTAGTAACCTATTCACTCATTGCTTAGACAGGCAAGCGTGCACTATCGCCCACTACATCATCGCTTACTATCAGGGTATTGGTGTTCAAGCGCAACCCTATCTCTAATAAAAAAGTTTTATCCTATCGTGTCGAGCATAGCTCATTAACTCGAAATAAACCATGTCACAAGAGTAGAACAATTACTATTTTATTATATCTTTATGTAAAATCTAAATTGTAATAGCCTAGGTAAAAACATTTACATGTCTTGCCACGCCTACAATTTTGATTTACTCATCTTTCGAATAATAACTTTTAAAAGTTATTACCTATTCCTGTTACAGATCTTTCTCTATCTTCTTCAAGTATATAATATGTCTGTAATATGTAATGTATGTGGAGTGTGTGTGTTTGCGCTACTGTGAACAATAAACCTACAACCTTATTTTTAGTATATGCAAAACCCGAACCATTGGTCTATTATTTTTATGCAAAGAATCTATGTACAAAATTTCACAACTGTATCATGGAAAATCACAAAGTCATAAGCGTGTTATGTTACCTAGTTGTCCACACTAACACATGGTCACCGGGCCATCCGGGTCACTGAGGGTTTGTTTTGCTCCCACACCCAGTTATGCGCTGGTGTTTAATGCCCGCTTAGTCTCGGTGGTGACGTGGTGTCCAACTTGTGACCTTCTTTAAATGTATAAAAATTATTGGAATCGATTCAGTTACTGATCCTGAACAAACTATATTCAGGTTTGCATATACAAAAAATAATGTTGTAGATGTATATTTTGTTCACTGTAGCATTTTGATCGTCATATGTTTCTAATAAATTCGTGGTGTCCTTTTTACCAGCAATAGCATTTCAATCAACTAGCAATCATCAACGAGCAATCATCATCGAGCAATCATCATCGAACTTGGAAGCAACTCTATTCAAATCATAAAAATTAAACCATGTTTTACAACTTCACACAGATTATCCTCCTCCACCTAATGCTTATTATTTATGATCAATGGCTCTAGTTTTGGCTTCACGATCTGTTTATTATCTAGTAACAAAAGAACTAGATCCATTTTCAATCTCCACAAATTATTATACGAAAGTTGTATAATATGTCAAACAAGGATGAGGTCGTTGCACTGAGAAAAACATACAGTGCCGATAAAATTTTCCATATTGAATAAAATCACATCGATACCTGCAGGCACATATGTCGCTCGCCATCTCATAATTTACGAGTGTCAGTTAATAAGCGACGTTCGTAGGTATGGCTCAGCTGCGCAGGAGTGGTGGTAGGTACTCGCTTCTTAGTATATAAGCGCGGAGAAATTCTCTCACTGCATCCACTCAGCAGTGATCTGAACATTAGTGAACATGGCGGCCAAGTTAGTAGTAGCTGTGGCGTTGCTCGCGTTGTGCCACGCCAACCCCGTCCTTATAAACGGTGAGTCCTCAAATTATACAAGCAAAAAATATAATAAAAAAGCAGTCAAACTTAAAAATAAAAATCGTTCATCTATTTTCTTGATTTTCCTCCGTTTTATTTCACTTTTCTACTACCCCAGGTATTTTCTACCGTGACGGACGTGCTTACTCCCTGGGCCAGGCAACAAGCTACGGTGGAGAAAGCACAGCACAAGCGAACGTGAACGGCGAAGCTGCGCAGGCGTTCAGCAGCGCCAACGGCGGCGCGGGGCTGGCGCGCGACGGGTACTACTTCCCCGGACAGGCCATCGCGCAGGCGCAGACCTACGACGCCCTACCCTTCCCTGAGAGCGCCTACGGTGCCGCTAAGGCCGTCGCGCAGGCACAGAACGGCGCGTACTACCCCGTGCCGGCGCCCGCCACCGTCATCACCTACCAGCAGAATTTCGCGCCCGCCGCGACCTCCACGTCGCACGCCGACTCGCACGGCGCCGGCGTCGCACACTCCTCCGCCAACACACGCGGCGTCGGTGGCTACGGCGTCACCTCGTCCAACGCTGACTCACGCGGTGAAGGCTCCGCCGACTCCAACGCCAACTCCGGCCTCGGCGCCACCAGCTCCTCTGCTAAGACTCACGGCGAGGGCTCCGCCTCGTCCTCCGCGCAGAGTAATGGCGTCACTGGCGTTGTGTACCCCGCCGTGCCCGCTGCGTTCCCTGTCCAGTCGGCGCCCGCCGTCATCGACGCCAAGTCTCCCATCTACTACACATCGTACGTGCCGGTTGTGCCAGCTCAGGGAGTCGCTTCCTCTAATGCGAATGTTGTCGGCTCCGGAAATGCCGCCTCCTCCGCTAGGGTAGGTCAAGGCCAGGGCAGGAAAATTTCTTGGCGCTTCGGCACACTCTATGACGCACCCGCCTCCGCCCAAGCTCAAGCCAACACTCACTCTGGTTATGGCTCCGCCAAGTCTGCCGCGAACACCCACGGCCACGGCTCCGCCAACGCTAACGCTGGCGTCAACGGCTACGGCTCAGCCAAGTCCGTCGCCGACAGCCACTCCGGCGGGCTCGGCGTCGCGCAGTCGTCCGCTAACTCGCACGGCGCCGGCTCCGCCAACGCCAACGCTAACGTGAACTCAGCCGGCTACGGCGGCGCGCGCTCCTCCGCTGACGTGCACGGCCAGTACTACGGCGGCTCGCGCAGCTCTGCCGACGCGCACTCTCACGGCTTCGGGAACGCCGCCTCCTTCGCCAGGACTCAGGGCGTGGACACCGCCTTAAGGGTGACCAACTCTCAGGCAAACTCCTTCGGCTCCGGCTCGGCGCGCGCCAACGCTGTGTCTGCTTGAACAGGCGGACGTTTCCTTGCACCAGAGAGCAACCACATCACGACGACTTCTAGACATGACGTAAACTTGTCTTGATGTATTTGCGAAGTGCACGACTGCATGAAGTAATTTATTTTAACTTATTTATTGAACTGATCAATTTTGTCCAGGAAAATTACGCAGAAAATTGAATGATATTCAAAATAAATACAGTACTATAAAATGACTCAATGATTTACTTTTTTACCATCCACCTTATTGAAAACAGTTAAGAAGTGGGTAGAGAAGAAGAATCCCTGAGGTATAATAATACTAACCAACTTGCCTAACTGGAAATCTCCAGGGACGAATGGATTGCACAATTTCTGAATAAAGTGGTTCAAAAGATCGCACGCTCGTTTTGCATCTCAATTCCAGTCTGCCCTAGAGTCAGGGTCGCTGCCTGAGTTTTTTACGACAGGAATAACCCACCTGCTCCATAAATCAAGTAGTACTGCGGAACCTAAAAATTATAGCCGACGTGAACAAAATAAATAGTCATATTGACAAAAATTTGATAATGTCACCTTCTCATAATGGATGTAGGAATGGGTCGCGCGGTACTAAGGAGCTGCTCCTCGTTGATATGACCATGAGCCAACAGGTTCGACGTTCCCGAAAGGATCTGTCGACATGTTGGATAGATTATAAGAAGGCCTATGACTCTGTTCCTCATACATCATGACTCATGAGGGTGCTAGAGTTGTATAAAATTGATAGAACACTACGCACCTTCCTGATATCGTGTATGAGGAAATGGAGTACGGTCCTTCGCTATCCAGGATGTCGACATATCCAGAGGAATAGCGAACCTGTAAGGATCGAGCGAGGTATATACCTCCCACCAAAGGGGACTCAAACTATCACCCTGGAATATTTCAGGGTGATAGTTTGAGTCCGCTTTGGTTTTGCCTGACTTTGAATCCTCTAAGCACACTGCTGAAGAATTCAGGTCTAGGCTATCAGTTGAAGAGAGGTGGTCAGGTTATATCTCACCTTCTTTATATGAATGACTTGAAGCTTTTTGCCCCCAACAACCTTCAACTGATGGAGCTACTGAAGGTAACTGAAACCTTCAGAAGTGCTATCAGAATGGAGTTTGGTGTGAACAAATGTGCAGTCATGTATGTAAAGCGAGGGAGGTTGTGGAATCCTATTGGCCAGTTTAGCCTGTAAACTGTATCCAGATCTTGTTGTCTGTATCTGAAGGATACTCAATAAATAATTTAAACAGGTATATATAGTTATTTATAAAGAACCAAGTGGTAATAATTACGCACTTATCCATTTGTAACAACTGCATTATTCTTCACTACCTTCGTCACCGAACAAGAGAAAGCAATAAGTGTACACACAACACAACAAAACCTAAGTGAATTTGGCGCTAATCAACATACTGGGTGTTGTATGACGCAAAAACACCCCTCTTTTCCGTCCGGGGTTAATAATCTCACAATTTGGACACCACCGATACTAAGTACAAAACAGGTCACAGCAGGCCATTGCGGGTATTAGACGCCAGCACACAACCGGATGCGGGAAAAACCATCCTTCAGTCACCCGAATGGCCCGGCGACCATGTGTTTGTGTGAACAATCAGGTAAGACACAAGCTTATAATTTTGTGACTTTTCATGATACAGTTATGAAATTTTGTACTCAGGTTCTTTACATAAAAATATTAGCCACGTGTTTCGGGTTTCGTGATACTAATAACTATAAAATTAAAAAAAAAAAAAATACCCCGACAGTTCTTGTCATCAATATAAAATGTATCGAATCTAATGAGCCCAAACTCGATGGGTTTACTAGTAGGCATTCCAAAGTTCCATCAGCCACCTCCCAGTTCTAGCATCAGGTCCCTGTCATCATGAGAAATGTATAGCACTGGTTAAGGCGAATCTAATGAGCCCAAACTCGATATGTTTACCATGTTAACAATCCAGGGTTCTTACCTTCGAGCTCCGTCATCAGACCATCTCTATGGCACCAGATTATACACGAGTATTTTAAATATTAGGTCACACATATGATTAAAATAAAGTAAACACCCATTACGACTTTAAAAACCTACCGCAGTTAACAAACGAGCTGATGACCTTGAAAACCTGAACAGATCTTCATAAATTGTATCTAAGAACCATCTCGTAATCGAGATGGTTCGTCAGCTTTCAAACAACAAAAAATAGCATCAAAATCGGTGCATTCGTGTAGGAGCTATGATGACACACATACAGACAGACAGACAGACAGACAGACACGTCAAACTATGACACCCCTTTTTTCCGTCGGGGTTTAAAAATAAGGTTGTATAAAAAACAAAACGGTAATATTATTGCACAGAGTCGGCCTCAGGTGACGTTAAGCGAGGAGCGTGAGTTAAGTTTTGTTTTTTTTTTCTACATTAATCAGACTTAAATGGGATTGGGTGGGTTACGTCAGTCGCATGCACAGATACCGCAGGGCAAGCGTTGCAACCATAGATATAAGAAAGGAGGTTGCAACGCAGTGGGTTCCTGCATAGGGAAAGCATTATCGAGGGCGGCTTATAAAGAGGTGGCGGAATAATCTGGACGCGCACTACAAGGACTGGTTTGAGACGGCGCGGGAGACAAATGTCTGGAAAGATTTGAGAGAGGTATTTGCCCAGCAGTGGGACAGTAAGGGCTAGAATAAAATTAATTGAACTATATTTTGCCGAGACCGCGTCTATTTTAATTATTCCAGTAGTCATACAAAATTACACTAACTTTCATCACAATTACACAAGGAAAAAATATCGAAAAAATAAACAATTTCCAACCGCTGTTTAATTTTGTGGGTTACAACCAAGTTACAACACCTATTTGTGGTGTTACCAACTTTCAGAATCCTTCATATTATTAGAAAGAATGAAAACCGACAACAAACACTCCATGGTTTTTATTTGGAAACTTACACTGGCCACCACACGTAGAAAAATTTGCTAACGCCATTTGTGTTTTCTTTTTATTTTATTTTTTCTTTTCTAATAATTTGCTTCTTTTTCACCCCAAACAGCCAGTTTCAAACACATGTAAAGAAAAATATGAAACTTCTTGGTTGGTTGGTTGAATATGAGATTAAGTGTGTAAAAACTTTTTTAAATTCAATATTTACATGTTCTTATCTATTTAGTATCTACCGTTTCTAACGTGGTACCCTAGAAACGGCAAAAGAAATAGAGGTCGACAACGCAAAAAATGAGGACGAACTGAAGCTTACAGCAGGTCCAAATTGGCGAAGAGTTGCAAGAGACAGAACACAGTGGAAGAAGTTAGAGGAGGCCTTTGCCAAAAGGCACATTGAACGACGGGTAATTTTTTAACTCAATAATATAAGCTCATAAAATCAACATCAAAAATTCAATAACCCTCCTTCTGGCGCAGTCGGGTAAAAACAGTTTTCAGGATACAAAGTCTATTGAAATTGAAATTGAATACATATATTTAGTATGCGCTTATCTAAATTGTTTTGTTTGTTACGTAGATTGACTGGCCTGTTGGTTTAGGGGTTAGTTGCCCTCAGTGCTAAGCCGGAGGTGGTGGATTCGATTTCACAATAATTTTCAGTCTAAATTAATATTCATGTCAAAGTTAAATAAAATTTTATATAAAAAAAAAATAATACAATAAAATTGAATCTCAAATTCGTCAAAAGAATGAAAAGCTTGCTCGATAAGCCATTTTTTTAAACGACCTGTTTACGTCTATGGTTATCATTACAGTGGTAAAAAATGCAAACGAGAAAAGTACCCAGCAGGGTCGAAGCCTACTCTGGGGCCTTTGAAAAGTGTGAAAATATACCAGGGCCCTGGAACCAAGCCAAAGAAGGAACAGGGTATGTTTTTAGTCAGTAAGAGTCTGACATTATCTACCGCTCCGTTCAAAGCCGGAAAATGTCATTGGATGATTTTACTTACCATAAAAAAAGAGAAAAGTCATGTTTTATCACACCTATCACATTATCACGCTAATATCAACTTAAAAGTGAAAGTTTGCAAGTGTGTGTGTTTGTTACTCCTTCACGCTGAAACGGCTGAACGGATTTTGATGAGATTTTGCAAAAGGGTAGACTTTTTATGCATATTATTTTCTAATTCCATGCGGATGCAGTCGTTGGCTGAAGCTAGTATCTATAAATAAACTTAAAGTGGCAAAAAAAAACTTTAAAACCAGCACCATTCAACGAACAAGATTACCGAGCTTTTTGGTAGAAATGAATTTATCTATTCATAAGTCAATCCTATTAGATCAGTAGTTGTATGCATAACAAGTCATTTTTTTTTTCGGATTATGTAGCAAAACACTTTTAGATAAACAATGCAAATGGTCGGCTAGGATATTTTTCGTAGTTACTCAAGCCACAAGCGGACACCGGTCTCCGCACACCTATTGTCTTTCTATTGTGTCCCTAATTACGGTATTCAAATGTTTCGATATCATCTATTTCTCTATCAAGGATACAACAAACGCGTTTCAAGATGTTTTTAATTAAGTTTGTGAAGTCAAACTTTGTTCTTTAACAAAACGGAAAGAAAAAAGAAAACAAGAGCTTGTATTGAGATGTAATTACTCCACTACTTTATCCTACTCTACCCTACTCTACCCTACTCTACTCTACTCTACTCTACTCTACCCTACTCTACCCTACTCTACCCTACTCTACCCTACTCTACCCTACTCTACCCTACTCTACCCTACTCTACCCTACTCTACCCTACTCTACCCTACTCTACCCTACTCTACCCTACTCTACCCTACTCTACCCTACTCTACCCTACTCTACCCTACTCTACCCTACTCTACCCTACTCTACCCTACTCTACCCTACTCTACCCTACTCTACCCTACTCTACCCTACTCTACCCTACTCTACCCTACTCTACCCTACTCTACCCTACTCTACCCTACTCTACCCTACTCTACCCTATACCAATAAATGAACAGACTTTGGATTTTTTTATTGTTTAACGGGATAAAAATATCCTATGTCCGTCTCCTGGTTCTAAGCTACCTTCCTACCAATTTTCAGCCAAATCGGTTCATCCGTTCTTGAGTTATAAATAGTGTAACACGACTTTTTTAAATTGATATAGATTACTTACATTTATATATATTTTATACAAACCAGATTTCTCACTGGCTTAAAGTAGAATTCATTCAGAAATTCTTTCATTATTTAAATTACAACACACAATATGAACACCCAGCTCTATATTAGTAAGCTTAACTGATATAGAGCTGGGTGTTCATATTGTGTCGAGTTAAAGCGTTTGCTATGAGGTCGATACACCGTGCACTATGTATACCAATATACATATATCCTAAACGACGCTAATGTACTAATAAAATCATCCTTAATTAATAAATTTGCATCGATACCCGCGCATTATACCTATCTTTTCGTAGGTATGGCTCAGCTGCGCAGGAGTGGTGGTAGGTACTCGCTTCTTAGTATATAAGCGCGGAGAAATTCTCTCACTGCATCCACTCAGCAGTGATCTGAACATTAGTGAACATGGCGGCCAAGTTTGTAGCAGCTGTGGCGTTGCTCGCGTTGTGCCACGCCAACCCCGTCCTTATAAACGGTGAGTCCTCAATTATACATATAGGCAATTTTGAACAAAAAGGCAAACATCAAAATAACATTGTGCTATTTACTTGATTTTTTTCTATTTCGGTTCACTTTTCAAATTCAGATTATAACTATAGAGTTTAAATAATGCAGCTCATTATGATAGCACAATAATAATATTTTCCATTACTTCCAGGTATTCTATTTCGCGATGGACGCGCCTACTCCCTAGGTCAGGCGACCAGCTACGGCAACGGATTGAGCACAGCACAAGCGAACGTGAACGGTGACGCTGCGCAGGCGTTCGGCAGCGCCAGTGGTGGCGCGGGGCTGGCGCGCGACGCATACTATTACCCCGGACAGGCCATCGCGCAGGCGCAGACCTACGACGCCCTGCCCTTCCCCGAGAGTGCCTACGGTGCCGCTAAGGCCGTCGCGCAGGCACAGAACGGCGCCTACTATCCCGTGCCGGCGCCCGCTACCGTCATCACCTACGAGCAGAACTTCGCGCCCGCCGCGACCTCCACGTCGCACGCCGACTCGCACGGCGCCGGCGTGGCGCACTCCTCCGCCAACACTCGCGGTGTCGGCGGCTACGGCGTCACTTCGTCCAACGCTGACTCACGCGGTGAAGGCTCAGCCGACTCTAACGCCAACTCCGGCCTCGCCGCCACCAGCTCCTCCGCTAAGACTCACGGTGAGGGCTCCGCCTCATCCTCCGCGCAGAGTAATGGCGTCACTGGCGGTGTGTACCCCGCCGTGCCCGCTGCGTTCCCCGTCCAGTCGGCGCCCGCCGTCATCGACGCCAAGTCTCCCATCTATTACACATCGTACGTGCCGGTTGTGCCCGCTCAGGGAGTCGCTTCCTCCAATGCGAATGTTGTCGGCTCTGGAAATGCCGCCTCCTCCGCTAGGGTAGGTCAAAGCCAGGGCAGGAAAATTTCTTGGCGCTTCGGCACAGTCTATGACGCACCCGCCTCCGCCCAAGCTCAAGCCAACACTCACTCTGGTTATGGCGCTGCCAAGTCTGCCGCGAACACCCACGGCTACGGCTCCGCAAACGCTAACGCTGGCGTCAACGGCTACGGCTCCGCCAAGTCCGTCGCCGACAGCCACTCCGGCGGACTCGGCGTCGCGCAGTCGTCTGCTAACTCGCACGGCGCCGGCTCCGCCAACGCCAACGCCAACGTGAACTCAGCAGGCTACGGAGGCGCGCGCTCCTCCGCCGACGTGCACGGCCAGTACTACGGCGGCTCGCGCAGCTCCGCCGACGCGCACTCTCACGGCTTCGGTAACGCCGCCTCCTCCGCTAGGACTCAGGGCGTGAACACCGCTCCGCTAAGGGTGACCAACTCTCAGGCGAACTCCTTCGGCTCCGGCTCGGCGCGCGCCAACGCTGTGTCTGCTTGAACAGGCGGACGTTTCCTTGCCTGGTGCAAGAGCAATCACATCACGACGACTTCCAGATATGGCGTAAACTTGTCATGATGTATTTGCGAAGTGCACGACTGCTTGAAGTAATTTATTTTAACTTATTTATTGAACTGATCAGTTTTGTCCAGGAAAATGGTGCAGAAAATTTAATGACATAAATAAATACAATTCTTTAAAATTACCCACTGAATTACTTATTTACTATGCCCCTTAATAAATAAAAAGTTAAGAAGTAGGTATGATTGAAATGTAAGATATAGATAGTGTAAAGAGCTCAACAATTTACTTCTCTTTACTTTCTTTCCTAGGAATAAAAGTAACTTTTTCAACTGCTGAAATAGTTACGAAGTATACGATGTTACGAAGTATCCAAGAGCAAGCTATAAAATTATACACCGTTAAATTTTAGTCGTTTTAATCCCGTGGAGGGTCGATTCGGTACATGAAACACCATCGATTTGTACAGAGAAATTTAAAAAATAAAGTACTTACTTTTTTTTTAAACTTGAATTAATTTACACATGTACGAAATTATTTTTTTCAAGTAAACGTCAGCTGAGCGAGGCCAATGAACTGTAGGTAGTTAGTACGCAACGACCGACAACTACCTACAAGATCATTGACTCGTTTAATTAATTTCGTGCATGCGTATATTAACTCGAGTTTTAGAAAAAAAGTACTTTATTTTTTATTTTATCTTTACAAATCGATAGTGTCTCATGTACCGAATTGACCCTCCACGGGATTAAAACGACTAAAATTTCCCCCCGCAAATTTCCCCGTCACAACGAACGATCCTGTGCGTCTCGCATCCTTAAGAAAGCATATCCTTGAAGAGTAAATTGTCAATCGGGCGCCATGACCGAAGCGTTTCGACATCAAACGGCGAAAACGTGAAGGAGGTATAAAATTAGTTCAACTCATTTTCAATGCAACTCGGTAAAGATGGCTACGTTGCTACGAAGTCGCGTAGCACGCATTTTCGTAGCATGGGGAGTATACTTAAGATGAACTTTATTACTTGCAGATCTAGTATTGCCTTAGATATTGTTTACTTTATTGAGTAGGTATAGAATATAACAAATATAAAAGTAACACAGGTATCTATTAGTCTAGTCGCAAACTAATAAGCAAAGCATATCATATCCTCACCATTTCCACTGTTGGACATAGGCCTCCCTCAAGTGTTGCCACAAAGAATGATCCATCAGTTTATCGCAATCTTCACCAGTTCATCGGTACCGTAGGCGCGGGCTTGCGGACGGCGTGCAATGGGTAGCACGCTGTCCGATCGTCCGGTAACCGACCGGACCGAGCCCAAGTCGTCGACGGCGCGTTCTGTTCCCGCGCGCCTCAAGGAGCTGTCAGCACACCGAAGAGACCCAGCCTGCTAACTGCAGGCAGGCAGGGTCGAAGCCTGCTGGGGTCAAGGGCCGTTTTCTGAGAGGAAGGCTCAGCCCCGGCACTATAGGCAACGAAGGAACGGGGTAGGTTTTTAGTCAGTAAGAGTCTGACACTACTTCCCGCTCCACCCAAGGGCGGGATTTGTCATTGGATGATTTTACCTACCATAAAAAAAAAAAAAAACCAGTTCATCGGTCCACCTTGTGGGAGACCCTCCAATGCTGCGTCTTCTGGTACGCGTTTTGCGAACAATGAACCTTACCGTTTAAGTTTGGCGATTTTTCTGACTGTGTTGCTAACTTGCTATTGAGAAAATATCGCCATTCCCAGAGCGAAATGCTTCTTCAACTCTAACTTAAGGATTTATGTAAAATAAACCACATATAGGCACTTCTGAATTAACAAAGTAGATCAGTCACAGAAAAAGTGAAGCTATTTGCACGTTCCAAAGCGTAGATCTATAGGGTGTTAAATTATACATACATGTAAGAACGATGAATAAAGTAAAATTAAAATGGGCAAGTGTTTTTTTTTTTTTTTGGCAAGTGGGAGTTGGACTTGCACACAAGAGGGGTCCGTACAAACTAACTTATGTAAATACTCTAAGACCTTGCTTCATGCTAAATTTCAGGGTTCTAGTTCAACGGGAAGTACCGTATGAATTTTGATTCCCTTAAGTGTGTCGAAATGTACGTTTTTTGCGACATAAACGGCTGTATCTTTTTTTTGCGTAAACTTAGAAGATCAATTTTGTTATAGCTTCAAGGGATTGCAGACTTGAATATATGGTTGTAGTTTCAACTCGACACCTCCATGCGTTCCTGAGATAAAGCGACAAACAGGCGAACAACAGAATATCTGAGATCGATTTTTCCTTTTGAGGTAACTAAAAAAAATACACACTAAAAAATAAAAGTTAGTATATTGCTAAATAACAGTTTTACATTGGTTATTTGATTTAAAATGTAATTGGTTTTGTTCTTTGGGTAAAGGGCCTCTTCCAGTTAGTACCAAGTTTTCTTTCACTATTGTTAGTCATTTCTAACCGTCTTTCTAACTATCTCTTTGGCACATTTTTCTTGTAGTCTTCTTTGCCTGTACTGGCTCTCAAGGCCTGTCCACATTGCTATTTGCTTTGACATTTTTCGACATGTGATCTGTATTGTTTTGTTACAAGCTTTTATTTAGTTTCACCTGATCGATGTTTGTCTGTGATCAAATCTTGCAAATTAAATTTGATCCACTTCCCGGTTACCGATTGAGCTGAAATTTTGTACGCATGTGTAAATCGCGTGGCAATGTAATATTATGATGACATGGAACTGATTTGCTGATAGAGCTGGACGGTGGCTATAGAAAGTCGGTCGTAAACAACACAACCCCTTCGAGTTTGGGCTCGTTTGATTTTTATTGACGAGTATTTAGGTGGTAGATGATAATGAGGGTCTGATGATGGAACTGGAAGATGGCCATAGAAACTTGGTAATAAGCGAAATAAAATAACCAGATCGTGTTTGAATTGGAGTAGTCTTGATGAGTATTAATTATATAAGTATATAAAGCGCTATATAAGCTTGCTATGAAAAAATATTTCCATTGAAAACTTGTTGTAAACTGAAATCTGTTTTTTTTTATAATCTGAAAGAGTTTTTTGATAAAAAAAAAATAGAATTGTGTATGTCTAAATTTTTTTGATAAAAATAATATTTGCATGTTCGTAAATTTCCTAAAATACCATTGCATATCCGACTTGTGTAGACTGTTGAAACTTTTATTAATAAAAACATAATGTACATAGTTACGCAATAAATTTATCTTTATCTTTTGTTAGTAGAATAGAATAGAATAAGCTTTACCACCTTTTGTTGTTATTTTGGTGTAGTACCACACCAAAATAATAACAAGTTTTACACTAACTTAAATGTATGGGTACACTCGTAATGGCAGTCTAATCTGTATTATGTATTGTTTTGGATCTGTATTGTCTTTGAAATACGTCGGATATTCCTTGACGGTTGTCAATAGAATACAAATAATAAAATAAAATATTCCACAAATGTATTTTTTTGAAAATAGAACCAAATTTCATGTAGTTGTTACATCTTAATCTTACTAATATAATCAGCTGTTTGTACAGGATATCCAGTTAACGCTCGCGCCATGAGGTCGATGCACTGTGCACTATACAACCTTATTTTTAGTATATGCGAAACCCGAAACAGGTGTATAGTATTTTTATATAAAGAATCGATGTACAAAATTTCATCACTGTATCATGAAAAATCACAAAGTTTTAGGTAGTTTCCTGGTTATTCACACAAACACATGGTCACCGGGCCATCCGGGCTACTCAGGGGTTGTTTTGCTCCGGCATCCTGATGTGCGCTGGTGTCTAATGCTCCCTATGACCTGCCGTAACCTGTGTTGTACTTAGTGTCGGTGGTGTCCAACTTGTAACCTTATTTAAATATTTTTTGGGAAAAAATGTAACATGGTCTAAAAATGATTGGAATCGATTCAGTTACTGATTCTGAACAAACTATATTCAGGTTCCGCTAAATACTATACTAAAAATAATGTTGTATACAATACATGCATACCTACTAAAAGATGGCACGTGTGGCTGCTTGTTGCAGGTTGATTCGCACAATTCTTGAATAAATGTGTGTTTTATACAAAATATGTGAGTTTACGTGTCTGTGAATCCACTAACGATACAGGAGTTTTTCATCATCATCATCATCATTAGCCTTTTAATGTTCCCACTGCTGGGACACAGGCCTCCTCTCTAAGAGAGGCAAAACAGGGAGAGCAGTGGTGACCGAGTGGTAGCGGCCCCGACTTACAAGTTGTAGGTCGCGCATTGCTCTCAAAACGGTGAAGGAAAACATCGCGAGGAAACCGGCATGTCCTAGAACCAAAAATTCGAACACATGTGACATTCACCAACCCGCACTGGGCCCGCGTGGTGGATTACGGCCCATTCCCTCTTTTTAAAGAGGAGGTCTGAGTAA
The DNA here is from genome assembly GCA_958295575.1 of Leucania comma. Classification (NCBI taxonomy): domain Eukaryota; kingdom Metazoa; phylum Arthropoda; class Insecta; order Lepidoptera; family Noctuidae; genus Leucania; species Leucania comma. The sequence goes on from OY282463.1 coordinate 25,875,889, forward strand.
TTTCGAGTGTGGGGCAATTTCTAAAACAAATTAATATGCCCTAAATCAGCGTTCCGCAAACAGTGTACCGTGACACACTGGTATGTCTTGATGAAATTGGTGTGCCGCGGAAAAATTAGGTTATCTCTCAAACTTAATTAACAGACGGAAGAAAAAAAACTTTTTACAAAAAATACAACCTATAATAGATTGGTTTCTTCATTATTTAACTACGACTTTCGAAATTAAACTTATTTTGCACTTTTTTTTAACATTTAATTCGGTTGTATTTTTTTGTGAAAAGTTTTTTATATCAGTTTTTTAGTTGTGGCAACTCTCGACCAAACTTAAATATACACTTTCCGCGAAGATAAATTTACGGACTGAGCTCAAAATCAGTTTTATTGAAAACGTTACGTTTTGACAAATAACGGTGTAGTAGGAAAAACTGTTCGAAATTAAAACCAATCGCAAATTAAAATTAATATTTTCGGAATCTAATTTAGAACATTTTTTTTAATGGAAAATTGCCCAACGTCAACGACTATTCCGGACCGCCTATAGTATTCTCAATTACATATGCTCAAGTTTTGCATAAAATACCTTTTTGCAATTTAAAGTTTAAGTTTATAGATTAATAATAAAAATTGATGAATATTATATAAAAACTGATTTTTACTTTATGGTGTACCTCTAAAATTTTCAGATTTCCTTGGTGTACTTTGAACACAAAAAGTTTGTGGAACACTGCCTTAATCGACACTAATGAACAAATAAAACCATTTATTTAACTACATATGTAACGAATGAAAGAATCCAATAAACCATGTCAGTTCAAACCTTAGTTAATAAACTCACATAGATGCCTGCGCGTCACATCTCATGATTTACGAGTGTCAGCTACTAAGCGACGTTCGTAGGTATGGCTCAGCTGCGCAGGAGTGGTGGTAGGTACTCGCTTCTTAGTATATAAGCGCGGAGAAATTCTCTCACTGCATCCACTCAGCAGTGATCTGAACATTAGTGAACATGGCGGCCAAGTTTGTAGCAGCTGTGGCGTTGCTCGCGTTGTGCCACGCCAACCCCGTCCTTATAAACGGTGAGTCCTCAAATATACATATACGCAATTTTGAACAAAAAGTCAAACATCAAAATAACATTGTGCTATTTACTTGATTTTTTTCTATTTCGGTTCACTTTTCAAATTCAGATAATAACTATAGAGTTTAAATAATGCAGCTCATTATGATAGCACAATAATAATATCTTCCATTACTCCCAGGTATTCTATTTCGCGATGGACGCGCCTACTCCCTGGGTCAGGCGACCAGCTACGGCAACGGATTGAGCACAGCACAAGCGAACGTGAACGGCGAAGCTGCGCAGGCGTTCGGCAGCGCCAGTGGTGGCGCGGCGCTGGCACGCGACGGATACTACTACCCCGGACAGGCCATCGCGCAGGCGCAGACCTACAACACCCTGCCCCTCCCTGAGAGCGCCTATGGTGCCGCTAAGGCCGTCGCGCAGGCACAGAACGGCGCGTACTACCCTGTGCCGGCGCCCGCCACCGTCATCACCTACGAGCAGAACTTCGCGCCCGCCGCGACCTCCACGTCGCACGCCGACTCGCACGGCGCCGGCGTCGCGCACTCCTCCGCCAACACTCGCGGTGTCGGCGGCTACGGCGTCACTTCGTCCAACGCTGACTCACGCGGTGAAGGCTCAGCCGACTCTAACGCCAACTCCGGCCTCGCCGCCACCAGCTCCTCCGCTAAGACTCACGGCGAGGGCTCCGCCTCGTCCTCCGCGCAGAGTAATGGTGTCACTGGCGTTGTCTACCCCGCCGTGCCCGCTGCGTTCCCCGTCCAGTCAGCGCCTGCCGTCATCGACGCCAAGTCTCCCATCTACTACACATCATACGTGCCGGTTGTGCCCACTCAGGGAGTCGCTTCCTCCAATGCGAATGTTGTCGGCTCTGGAAATGCCGCCTCCTCCGCTAGGGTAGGTCAAGGCCAAGGCAGGACCATTTCTTGGCGCTTCGGCACACTCTACGATGGACCTGCATCTGCCCAAGCTCAAGCCAACACTCACTCTGGTTATGGCGCTGCCAAGTCTGCCGCGAACACCCACGGCTACGGCTCCGCCAACGCTAACGCTGGCGTCAACGGCTACGGCTCCGCCAAGTCCGTCGCCGACAGCCACTCCGGCGGGCTCGGCGTCGCGCAGTCGTCTGCTAACTCGCACGGCGCCGGCTCCGCCAACGCCAACGCCAACGTGAACTCAGCAGGCTACGGAGGCGCGCGCTCCTCCGCCGACGTGCACGGCCAGTACTACGGCGGCTCGCGCAGCTCCGCCGACGCGCACTCTCACGGCTTCGGTAACGCCGCCTCCTCCGCCAGGACTCAGGGCGTGAACACCGCCTTAAGGGTGACCAACTCTCAGGCGAACTCCTTCGGCTCCGGCTCGGCGCGCGCCAACGCTGTGTCTGCTTGAACAAGCGGACGGTTCCCTGCACCAGAGAGCAACCACATCACGACGACTTCCAGACATGCCGTAAACTTGTCTTGATGTATTTGCGAAGTGCACGACTGCATGGAGTAATTTATTTTAACGTATTTATTTATTGAACGTCTTAAGTACAACGCTATATGTAACAAGATAGGAGACAATGACTGCCATAAATAAATTAAAGTCTATGTATGTAAGTTCAATACTGTATTCTTTATTTACAACACCGCCAAAGACCTATAATAATATATTAAAAAAAAGGAATAATTAACAATGATAAAACGCTTGTTGAAGTACAAGCATAAACATTATAATCTCAAAGGCAAAGTTCAGCAATCACAGTTTCCCCTGCATGAAGGGTTTAAGATACTTGTGGAAGCTCTGGTTGACGGGCTCCGCGTTGAGGGGGCTCTTCAGCGCTTCCTCCATCAGCCGCTCGTACACGCGCCCGTCGTACGCGCCCAGGGTTGAGTTCAGGATCTGTGAAATAGATGAATTTTATATTGTTAGTCTTAGAAGTATCACTGAAAACCTCAATGAGAGATCTATGCGCCATTTATTAAAAAGAAAAAAAAAATATTAACTACATTTTCACTCAGTAATGCTGATGAACCATACCTGATCGCTGAAGTCGAAAGCATCCACCAATCCTACCGCGTTAGGCCTGATCTTTCCGAGCAGTTCTTCGTAGGTGTCCTGCAGCTGACGCACATCCGCCTCAGATATGGACGTGTACTAGGAAAAAGATTGACTAATTAATTCAGGTTTCAGAGTTCAGGGACGTATTTTTATACGTACTCGTTTGCGTTAACGCAAACATCTATTTGTGCTGAAACTGAATAATCCTACTCTGATCTAACTATACATAATAATAATAATAATACATTCCACAACTATCACACAACGCCGTCTAGTCTCAAGCTAAGCAGAGCTTGTGTTATGAGTACTAGACAACTGATAAACATACCTACTTATATATTTCTAAATAAATACATATTATAGATAAATTACACCCAGACACAGAACAGATGATCGTGCTTATTACACAAACATGCGACAAGCACAAAAGTTGCGTTGCAACGTCGCATAGTAAAGATCTGCGAGCTCGTCGCATCGCAAGAACTAGCAAATTCATTCGCATCGCATATTGTATGGTTACCTGACTCGATGCTTAGCTACACAAAATTGCATCGCAGGTTTCTGCATTCTTCGTATCGCAGTTTAGTGTGCCCTAAAGCTTGTGGCCTTGGTCAGTTATAAAATGACGAATATCCGTGTACGCACTATGCAAGTCCACGCAAGGACTATCTCTGGTTGGTGGGAAACTATTGCGAATCATGGAAACCAAAGATACATAAATCTCGGGTATTGTTTTTGGCAGGCTTAAGTGGACTAGTTATTAAAAACTATGTAAAGACTATTGCCATGAATTTGTCTTTGCCTGAATAATGTTATTATTATACATTGATAAAAAGGCAGGGAGCAATTTGCACACTCATCAAATAAAAAATACGAAGTACGAATAAATAGGAAGTACGAAGTGACGTAGCTGCAACGACAACGGGGTAACATATCCAGAGGTGCTTGAAAAGTGGAGAGGTATGTGGTATACCCCTGTGGCTATGAAGACCATCCCGGTAGTACGTTGGAAGATGTATATGATTATCCAGTATCATGTTGACAATCTCGCTAACCAAATCAAGATACTTAGTTCTCTTTTCAAAGGGCTATGGAAAGGACTATGCTCGGCGTTTCGTTGCGTGATTACACAGAAATGAAGATATCAGCAGGAGAATCAAGGTTATCGACATGGGCATTGCTCGCAGAACATGTAGTCGATGAGGACGAAAGGTTCTGGACTTGCGGCCGGCGGAAGACGCAGGGTTGGAAGGCCTTCCACAAGGTGAACGTGGACCCATGACTAAGTGAAGGTCGTGGAAATCCAATGGACGGGAAACACACAGGACCGGTTGTTATGACGACAGTTGAGGGAGGCCTATGTCCAACAGTGGACGTCTTTAGGCTGAAATGATGATTGCAATTTTCCAACCAGAACAAAAAATTGAAGAAGTATGTGAAAGAAATAAATCACCAAACATTTATAACCGTTGCTGTTCAGCAAGATGACATGACATGTCAAATAAAAATAAATAACTATAAGAGTCAAAATATTTCATTTAATAAGCACTTATCGCAAGTCTAATTAATTCTCTAAACTGACAGAGTGGTGCGATGTTCTGCGAGCACCGGTAAATGGCATGCTTATCTATCAACAATGGCGGCCACTAGACATTGATTACCCGTTTATTGTGGTGTGATGTGCTGCGGCGATGCTTTGGATTTTTATTTCTATTCATTTTTTAAAACTCTAGCTTCTAGTAGCGGCTTCACTCGCTTAAAAGTAGAAAATTAAATTTGTAAGGGAACATACTGCGGGAGAAAAAGTATCTTAAGTGCCATTGCAGGCCGCAGTGGGTGAAAATCATCCATCGACATCTTCCGCCCTAGGGCGGGGCGGGAGATAGTGTCAGAGTTTTACTGACTAAAAAACTCACCCCGTTCCTTCTTTGTCTTTCATACCAGGGCCGAGCCTTCCTTTCAAATGTAGTTCCTTGGCCCTAGCTTTGGCCCTGCCTGCTGGCCGACTGGGCTCCTACGGTTTGCTGACTCCTTGAGGCGCGTGAGACCAGTTCGAGCCGTCGACGACTTGGGCTCAGTCTGGACGGTTACCATTGGGTCGAACAGCGAGTTACCCATTGCTCACCGTCCGCCCCCAATACCGCCAAAACCTGCCCTCACAGGGACACGGCGATGCTCTGCCCAGACGGGGCACACCTCTACCGTGTGCCCCACTGTGTCCTCCGGGCGGTGTCTATAGATCTTAGTGCCATCAAATCCGTCCAGCCGTTTATGTGTAAATGGGTCACAAACAAATTTTCACTTTTATACGAGTATATAGGTACTGATTATTATTTTAAGGGATCTATCTACCTCTCTCTTTTTTATTGAGTTTCTTTGTTTTATCCAGACTTTCATAGCACTGTCTAGAAACAGTAATATTCTTTAAGTCCATAAAACTGAAAGGCAAAGAATGAACTGTTACTGATCTTATATATTTTTTGACTTTTTTATATTATATTTTATCAGTGATGGCAGCTGATATAATAATAACTCTACTTGCATATATTATGTTTCAACCACCGAAGTATGTATGTACTTAGATAGAGATACTTGGCCAGATACACGGGTTAGGTACCCGTGTATCCGTGGCCAAGGAACTACTATCTAATTTGCTCATGTTTACTCTAGAATAGGAGAAATTATTTAATGGATTACCATCTCAAAAAAAAAACACGGTGCTTATTCCGAGACAACTTAAAGCCGAAAGCAATCTGTTAGCTTGCCTTCATGGATTGTTTTTTTTTTATTTGGATTCGTAAATCTTCGATTAGCGCCAATATCCAGCAAAAAAAGATTTTCTCTCTTTTTTCAAATTTAACGCTGAATATCCTTCGACTTTTCAGCTCAATAATCTCAGACGTTTTCTCATTGTTTTGATAGATAGGTTTTATTTCCTAGCAAATAAATTAAACAAACAACCATAACATTTAGTTTTACATATAAAAATAACCTTTGGACAAGGTCTAGGGAACAGTTATATAAATTCGGGGTCACCACACGAGCTGGCAGGAGGTGCAATAAAAACCAATGGATCGTCTGACCGCATGTCGATAGTTCAAAATCGATCATTATGATAAACTGGGGCCGGTCAAATAAACAGTTGGTAAACTATCGACTTAGTTCGAAGCAAAAAACCATTGGTGAAAGTAATTTGTTATCGATCTTGCAAGTGACAAAGTCCGATAAAAAATTGTCTGGTTTTTATTTAGTCGTAATGGAATACATTCGTGAGTAATTTAATATTGAAGCTTATGGGATTTTTTTATGGTAGGTAAAATCATCCAATGAGAAATCCCGGCCTTGGGCGATGCGGGAAATAGTTTCAGACTCTTCCTAAACTACCAAAATCCTACCCCGTTTCTTCGTTGCCTATCGTACCGGGGCCGAGCCTTCCTTTCAGAAGTCGACCCATGATCCCAGTAGGCTTCGACCCTGCCTGCCTGCAGCTAGCAGGCTGGGCTTCTACGGTTTGCTGACAGCTCCTTGAGGTGCACGAGAACAGTAGGTACGCGCCATCGACGATTTAGGCTCGGTCCGGTCGGTTACCGGACGATCGGACAGCGAGCTGCCCATTGCTTGCCGTCCGCAAGCCAAGCTTTACTTTTTTAATTGTTTATAGGTTCGTGCTTAACCAATATCTAACCTAATGGAAAGCGATGATGGCATGGTCGACGATGGAGCGCGCTTACCTAAAAGTAACCTTTTCCTTCTTGATATAAAGATCCCCAGGTTGAAGCTATCAGGAATATAGCATGGATAGGATGACAGCAAGATAAAATTATGGATCTTTATGATGAGAGAAAAGGATAGGTAGCTGCACTCGCACCTACCTATAGCAATTGTAGTGGACCATCAAAGACACTTCCTCTTGACCGCCTTTAAGTTCATTTTTGTTTGCACTTGAAACGAAAACTTTAAAGGGTTTAGTTTGGCGTCGCGCTGCAGGATTCAAGCGATTTTGTTTTAAGTGATCAGGGAGAAATGGCCGCGATGGTACCTGTGTACAAAGTTGCCCTTTGCGTTCCAGAGCAACGGTAACTCTTTCCACCGTTCCCGCTTTTCTAGTAATCAACGTTCAATCCAGAAATTTTTGTTTATTTTGTCCGACACCTGCCCATTCATATACCTAGCTTCGTCAGTTTGTATGTTCGTATAAAAGTAGTAACAGTTAGCCATGACGTCAGAGAATGACTTGACACTGACATTGACCTTACGTCAGTGTCACGTCACATTAGTTTATTTATTGGGTCACAGGTTCACGACACTACAAAACTTTTTGCTCATATTGTGTTCTGTTTTTTTTTTCGTTGTGGAAACGAGCAGCTGACTTGGAGTTTATAATAGTTGAAACTGACCAAATAAGTTTTTGGAATTTTATGTTACAGTCATAAGATAAAGTGTTATGGTACAGTTCGCCTTTTGTCCCCGAACTGAATTTCGTCCCCATTGGTTACTTTACTTCTAAATAATACCATGTAATTAATTAAAAAAAAAAAACTGGTTTTAATAACTTCGTATGTTAATTAGTCATTGCTTTGGCGGTGAAATGGCTTCTGTGAAGATATAGAAAAATAGGGAAAAAGTTAATTTTTGATTAAAATAGTACAGGTATATTGATACTTAGTTATCATCAACATCATTTCGGCCGATATTTCAAACGCATTATTACGGCGGTATTTGTCGGCGCATGATGGCCGTCGGTGTCGACGTCACACAAAATTCACAGTCACAGTAATATAGAATGGCAGGAAATGTTATAGTGATGATAAAGAAATACCTTACTTTAAGTTCAAGGTGTTTATTCCATGGGCGGCGAAAGAGTGCCTTTCAAAACACATTACATCGGTTTTTATACACAGAAATTGACAAGCATCAAAATCACTATGAAGGTAGAAAACTATCGAGTTCAATGACCAGTAGGTAGTTAGTACGCAACGACCGACAACTACCTACAAGGTCATTGATTCGTTTACTTAAAGAAATTAATTTTAGTACATGCGTATATTAATTCATGTTTTAGAAAAAGTACATTATTTTTCATTTTATCGATACAAATCGATAGTGTTTCATGTACCGGATCGCTCTCCAAAATTTATCGGTGTGTATCCATAAATCATATTTCCAAAATGGCAGTTCGGATGAAAATCTTTTCTGGAACGAAGTTGATGCTTTAGTCGAAAACCATGACATAATGTAAAAAAAAATATCTAAATCACAATCACAAATCTAAAAAAAAAAACAGTTTTTTCAACAACGTGGTTGATTTTTTCTCTTTTTAGAAAAATGTCGTGTAACTAAAACCACATCACCTAATTAAGCAGTTCATTAGTAGAATAACGTTTAAAATAATTAAATTATAAAATTAGCATTTTGCAGTCATTTAGCTAATATAAATAAATCTCGTGTCTCAGTGTTTGATATCGAACTCCTCCGAAACGGTTAGACTGATTTTTAAGATATTTTTAGATATATTCCGTAAGTTTGAGAAGAGGTCGTGGGCTATCTTTTTACTCTCCTTCCCCCACCCTTTTTTTCTAACCTTTCGACCAAATGTTGATCATAGTGGCCAATCTCAACTGAGATTAGCCATGTACGCAGGAGATAATAAAGCTTAATGCACAAGCGTATGCGCAAACGCAGGTGCACTCTCTATTCCTTTACTCTCATAGTCCGACGGGACGGCAATTCGGCACTCGCGGGGAAAGATCAGGGGCAGAATACATAATATTTAAGTCACAGCAATTTATTCAAATGTCACGCTTTTGAGGTAAAAGTACAAATTATTTATAAAATAAATAAATAATTAAAAAAAAAAAAGTGATTGAATAGTCTGATTATATAATTTAGGTATCTTCAAGGATAGAGCGAATAGGGTCTTAACAAACTAGTGCGATTCACCATTATCGGTTGCATCACTGTTTATTACCAGGTATCTGTATAAACGAAAGAACCATCAAGATATATTTTTTATTGATGAGTTTATTTTCATTGACAAAACATTTCTAACATCCTTAATTTAATATGTAGATATAATTTACAACATTTGGTATCGCTAATCGATTTTCATTTAAAATCGAATCAGTTTTTATGACAAAAATAAAGAGTTTTAACAAAACGATACTGAACGAGCTATTTGGAACGAAATCAATAAAACGAGAAATTTTAACAACATCCTATAATTATGTGTATCATGGTTTTATTAAGTGCCATAAAGAGGACATAAATAATGTTTTAAAATGACTACATAATTAGATCGGACCGTTTGGCCATCGAAGTAGCTTGGTAAGTAATTAATTCAAGTCCTTATACTTCCAAATAATTGTGTTCATTATCAAGGTCGGTGGGATGTTCGATTTATAAAAGTTTTTATTTTGTTTTTATTTTGCCTCAAATAAGAAGTTTTTATACTTTTAATCTTTAAATAATATTTATTAAACAAATTTATTTAAATTTTAAAATTGCTATAAAGTCGTTAAAGAATAAAAGGCCCCTTTTTGATATTTGAGAAAAACCCTAGAATATAATTTGGAACAAAACTGAAAGAAACAATAAAATAATAATATAATTAATTACATAAAGTGTTTAAATGTAAATACATAAAGGATAATAAATACATAAAGGTAATTTAATATTTAGACGGTTACATAGCGTAAATAATAAAAATATCAAACGTCAAAATGGGCTTAAAGCTGCAGATTTGAGATGTGGTGCTGGAGAAAAATGCTCCGTATCCCTTGGAGAGCATTTCAGACCAACGAATCCAAATTGCGAGAACTTAAGATATCCTCGCGGTTGTCGTCCGAGTGTCTTCACAAAATTCTGCAATACTTCGGTCACATTGCAAGAAAAGACGGTGGCAACCTCGAAAGGCTCATTGTGATTGAAAAAGGCCTCGTAGACGCAGCTCAATACGTTGGTCCGACCAGATCCGCACCGCTCTTGACTCTACGGTATATAAGCCCATCACTCCGCCAGAGCCAGGAATAGATGGGGAACATCATAAGAGCGAAAGTGATGAAGCAGGGTGGTCGCGACCCTCAGCATTGAGGAATACGACGCAAGGAGGAGGAGGTCAAAACGGGTGTTTTATTTTTAGACAACTTTAATTGAACTTAAGTTAATCATCAATTTATTTAAGTTCCAAATATTTAGCTGTTTTTAATTCTTGCATAGCACCATGTATTTAGGAAACAGAAATCAATTTCAGAAACCCTACCACGAGCACAAGAACACATTTGTAAGAAGTTGGTAAAAACATCATTCATGGTTGAATTTGTTTCTTTTTTCACCATATCTTTCTTCATTTGTACGTATTTATCTAAGTAGTAGTTTTAGTAAGTATTTGCTATTGTACTTATTTTCGTTCTGTTTGTCTCCTAATTAGTTGCAGTTGTCATGATTTGACTCTGCACAACCCTATGGCCGGCTATGAAGGTAGAAAATGCCTAAGACATTAAGTCCACCTTTGTAGTGTTTCATTAGTGCATAAATTTTTCAATAAATAATAAAACCGGCCAAGTGCGAGTCGGACTTACGCACGAAGGGTTTCGTACCATTGACAAGGTAAACAACAGAACAACAACAAGATAGGGAAAAAAAAAGGTTTTTGTATGTGTGCCCCTCTTTAATATTTATTATTATTTATTATTAAAGTAAAAATAGAAATAAGTATTTTGTGAATATTTCAAGTACCTACCTGTTGCCATTATTGAAATCGAGCAAAAAAAGGGCAAAAAAATCGCGTTTCTTGTATGGAAAAAACCAAATTAAATAAATATTTAAGGGGCTCCCCTTAAATATTTATTTTATTTGGTTTTTAGTATTTGTTGTTATAGCGGCAACAGAAATACATAATTTGTGAAAATTTCAACTGTGTCTAGCTATCGCGGTTCTTAAGATACAGCCTGGTGACAGACAGACGGACAGACAACGAAGTCTTAGGGCCGGACCACACGATGCGTTGCAGTGCCGCACCGCAAATATTTCGACGAATCGGCGGGCTCACGAGTAACGCTACCCCGCTCATACGGCCCGTCGATTCGTCGCAATATTTGCGGTGCGGCGCCGCAACGCATCGTGTGGTCCGGCTCTTAGTAATAGGGTCCCGTTCTTACCCTTAGGGTACGGAACCCTAAATACTAAATTAATTAATTAAAACATCACTCCGCAAATAAATAACAAAACTGCATCAAACTGTAATCCAGCATTATAATCACAGCGGGTTCGTGACCCACACAGATAAATAATTCACTATTTCCAACATGTTTTATTATCTCCAATATCCATAAATTTCTCCAAACGTATAATTTATAACAAAACTAGTCTTTTGAATTTGGAGTATTTAAAACACACCTGCTTTCAAAACTGTTGTTGGGCAAAGATATAAAGATCAATTTAACAAATTGTATCACATTATTGAAATGAATTTTCAATTAATTTTAAAAGGAAATGCAGAAAAGAACGGCTTTTGCATAAAATATAGAGATCATTTAAAGACATCATCATGTTTTTGTAGTGTAATTGGTGCTCTTTTAAGAGGCATCCATAAATCTAATCACAGACATCAAAAAACTTCTTAAAATTCAAAAATCAAAAAACGTTTATTAGCTGTTGTCAATAAATAACTGCATTTAAGTATAGCAAAAAATATTCATTCAAAATTATCCTAAGTTCATTCAAGATAACAGTAAATCAAATTATCATTACCTCAACGTCAGCGATCCAAAATAAATCGATGGTGCAGATAACAGTTACATAGACAAAAAACTTTATAACTTATACCTTGTGCATACCATAGACTCAGCACAGTGCATCATCGTTGTTAATTCACCTGCCAATCGTAGTCATTATGGCAATCCACTCGACTGTTATTTAAATCAGTTGATTAGAACCGCATTTGAGGATGCAAAAGTTTTAACGTGTTTGGGCTAGACGTAGAAGCAATATTATAAATAATATGCCTTGTTGTAATAATATGTGTCATTAGCTCGTTAGATAAACTGACATTTCCAATTACAGTACTAATACTCCAATCACCTTGATCAAAATAATAACAGGGGTTTTGGCGGGACCGAAGTTCTGCGAAAATTTAAATGGAGTACTGGAACAATTTGCCTACTACGGTCTTCCCATCCGATTATAAATTGAGTGTCTTCAAGATTAGAGTGAATAGGATCTTAATATACTAGTGCGCCTCACCATTAACGAGTGTATCACTGCTTACCATCAGGTGGGATTGCAGTCAAGCACTAGTTTATATAAAAAAAAAGAATATTTTAAGTGTTAATTTTATTGTTGAATTTGGTGCAGCTTATCTAAAGTGTCCACACAATTGGACAGGACAATATTTGGAATGGTTGGAACAGACACAATCTCGGTAAAATGTAGCTGAGAACATAACTATAGTATTGTCTACCTCAGTGAAGCTTGCACGACAAGGCTGATTCAATCCATTGCTTACTGCCAATACTATTTAATCATCAGAATCAGAATGTGTTACATCTGCATTCTAATGGAACACAAAGTGACTAGATTATGGATCTAAAACTGAATACTTTTTTAAGTCGACACTGTTTGGTTGGCTAAATGCTTTTGCAAAGCCATAACTTCAACTTCAACTCTTCATTAATGGCCTTTGTGGAAGAGACACCACAATTTTGCCAATAAAACGTACGAACTATTAATATACCATCAAACGCTGGAGAGTATTTAGCGAGAATTGCAAAGCCATAACAAAAACAAAACAAAAGCATAGACTGACAGACAAATGCAGACGTCAATGTCAAAACATAACGGGATGCAAACATACCAAAGTGCCATGATGACGATGCTGAAATGCATCAAAATACACACAAGTCACACCCGGGACGTCATTTTTGACTTAATATCTACAAATCTTTTCCCCTTATTTGGTAAACTGCAGACGGTAACTACCTCAACACCAACAAAGCTGCACATAGCTGTAATGTGTCAGCTTTATGATAACATGACGGATCACTGTGTTTCAACCCGACATTTTAACACGAAATACTAAAAAATACGTGCTCAGAATTCCGCGAAATGCACTAAAAACATCTTAAATCATGTCCTTTATAAAAACATATCATAAAAGTTCTAGAATCCCCTATAAGGAAAAAGAATGGGCAATACATGTACACCTAAAATTACGGGTCACAATTTTTCGTCTAATAAAAAATAAAAATGTAAAATGGCTGACTCGTAGACAAGCGCATAAATATGTTTTACCGTGCAGTGAGTTTTTACAACGTATTATTTAACTGTACCTGTGCAGATAATCAAAGCTATTGTAGGACGCCATTATGTTCGCATGATCCAGTTATATGAGATTTATCGATATTATCTAACAGTACGGAATAATTGCTATTTTGCTCTTGTACAGGGATATTTATGTCAAGTGTAGATTTGGAGATATTAAACGGGATCAGTAGACTATTGATCGGAGATAAGCTCGCCGTTTGTACTTTGTACCTACTTTCTCATTGTTTCCTTTGAGATCGTAGGTACCATAATACATCCCGTATCTACTGCTATCAAATTCTACCTTTTTTTACAATTTACAAGGTTTACATTTTCCGTATGTTTATTTCATTTAGCCATTGATGGGTATTTCTAAGCAACATTCTAAACGATGTTAAAATGTATATCCTGACCCAGATTAAGTTTAGTCTCCCATTCCCTTCAGATATTTCAGTCTGGAATCACACAATGCTTATAATCTCTCCTCCCCCAACCCCCTTTCGTCTGCTATACTGGACTGGGTAAGTCCAGTGCGACTTTCGATCTCGTCTAGAGACTCTAGATGTTAGATAAAGTGATATTCTTCATATATATTCTTCGTACAACTGTCGAATATCTAAATTGTTTATGGTATTTTTCACGCACGAGATTTCCATATTGCTTTGTTAAACCCTCAGAGGACTTTGCAATATACTATAAGTTTATCCCGTACAGTGTGGCTATCGCTGATCTGTCTATAGCACCTCAGTTTTTTTTCATGACTTTAACTTTGCAGAGAACTTACCAGCAGCAAATCTCCAAGTTTCTCCAAGGCCCAGTAGACAGTGTACAATTTCACCAGCTGGTTCAGCACCCTCTTCAGAGGTTCTGATAAGGATGAGGTCGTTCCCTCCGCCTGCGACTTGTAGGTCGACAAGATGAAAGCTCGGCAGTGAGCCTGTGGACAACATCATAATATATTTATATTTTACAGAACCTGTAAAAATAATAAATTTATCAGTCAATTAATATTCTTTCGATTACTGTGTAGCGACATATCTCGGTTACTTTGCTCCATGAACGTATCACAACTTGGCGTCGTTTTAACCAAATTAAAAAAAGAGGGTCTATGTTCGACTAGCTGTTTGTATTTTACCATGTTTGTATTTTTTTGGTGAAGATTTGAAGAAGAACTTCGGACATATGAACAATAGAACTCTCATGCCTGCTTATTTTTTGCAGCATTTCACAACAGAAAATCACTCTAGGATCCTGGCACACGCTCATTGTTTAGGTAGTGGTGAAAATTTTGATGTATTTTTTTTTTTTTTGTTTTTATTATTAACTATATTTAAGTAAATAATCAAATAGTTTATTGGTACTGTACACAATTATTTTACATCGCAAAATTAGAAGCCCTGACTTCTGAGCTAGGTAGAAACCTGTATTACAGGAGTCAATATCGTATCCCTGTATCTTTTAAATATATCTAATATATCGAAGCGACTTTTCCTTAAATATAATTCACAAACAAAAAGTGAGAAAGAAAATATACTTCAAAATAAAAATATTAATAGCAATACTAAAAAGGAAATAACAAAACCTTCAGAACTTAAGAATCAGGAGATGTTTTGAACCATTCTCTTTACTTAGCCTAAAACCGAAACTTGAATTTGTTCGAAAAATAATAATCGATAGTTATTACCACCAGAAAACGATTACATTAACCACACCTCGATCGTAATTCAGTCAAAAGAATATCTTAATTATAATCCTAACAAATGCATGTATAAAGACATTCATGGTTCAAATATTAATAGTTTAGTTTTAACTTCAAGCTCATTGATTGATGAAGACAGTTTAATTGAAGGAGTTACTAAAGCCATGCCGTGCGACTTTTTTAATCTATATTTTTAATTTAAGAACCGTTAGACACATAAAGTAAGGACACTGCCTATAAACTAAGAAAAGCCATTAGCAGTGGCACTATATTATTAACTTGGTAAATAATTAATACATAATAATAGTATTTTATTACTTTTTTTGTCAAACATGATTAGTGTTAATTAGTTTCATTAGCTTCCTGTTTTTAGGTTGTTGACATGGTTTTGTGTGCAGATCGTAAATATTAAATTTTTACTCTCAGTAAATCTTTTCCGTTCGTAGGTCGGAATTAGTAAACTTTAATTTTTAACGCTTCAGCCACATTTAAAAATCATAAAATATAAAGTGGTTTACCAGATAAAAAAAAACTATAAAAATAAAGCAAAGGTCAATATGAATACTATCAAAACAGAGCTCTATTTTTGGAGACATTTAGGTAAATACATTTCGTAAACGGTAGGTACTCTTTAGACAACGCGATTGTACTTTCTTCAAATACACATCAATTAAACTCAATCCTTGGTGTTTTTGACGGGCTTTGTTCGAGTGAAGGTCAGCAACTGGCTAAATTATTTGCAATTCGATTCTTAGTTGATATTGTAATGTTAAATTATGGTAGGTTCATATCTCAAGTGTCTACACATGTTGATAATATGTGGATGTTTTGCCATGTATCTCTGGAAGCCATATTTTAAATTTATTCGAAAGTCATTAAATAACTTAATAGGATTACAAGAAAATTCAATAGTGGATGTTATCATTTAATTGAAGATAAATTGACTGCCTTTCTTTGAACTCTTTATGATTTATAATGAGCCTATTATTTATCGTTTTATAAATAAGCAGTTTCTTATTAGAATAATTTATCAATCAGGATAAGTTATGAGGTAGCCTTAATATTTCATATTTAATGCCTGCCTTTACTAAAATCTGACTAAAATCGACGACCGTGTAATACATTGATTTCGATAGATGAATCGTGACGTTCAACAAATAAGCAATTTATTTTCATTTCTACTGTTCTTGGAAAAGAGTGTGATTGGTTTTAATATGTAAAATTTAGACTATTTACATATTTGGCTACGGTTCGTGAGAACTGTGAAAGCTTAGTAAATAGGGATTTCGTTTGATGCTGAACTCTAATAAAGATAAATAAATTGTAAAGATAATATAACACCCTATAAATAAATATTAACAGAAGTTATAGACCAATTAACAATAGGTGAATTTTAATCAATGAAATCGATTCCGCCACATTTGAATTAGTTCATAGAATTGCAGAAAAGATACCGATAAAACATCAAAACGTAATATTCTCACCATCGTAATTTATTAAGACATAAATAATTTCGTATTATTTTAATATGGTAGCATTAAAATGTTGACACTAGAAATTAACGCTAAAGCGACAGTGATATAAATCACCTAACTGTTATTTTTCAAATTAAATGAAAAAACAAACTAAGTATCAAATTTCTACTTAAATAAGAATAAATAATAAGCTGTGAGAATTCAACTCAAAATTAGTTTTCGAAGTAAATGGCGATTAATTTCCCAGATGCTGCCACAAGTGAATATTGCATTTAATTGTGACAACGGGACCGCACTCTTTTTCTACAAGCGAGGTAGTTTGACTTTGTAACAACATCGTTTTTGGAAATACCTACGAACTAAATAAATTTGAATACTGTGTATCATTAGACCTGTTGAATACCGTAATTAGAGACACAATAGAAAGACAATAGGTGTGCGGACGCCGGCGTCCTCTTGGGAAATAATGAATTAATATGTATTTGCTATTTGTGTAAATTATTTAGTAACACAGACTTACGATAAGTTGCAAGTCCGATTGTCGAAGTATGATGATTAGTTTACCTTAGTTAAAAAACTTTATTCTCATTTTAGTGAAATGTAAATTTCTTTAAGAGCAATGTACATCTTTAACCAGATTTAAACTACAACTTTGGTAAACGAGAAAATAGAGGCGAGAGAGAGTTTTTTAATTTACTCGAGCGTTCTAACGTACACGTTTGCATACGTCAAATCGTGTGAGCATTGTTTGAAAGAGTTCGGAAACGATGTTGATGATTTATTTTTTTCCAAAATTCTTTGTTTTCTAATGTTTTTATAGTATCTGGTAGCAAATGTATCGAATCAGCCACAACAAGCTTCACTGAGGTACTGAATACTTCCATAAAATTCTCAGCTCTATTTTATCGTGGCTGTTTCAATGATGCTACATTTTGTAAAGACAGGTAAGATACAAAACTAAACCAATATTACATCAAAATATCCACTAGGAATCACATTTGTTAACTATTACGAGTAATACCTTAAAATAGCCACTGAACTACATTCGAAAAAAATCGCGCATGAAAGTAAGTACCTCAGAGGCAGCAACCAGTTGAACAGATGTCATGTTCCACGCGTCTTCAGGAGCCAGGCCTCTTTTGATATACTTCTTGATACTAGCCACAGCTGCTTCCACTTTTCTGAAAATGTATTACTTATTTAATTTATTTGCAGTAACTTAGGGTACAACCTGACTTCTGTTTTGATTGTTTCATGATTTGGGAGTCGATCTTACAAAGTCCTTGAAAACGAATAAGGAAAGATTTAACTGTAATCGTATTTCTGAACTTTGATTCTTATAGATTTTGAAAAACTTACACAAGTAAAACTAAATTCACGAGTAAAAGTAACTACTGAAGTAATAATTTGATTCTATAGAAAAATTTAAATTTTCGATGAAGATTTTAAACGTCAAGTAATGACTTAATAAGATTTTACTTAGTAACAAGTAATTACTTCTTTATAAATACGGGTGTTAAACCCTAAATCCATATTTTTGTTCCAATTATACAAAAGTATGGTCACCCTAAAGCTACTCGTCGAAAGCCTTTGATGATTCCGTCGACGGAGTTGTCCCATTTCTGTTTGCCACCGATCTTCTCCGACAGATAAGACATTGTTGGACTCAGTGTTTTGCCAGCCAGTGCTTGCTCCCATGCCTTTACTAGTGACCTGAAACATTAAGATAATATAGTACAAACTAAAGCTTGATTGACTCCTAAATTGCAGTTTTCTGTAAAAAAAAAAAAACAATTCAATTTGGTCCCATCTAGTAGGTATCTACATTATTTTTCTGTGAAGCTCAAAATCCGTATTCAATTAGAAACATACAAGAAATAAATTTGATACTTCATTTGCCAATAAATTAAGAAAACAGAATCTCAAAATAATATTTTTACTTATAAAACACTTAATCAAAGTCATGATAAATGTTGTGATTCCGTTAGGTACAGTTTAGACAAGTAACTTTAAAAAAAAAAAACATAATTCTAAATGACAGCGTTTATAGAAAAACCTCAATAGCCGAGAAACATCATCTTAATGCAATTCATTTATAATTTATTATGTCATTTAGTTTTGCAACTTATCTATAATATTTTGCATAAGTTTTTTATCATAATCTTATGATGTCATTGATTGTCTTCAATGAGTTTATTAAACTGTAATAAACTTGACTACTACGTGTTTTTGTAATCCTGTTTCTGACTCATCTACAGTTACCTTCATAATAACTGTACCATTATAACTATCAGGGTCCTTATTGCCCCTCTTTAGCAATCTGTTTAAAACGTGCTGAAGCAAATTCCAAAGACCAAACCTGAAATCACGTAAAAAATCTGCTGGTCAGTACATTTGTGTTCACCACAGATATAGATATACCTAGATAACGCAAGAGCAACTACTTCGCGTGCCTAGCTTACGTACAAAAATCGTAAGTGGTCACTTTCGCGCTCAGTCTGCATCGAAGTACAGCTAAAAATGTACACAGTTAAAAATATAAAAATGGTTAATTGTGCTGTTGGTGTGGGGGTGGAGCGAGGGGGACGCCGTACGCGGCGGCGTCTTCACTAAATAGTGCTTGTGACGTCATAATAGGTAGTCAAAAAATGGCACGCTTGGTTTTCATACAGATCGTGATGCTTGCGTTATCTATATCTATCTATATCTGTGGTGTTCACCTAATTTGACCAGTTAGGTGAACACAAATGTACTGACCTTTGTGTTCACCTAACTGGTCAAAATGTACTGAACTTGCTGATTTTTTCCGCGATTTTAGGTTTGGTCCCATAGCAAAAGTTGTTTGTTATCATGACTACAATCACGTGTTTAAGTATCGGTCACTAATTACCAGTCACCCGATATTTCGAAACTCTCAAGGGAAACAAAATTCATATGGTACTTTCCGTTGACCTAGAATCCTGAAAGGCACGAAAAAAGGTCTCATAGCACAAATATAGGAAAAAAACTGAAAACGTAGTTACGTCACAAAAGGAAATTGAACTGTTTTCATAGGTAAGTTTAAACGGAACCCTCAGTGCGCGAGTGGAACTCGCACTTGCCCGGCTTTTTTTCTTCATGTTAAAATTTTAAATGGTTTGTACCTCTTGCTTACTTATTTAGAATAATAAAGTTGTTTTTTGCAAACATATATTTTTTATAGAATCTCCCTTATAATGCATACAGTTAGATCAAATTTTCTTACCTAGCAGTCTGCAGCATGAGCACAGTATTCTCTCCCTCGTAAGTGACAGCAGCGGTCACTAGACCGTATATCTGAGGCAGGTTGGAAGACAGCATGTAGCCGTGACCGCCACAGGATGTCCGACAGCGTTCAGTCATGGCTGATGCGTCCCATGTTGACACTGCTTTCAAGCAACAGGCTGTGGCATGTAGCTGTGTCGAAATATTACATAGGTAACATATTACATATACATTTATATTCAAATTTTAGATGTTCGTGTGTGAAAATCTAATTTATCAGTGCTGAACTAGAATATGATATTTGTCTATACGTTGCGAATAATCACTTTTTTTTTCAATGTTTATGTAGTATCAGCCACAGTAAGCTTCGCTGAGGTAGTCAATACTTCAAAACATTATCAGCCCTATTTTACCGAAATCGTGGCTATTTCAATGATTCCATATATTGTCCAATTGAGTAGGTACTTGAGCATTTGAGATACAAAACTACACCAATATAATATCATCGACTAGGAATCACATTTGCAATCAATCAAATAACTGAACTTTGAAAAAAACCATCAATATACGAGTATATTATAATACATTTATATATTCAAATTTTAAATGTTTGTGTGTGAAAATCTGATTTAAAGTGCTGAACTAGAATGTGATATTTGTTAAATACGCTGTGAAGAGACCATATTTGCTGCAATTATGATAAAAGCGGGATCTCAGTAATAAATTAAATATTAACTGAGAATTTTTATAACGAAAATTTCGTAAAATTATCATCTATACCAGGTAAGTAAGCAAGTAATTATTCATATACCAGTTTTGGATTATCCCCAAGTTTCGAATAGTTTTTATTTTTATCAATTACGGATATTAGAATTTAAAATTTATAAAAGTAAAATACAAACAGCAAGAAATGACTTATTTCTAATCTAGATTTCATCACATTCATCACCATAAAGCTTCAGTAGACCAACCAACGCCATCACTACTATCACAAACCACACTGGCAATGTCATCATACCACCTAGCTTTAGAATCCTCGTCTTCTCCTAACTTTTAATGTCCATAGGATAAAATGCCGCTTGTATTCTACTCAATCACGCAACACTCAAGACAAATAGTTATTTCAATTTGAGTTGAAATCTAGACAGAAGTTATTTGATCAAGTAAACAGACCTCAGGCAGTTCAGCCATGTTTCCCTTCTCCAGATCAGAAGAAACTTTCTGGTACATCCTGGTGAGCCACTTGGCAGTCAGGGTGAAGGCGTGACACGAAGCGATGGCGATGAACAGCTTGTGCTGCTGCGTCACATAGTCCAGGATCTGAGGCTCTCCAGCACTAAGAAAAGCAAGGATTTGAGTTTTACATTATACACTTTCTGGAAGTTATCAATGATGTTACAGATATTTGACTTTAAACGTCATTCTTTTATCAGTGGTCAAAAAGTATTCTGAGGAAAGTTACTTGCGGGTTAATATTAAAGTATCTCATGTACTCATATTCCACGTATTCCACGAAATAGTCTACAAATGTGCCAAATATCGTCAAGTCTGTTTAGCCGCTGAGACGTGGAGACTGTGAAGACGTAACAGACAGACAGCATTTATACTTATATATTTTTATGGATGCACAGAATACAACAAAATAGTGTTTGTTCTCAATTGTAACAGCCATTAACAGTCCATAATATTTCTAGCGCTGAGTAAGTTCTCCTTTCTGCCCTTGCCATCCTCACATGATCAAACTTTTACATAAGCAGTCTAGCCTACGGTCAAACTAATGATGACTGACTAGACGTTAGAATTAATACAGATTCATCATCATCATCATCATTTCAGCCGCAAGCCGTCCACTGATGGACATATTTATACAGGTAGTGTTTAAGATCTTCACGATACGTCCCTTTAGATCCCAACGAAAAATATGCAACCAAAATAATAATAGATGCGTTACCCAAAAACAAATTGCTGTCAATTGGCGTTGGAACTATCTAAACCAAAAATAAAAACTTTATAATAAAAATGAATATAAAACAATAATTGCAGAAATAATTTAATACGTCAGTTTTGGCCACTCTACAAATATTCACGCGTTTGGATCTTTAAATGCAAAATGCAAATGGTCGCCGAAGTTCTAAAAAATTAAAGTGGCTGACAGTCGCTGGTAAGACGCATCTTATACATGAAAGTATCTTTTGTACGGTTTACGCGTCTTTAATAATATCCTGCGGCCTATCCGAATAATTACGGAAATGCAAAAATTTTAAAAGCGCCCATGATCTGTTAGTAGGCAAGTGCGTCTACTCTATAGAAGACTTCTTATTGGAAAATCATCGCTCTAATATCCCCTCAGTCATGATGTATTCAGGAGCCCACTGATGTGTACTTACTAATCTTAATGCGTTTCGTTTGGTATTATATTTTATATAAAATATTAATAATCTGTAAAAATGACGTACCTATATTTCTATATGGCTATTGTTTGTCCTAAGGGCGGGACGTAGCTGATCAATTTCATTATTTAAGACCTGTATTATGAACAAACCACACATGAACAATCATCCACAGTAAAGATATTGAAGTTGAAGTTGAAAAGTTAAGATCGTGTGACCCACCCCTGTCACTTACTCAGGTTTCAGCTCCGACTGCCTCCTGACTGCAGAATATCTCACAGCAATGGTGACAGCTCTGGCCAGCTGGTTGGCCATGGCATTCACTATCACCACCCTCACGTATACCATCGTACCGTATGTCAGCTTGCTGTTCGGTGATTTTTTAAAGGTACCGTCCTGAATACACAAAAGAAAAGAATTATTAACGAAATATTTAGAAAAAAAAATCAAAGATAATATTTTATTTCATACAAATTGTGGGTTGCGGGGTTGTTCGAAAGAGTTTGTATTTGTATTTCGGGCTGGTGTCCGCAACTCCATGACTAAAGCGACCAGAGCAGGAGAAATAATTTGATGATTCCCACCTAATGAAGTAAAGACGATACAGTTGCAACCCACTACTATGTATCGTCTTTTTTATTATTTCTTTGTCGTCTTTATTCTCTTTTCTATTAAATACAAAACCGCGTCCCCAATGGGATTTTTCATCGTTAAATGAACATACATACATATTTATCCCATAATTATCCACATAGACGATGAATTTAACAAAATCCTTTCATAAAGCATCGGTAAGGAGTTCTTGTGAATATTAATTGCTCTTTGACCCAGCAGTTTACGTCGTGTGTTGTCTTTCAGTGAATGCCTTTAAGATAAATGATTAAGTAGTATATATTATACAACCTTCAAAACTTGTGCATTCTTCATCAGCATCCTGTCCCTCTTTATCCTGTGATGTTCAAAGCCAAGGAACCCATTATTGACAGTGTTAAAGCCAAGTTTAGCGCCGATCTCGCCAAGTTTGATTCCTGGGAGAGGCATATGTGTTTCTTCGTCTCGCAGTTGGACAAGGAAAGGCTGGATGCCGCAACTCTTGCCCTGGGTGTAAAGATGGGCCATCACCACGCAGTAGTTCGATGTGTGTGCCACTAGAAGTAGAAGAAAAAATAGCTTAAGAAAAATCATGTAAAGTGCCTAAAGCGGGTGATAATATAGTCGACGCAGTTTTATAGAGCCTAAAGATGACATTATTTTGATGTTATATTAAAGTAAAAAAAAACTAAGTAAGAATACCATAACAGACAGTTTTGATAAGTTTATATTTGATAAGTTCATCGATTGAGCCCAAAAATTTTGAAAAAAAATAATATTGCGTATCACATATGGAATTAGGCACATCGACGCCCCCGAGTAATAAGTCGGTAATCGCAAAAATTTGTTATTTGATTACCGACTTATTGTCCGCGCAATGGAGTCAGTAATCGAAAAACAAATTTTTGCGATTACGGACTTATTGCCCGAAGGCGTCGACATGTAAAATCTTGCTGGGGTGTTGGCCTAGTGCTGCTTAAGCAAGCGCACACGACTCACCGCCACGCCTTTCCTTTGATGTTTACTACTGCACTATTCACTTTATAATATTACTAGCAGTCTCTGCAGACATTTTCCTACGCAAAAACTGGCTTGTGGTTAGAAAAAAATAAATGAAAACCCAATTGAACTGCCACCTACCGGGATTAATTGTATTTTCAAACCATCCAATAATGTTGAAAAGTAACAGATTCTGAACTAATCTGTGCTCCATTTGTGTAACTGCTGCAGGGCGTGCCGATGTTAGGATATACAAATAAGTAAATAAATAACTTACATCCTCCTGGCCACCATTTGTAGGCTGTTAAAGTAGGACTGTGCAGTACAAACTCTTCAGTTTTGGGATCGTAAGTTGCTGTCGTTTCTAAGCCACGGATGAAAGTCCCATGACCAAGCTCTGTCTGAAAAACATCGATGACTTTTAATGAAACTGTTAATATTGCCGGTGTAGGTTGCAAGATATCTCTTTTAAGATATATCATGTAGATATATATGACCGCTAATAGTTAATTTGAATAATAAATAAAAACATACCAGCTATAGGATTTTCTGTTTAGGCTGATGATATATTATGATGGGAAATGAATTTGACTTCTTGAAATTCTTAATATTCAATCTGTTAAATTCTATATCACTCGTTTTATAACGTATCTCTGTCTATAAATTCACCTGTGCATAAGTGCCAATGATCTCCATGTTGCTGGCCCTCTTAATCCAGTACTTCTTCTGTTCTTCATCAGCTTGACCCAAAATCGCCGGTATAAACATAACGAAGTGTAGCGCGAACGGAGAATTATCTTTGAAAACCGCATAATTTATCAGACTGCGGTATATGGCACTGAAAACAGCACAATAGTAGATACATTTTTTGGTTTGTTATTATTAGAAGTAGCACCTACTTTGACTTCGTCTATGCTATTATCAATATGTCATTTTCATTTTAGCACAGAACACCCGCTGCTTTTTACAAGCTAGCTTTCGTGTCTTTCATACTAAGTTCATGTGGTTCTGAATATATGAAACTTTGACGAAGTCGTCAGCTTAACGCTTTATCATTTTGTATACCATCTGCTTATCCTTTTCCGACTTATTTAAGCTCAATGTTCCCTTTTAAAATCTTTTTATTGGCTATACAATAGGGAATATGCATGCCTTTTTTATTGATTATTGTTGATAAACAAATATATAAAAAAAAAACCATTTTCATCAGCATTGAATTTATAAATCTTCAAAGCTACTAATAAGAAAAAAATGTCCGACATGGTCTTTGACATCAAATGCCATTTATCTGTACGGCTGGCCGCCATAGAAATCTGTGTCTCGATGAGAGAGACAAATATATTCGTTATATCTGTTTTGCTTTTCTACTATTAGTGTTTTTACAATTAGTATTATATTTTTGTGTTTATTGATAAATTGGTTATGTAACAAATGTTTTTTTTTTCATGTATATTCCCTATTAAATTCAATGTATCAAACATACTTAGCCTTCTCATGCTCCGTCAGGTTAGGGTCTTCAGCGTCTTTTAGCGCTCTATATAATATAACTGCTTTGCGCACAGCATTCTCATACTTCTCTTTGTGACTGAGGTATTCTTCTGGTACATCGTCGGTGAGGCCTTTAGTGCTGAGCACTTTAGTCTCTGTAATAATTTAAACCAGATGGTGGTGAAATTAATTTCTCTGAGTAAACGAGTCAATGACCTTGTAGGTAGTTGTCGGTCGTTGCGCACTAACTACCTAAAGTTCATTGGCCTTGCTCAGCTGAGTTTTACTTAAAAAAAGTAATTTCGTACATGTGTAAATTAATTCGAGTTTTGAAAAAAAGTTTTTTTTTTTTTTTTAAATCGATAGTTTCATGTACCGAATTGAACCTCTGCGGGATTAAAACGACCAAAATTTAACGGTGTATAAGAAGATTCAAATATCAAATTTGACATTTAAATATTTATATCACTCAAGAATAATGTAGCTTTTTACTGGCTATTAGGTGGTAGAAGGTTGGCGGGTCAGCTAGTTACAATGATATTATAATGCTAGTTAGTAATATTTTTTGTTTGACGCTCAGCGAATTGGGTACGGGTAGGCCAGTCTACAGTAAAATTCTGCCCGTGTTAGCTTTCATAATCAAAATAATTAAGATCAATGAAAGAAGACATGAGGATGTCGATAAAATCACACTGGTTTCCCAGAAAGTTTGCGAATAATGCTATAAGATCAGAATTTGACCAGGCGCTCATAATAGCGCATAGGTATATTATGAGCGCCTGGTCAAATTCTCGTTGTGATTATTCTTATATACAAAACATTGCTTACATATTATAATAATATATTTATCTCGCATAGTTACATGGTACTGCTTAGATATATCTGTGTGCGTGTGCGTGTGTGTGTGTGTGTGTGTGTGTGTGTGTGATATATCTTATTTATATCTGTGTTCATCATATCAAATTGATACATGGAGGTTGATCTTAGAACATCGAACTATGAACATCACAATATAGATAAAATTAGGTACCTAGTTGGTAATTTATCGGTGTTAACAATAATCACTATAAAGATAATGTTATCAGTACCCACTGGTACGTTATGCATTTTTTTTATCTATAGGCGCATTTATACCACCGCCGAATTTAATATTATATAAGTTAAAAATTGTAGCTACCTCTCGTATGATATTACTCGATAAACGTGTATTCTGCATGTATGAATAAATATATAACTACAACGTTAGCTACTGAACTGAAGTTATCAACACAACTGTCAGTATCCCCAAAAGGAAACCAATTCTGACGTTACTCAATTAGCATAAGTAACTCACTTCATGACACACACGCACATACCTAATAATAACCAGTTACTCCACTGCACCGAGCACACAAACAGTAAACAAACAAACAAATGAACATCTTACCCAACTTTCTTCTGTTTTCAGTATCCCGAACACTTCCATCGAGGTAATTAGTCAACTCTTCAACATTGAAATCACATTTTTTCCTTTCTTCAAACAAATCCTGATTCACTTTAGCACTCATGTTTGCAACCAGTGTACCTAATTTGCACAAGACGACTATATCTATTGTTAGCTATATTTGCCTGTGGTGGGGCAGCGATTGTGCTGTTTCCTTAGTTGTTCCACCGAGTGTCGCGTTATCAAGACGCAAATATAATAATGATAATTTGTTGTTGTTTTTCTTATCATGCGCTAATAAACTGTTTTGTGAGGCATTACGGAGATTATGACTACACTACGTGTTACATAATAAATGTTTTATAAGTCTTGTTATCTGAGTTAAGTACTGTGAAGGATCGTTGTACTTTGAACTTTAAGAGACTAAGTGCTCGATTACGGAGACGCGGCGCGTTGCGCGGCGCGTTGCGCGGCGCGTTGCGCGGCGAGTTGGGCGTTCCGTCGTGTATTTCCATAAGTTTGTGTTTGCGCGTGCGATGACGCGGCCCGCTGCTGCAATGTAAGAGGAACGCCCAACGCGCCGCGTCTCCGTAAACAAGGCCTAATATTTCTTGGTGCTCCCTGGTTTTTCAATTTCAATTAGATGTAGTATTAGTAACATTTCATATCGAGATATCGATCTTCATCATATACATAGATAGATATAACCAATATTTTATATTGACAGCCTAATCTTTACATGGACCACAAGCACAGTTTTAAAATATTCAAAATAATTTAAGCGACATATAAATATACTAAAATCTAATTGATTAGGACATCCATTTGTCGCTTAAATTTGTCGTTGGTGTTCAAGTGGCCGATTACGTTTATCACTTGTTTAAGCACACTATTAGTGTTCAAAAGCGCATATGAATTGTTTGTAACTACCTAATAAAAATATAAAACGAAAAAAGGAATCCACAGAATTTTAGATGCACCGCATAACCAAAAGGCTACCTGGCAATTTATTGATAGTATTTCTAATCTTAAAAAAAAAAAAACTAGTGAGCTCTTGTCAATAAAAACCTAACCGTTTCGTTGCTTAATCCGTGCACCACTTCTCAAACGTGGGGAAGATTCTGGCATCTATATGTTGGAAAGACTCTGATCATATGGCAAGTTAGATCAACTCTATGACCGAAATGACAGTGTTTATCGTGGTATTCACAATCGAATTCAAAAATCGGGTCATCAGGAGCTACGACTTCATCTGGTCCAATGCCACACACGGCGAAACCTCCGCAGACTCCAACGCCAAGTCCGGCCTTCTGCGCCACCAGATCTTCCACCAGGGTCGATCAAGTGCCATCTCCTGACACTTCTCCTCTATGAAAGCTCACGTCAACTCTCACTCTGGTTACGATGCTGCTAAGTGTGCCGCGTATACCCAGATGGTTCAACCAACGCGAACACCGACGTTAGCATAAATCAAATACTGTATTCTTTATATACAACACCGCTATAGACCTATAGACCTATTATATATTGTATTTCAAAAGGAGACGAGAACAATATTAAAACACATAAACATTATAATCTCAAAGGCAAAGTTCAGCAATCACAGTTTCCCCTGCATGAAGGGTTTAAGATACTTGTGGAAGCTCTGGTTGACGGGCTCCGCGTTGAGGTGGCTCTTCAGCGCTTCCTCCATCAGCCGCTCGTACACGCGCCCGTCGTACGCGCCCAGGGTTAAGTTCAGGATCTATGAAATAGAACAATTATATTTTTGAAGTCTTAGAAGTATCACTGAAAACATCGATGACAGATCACGCACCACTTCTTAGAAAAGAGTCGAAAAAAAATAGATTTTCACTTCAAGTAATGCTGATATACCATACCTGATTCCTGAAGTCGAGAGTATCCACTGGTCCTGCCGTGTTAGGTCCGATCTTCCCAAGCAGCTCTACATAGGTATCCCCCAGCTAATGCACATCATCTTCAGATACGGACGTACAAACAACGTTACGTACGTAAAAAAAATATTAATATTCTGAAATCTACAATCCACGTACGCGTACCTCCATAGACGCGTTCTCATCACTATACGCTTGGTGTACGCCTGCGTGACGCGTACATTGAAAACTATGAAACTCTGTCGACGAAACGACAGCGTTGTGCCGTCGGTCGTGTCGTTGTCACTTCGTCGACAGAAAATGATTTTCCTATATACTCGTAAGTATAAAAACGTAGTACTGCTCCAAAAGCTTATTCTAGAATCAACCATTATAAACACTAAGGGCGAGTTTCTGAATTCAGTATGTAGCGACATCCATGTCGTCACAAAAAGAACTAATCCTGCATCGCGCAAGTAACATTCGCGGCGCGATTGGAACATATAGAACAAACCCGAAATCATCTATCGGGGCAGTAGCCCACCAGATATAACACCTGTCTGGTCGGAGGATCCTCCCTTTTCAATGAAGGTATGTGGGACTTTACCCTCTGTTCCACTACCCCCAAACTGGTGACCCTCGACAAAGAACGTCAGCGCAGCCTTCGTGCAGCAACTACTTCGTGACGTCATCATCACTTCCTCAAGCTTTCGAGCAGCGAGCCATACAGCCAGCACCCACGGCTATATGGGTATCCTGACCACCAGCATGCCTACTTGGTCATACCTGGTCATCACCCTCAGCCTCATCAGCGACCTTGGCTAAGCACCTGCACCTTCGGCCAGTCACAAGAAGAGCCTTGAAGAACCTCTCCTGGTCGACGACAGCAGTCAAGCCCTACGTCGCACAGTACCGCTCCGACTCACTGGAGCCAGCCGCAATACTCCGACTCACTGGAGCCTGCAGCATCGTATCCCGACTCACTGCGATAGCACCACCCCGACTCACTGGGGCATCACCGCAGACAGTTCCGACTCACCGAGAACTATGCGGAATCCGGTTCCGACTCACTGGAACCAACCTCCATTGGCCTGGCACGCATCACACGACGCATCAAGAAGCATCAAGAACCATCGATCTCCGATCTCCGGAGGGGAGTGATGTAGCGACATCCATGTCGTCACAAAAAGAACTAATCCTGCATCGCGCAAGTAACATTCGCGGCGCGATTGGAACATATAGAACAAACCCGAAATCATCTATCGGGGCAGTAGCCCACCAGATATAACACCTGTCTGGTCGGAGGATCCTCCCTTTTCAATGGAGGTATGTGGGACTTCACTCTCCGTTCCACTACCCCCAAAAGTATTTTGAGTTAAGAACGTCTCAAACCATACTTAAAAGCCAAATTAAGACAGGTTTACAGGGTAAAGTTGAGTTTGAGTAATTCTCAACTTCAAATGCTTAAATCAGAAATCGGGGGCAAGTCAGCTAGCTGCTCGTTAACAATTTACTCAACAAAAAAAAAAACAAAACACGATTTCAACAAAAAAAATTGTAATGTCGTGAACTTGTGACCCAATAAATATACTTGTGGGCTCATCCAGGATGCTTCGAACTGTGATCGTCTACCAGGTGGGTCTATGTGGATATCGTAGCATAACATCAGCCTTATTATGTTCCTACTACTGGGACTCAGGCCTCCTCTCTAGGGAAGTAGTGTAATCCACCACGCGGGCCCAGTGCGGGTTGGTGGATGTCTTCGAATTTTTTATTCTAGGACATGCTGATTTCCTCACGATGTTTTTCTTCACCGTTTTGACAGCAGAGGTAAGGAAATAAATTACACAAAGTAATGCGCCTAGCTGGGTTTGAACCCGCGAATTACAACTTGCAAGTCGGGGCCGTTACCACTCGGCACCCATTGCTCTTATCCTGCATCACTGCTCCATCTGTAGGTAACGTACAATGAATAAAAACGGCTAGGAACTGAATCGGCTTAATTCTCAATACAATTCGGTTCAGTACACTATTATTAGGTAGATACAAACAACAGAACGTAGGACAGTTTCAAAGCGTCTTCACGCTGTGGCGGCCTGGCTAAAAGTGCCTACTGTCCTCGGCGGATTGTGGGTTCTCTGTCCTCAAGCTCGTAGCAAAGCGGAAACGCCTGACTCTGTGAAACCGCGCCACCTCTAGTTCTCCTAATTGCCATTAGATGGCGTACCTCGTTTGGTTGTCAACAAATTAATGCCGGATTTGTACTAATGTAACGTGACACTGACGTAAGATCAACGTCAGTGTCAAGTCATTCTCGGACGTCATGGCTAACTGTAACTACTTATATACGATTATTTCAGCCAAAAGACGTCCACTGTTGGACATAGGCCTCCCCCAAGCGTCGCCACAATGGCCGGTCCTGTGCGTCTCGCATCCGGTGCGGACTCCAGCGACCCTGACCAGGTCATCGGTCCACCTTGTGGGAGGCCTTCCAACGCTGCTTCTTTCGTTATGTGGCCGCCACTCCAGAACCTTTCGGCCCCAACGGCCATCTGTTCTGCGTGCAATGTGCCCAGCCCATTACCACTTAAGTTTGGCGATTCTACGTGCTATGTCGAAAAACCTGGTTCTCTTGCGATTATCTTCATTCCTGATTCGATCACGCAAGGAAACTCCGAGCATAGCCCTTTCCATTGCCCTTTGGGTGACTTTAAGACTTCTTATGAGTCCCATTGTAAGCGACCACGTTTCAGAGCCATATGTCATCACTGGCAACACGCACTGACGAAGCTGTATGAAAAGGAAAAAGTAACCATAAATTTCTAGATTTTACGTTGATTAGATATCTGCATTTATAATCCTCGGCACAAAAGTTGAATCATCACGGCGGTTTTTTTTTTATGGTAGGTAAAATCATCCAATGACAAATCCCGCCCTTGGGCGGAGCGGGAAGTAGTGTCAGACTCTTACTGACTAAAAACCTACCCCGTTCCTTCGTAGCCTATCGTGCCGGGGTCGAGCATTCCTTTCGGAACTAACCCATGACCCCAGTAGGCTTCGACCCTGCCTGCCTGCAGTTAGCAGGCTGAGCCTCTTCGGTGTGCTGACAGCTCCTTGAGGCGCGCGGGAACAGAACGCGCCGTCGACGACTTGGGCTCGGTCCGGTCGGTTACCGGACGATCGGACAGCGTGCTACCCATTGCACGCCGTCCGCAAGCCCGCGCCTACGGTGGCCGGAAATCGGGATCGGAATCCCGGCGGCGGCTGGGGCGAGCGCCCCGTTGCCTCTGCCTGATGCGGTCGGCCTCCTCCTTTGCTAGCATTACTGCTTCGCAGAAGGAGGCGACCGCCTGCCATCCCTCCTCACTACGGACCATGGCCTGAACCAAGGCCCGGCGAGAGAGATCGCTGCCGCCGATCGCCCCCACGAGGACACGGCGATGCTCCGCCCAGGCGGGGCACACCTCTACAGTGTGCTCCACCGTGTCCTCCGGATGTTCCGCACAGTGGCGACACCCGGGCGAATCCTCCGCACGAATCCGGAACAGGTACTTAGCGAACTTTCCGTGTTCGGTAAGCACCTGCGTCGTGCGGAAGTTGAGAACGCCGTGAGGTCTTTCCAGCCACGCCTCAAGGATGGGCCTTATCGCCCCAATTGTGGCGCGCCCATCATCATGGCGGTCGAGCTTAAATGCGCTGTAACTGATTTTCCGGTCTCAATCTAGGTGGGGGGCTGTGCGTATCCATAGCAATGGGTTCAACTTATTTGCCGCGCACTATACCAGCTTTTAAAGCATTACCAATTTAATGCCTATTGTTGGAATCTTATTGTTCGGATAAGGTTTTCAATTGATCTATCTGACACTTGTTGTCGTGTGTGACAGCTGGTATTTTAAAGTTAGAAATAACTGTCGCCTAAATGGCGTTAGTTTTGATATACTTACCTTTTTTTTTATCGAGGGGAAACCTTCAAAAGGCGCCTGGACTTTGGGGATAAGTCCGGGGAGTGTGGGATTTTTACCTCGCTAAAACCACCCCGGTGATCACCGGATCAAAAGACCATTCCGGAACCCCCTCAGTGCAACGCCTGTTACGGCACATCCCTGAAGAGACTATATATCGGTCTCCCCTAAGCCTTTCTGAGCACGGCAGCACGTGATCACTGTGCCACCGTCTTCCCTGGAATCACTTGATGGATATACTTACCTACAATCTATTTGTTTTGTCACATAACGATTTTACATTTAAAGTGGTGCATTAAATAATTCTTGAACTTTATGTGACATTAAATCAAATGTTTCAGATATTTATATTTTTGTAAGGATTGTTCTGGTTGTCTTTATCACACTGCTGTTTCTGCCGAGGTGGCGCTATATCCGGTCCCCACTTTATTAATAGTTGGTACTCGGCACACTGGAGTAATCGGTCGTTGTCAACGTTAGAACGGGCAAGTCAAGGAAATAAAAAGTGCTGTGTGGATATTAATGTTGAAGTAGTCCTCCAATACTATGGTTGTTTCGATGACTTTTGAGTCTTTTTTCATTTAGTTTTTCTTATGATAATTTGGAATTTATTAGCACTATATAATTTGTTATGTTGCAGTCAATATTAAACTGATTTATACTCCATTTCTTTATGTACTTAATAAAATGTATACAATCATCACAGTTCTTTTAGCAAAAAAATATGTAAACATTTATATAATTAGTTATTTTCCTAGGTAATTAACAAAATTTAAATAATCTTTGTATGTCTTATAAACGATTTTTTAAAATAAAATGACATAATATCAAGATTGTTTACGTTCAGTTAAGTACCTAAACAGATGGAGTATAGAGCTCCCACACAAAACTGCGATGCACTGCTATACGAATTGATGCGATGCGATTCCGTGCGGTAAAGCATCGTTTCAGGCCAAAGATATTATATGCTACAAAAAATCTCTTTGTGTCAGGCCATACAATGTGTGATGTGAAATCAAACCGCAAATTCTTGCGAAGCTTATTCGTAGACTTTTACGATGGCGTCGCATTGCTGGTTTGTTTTTGGGCTGGTATTCTATTGGCTTCCTAGATACTATAAAAAATTATTGTAAAAGTGTACTGGTACAATTTTTGACCACATTTTGTCACCTGCAAGATTGATAACAAATTACTTTCTCCAATGGTTTTTTGCTTTGAAACTAAGATGACAGTTTACCAACTGTTTATTTGACCGGCCTCAGTTTATCATAATGATCGATATTGATCTATCGACACGCGGTCAGACAATTCATTGGTTTTGGTTGCACCTCCTGCCAGCTCGTGTGGTGACCCCGAATTTATATAACTGTTCCCTAGACCTTGTGGAAAGGTTATATTTATATGTAAAAAAAATGTCGTTGTTGTATGTTTATTGGCTTATAGAAAGTAAAATGCAAACTCAAATGACTCTGACGTGTCAGACTTTTATTTACTGATACAATTTGTGTCTTTCAGTTGCCCTTTGTTAGTACTCCAAGGGTCTGTGCACACTACATTTTTTAAACGCGCCGTTGACGCGCGTTTTACAAATATGCGTCGACGGCGCGCTTTTATCCTATAGAAGGTCTATCGCGTTGTGCGTATCGCGTCTGTATAGGTTCAAACGCGCGTAAGCGGCGCGTTTAAAAAACATGATATGCACATTCTAAGGGTGTGCCCTTACCCGTTTATATGATTAATCATCACTCCTAAATGAATGAAATTTAGTTCACGGCAGGACTGATCCTGAAATAGTTTGTAAGACTTTTCTCCCGAGAGTAGGATCCCTTGCAATAATTTTCTTTTTTCACGCGTTTGAAGCCGCTAGCAGAAGCTAGAATTTTAACAAATAAAAGTAAAAATCTAAAAATCCAAAGCATCGCCGCCGCACATGACATGTGTGTCAAGACCACAATAAACGGGTAATCAATGTGTAGTGGCCGCCATTGTTGATAGATAAGCATGCCATTTACCGGAGCCTCAGAATAAGAAATAGTGGTGCTCGCAGAACATCGCTCCTCTGTCAGTTTAGAGAATTAATTAGACTTTTATGCGTTAAGTGCTTATTAAATATTTTGACGTTTAGAGTTATTGTGTTGTATTGTATTTTTTTTTGTATTATATTGTTTTGTATTGATACATAAATAAAGTAATTTGGTTCGACGACACGTAGGCTATAGGTATTTTTTTTAATTATTCAGACTCCTGACTACCTACTATATGGATTTCTGAAAAATTCACCTCTAAACTCGTTAAAAAATAAAAGGCCTGTTTTGACATTAGAGTAAGACCCTAAAATGTAACTTGGAACGAAACTGAATAAAACAATAAAATAATAATTAATCACATAAAATGTTAGTGTGTTTTAATATAATTATATATTGGTTACATAATGTAATCGGTTACTATTGTAATGTAGACGGTTATACAATGTAAATAATAAAAATGACAAATGTCAAAACGGGCCTTTTATTTTTTGACAACATAAACCATGGATTTCTTTCTTTTTTTAATTTTTGGGAGCTATCATTTAAAATTATTATAAGTTAATAGTTTACCTGAAAAATGTTGTTCAGCAAATAAATTGCTAGCTTTTCTCTTTTTCTCGGCTTCACCCGCATACACAAAATATAGCCTATGTCACTCAGTAATAAAGCAGCTTTCTATTGATCAAACAATTTTAGCCATCGAACCAGAACTTTTATAGATTACAAATAAAAAAATAAACAAACTTTACCTCTTTATCATATTGGTGAAGATTAAAGAAAAAAAATAAGGGGTGCCCTGCCCCCACCCCCTACTAGGAGGGTCAAAAATAGCATATAATCTATTCTCAGACCTACCAAACATACAAAGTTGAGGTGTGCCCCGCTTGGGAAGAGCATCGCCGTGTTCTTGTGGGGGCGTTATATTATTTGTCATTTGATGATTTTACCTACCGCAAAAAAAAACCATAAAAATCGGTCCAGACGTTTCAGAGGAGTACGACAACAAACACTATGACACATTTTTATTTATTAGACAAAAATTTAAAGCATTTTTTGAAGATAAATTTACTGCTGTTCTTTGAACTCTACTCTATGATTTATAATAAACCCAATATTTATCGTATTAGGTATGCAGCAGTGTCTTATTTTTATAATTTATCAATAG
This sequence comes from Leucania comma, assembly GCA_958295575.1. Lineage (NCBI taxonomy): Eukaryota > Metazoa > Arthropoda > Insecta > Lepidoptera > Noctuidae > Leucania > Leucania comma. The sequence goes on from OY282463.1 coordinate 25,911,650, forward strand.
GGAGGAGTTATGAGGTATCCTCAGTACTTCAGATTTGATGCCTCCCGTCTAAAATCCATGACCGTGAAATACATTGATTTTTATAAATTAACTAGCTTCTGCCAGCAGCTCCGCCCGCGTGAAAGTCGATATCTCCATGCAAACTTTCAAGCCTCGTTTTACCCTATTTTGTAAAATTCGTTCTCAGCTGATGTCTACACCCTATAAGGCACCTACTTGCCAAATTTTATGTTTGTAGGTGTTATAGTTTCTAATATTTTGTGATTAATCAGCGAGTGGTATTGCGCTTATATATGAATAGATTATGGCATTGAAACAACTAGCAATTTGTTTTTATTTCTACTTTAGTTGGAAAATACAACGGTATATTTTTTTTTTAAATCACTTCCTCGAAAACTATCTCTTGTTACATTACAATTAGGTTCTATATTCGCTTATGAGTCATAAAATACAGCCCGCTTACAATGTTACAGACAGATGGACGGACAGACAGTGCAGTCTTAGTAATAGGTTCTAGATATTAGAAGATGAATAAATTGTAAAGATAACATAATGATGACAAATGGACAAACGGTGAATTTTATTTATTTAATCAATAACGCCACGTTACTCGAATTAGTTCATAAAAAAAAGAAAACGATAACACATCACTAAGTGATATTCTCACCGTAATAATTCATTAATAAATAAATAATTTTAGATTATTAAAATCTAGAAGTGATAAAATGTTGACACTAGATTAATGCCAATGCGACAGTGGTATAAATCTCCCAACAACTGTTATTTTTCAACATTAAAGAAAAAACGTAGCAGGTATAAAAATAAATTATTTGGCGTTAAATTTAGTTATTTTAAAAACGCAACTAAAAAGGTATCATATTACATAGATCTGTATTCTGGATATTGGCTATGAAGATCTCTATACTAATTTGGGAATCATTCTTTCTCCTTAACCGAAAATTAATATTTAAAACTTTATAATATATTTTTTAATTTTAAAATAATATTTAAAACTTTTAACATCAATTTTCAGTTTTTCTTTAATTAATCTGTCGCAAAATTAGCTTTTTAAGTAAATGGCGATTAGTATCCAAGATAAATAAATATATAAATAAAATAATATGCACTTTAATTCATAGCCTTCAATTTTGTAAATTTTTTTTTCGTTTACAAACAATATAAAAAATTGAAACGAAATGAAATTAGAATAAACATGAGCAATTACCAACACGAAATTTATGCCTGTCTATAGAGAATATAATTATTGTATAAATATTGTACAAATACTTTTTTTTATTAAGAATACATTTTTTTTTAAATAGTAGAATTTTTACGGTAACAAAAGCCAATGCAAACTGTATTGGCATGATTTACTTATTCCTTTTCAAGGATCTTTGTACGTTGGACCATCTACGAGTATATAACGTAAGATTATAGATCACCTAACGAACATAGAAGTTTAGATGTTTGATATTGTTTAAGGGAAATTGAGGTACGGTCAGGGGTCAAAAGTGCAGTTGCACTCTAACAATGCTACACTGTCTAAAATTTATTTTTAGTAGAAATCCAGTGTTTTGCCACTAGTTTATTCAATATTTTAGATTCTATGCTACGAACTAAATCGATTATGATCCATTGACCCTCTTTTAAAAAGAAAATTTACATATTTTAGTATCGGTAGAGTGCAACTGCACTTTTATGCCCTGACTGTACATAATGTAAAGAGTGACTTCTAAAAATGTAGATATCAATGTTATACGGAAAAGTAGAAGGTAAGAAAGAAAGTAAAAGACCAAAATATAGTAAAGTATAAAACATTTAATCATAATCCTCATCCATCACAATTGAAATAATAACATATTGTTCAGTTCCGTAAAATATGAGTACCAAAATTAACAATGTTAAAAATGCAAATAAATACTAAATAACGTTTATGCGTCTTTTCTGTCAACAATGGCCAGCTGTCCCCTCAAATAATAATGTAAATATCGCATTTACGCTTGTAATTCTTAAGTTACTCAATGGTTTTTTATTTTACAATTATTAGTAAAATATGTTCCACCTATAATTTAAGAGATTTAAATTGATTAGTATTTTCATAACATAATTTTGAAGGAAGAACATCCCTTAACGGGTCAAGAACATAGATTGATACTTTTGAGTATCAATCTAAGACCTATAACTTTCTATGCTTTGGCATAGAAAGTTATAGGTTAGTTTTACACTAAGGATTGTTTTTTTTTCCTAACTTGAGCACAATACTTGTATATGTACGTATAATAAAACAATGATTGCATTTAAGGGGTTTTGGCTCTACTCATTTAGTTATCACTATCCCTCTCATATAATGTGACATCTACCAGCAACGCAATTGAAAATATTCTCTTTCCTTATATAACCTTTCGACTCACAAAGGGAAACTGTGATGCAACAATTTTTTCATAACAACTAGTTGCATCACAGTTTCCCCTTCATCATCGGCCTCAAGTACTTAAAATACGCGTCGCTGACGAGCTCCTTGTTCATTGGGCTCTTCAGGGCTTCCTCCATCAGACGCTCATAGACACGACCGTCGTATGAACCCAGGGCTGAGTGGAGAAGCTGGAACATGGCAGTGAAGAATGTGGGTGTTAAATGAGTACATTTAATATCAACATTCTTGGAATACCTAAAAGCTACATGAAACTGTATTAGTCTATGTTTGGCTCTTTGTAAAAAAATTGTTCTGTACAGCAACATTACACATGTTAAATAGTTTTTTTATACATTTATTTCACTAGTGATATGGTTATATTTATTTGTTGCTTCCACAATCATGTTAAAGATGGCATATTAAGATAAACCTACGACTGTTCGGTATCTTAAATTTTGCATACATAAAATATATATCCTCTTCTTTGGGTGTGCTGCTTCAATGAAAACTGTAGATATTGTGAAATATGTTCTAAGTTACTTTATATATTATAGCGTCTTCATCTTGTGTGATGACCTTAATTTATTGAATACTTTGATGTAATAAACGGCTCATTACAATACTCACTTCATCCCGTAGATCGAATGCGTCAACAAGTCCAACAGCATTAGGTCTTATCTTCAGTAGCAGCTCCTCGTATGCTATCTGTAAGTCCACCAAATCCTTCTGCGATACCGATGTATACTGAAAATTAATTCATTATTATCTTTGGTATCTACATAACATATTGCTAAATAAACATTGCAATATTCACTACCCAGTTTTCCACTATCTGTCGTATCAACAGTCACATAGCATCTATTATAGCTTGTATTGTAGCTGTATCTTACCAGCAGAAGATCACCAGTCCTCTCTAAGGCCCAGTAATACAGGTAGAGAGTTGTCAACTGGTCCATGACGACCTTGACGTTTGGACTGGAGTTAGCAGTCAGTCTCACGATCTCATGTCTATACGTTTTTGATATCACTGCTCGGCAGTGGGCCTGTAGGAAAAATTGGACGAAGGTTAAAGAAGTGTTAAGCATTTGAGTATATGAAACTAATGGATCTATAAATTTGCTCCAATTTATAAAGCTCAAATTCAGTAACCTATTCAGGAGGCATAAGAAACTTCACTGTTTTAATTACATTCGTAACAATATACCTCAGCTGCAGCAACCAGTTGAATGGTAGACATTTCCCACGCGTCTACTTGTGATAGACCCGCTCGCATACGTTTCCTCATATTGGTTACGCACACAGCTATTTTTCTGAAAATCAAATAAAAGAGAATGAAATCAAAGTAAAACTACAAAAGAGCTAACTGACATTTACTATGTTGCAGAAACCTACTCAATACGTGTGGCTAAACATGTGTGAATTAAAAACTACTTATCACTCACCCTGCTGCAAGAGCTTGGAAGGACCTGATGATGCCATCAGGACTGCTGTCCCAAGTGGCTTTGCTGCCGGAGAAGGCATGCGCTAAATATGACACGGTCGGTGTCAATGGCTGTTTGGCTTCTGCTTGTTCATAGGCTTTGACCAAAAATCTGGAAATAAAACCCTAAATAATAAATCTCAACCATTTCACACATTCCAAAATATTAGCTTACAACTTTTTAAGTGGACTTAAATTAGAACCCTCAAAGTACTAGACCGACCTCTCATAATATTAGTCGAATGACCTCTAGACATTGGTTTCACCAAGCATCATAACATAGACAGATCCTGGGTATCTTTCATCTAGCGGATTCCTGCGATCTTTACCAGGTCATCGATATGAGCGATAAAACCTCGTCTTACTTTCCCTCATTTACTTGTAGCCGTGATGCTTTGCTACTAACCTAGCAGTCTGCAACAGCAACACAGTAAAATCTCCCTCATAGGTCCTGGTGGCCGACACGAAGTTGTAGAGGTTTGGGATGCCGGAAGATATCATGTAGCCGTGCCCACCGCACGCGTGGCGGCACTGCTCGATCAGGTGGGCAGAGTCGGACGTGCTGATAGCCTTGAGGCAGCTTGAGAGGGCGTGGAACTGAAAGTGAAGAATGGTAATATTGTACTGGACTGATTTCCCTTCCAAGAAAGTAGCGGCAAATGATTGAAACAGTTCCCACAAGGAATTGGTAAACGGGGTTTTAATATCATGATTTTCACGAACTAAACTGAAAACCACACATTAAAAAGATTTCTTTGTGTGACAGTTTGAAAACTGCGTACAGTTTTGCACTATATCGAAATATCTTCTGCATCTGTTCATCAGATTTATTTTTAAGACGACGTTAGGAGGACTAGGTTCTCACCTCAGGTAAGCTGTCAGTGTTGCCACCCTTCATCTGAGCGAGTACAGCGCTGAAGCTCTCCCACAGCCAGGTGCTGCAGAGCTGCAGCGCGTGTGCTGTGGCGATGGCTATGAAGAGCTTGTGTTGCTGCGTCACATAGTCCAGGATCTGGGGCTCGATTTCACTGAAAGTTTAAAATGAGACTTTAGTTATATGGATGGGATTTTTGATAAAACATTTACTTCTTGAAGGAGGGTAAATGTGTGTGAAAATACTTAATGGTTCAAGGGAAAACTACAGGAAAAATGTCAGAGAAATACCGACTCGTGAAACAGCGTCCTGCAATCACTACAACTGCAAAGTTATACTCATGTACCTCTGCAAAGGCCTTAGAAAGCCTAGTAGATGCGTTCCATAATCCGTTGTAAAAATAATGGCGTTTTAAGCAGGATCCACCTTGAAGAAAAACCTATTCAAATTATATATTTCTGCTTACTCAGGCTTCGGTCTCGACTGCCGGCGTATCGCTGAGTATCGCACTGCAATGGTGCTGGCCTTCGCCAGGTTGAAGGCGACCTCGTTGACCAGAACAACGCGGACAAAAACCATCGTGCCGTAGGTCAGCTTACCATGACGAGCCACTTTGACATAAGTACCATCCTGAAATTTGACAATGACGTGATATTTTAAAATACCATGCGTGATACACAACACTATCAAATTTTTACAATAGCAGATGATATGATATCCAAACACACCGTTACGTCTCCTTGGTGTTTGGAGGGAATATTGCCTTTATTTGAGCTCATCGACACGAATTGAAGAAGAATTGCTACTTATTTAACTAATTTTTTTTGCCAGTTTTTTCACTCGGGTGAGTATCGAAAACACGTAAGCTACCAGTGCACTGAGTATGATTTGTTTTTAGGTTAACGCGATCGAAAACTGTACCGCGTTTGGCTCTTAGATTAGTTAAGAGCTTGGGGCAACCAATCAGCACGCCACCATCACCGAACGTCTAGACGTGTCGATCGGGTTATCGTAAAACAACTGACTCATGATCAAAATAATCTACCCATGCTCCTATGTTTAATCCAAAAACGTTGTCGTTGAAGCGTAACTTGTTAACAAACATACAAACTTTGACATATATACAATGGTAGAAGAATTTTAGGTAGAGTAGCGAATGTTGACCGTTGACTCATAAAGTCAGTAAAATTTTCTCACCTTCAACACCTGAGCGTTCTTCATCAACATATGCTCCCTAGGTATCCTGTAGTTATCAAACCCTAGGTACCCATTATCAGCTGTGTTGAAACCCATCTTCGGCCCGATTTCTCCCACTTTTATCCCTGGGAGAGGCATATGAGTGTCTTCATCTCGGATCTGAACCATGAATGGATGGGTTCCATGGCATTCTCCCTTGGTGTACAGCTGGGCTACTACAATACAGTAGTTTACTGTTTTGCCAACTGTAACAATTTTTTTTTTTATTTAACTCTGAAAATAATTCCTTGTGTTGCGTTTGTTTCGCCATGTGTATAAGACATTATAACGTCGTGACCAGACGCAGTATACTGTGTCAGACTTTCGGAGAGTTGTTTTTATTTGTGTTACATATTTCGCATTATTAACTTCAGTGAACACATTGATGGATCCATCCCAGTTAACCCAATCTTCAGATGTAGTGAAGAATATTCAAACTACAGTTTAAAAAGATTTTTGTTTAATACTTACGGCCTCCTGCCCACCACTTGTAAGACGACAATGTTGGACTGTGCAGAACAAACTCTTCAGTTTCTGGATCATACGTAGCAGTCGTCTCCAATCCTCTTATAAATGTACCGTGACCGAGCTCTGTCTGTAATCATTGTTCATTTTCAATTCTACAATTTACTTCACAGCCTACATCGTCAATTCACATCAATAAGCCTAGTGTACTCTAAATATGCACATCATCATTGTTATGCAGTGAGTAGCACTAATTCCATTTGTTTAATTGAGGTAAGCCCACCATTTGTAATGGTGACTATCAGAATAACTCGACAATTCCCTGAGAAACGAGTCAAATGTCTTGGATCGATCACAACAATCAGAAAAAAACAACGAAGTAGTCAATTAAAATGTGTTTTGCAATCCTTTTAGTGTCCAGTAAGACATATCTATACCAAATCTAGGTCAAAAGGTACAAAGTCAAAGGGACGCACGGACGTTAACGGGATAAGCTAATATTATTGGTAAACTTGTAGTTATTGAGGGACTTCAATAACACACTTATTGTTATTTCTAAAACTAATAACTAATTCATAATCTACATTTCATTAAGTATAGGACATCAGAACTAGAACAATGACCGTATAATATACCTTTAGAATGGGCACAAAACCTCACCTGAGCATAGGTTCCGATGATTTGCATGTCTAGAGCTCTGGGCAGCCAGTACGATTGCTGCTCCGGCGTGCACTGGCCCATAATGGTGGGCACGAACATGCCCAAATGAAGGAGGAACGGAGACACTTCCTTGAAGAAGGCATCGGCCGTGCGACGGATGACGGGAGAGCTGACGCTATAGATGAATTGAAAATGGACAGTCAAATTATGAAGGAAATATGTATGTAATATATTGTGCGACTAAAATTTAACGGTGTATAATGCCACTAAGAAATATTTATTTATTTATTTCTATACACTCAAATACTTAATATCAAAAAGAATAAATGCAGATAGAAGAGTACAAAGTACTTATTGCTAACGAAATTTCTTCCAGCAAAATTGCGACAGGTTGTTGGTTGAGAGGTGTAGACGCAATATGTATGCCTATAAAAAAATATGTGTAAATACTGATTTTTTTACAAAAAAAAAGATTAGATAAACTCTTCTGCAAACTTATAAATACTTCACAAAGTTTAACAAACTGTACTTCAGACTATCTTGAATCGAACAACAGTTAACATTTATATAAGTGCCTTAGTTATCGAAGAAAACTAAAACACTAGGTTTATCATTTAACTTTTCCTCTCATGTTTCATTCTCGTCGTTTTGATGAACAGTGTTTTATCAATACCAGACTCTGAGCAGGTGTTATGGACTTGTGGTGTATATGCAAAGGATTTAGCAGTTTTGAGATAATCTATAATTTATGTTATAATAAGTTAGAGTTAAATTGCGTAGGCTATAGATTGAGATCAATAAAATACTGAGATAATAAAAAGTCAATTTTATAAATTTCAATAAATTCATTTTCAAAAATTTTAGTACATCTACGGTGTTAAAACAATGTCGTGATCGGGAGCTAACGTGAGTTGTGACTGGTCAATGGTCATGCCTCAACTGCAGCAGTTATTTTAATGATTTATAAATACGAATTTTTACTTTGTTTATTTTACTTCGTACGCTTTTAACGTGCACCTCTTTGACCGTCGTTTTCACATATAATTTTTACAAAACGTAACCATAATTTTGTTACAATTTACTGATTTAAAAGAGAGTCCATGAAGTTTTTTACACATTCTTCTTCATTGTAATCTATATTTTGGAATGTGCGAATAGCTGTACCACGTTTGACTCGGAATTAAAATGTTTATCAAGCTCTTTGTATTGTCAAGGACCCCTAGAAAAGGTACTTTCATTTTTGGAACGTTCACATTATACATTTAGATTTAATTCTAATGTATACGCTGAATGTCCCATGCGCACACACTACGTGTATTGTCGTATAGTATTATAACCTCGTATATAACAATTACAATTTAAAACATATATTAATAAGGTGTAACGATTAAAGTAGTATGGTGTTTAGTTTAGTTGGTATTTTGTTTTGTTGTGTGTTATGAAATATGTTTCGAAATGAAAACAGTTTACGTATCTAATCTAGCTAATCTCGTTAATAACAATTTATTAAAAAGAGTTTAAAACAAAATCACTTTCCGCATAATATCTTTCTGTTTATCCGCTAGCTCCTCTAATCACACGCAACGGATTTATGCGGGTTTCACACGATAAGCGAGGAAGGTTTGTGTACATAGCATGCAACGCCCCGGCAAGCCACTACAATGCCATGCCACGCCACAATTGTGGCAGTAAGTCCCCTTTTTGAGGTGTGACTGGAAAGTCACACGTCACGCCGTCTTCACTTTCCGTATGACGCAGGTCGTCACTCGACATGGCAAGTTCAGTTCCTGTTTCGGATTCAGGCGGATGGTAAGCCCAAGTGTCACTTTTGTGCAGACCACCCAGAGGACACGGTGGATCATATGGAAAATGTGTGCCAAGCTTAGTGGAGCACCGCCGCGTCCTCATGAAGGCTTTGCGCGGCGGCGGCCGCTAGCGCCATGCCCTGGTTTCACCACAAAACAAAATGCGGACTCCATTGTATCCTTGTAAAGCTTGTATAATCCCCAGATAAACCGTTTTATCGATGAATACTAGTCTCTCTTTGTTCCATACTAAAACACAATCACTACTTTTGATATTTGATAAGAATAATATTATGCACTTTATTTTTTATTTTATTTTATTTATTGGGCTCACTAACAATTGCCACCACCTAAAATTATTACAAAATCTCACCCAAATCTACAGCCCAATTGTCCAGCCCAAAGTGTCAAAATTTTTTACAAGTAAGCACCCGATATGCTGAAAAGTACAAAGCGATTATGTGCCCTACTCATCGGCAAAACAAGACATTGCAAATGTGGTCTAATAAATATCTATGCTTAAATTACTTCTTAACTTCTTTAAAATATACTTAACATAAAGCTAGAAGAAAGAAATAAAATATACTGTACAAGTCAGTCACATTGCCTTGTGCGTCAATTTTCGGAGCTTGGCAAGTGAGTCCGTACCTATGCAACTATTAACTATTTTGCACATCCAGGGAATGGCCGAATTCGCACCGAGAACAGTCCTATGTGGTGGAGGGTAGAAGTGATAGGTGCACGGGGGTATCTAGGTGGAGCTCGGAATCAGATGGAATCCTTATTATAATTCTTCACACCGCCAAAGACAGTAATAGATTGAGGACAATCATAAAAGTAAAAATGGGAATACGACGCAAGGTGCATCCTGCACTTCATAGCAGTGAATCAATTTTGGACCTGCAGTAGGGCGATATTTTTTGGTAAACTGACAACATGGAAACTAGTCTAAAATTATTGGTTATACGTTATTACATTTTATTGGATCCCGAAGGACTCCGGATGAGTCCCATAGATCTTTGATAAATTTAATCTTGATTTTGAATAGGAGAGTTGTTTACTTTTTTTTGTTTGGTACATATATCACTACAGCAACAACACAAAATAAAAGAAGTACCTAGTGTATAGATCTTAGAATACAGTTGCGCTGAGCCTGCCCGAACCCATTTGTTTCAAAGCTTTTTTCATTACCGTTGGATTATATGGTTCAAATTAATGCAAACTGACCAACTTTGGTAAATTAAAAGCAAAGGATGACAAAACATTTAAGGTTGCAGTATTAGGATACTGGTGCAGAAATTTATAAATTCTTAAACAATTTGTTTGTGACCATGAAAAGTATCTAATGTGTTGTTAGTTATTATGTATTCTTATGCAAACTGTTTAATTTATTTTTTGGTGATTTTAACTGGTTGCCAGTGTATAAAGCTTAAGCTGCCTGACTATACTATTAATCATTATGAGTTCCCGATAACCTGATATTCTAAATAAAGTATTGTAATTTAATTTACTGGCTGTTATTGTAGGTGTTACAGTGATTTGTTTACCTTAAAAGTTACCATTAGACCACTAAGATCAAATGAGTTTTACGCCACTATTATACAACAACTATAAGAACTTTTGTAACTACACTTGTCTGCAAATAATTTTTGACTTTGACTTTGATAATTACAGCCGAAAGACGTCCACTGTTAAACATAGGCCTCCCCCAAATTCTCGCATCCATCGGATTCCCGTGACCCTCGCCAGGTCATTAGTCCACCTTGTAGGAGACCTTTCAATGCCGCGTCTTCCGGTACATCGTCGTCACTTCAGAACTTTTAGGCCCCGATGATCATTACTTCTGCGAGCAATATGCCCTGCCCACTTAAGTTTGGCTACTTTTCGGTCTATGTCGATAATTTACAATGGTTTTGTTTAGCTCATTAGAAAGGTGAACACCAATTGCAATTTATGTTACAGCCTACCTCATTAGAAAGGTTTGTTGTTCAAGTTATATAAATTTTTTGATTATTTTTCAAGTGTCTTTAAAATTAACCTATATTTACCCGAATGACTCCAATCCACTAAGCTCAGCTAGTTCGTTCTTCATCATGTTAGCGTAGATACAAGATTTTCTTACTGCATTCTCATATTTCTCCTTGGGACTCATGTGTTCCTCTCCCAGAGGGTCCTTCGATGCCCCACTGTTTAAGGCTATGTCTTCTGTAAAATCAAATGTGAACTAAGAACTGATGGTCCTGCTAATGCACAAGCCTGCTAACGACATCTGCTACTCTGTTTGTGCCTGTCTATGGTGCTAGTGCATATCAAATCTTGTTTCGAATAAATTCTTGAATCATCGTGATGAGATATGTACAAAATGTTGATAGAATCCAGTGTAGTGACAGCAGTCATTGTAGTAACACTGCAGGTAACGATGCTGTCCAAATTTAGGTCGTAAACTACCATCGACAATCGTAGATGAAGAAACTCTATTTAGATACCTTTCAAGGTCTAGACTAGACTAGTATAAGACTAGTTTTATCCAAATATTATCTAATAGCATTCATGCTAGTAGTATCAGTGATAAAGTGGACTTCAATAATGTCGAATTTATTTATTTTCGTCGACAAATTGTTCCTGGTCTACATTAATTTGCATTTGCGTAGTCGACGATGTTTTGTCCATGTTAAATTGTGTATATTTACATAATATGCATTATTACCTAAATCATAGTTATTTCAAACAGTATTTTATCATTATCTTTGCAACAATAGAACTCGCGATGGCAGTGTATGATAGAGTATACAAATCGAACACAAATCTCTCAAAATTCTCTCTGTGTATTTGATATCTTCTTCCGCTAACCACTACTAATTCCCAAATAAATCTATATGGTTAAGAATAATTATATCCTAAACCAGGTTCCTATTTAAATCGAGAGCAAAGAAACTATTAAGCAACTTTATTTCATTATTATTCATAGTCATTCCTCTTTCTATCTTCTCTCCTTAAAGTTTATGTTTCTTATCTTCATTAATAATTTTACAAGTCACTAATAACACAGGGGCACACAGATTTAATTAATTTATTTATATAGCAAATACATAATCATCACATTAATTACTCACCTATTTTCTTTCTCTGCAAAGTGTTGTGTTCCCCTCCATCGAATATATGCGTCACTTCTAATACATTAAAGTTACATTTTGCCCGCTCCATCGCCAGATCAGGGCTGACCGTCATGTTATTGTTTGTCTGAGTCATCTTTCAGAACATGAGAACTTTCCTTAATTACTCAAGCCCCTAGCGAATGCCAGCGTTCGCACACCTATTGTATTTCTATTATGTCTCTAATTACGGTATTCAAAGGATTAATTTAACCACAACTCGGTAAACGTTACTTCGTCAAGTTATTCGGAGGCAACTGAAACTTAGTAGCGAGTGCCGTGAGTGGCCGATATCGTAGCTCATCAGCATTGTATTCACCTCATATCCATATAATGCATAGTTTATAAGCATTAATTCGTTGATCGACGACCGTCGATTTATTTGATAAAGATTTTCAGATTACCTCATATTATTAGGTACGCAGTTGCAATGTGCATTACCACCCGGATACACAAGATATCTATTCGACGATTTGACATTGAACACTGTCAATTAAATTGCATATTGATTGTAATTCACTTTCTTTATGGCTCTTGTAACATACTAGCACAGATAAACGTTTGCACTTCCGAATACCTGTGTTATCTCTGCACATGAAAATGATACAATGGCGCACTCAGTTTCAAAACTTTATCACTAAAAGTTACGTACAGGTCAAGAGCACAGTTATGGAAGAGTTTACACTGAATCAATTAGCTTTACAATATGCAAGAGACTAAATATCTAAGATATGCAAGCGTGATATGCGTCGTGTACTCGTATAGCAAGATTGCCCTTGAGTGATAGTGTTCTGCAAATGCGAATGACCGCTACGTCTGCACTGTTGCGTTGCTATTTATATCTCATCTAAGTGGTAGCATAATACAAAATTCGACGTTGGTTTTTATGTAACAATAAATATTTTTTTGAGATTTTAAGATAAAAACTGTTATTCTGCCATTGTTTAGTATTCTAGATTATATTGTATGTTTTTCGACATCTATGTATACATATATGTAAAAAATTCGTCAAATTCGGAAGAATTGTAAGTATGTACTGTATAGTGAATCTTAATTGCCTATGGATTTGGTAAAGCCCTTTTTCGTAACCCTTAATTAATCCTTAGGCATAATTAATTAATTATTCCTAAAACAAAATTAAACATTAGTACAAAACATAAAAATACTTTTTTTTATATAAACCAGTGTGATCCCGTCTGGTGGGAAGCAGAGATGCAATCGTTGATGGCACTAGTTTATTAAGAGCCTGTTCACTCTAGCCTTGAAGACAACTAAATTATAATCGAACAGGAAGACCGGTGCAGGCAAATTGTTCCAACCCTTCGATGGACACGGTATAAACGACGAGGCAAAACGCTTAGTCCGGACCATAGAAGTTTCAACTTCAACAATGTAGGGGCGGAAAATAGTTTCAGACTTTTACTGACTATAAACCTACCCTGTTCCTTCTTTGCCTTTGTCCAGGGCCCTGGTATGCACTTTTATATCTTCCCAGAACCCCAGAATAGGCTTCGACCCTACTGGGCCCCTACAGTTTGCTGACAACTCCTTGAGGCGCGCGGGAACAGTGCGCGCCATCGACGACTTGGGCTCGATCCGGACTTTTACTGAACGGACGGACAGCAAGCTACCCATTGCCCGCCGTCCGTAAGCCCGCGCTTACGGTGGCCGGAAATCGGGATCGGAATTACGACGGCGGCTGCGGCGTGAACGCCGTTGCCTAATGCGGTCGGCCTCCTTCTTTGCTAGCATTACTGCTTCGTAGAAGGAGGCGACCGCCTGCCACTCCTCTTCGCTCCGGACCATGGCCTGTACCAAGGCCCGGCGCAACTACGTAAGGGTGGATATTCTCCGTACGCCATTATTGTGGTTGTCCGATGGTAGAAATGAGATGGCGGAATCAAGTCATGTAATTCCCGCGCACACTCTCCAAAATGCATCCTGTAAAACACCGAAAGGCTGTCTACTCTATGCATGTGCTCAAGGCTTTGTAGATTGGACTTAACCGAATCTAGATCACCAATTACATTTGATATTGATTTGATTAATGGCACTATAGTGGGACAGATAGCGCCATCTAACAATTAAATTTCGTAAACTAATAATATTGTGACAGGGCATGCAAGCAGCGCCCTACCGCTTGGATACGGTGGTCTGTAGAGGGCATGCAGCGAACACTGGCGGCAATACCAAGTGTTGCGACAGCCGAAGTTATTTTGATTCAAATTATCTTTTGTTCGAGTACCCACGTCAGTACCAACATCTATCAATGACTAGCTTTTACCCGCGGCTTCGCTCCCACTGCACCCTGCCCTACTCTACCCTGCTCTACCCTGCTCTACCCTACTCTACCCTACTCTACTCTACTCTACTCTACTCTACCCTACTCTACCCTACTCTTCCCTACTCTTCCCTACTCTTCCCTACTCTTCCCTACTCTTCCCAACTCTTCCCTACTCTTCCCTACTCTTCCCTACTCTTCCCTACTCTACCCTACTCTTTCCTACTCTTCCCTACTCTACTCTACTCTACTAATAAATGAGCAGATTTTGAAATATTTTTTTTATTTATTTAACGGGATAAATATTATCCTATGCGCTTCTCCTGGTTCTAAGCTACCTTCCCATTAATTTTGAGCCAAATCGGTTCAGCCGTTCTTGAGTTATAAATAGTGTAACTAACACGACTTTCTTCTATATATATAGACTATGTCGGATCGTAATGAAGACCCGGGTTCTTCGCTTCTCGGCCACCCATAATGTGACATTAAAACTGAAATACACTCGTTACAGAATAGAGCTAAGACGTTACGGTGTGACGACTATTTACTTTGTACACTGCTGGCTATTCAAAACCACAATATAATGTCCCTAATAGAAGCCATCAAGGGCCCGGCAAGTAGGTACCAATTATATTTCTTTACCTTGATTTGACCCAGATAAGCCAGATGTAGATGCTTGGTGCGATTGAGTGGATTTGTGCCTTTCGGAAGTACCACTTCAAGACAGTTCCCTGATCTGAGCCTTAGCAAGGTTCTGAAAGGTAGTGCTTCACTTGGCTGGTGCAAATATCGTTTGCGGATATGACAGACAACTCTCAGAAAACGGCCCTTGACCCCAGCAGGCTTCGACCCTGCCTGCCTGCAATTAGCATGCTGGGCCTCTTCGGTGTGCTGACAGCTCCTTGAGGCGCGCGGGAACAGAACGCGCCGTCGACGACTTGGGCTCGGTCCGGTCGGTTACCGGACGATCGGACAGCGTGCTACCCATTGCACGCCGTCCGCAAGCCCGCGCCTACGGTGGCCGGAAATCGGGATCGGAATCCCGGCGGCGGCTGGGGCGAGCGCCCCGTTGCCTCTGCCTGATGCGGTCGGCCTCCTTCTCCTTTGGGATATGACATGGTGTGACTTCAAAAGCTTATTTTGGTCCCTTTACGATTGCGTGGACTCGGAAAGGAAAGTGAATGCTATGCTACATACGCCGCCCGAATGTTATGTACCCTCGTATCACGCTTGCAGAACATGAGCTCCGAGCAGATAGCCATCGGATACACTGTGCTTTGAAAAGGAAAGCTTTGATGGGTAACTCGATAAAGACCGCTCCAGAGTTCAAGCTATCGAAGTTTCTGTCGACTACGCTGAAATGTCACAACTGCGGTAAAATAGGTCACCGTGCGTCTGACTGCCGATCCAGAAATAAGGTAAAAGACAAGGCCACCAACGCTGTTACTTCAGTGTCAAGTTCTGCAAGGACCAAAGCAGCGTTCGAACAACATGTTTCCGGCGATGCGGCAACACCGGACTTTTTGCTACGTAATGGCCACAAAGCAACAGTGGAGGCCGAGGCCGAAGCAATTCGAAGGCAGCCTCTACAGCAGCGGCGAGCAACGCGATGCATGTTGAAGTCTGCTACGTTAGCAATCCCAGCGGTACGCTGATGAACACTGGTGAATCATATCCATTTTATTTTATTTTTCTGGTGCTGAATGCTCTCTCTTCAAAGATTAGATCACGTCAAAGCTTAGAAGCAAGCGGTTAAATAACATTGCCGTAATTGTAAAAAAATTGCAATTAATTTTTATTTTCGAATCTTTATTTCAAAGATTTCATTTTAAGGGTAAGGTTTTTCATATCATAAACTCAAAACATAGAAAAACAGTTAAAGAATAAGATTTTTTCAATTTAAATTTTATATGTCTTCATTGATTACAACAAAATACTAGATTAAGTTTATAACAATTGTAAAAATTGTAATTAATTTTTATTTTAAAACGTTATTTTAAAGATTACGTTCTAGTTTCTATGTTTTGACCCAATGATATTCCTATTATGGGGTCAAAACATAGAAACTAGTTAAAGATTAGACACTTCATTTAAGACAGTACAATACGAATAACTATGGTATCGATAGTCTTAAGTACATTAAGAAAAAGAAAAGAAGATAGAAGAAAAAACGTTTATTCGTGCCTCAAACAATCGTATAAACTAAAAATACATGATGAAAAAAAAATTCCTACGAGGCCAAAAAGGCGCCTAACAATGCATAATTATGCTGCGATATTTAAAACGATAAATTAGGGCCCGCTGTAATGCCAAACACACTCATGAACGTAACATAAATACGTTATATGGATACAAATAAAACAAAAACAAATTTATATTTTTTTTAAACAAATTTATAGATTGATTTGCGGGTTCGGGCTTGATTTGCCTACTACTACTAGCCACAAAATTTGAAAATCTTATCTTTTCTCACAAGACTTCTCTCTATATTTAACAGTGACTAACTAGGCACATTACAGTTTTCCCTTCATCATCGGCTTTATGTACTTGAAATGGACATCGTTGACTGGCTCCTTGTTCATCGGGCTCTTCAGAGCTTCCTCCATCAGACGCTCATAGACACGACCGTCGTATGAACCCAGGGTGGAGTGCAGGATCTGGAACACAGCAGTGAAGAATGAGGTTGTACTTGTAAAATGTAGGTACTATAATAAAAACTGTATGCAAGCTGACAGTTCTAGATTTTTTTTCTGTGGCACAAGGGGTGGACGGCCAAAAAAATGAACAACAACTGTTAATTTTTTGTTTTTTTTTTAACTGTATACAAAAATACCGGGGATCCGTGCCCCCCCTTAAATTCGCCCTTGGCTGTATGAATTAGTATTGATATAAATTTAACGCTTCGTTAAAGATTTCGTCCTGGAAAGCAACATTACCATTTTTTTTTCGTTTTAAACGTTGCCTCGGAATAGGAATTAACTCCTGTATCCTGAGTGCATTTAAAAAGATATTAACTCACATACACAAGGCACCCAGACCCGGAACACCTATAGCCTACAGACATACTAATATTACCCTCGATACGCCGAGCGCAGAGCAGTCAATTGCACGACAACTGCGCCACCTACCGTCAAAACCAATGTTATAAACATAAAATATGGTGCATCCAGATTAGGAGAATTGGAATTGGATTAGGAGGATCGTTGGTAAGAGTTACCATCGCCCCCTCAAAGGGTAACTGAAGGAACCTTTTGGGTTTTACTCAGTAAAAATCTCGCTCCCCTACTTTGTAAAACTATTACTTTAACATATTTTTTTTTAATTAGTAGTAGTTTAGTCTACTAAACGACAAGATACCTACCTCATCCCGTAGATCGAATGCGTCAACTAGTCCAACAGCATTAGGTCTTATCTTCACTAACAGCTCCTCATATTCTTCCTGTAAGTCCACCAAATCCTTCTCCGATACTGATGTATACTGCAAATTATTATTTTTTGGCTTTAATATTTACGAAACACATTATTAAACAAACATTAAATATTTCGCAATAATTTTATTACTTTGCTTAATTTATTTGAGCAGTCTTACCCCGATTTCTGATTTAAGCATTTGAAGTTGAGAATTACTCAAACTCTACTTTAGCCTGCAAATCTGTCAAAATTTGGCATTTAAGTATGGTTTGAGTCGTTCTTAACTCAAAATACTCAATTCAGAAACCCGCCATTAGTATCGACATGCTCACTCAAATGTCTCACTGATGATGGCGCGTGTATTGGATCATTTGGCTCCCTTAAAAATGATTGAGCTGAATGATGCTGATATAATAACTGGCATGTCCGGACACTATAAGTTGAGACTGATCATCTCTTGACTGCCATTGGCTTATTTTAATTTATTTTATTTGTACTTTATTTACTATTCTCATGACAAACTAATATAAACCGAGATATTTTTAATACAAAACATGATTAACATGAGTATGTAGTTTCTTGCGCATTCTTCTCAATAAAGATGTACGCTTTGAAATATGAAAAAAAAATGCATTAATTTTTGGACTGCCTGAATTCTTGGCAATTCAAAAGTGCCTTTACATAATTAATTTGAATTAACTGATTTGATTCTTGATTTATAATCAACTAAAATTTGTTCAAGCGTTAAAAATTTACGTGGCCCAAAAACTACGAGAGTGATTTTAGATCTATAACTTTCTGTCCTTAGCCCATGTTACTTGGATTCAGCGCAATCACTTCATTTCATCCATCCTATCAACCGTCCCGTGGTATTGTTCAAATTGTAGCTGTGTCTTACTATCAGAAGATCACCAGTCCTCTCCAAAGCCCAGTAATACAGGTAGAGAGTTGTCAACTGCTCCATGACGACCTTTACGTTAGGACTTGAATTGGCAGTCAATCTCACGATCTCTTGTCTATACGTATCTGCTATCACTGCTCGGCAATGGGCCTGTGTGGAAAAACGGGAAGAAAGTTAAAAAAGTAATAAGCATTTGAGTACATAACGACTAGTTCTCTAAAGAAGTTGCTAGTGTTTTAACTTAATAAAAGACCTCGATAAAGCTCCAATACAGTAAACTAGGTGAAAGAGGTATCTATACAATACTAATTAGGAATCTAACTGTTTTAATTACATTCAAAACAATATACCTCAGCTGCAGCAACCAGTTGGATGGTGGACGTTTCCCACGCGTCTACTTCAGATAGACCCGCTCGCAAGCGTTTCCTTATGTTTCTTACTGACGCAGCTATCTTTCTGAAAACCAAATAAAAGCAGGTGAAATTAAAGTAAAACTACGGTCGGCAAACAAAAGAGCTAACTGATACATATATAAGGTGACTGGTAATTAGTGAGCGATACTTAAATACGTGAATTTAGTCATGATAACAAACAACTTTTACTGGGATCAAACCTGAAATATCGAAAAAAATCTGCTCGTCAGTACATTTTTTGTGTTCGCCTAACTGGTCAAAATGTACTAACTTTGCTGATTTTTTTCGCGATTTCAGGTTTAGTCCCATAGTAAAAGTTGTTTCTTATCATGACTATAATCACGTGTTTAAGTTGGTTTTTTCGACTGGCCTGTTGGTCTAGTGGTTAGTGGCCCTGACTACTATGCCGGAGGTCGTGGGTTCGAATCCCACCCAGGACAAATGTTTGTGTGATGAGCACGATCATTTATTCTGTGTCTGGGTGTTATTTATCTATAATATGTATGTATTTAGAAATATATAAGTATGTTTATCAGCTGTCTGGTACCCATAACACAAGCTCTGCTTAGCTTGGGACTAGACGGTGTTGTGTTGTGGAAAATATTATATTAAGTATATTATTATTAAGTATCGTACACGAATTACCAGTCACGTTATATATAAAAAGATATCGACTGACTGACATACGAGTATCAACGCAAAGCCGAAACTACTGGGAATAGGAGTATAAAATTTTACGCAAGGCTTCCTTTTATGACGTAAGAGAGAAATTTTCAAAATTAAGCTGATATATTCCTAAGGAGATAGAAATAGAGGTCCAAAGTCTGTATGATGAAACCTACGTTCAAGCGGATGAATCCGCTGTTAAAAGCTAGTTTACTATGTAGCAAAGACCCAAATAATAATATGTTTTTTTTTTTTTTAAATTGATGTAAACTAGTGCTTGACTACGATCCCACCTTATGATAAGTCTCTTTGAGGCGTGGCTGGAAAGGCCTCACGGCGTCATAACCTTCCGCATGGCGCAGGTACTAACCGAACATGGCAAGTTCGGGCCGTACCTGTACAAGATCCGTGCGGAGGTGACGCCCGGGTGTCGTCACTGTGCGGAACGCCCGGTGGACACGGTGGAGCACACAGTCGAGGTGTGCCCCGCTTGGGAAGAGCATCGCCGTGTCCTCGTGGGGACAATCGGAGGCGATCTCTCGCGCTGGGGCTTGGTTCAAGCCATGCTCCGGAGCGAGGAGGAGTGGCAGGCGGTCGCCTCCTTCTGCGAAGCAGTAATGCTAGCAAAGGAGGAGGCTGACCGTATCAGGCAACGGCGCTCACGCCGCAGCCGCCGCCGTAACTCCGATCCAAATTTCCGGCCACCGTAGACGCGGGCTTGCGGACGGCGGGCAATGGGTAGCTCGCTGTCCGTTTGTCCGGTAACATACCGGACCGAGCCCAAGTCGTTTACGGCGCGCACTGTTCCCGTGCGCCTCAAGGAGTTGTCAGCAAACCGTAGGGGCCCAGTAGGGTCGAGGCCTAGTCTGGGGCTCTGGGAAGGTATGAAAATGCATACCAGGGCCCTGGAACCAAGGCAGGGAAGGAACAGGGTAGGTTTTTAGTCAGTAAAAGTCTGACACTATTTCCCGCTCCGCCCAAGGGCGGGATTTGTCATTGGATGATTTTACCTACCGTAAAAAAAAAAAAAAAAAAAAAAACCTTATGATAAGTAGTTATGCAATCGTTGATGGTGAAGCCCGCTAGTTTATTGAGAGCCTATTTACTCTATCCTTGAAGACACCTAAATTTTATTCGGACTAAGACCGCAGCAGGTAAATTAACTTAATAACATATTCGCAAGAAGCTGCTAGATTCATCGCAGCGTTGATTTGGTGGATTCGTTTCTCAAAATAATTTTGGTTTTTTGTATGTATTTATATAAGTATGTATTTATATTTATTAGGTATTGTATTAGTTTTCTATTTGTTTTGTTTGTTTACCATTAAGTTGCACCTATTACGTTATGTCTCTGCACCACCCTAAGGTCGACTGGTAGAAAATGCCTACGGCATTAAGTACGCCTTTGTACACTAGTGCGTAAAGATTTAATAAATAAATATTTTTTTTCCAGTCCCTCTATGTACGCGGTATAGAAGACGAGGCGAAACGCTTGGTCCTTACAAATGTTCAGCTAAATACTCGTAGTTTTCACTCACCCTGCTGCAAGAGCTTGGAAGGACCTGATGATGCCATCAGGACTACTGTCCCAAGTGGCTTTGCTGCCAGAGAATGCATGCGCTAAATATGACACTGTCGGTGTCAATGGCTGTTTGACTTCTGCTTGTTTGTAGGCTTTTACCAAAAACCTGGAAATGAAGTCTTCAATAATAAATCTTGACCACTTCAATCATTCCAGTGAACAACTATTTATTTTATGATAATTTAAATTAAATTGATAAATAAAAATTTGATAAAATGGTAGATAATATAGAAATAGCTTGATATTTTTTTAAATGTAATAAAAATAATGTTAAATGTTTGCATAGGTAAAATGTGTTTAATACCTGTTTTTGCAAAATAAAATTCTATGCTTTTATATTTCAATGGCTCAAGGACCTAAATTAGATTCTTCTCATTCAAATCAAACACTAGACCGCCCAAACTCGATCGGGCTTGAATAGCTTATATCCAGCAAATTTCTGTGATATTTACCAGGTTGTTGGTTTACCCTTTACCATCTTTTACTCATTTACCATGTGTCTTACAACATATAACTAACGATATAAGTATGTACGAAATTTCGGGCGCACTATGCTTACTTGTAGACGTGATATTATGCTACTAACCTAGCCGTCTGCAGCAGCAACACAGTATAATCTCCCTCTAAGGTCTTGGTGGCCGCTACATAGTTGTAGATGTTGGGGATTCCGGAGGATATCATGTAGCCGTGCCCGCCGCACGCTTGGCGGCACTGCTCGATCAGGTGGGCAGAGTCGGAAGTGCTGATTGCCTTGAGGCAGCTTGAGAGAGCGTGGAACTGGGAGTAAAAAATGGTCATTTAAAAAAATGGCCCCAGTAGGCTTCGGCCCTGCAAAACCGTAGGGGCCCTCTCTCCGGTTTTTCTGACATTTTCTTGAGGTTCGCGTAGAACACTACGCGCCGTTTGCGACTTATCCTCGGTCTGGACGAATACCGGACCGCCAGACGACGATCTTGACGACCCTTTGCTCGCAGTCCGCAAGCCTGGGCCTACGGTAACTAGAAATTGGGATCGGGATCGCCGTTTCTTCACGCCACCTCCTCCGCTAGCATTACTGCTTCAGAATGAGGCAATCGACTGTTAAAGTAATAAATACTCAGACCGCTGAATAAAGTAGAAAAAATCACTCTAATATTATAAAGGCGAAATTTTTGAGAGTGTGTGCGGGTTTGTTACTTCTTCACGCTCAACTGACTGAACAGATTTAGCAATTGGCACACGGGCAGATCATGTCCTAGAATAGCGCACATATATGATAATTTTTATCCAGGCAGTATACTCTCTTGAATCAATTTCAAAACAGTTCCCATCTGAACTTAATAAACCAAATTTTCGGGAATCAGAGAACAGAAAAAAAATCTTCGCAATGTCATCACAAAACCATTTTTACATTATACAAGTATATTCATGATGAGGTAGTCTCTGCTAAAATTTGCCACCATTATCTCAGTAGATTAGGAGGAACAGATTCTCACGTCAGGCAAAGAATCAGTGTTGCCATCCTTCATCTGAGCGAGTACAGCGGTGTAGCTCTGCCAAATCCAGTTGCTGCAGAACTGCAGTGCGTGTGCCGTGGCGATGGCTATGAAGAGCTTATGCTGCTGCGTCGCGTAGTCCAGGATCTGGGGCTCGATTTCACTGGAAATGGAAAACGTTATTTTTCGTGTGGCACACTAAAAGTTTATAGAAAAGACCAGTAAGAAAACAGCCGATAAAAATTATATCAATACTATCTTTTGCCCGCGGCTTCGCTCCCGTCAACTGACTCTACCCTACCTACCTACCTAACCTACCCTAGTAATCAGACATCGACGCAAAAACAGATACCATACATCCAGTACATAATTCTAGACCCCCTAGTGATGGAATTTATCGTCGATGAGGCAATTCTTGCGAAATGACCCATTTCGCAACAATTGCCTTAGACGATTAAAAAGACAGTAAACTCCATGGTTACACCAGGTGGACTATTTAATATTTATGTATCGAAGGTGTCAAGTTGGCCTTACAGTCCGGAATCCTGACCTGGCACCTTGTGTATTTATTTATTTCCAAATGTTAAAAGTTACACTTACTACACTACTACAGTCAATGGTTCCATCGCGTGCGACGGTACTTAAAAAGGAATTGAGACTATTTCATCCATGGCTATCATGGCAAAAGTCATTGGCAATAGATCAATTTCATGATCAAAGTAAAAATAACGACCTGTAAAGAAGGATTCACCTTGAACAAAAATCTATTCTGTAAGTACCAGAACTTTCTCTTACTCAGGCTTCGGTCTTGACTGCCGGCGTATTGCAGAGTACCGCACTGCGATGGTGCAGGCCCTGGCCAGGTTGAAGGCGGCATCACTGACCAGGACGACGCGGATCATCACCATAGTACCGTAGGTCAGCTTACCGTGACGAGCCACTTTGACGTAAGAACCGTCCTGAAATGTTGTTACAATGACGTGATATTTTATAATGTGGTGGTAAAATGAGTGTGAGTCCAACGAGAGTTCTGGGTTCAGTTAACAACTGAATCCAGAACTCTGCATCTGCTTTGGGCTAGTGATCACTTACAAGACTTTACAATAGGAAATAATTGCATTGTATTGCATCAGCCTTAAAATGTTCACACTGCTGGGAGATTCAGGCCTGTCTAGGAGAGGGAATAGGCCGTAATCCACCACGCGGGCCCAGTGCGGATTGGTTAATGTCACATGTCTTCGAATTTTTGGTTCTAAAACACGATTTCCTTTTTTTTTCCTCACGATGTTTTATAGGAAATAATACAAGAACCAAATAAATATTTTCATCTCCACGGAGATTGCCATTGATTGCAGTGTTGCAGATATGTCAGACTTTGACATTTACACTGTTAGAAAGAACAAAGCTAAGTGATATACATTATTTTAGCTCTTAACTCATGATTTCAATTCAATTTTCTCACCTTCAAAACTTGAGCATGCTTCATCATCATATGCTCTCTAGGTATCCTGAAGTTATTAAACCCTAAGAACCCATTGTCACCCGTGTTGTAACCCATTTTTGGCCCGATTTCTCCCACTTTTATCCCTGGAAGAGGCATATGAGTTTCTTCGTCTCGAATCTGTACGATGAATGGATGGGTTCCATGGCATTCTCCCTTGGTATACAGTTGAGCTACTACTATACAGTAGTTTACTGTTTTGCCAACTGCAACAATATTTTTTTTATTTAGCTCTGAAAATAATCCCTTAAGTTGTGTTTGTTTAGCTACATGTATCTAAACTTCTATCTACTTATATAATGTTAGTTTGTAAGGCACCTTTGTGGAAGAGAAATAAATAAATATGTTATGTTATCTAGTGTTATGTTATGTTTTTAGACCGGATTAACTATGGATTATAAAACTGTGCCGTACACTATGTCAGATTTCGAGAGAATAGTTTTGCCGTTCATGTTTCATATTTATTTACATTTGCTTTTGAAATTTCAATGAACACATCTTTATATCTGTCACAGCTACCCCAGTCTCCGAAAATAGACTAAATTATTTAGACTGCAGTATTATTGACATATTCTGTACAATACTTACGGCCTCCTGCCCACCACTTGTAAGACGACAATGTGGGACTGTGCAGAACAAACTCCTCAGTTTCTGGATCATACGTAGCAGTTGTTTCCAATCCTCTTATAAATGTACCGTGACCGAGCTCTGTCTGTAATAAAGTTATTGTTAATTTCTATCCTTTCATTTCTACAATTTACTTTATGACCAACATCGTCAATTGACATCAATAGAAAAGATGAGTATCACTGTTAACCCTAAAACTGCAAGTTCTTTAGAAACTTTTAAAACTTAACTCATTCATAATTTACCAGACTTGTCTACACTTGATGATCTCAATCATCAATATGAAGATAATGTAACATGTAAATACTGTAATCAATTTAATTCTCCTTTTATACTACGACTATTTTAGTTAATAACGTATCATTCAGTGAATGGGCTACCACCGGTATTTATAAAAGTAGGACTCGTCTTTACGAATTGTATGATGAAAAGATTCATGTTAAGTTTTAATAAATAAATAAATAGTTTTAAAACCAGTTTGTTCATTAGAAAAATCACGTTGTTTAAGTTTCAAAATTAAAAACGGTACTTATGTAATTAAAAATACTTGTAATATTATAAATAGTGAAACTGTAAGGTCTACAAGACCATCAAGTGACTATAAACTCGTAATTGATGACAATCTGATCACTTCGGATTCACACGTTGCCGTGGATTTTGAAAACTTCTTTTCAGAGATTCCCGTATCAACAAGAAAATCTCTGAACTCTTCACCTACTACTGCAGAGTCTCTGCTTAGAGAAAATGTTAAAGTTCGTGATTTGAATTTTAGTTTCGAATATGTAACGTAGCTTATGTAGATATTATTAAGACTTTTAACTCCTTGAATGTAAAAAAGACTGCAGATTTATGGCGTAATTCTGTGGACGTTGTAAAGCCTATAATCGATATTGTGGCTCCTTCGCTTTTGTTTTCAATAATTGTATTGATCGCGGTGAGTTTCCTGACCCAATGAAAAATAGTAAGATTAATATTCAAAACGGGTAGTTCATCTGACCCCACGAATTACTGACCCATTTCAGTGCTACCCATCTTTAATAAAATATTAAAAAAGCTTATTTTAGAGCAATTATAAAGATTTTTTCATAGAATTAAATTGTTGCATACCAGTTTGGTTTTACAAGGGGTCGTTCAACAACCGACGACGCGTGTTGAACTTTTAGGACATATTTATAATGTATGGGAGGATAAATGCGATGCTCTAGGTATTTTTTGCGATTTATCTAAGGCTTTCGATTGCGTTCACCATGAAACATTAATCAGAAAACTACACCATTACGGGATTCGAAACTTCTCCCTGGATCTTCTCATGTCTTATCTGAGTGAAAAGATTCAGAGAGTTAGCGTAAATGAAAGAATATAGAAGATCTCCCGGGTGTAGTAATAATGGGAGCCCGCAGGGCTCAATTCTTAGTCCCTTTTTGGTTTATTATTTATATAAACCATAATATAGTGTTGTTTGCAGACGACACTTCACTTTTGTTTAAACTTAAATTTCAGCAGCCGGTTACTGACGATATTAATATCGCTCTTTTTAAAATAGCACACTGGTCCAATGTAAATAACCTGCTTTTTAATGAAAAAAAAAATTATATTAAGTTTACCATGCCTAATGTTAGATAAGTAGAAACTAT
This sequence comes from Leucania comma, assembly GCA_958295575.1. NCBI lineage: Eukaryota > Metazoa > Arthropoda > Insecta > Lepidoptera > Noctuidae > Leucania > Leucania comma. The sequence goes on from OY282463.1 coordinate 25,938,226, forward strand.
GTAGTGTGTTAATAAACGGCAAGAGTTGAGCCCTGAAGATAATACAGTGTTTTGGCACGAAGCCTTCTCAGTATATATACGAGGATATTTTGTATGCCCATAAAAATAAAATCATGTTCAAGAAATACAGTGATAATTATGATTTTAATACTAGGAACAAACATAAATCTGTAGTCCCTGCTACCAGGCTTAAAAAAATAGAAGGATCATTCAGATGCCAGTGCCACTTTTAAAATAAACTTCCTAGTCATATTCAAGTACTAAGCCTTGATAAATTCAAATCATTTGTAATGCGAAAACTTTTGTAAAAGGCTTTTTACACAGTAAAAGACTATCTTGAGGACAAAAAGGCTTAGGATTAACCTGCTCCAGTACGCTCTACAATTGTGCTTGATTGTCGTGTACAATCTATATTTCAATTCTGCTTTTTTATATTGTTTTTACAATTTGACATTTATAATTATTTTTTGCAATTTGACATTGATGATTGTTTTAATTTTACAATGTGAATTTATTTACTTATGTTTTAAATTTAATTTTGATATAAATATTTACTTTGTTAAATATTACATTTTTCTACACTTTATTTTGTATTTTCGTTTATAATTGTGAATGTGAGGACTATGTGTATTTTTTTTTTTTAGTTGTTTTGACATATGTCTAGCAATTAGAGTATTTCTGCTCTAAGTTGAAACAACGAAACGAATACTGACAAATGCTTGCACTGACTGGACAGGTCCACTCAAATCTGCGTGGTTCTTTCCTCAAAAGACCATCTCAGACACAAGTCTGCATGGTTCTTATATGATGACCATTACATGTTTGCTGTATGGGCTTAGTGAGTTTGTTTCGGTAATTCTTCTCAGGGTAGTCAGCTAGGAAACACCGGCCTCATCTAGTTTAATCTGAAGAAAAAAATGATGTGTAAAAGTGTTTTTAAAAAACCTATTTGAAAATTAAATATCATTTATAAATCAGGTGCACTCTCAGTTTGCACATCGTCACCGCCCGTGAGAAAAGTAATATGCACTATTTTCACGTTTTAATGAGGTAAACCCGCTAATCTATTCCTTAACACTGCAATTCCTGAAAGCTAAATCTACAGTAGTGACTACCAGAAAAGCACGACGATTCTTGAATAAAACGGTTCAATAGCTTTGGACCTCGCGCTCAGAAAAAATAGGCTGCAGCTCTATCACGGACACGACTGTGTGTTGTTTGTGAATACGTGTATACATATTTTACCGGCAATCTGTATAATTCAGGTATTCTATACAATACCGAATGCGTAGCCGGAAATGTGTGTAAAAGACGAGAACAGGGAAGGAGGTGATGGCATTCTATACCTTGGCTAGGTATTGTATAGAATACCAGAATATTTAGATTGCTGGTAATATATATAAACAGCGCAGTACCGTCGTTGATCCGTTCGGCCGCAATAATTATTCTTTTACGTTCCTGGCATTTGATTCTCTCGTTCGAATATGGTGTTTTTTTGTTATCATTTGACTGCTGTTGATACTTTCCAACTGTTTACGATCTCTGTTTTTGGATTTGGCTTTTTTACGCGTATAGACCGACATTACTACATATTTTTGTTTTTTATTTTTATTTTTAACACAATATACTCGTATAATTATTGTAACTGTTTACACGAATGTTTATTAACTTCCATAACAAGCAGCAGGCATGACAGGCGCAAGGGGACGTGTACAACTGGAATCAGTCCAGCTGTCAAGAATCTCGGATGGAAAATAACATTAAAGTTAAAATATAGATGTTTCTGAATTTAGGTTTTTATATAGAATTGGCGACCCATCCCAGCTCCGCTCAGGTGCAATGGTGATATTAAATATATTATGCATTTATTATACATATAAACCTCCCTCTTGAATCACTCTATCTATTAAAAAAACCGCATCAAAATCCGTTGCATAGTTTTAAAGATCTAAGCAGACAGAGGGACAGACGGGGAAGCTACTTTGTTTTATACTGTGTAGTGAAGATCTGTGTTTTAAAGCGCAGTACGCAGTATTTTGAACGCGATCCGTTATTTTAACACCTCCTAAGTAGTACGTGTATACTGCTCTTCGTAACTTTTGCAAACCTTACGTTGACGTTGCTCAGAAGGCTGCCGAAGTTGGTGCCTTAAAATCGCACGACTGGGTCACGGCAGACCAAAAAGTCGATGGCGGGACTACTTAGATGTCTTCCTTAAGAATTAGCAGGAAGTGGCTCAGAGCCGTGAACAATGAAAGGAATGGAGGGAAGCCTTTGCCTAGCAGTGGGAAAGTATAGGCTAGTTAGTAATAATAATATGTATGATAATAATAATAATATCCCCATCGTCATAGATGACGTAAAGATCATGACGTCGTGGTGGGGCTAGCGCGCTCCAATAAATTCTAGGTCGGTACCGGTAGCGTTTGCTTTGCCGTAACATGCCTAGGGTGAGGGACCAGAATAAGGGAGATAAAATCCGCAGGGTAGTTTTGTGGCGAACTTTTGGGTATTGTCGAAACCCTCGGACCCGATCTCTCAGGAGAATTCTTGTTCTTCGTCTCTGGCTTGCCTTATTGGCCGGCCGTAGTGAATACTGACAAGGAATACAGCTCCTACCTTTCTCTTCCCTTGTTGGCTGGTTTGAGTGAAGATTCACAAGAGCAAACATGCTCTGGAGAAAAATCCAGTAAGATACTCTTATGACCTTACGTTCGGGATTATCCTGATAGCCATGGTATACTTCTCCACTCCTCAAGGCCCTCAGGACATGTTGCGCTCTTGTTGTTACGTCACTTCGTGCTAGCGACCGTTTTTGGGGGCCCATTTATTGAGCGTGCAAGTCAACCCCTGCCTTTTTATCGATGGATATAATAACATTGTTCAGACAGGTGCCATAGTCTTAAACTGTCAAGCCCCAAGAGGACACCAGTGTCCGCACACCTATTGTCTTTCTATTGTGTCTCTAATTACGGTATTTAAAATGTCATAGTAACTAGTAACCATTCCACTTAAGATTCCGAAAAACCTTATAATATAGTAAGGTATTGCATACTGAAAAACATACTTTTAGAATGGGCATAAGACCTTACCTGGGCATAGGTTCCGATGATTTGCACGTCTAGAGCTCTGGGAAGCCAATACGACTGCTGCTCCGGCGTGCACTGGCCTAAGATGGTGGGTATGAACTGTCCAAAATGTTGGAAGACCGGAGTTACTTCCTTGAAGAAGGCTTCGGCCGTGCGGCGAACGGCAAGAAAGTTGGTGCTATAGATGGAAATACATAGTCAAATTATGACATACTACCTTCTGCCAACGGCTTCGCTCGCATAAAAATATGTGCCTATTTAACTAAGTGTTAGAAAATGTTTAGGAAGCATTTTACTAATGAAAGAATTTTTAAAATCAATCCAGAAGTTCTTGAGTGATTATTTCCTTTTTATAATATTACAAGCTTCTGCTAGCTGCTTAGCCCAAGTCTCTAAATCACTCAGTGATAAAGTAGCATTCTATTATTCATTAATTACAAACAATGTGTAAAAATATAAATCGGGAAAGATTTATATTTTTTGTATGTTTTTATATTTTCTTTCCGAATGTTAGTATTGTGTGCAGAGTACTTATTTAATGACTTCGGCGCACTAGGAATTATTCCTGCATCGCGGGTGCCTGCAAAAACATGTAACACTAGGAAATGTTGAGGTTATAAGTTCTTCTACCAGCTAAGTCAAATGTTGGTTATAAGTTCTTAGAAATACAGGATTATCTACAGCACTTAGCACTTATTCAGGTCTCTTGTCTCACTCAATTCTTTTGTCCCATAATAAAAGTTGTTTGTTATCATCAGTGATCGGAATAGATAGAGCTATTTAGGTTGATGAAAAACATTGATGTTAATATGGATATTCCACGGGATTCCGACTGATACTACGGGATTTTATTGGATTTCATTATTTTTGTTAATATGTATAAAAATGGAAGCAGAAGACGAACCAGACCAATGACATTTTTTGTTTAAATAAGTGAATTATTTTTGAAACGTATTGATTATTTTAATTAAGATTTTATTGTTAATACAAATTGTTCTATTTGATAATGTTTTGATTTTCTGAGGAACAAATAATTTGTGTGGTAATATGTTCTTGTACAACTTCAGAATAAAAATGTTTAAATGATTATTGATTCTTGAATAAGAAATTGTTACGTAAAAAAATATATGTGGTGTAATGAATCAAGTTTATCTATTTATTATACTATCCTTAATCCCATCATTCTTATATTTACCCGTCAGAAAGGAAGTGTAATCTTTCATTAGTCCCGAAGGCGAGAATAGTTTTTTTTATGATTTTACTACTTAAAAATCAAATCCCGGGACTCGGGGAATATTCATATATTCTAACCTATGGCAAGTACACAAAACAGCTCTACCTATTCCGATCTCTGGTTATCATGAGTACAATCACATTTTAAGTATCGCTCACTAATTACCAGTCGAGTCACCCTATATAACAGAAGCTGCACTGGTCAAAAACAAAATATCATAATTGTTTTATTAATTTCGATATTTTATAAAATATATTTGTTTAGGTTATTTAAAATCAACTATTATTTACCCGAATGACTCCAATCCATTAAGCTCAGCTAGTTCGTTCTTCACAATGGTACCGTATATAACAGATTTTCTCACTGAATTCTCATATTTCTCCTTGTGGCTCATGTATTCCTCTCCAAGAGTGTCTTTCCATGCCCCATTGTTTAAGGCTATGTTTTCTGAAAATCAAATTTAAAACTTGATTGCGAAGAAAAAAGAACCGATGGTTAAGCCATTATCCTACACTGCTAACGACGTCGTTGACATCATTTGTACTGATGCTTGACAAGTCTTATTCCGAATAGTTCATCACGATTATTCGAAAAAAGAAAAAGGTTTCTTTCAATAGGTGCAAAATGATGCTAGCTAAATTGTAAAGTAATGATAGCAATCTTCGAGGTAACACTTCAGGTTCCGACATTGTCCAAAAAGTGTGGTTAGTAGACTGCCAGTAATAAAACGTAAATGAGCGCTTATTTAAACTTGAATATCTATTAACATGGATTACTTCATTCAAGTCTAGAACGAAAGACGTCATCTGATGGTTTCCTTCCACAAAAAAAGGTCTAGAACAGTAAGACTTATTTTGTCCAAGTAATATCTTATGGCCTGAAGCAATGTCGACATTACTTCATTTATTTATTTGAATATATTTTTCTACAAATAGTTCGTTCTTACGTGTTGATTTGCATTTGCGTAACCGACAGCATTTTATCCATATTAAATTGTATCAATTTATGCAATATATTAAGTAAATACTTCGGTCACCAGGGAGAGTGGAAAAAGCGAGAGATATCGTGTGGTACGTCCGCAGAGATCGGTACTACGGCCGCAAACGTAGAAACATCAGGTTCGAGTACGTGCTACGCGGCGACCTCCCCAGTGGGGTCAGCGAGATCTGCTATGTGGATGACACGTTGGTCCTGATGCAGGGGGAGTTGCACCAACCGACCGAACTATCCACGCGCGGGGTTGCGTCAGTTGTGGAGAACATCTGGCTGTTGGGCCTTCATGGCCCTCGGAACGCACCACCACCGGGATCCCAAATAACGGCAGGAGGGGTTCACATCGGTATCGGGTCGATGATGAACTACCTGGGACTTGTCCTCGACAGCCGGTGCAATTCCGAGAAGCACGGGGCTGCCCTCAAGCAGCTCCTGCCAAACCTAGGTGGTCCAGATGCAGCCTGCCACCATGGAAAAAAAAGTGTGTCCCGATTGGATGGAGCATCACCGTTTCTCGTCTGCCGGCGGAACATCATCATCTATTTCTGCAGATGTTTGTCTGGCTTTTATTGATTAAAACCTGCTTATGTCCTTTCAGCTACCCTTTGCATTCTAAAGCCACGGTAACTCTTTCGAACATTCTCACAGCACTAGCAGGCATCAGCTTTATTGGGCCCTTTCAGCTTAGCTGATATTTCTTTGAGGCCCGCGTAGAATTAAACCGGTTTTAATTATTCATAGTTATTCTTACTTCTATATTCCGTACAAGCTCATTAACGTTGAGTTTCTATTTCTTGAGTTGTCTCCGACCGACACAATTATCTATTTATTAAGCAAATACTTCGGAAAGACGTTGTAGCACCACTTCATCACTTACCTATTTTCTTTCTCTGCAAAGTATTTTGTTCTCCTCCATCGATTATATGCGTTACTTCTAAAATATTAAAGTTGCATTTCGCCCGCTCCATCACCAGATCAGGGTTAACCTCCGTTGTTGGGTCTGTCTCACTCATCTTTCAGAACTTGAGAACTGTTCCTTAATTTAAAATCACAGCACGATAAACGTTACTTCGTCAAGGTATTCGGAGGCAAATGAATCTTAGCAGCGAGTATTGTGAATGACTGATATCAGAACTTTAGCACTGCATTGTATTCATATTCACCACAAATCCATATGATTAACAGTATTATAAATTAACATTAATTTGTTGATTGACGGTCGTCGTTTTATTTAACTAGCAGAATAAAGTCACTGGCAAACGCCAGCGACTTCATTCGCGATTTTTTTTTTCATAATAGTAGATTGTGTTTGCGGGGCAAAATTGGCCAGACATTGCCCTAGACGGGAAGTTTGGAAGAAAGGGGAGCCTTTTGCCCAGCAGTGGGACAAGAAGATTATTGGACTGGGGTCTTACGGTATTCAGAGGTTAAGTTGCGAGAGGCATGTTGAATTACGAACGAAACAAAGGCTGCTAAGATTAAATCCCGAACGCTAGTGAGCTAATTCAAAAACCTGAGTGAAGTGAGGAATGCAAGCCGTCCAAGACCGCCGTAAATGTTAGATAATTTACTTAAGTTTACTTTTTACAGTATCTGAGAGATAATTAAAAGATTAAATTACTAAAACAAATTCTATATAGAGAAATATGAGTATTATTTACAAGTCATTCTTAAATAAATAAAGAAAATTCACTACTCTAGGATTGTATGGTTTTAATTTTCGATAACATTGCCGCTTTTTTTCGATACTAACCATTGAAATGTACGTAAATCAAACGACTTTATTCAAAAATAAAACTGGCCACCATAAAAAAAAGAACAAAATGTGCTTACTGTTATGCCTCTACAAGTTAATGAAAAAGCAGGAGAGTTATAGAAAATTAAAACTGTACTTCAATTTAACAATGAATTTTGTTTTGAATTGTTTCAAATCTCAAATCTATATTTCTCTAATATAAAAAGCCAACGCAAACTTTTGGCATTACTTTTTCTTTACGTCAGAAATTAAACCTAGCTTACCTATATGTTAGAGGACAATACGAGAAATCAAAAGCAAAAAAAAACAGGTCCTTAAAACGTAACCGAACAAAGATACGTTTAAAAGCGTTGCGTTAAATATTTTGAAGTTTTTATTGATAAAATAGTTTCAGTTGGTTGGTCCTGTTAGTATTATTTTTTTACACTTACAAGTTTCTCATTACTAAAACTAGTAAAAAAATAAGTGTTACACGAATTGAAAAGATACGCTTATGCGTACACAGCGTAAATACCGAAACCAAAATATAAAATAAAAATACGCGTGGTAAAAAACTACTACTAAAATAAAAATTAATGCTTGATAATAATCAACTAAATAGTTTCTAACTTCATTTGGTTATGGTTAGTAGACATTATTCATTTTGGTATTGATTTCTCATATAGTCCTTTAAGAAATGGCCTAGGTTTAACTTTTGGCGAAAAGAAAAAGAAATATATGCCAGCAATGTATGGCAAAAGTTTCATTCTCCCTTTATTAATAATAATAAACATTTATTGTAATAATTTATATTTCTCTAATATATAAATTTATAAACCCGCGGCCTTGGAATGCAAAGGTACATAGGAGTGGGTTTTATTTTGTAAAAGTCTGACACGCCCGCTCCGCCTCAGAGCGGGAGAAGTCATTCACACAGGATAAAAAATCACCTAGAAATTGAATCAATAGTCGATTCTGAACATACTATTTTCTTTTATATACGTTTATTACTCGTATGTTACATGTTATATACTTTATTCATATATATGTATAGGTAATAAATTATTTATTCGCCAAATTTGAACAAAACAAAACTCAACAGTCGCAATTATATCACAATAGGTACTGGTATTATGCATAATACATTAAATTAAAGCAAAATTAAATGCAAGTTAGGATTTTTGCCGGCCACGTTTCGGCTTCGCAGACAACAGTGAGCTTCATTGCAAGCACAGAGTAAGGGCTTGATTAAGGAGACGCGGCGCGTTGGGCGGTGCGTTGGGCGGTCCTTCGTACATTGCCATATGTTTGTGTTTACGCGAGAGATGACGCGGCCCGCTGCTGCAATGTACAACGAACGCCTAAAACGCCGCGCAACGCCCCGCGTCTCCATAAACAAGGCCTAAGCCTATTTTACTTGCTGTTATTGATCCCACCCCGCAACATTCCTACGCACCGCAATATAGCGAGAGAACCTCAACATCACCATAATCGCGTTGTTGCTTGTTTACGGAGAAACGGGCAGTCGTGCGTCGCGTGTAGCGTGGCGTCTCGCGGCGCATCATCAACATTTCAACCGAAAGACATCCACTGTTGGACATAGGCTTCCCACAAGCGTTGCCGGTGCCACAACGACCGACCCTGTGCGTCTCGCATCCATCGGATTCCCGCGAGGCCTTCCAACGCTGCGTCTTCCAGTACGTGATCATCACTCCAGAACCTTTCGTCCCCAACGACCATTTGTTCTGCGTGCAATGTGTCCTGCGTACTGCCACTTAAGTTTGGCGATTCTTTGAGCTACGTCGGTAGGTTACTTCTAGGCAAGCGTGCTCCATCGTCAGCCACATCATCGCTAACCAATCTTACCATCAGGTGAGATAGTGGACAAACGCGAGCTTACATCCATATAAAAAAATATAAAAAATTGTGTAGCGCCGTGTAGCTGTCCGTAAAAACCAAGCCCGATTCGTTGACGGTTCTTAGTGTTCCATGCGCCTCAAATAAATGTCAGCAAAACCGTAGGGGCCCAGTAGGGCCAATGTCCGCTAGGTCCATGGAGAATTTTCGAAAGAGAAACCCCATGATTTCAGGTCGGGTGGTTTAGGACCATTCCTTACACGCAAGTCACGGGCTGATTTTAATCAGTAAAGTTCTGACACGCGCTCTCGCTTTACTCTAGAGCGAATAGTCATTTACTGATTTCCTATCTCAAAAAAAAGACAGGCACTGATAGGCTTACCCGAAAGAACGCCACTCAACGCTACAATCAACGCCGCGATATCCGTGAACGCCACAAAGACAGGTCGCCTTGGGTGAGTGCGGTTTTAAGGTAGTTTGTAAACGTGGTGCCTACGCATCCCGCGAAAAAATGTATGTGCTGTTTGAGCTGTGTATTCGTCTATCAAGCTTAAATTTGCCGCCCTCTGAATCTGCCGCCCGGGGCATGGGCCCCGACTTGCCCCCCTACCCCTAGATCCGGGGCTGCCTAAAGGAACTGTACGACGTTTGCTGTAATCGCTCCACACGCAGCACGTGTATACTATAATGTCGTACACTAACCTCTAAAAAAAGAGTTATTTACTCCTCAGCCGAGCATTCGCTCCACAATTTTCTAAAAACGTCGTCGATCCTTTCTGAGAAGACATGCATTTAGTTTCGGCTGGATACCATTACTGGTACTTAATGACACCTTAAATTAATTGCACTGATTCAACTAATTATTATGCAGAAGACACAATACTCCAGATATGAATGTGTGTTGGGCACCACCTATGCCTATCTATTTGTGAGATATAAATAATAGCACCCACCTATTTATTTCTCGCCTAAATTCTAAAATGATTCAGATATTAAATTTGGTTATAAATATATTATGTAACAACGAATAACGGGCCAAATTCACGTTTGTGATTTGTTCAAACTAAACTCCGTTTTTGCATTTAATCTAGATCAAAGCTTCATTCTGCCTTTCGCCATTAAAAATTAAACCTAATTTACGCTAAACTCGGCTTAAATTCTAAATGCCCAATTTTTGACATTTACCTCGCAATCCGCCTCAATCGCGTTTAGCCGATGTAATTGTAGTTCTTAACATAACAGGAATAAAAACCAAATTTCCAACGCTTTGCTCACTTTAGTTGAACTAAGTTTATATAGCGAACAATGAAATCAACCCTGAGAGTAAATCGATAGTATTTCATGGACCGATTCGAACCTCCGCAGGATTAAAACAACCAAAATGTAACGGTGTAAGTATAGGAATTCCAATATTATTGTTGTAAAATAAGCTTCTCAAAAATGTATGTACTGTACGTTCCGTTGAAGTGCCTACAGATTAGGGAAAGCCTGGGTCCGGTAAGCAAAAATTATTGTTTTTTAATTTAAAATTTATTTAACACTTTTTAAATACAAAAATTATACAAAACATAAAAAAATAGGTAGTGAAAATATTCTTTTGGAAGACATATTTATCTATTTCATTCATTTTACATGATATACACTAATTCTGATCCCACACATGATGCAACACAAACAAACAGACAGCAACAAATTGCAATAGAAAGAATGACATTTTTTTATTTACGATATGACGTATTGTTAGGGTTCGCTTACAAATTGTCAACATTCTACAAAGAAAATATGCGCCACGTCCGCGAAAAACGACCAAACGTTCAGCATACAATAGCACTGGATTTAAAAGGTCTCAATAGTTTCGCAACGATATTAGGTTCATACTATAATAATTTTACATAACAATTCGTCTTGCTGTCTTATACCGTACCATTTCGTGTGTTCTAACCCTTACTATAATCCGAAACCATTTAACTATTGTTCTTTTAATTCCTAATATTATAAATATCACAGTTTAGCCTTCATCATCAGGGGTTTAAGATACTTGTGGAAGCTCTGGTTGACGGGCTCCGCGTTAAGGGGGCTCTTCAGCGCTTCCTCCATCAGCCGCTCGTACACGCGCCCGTCGTACGCGCCCAGGGTTGAGTTCAGGATCTGTGAATGACAAGAATAAATTAAAGACTGACTTTCTAATATACAGAAAGATCAAAATGGCTCGACTGCCTCCTCGAAAACCTAAAATGTCAGTACCATGAATTTATTATTTACAAATAATGACAGACTATTAAATTACAAAATATATACAAGCTATTAAAAAATATGTATAGGTATAAGTGGGATAAAAAGAAGAGGCTAAGAACTCAATGGCCGTCTAAGTCAGCATTGGTCTCTATGGTCACGTGAAGACCCAAATAAATGCTTGCTGATTTCACGAAAAGCTGTCTGAGGACGTAGACCATGGTGACACACGCCGTGAACCCTGGTACCCTTCTCGAAATGGTCAATAGCACCGAGACGCTGCAGGCCTTCCTTGAAGAGCTGGGGTGGATCGAATGACACATGTGTCCCAACGATGAAATACACCACTCCGAAATACAAGTACAACATGGTAAAATAAGGAAATATGTAAATTCTACACACCTCATCTCTAACATCGAATGCATCAACGATGCCGACGGCATTGGGTCGGATCAACGCCAGCAATTCTTCGTATCTGGCTTGAAGCCTTGCGATATCGTCTCTAGTTATGGTCGAATACTGAAACAACAAATATATTATTAAGTGACGTGATTAAAAAAATGCAAGAACAAACACTTATCAAAGACTTGACTATGGTTCGTACATACGTTCGTATTCGATTTATTTATTTTAGTACAGCGGAACAGACAGTATATTAAAATACGTTAATCCTTTCACTCTGTTTTCTCACAAAACCGCAAACTTTTTATAATATCCGTTCATCAGCAAACAAATCCAATCCAGGGTTGGTCTTCATAAACCCGTTGCGCATCGTTGGCATATGCGGTCTATGGAAGGTAGAACGAGCTACAGTGCGACAAAATGGGACATTAAATATGTAGTTATGCTTTCTAGAGCGATTGTAATTATTCGGAACAAATAATTGATACAAGTCTGCATGTAAGCTGGACGCATCAGTATAACCATTTTTTTTATTTGTAAATAAGTGAAAAATCCATAAAACCAGATTTGATTGCAATAGCTGGTTGAAATTCGTCGAAGGACTTCCGCCGAAATTCTTATTCCTAGTTCCTTGAGTTCAACTAAAATCTCCTTATTTTACTACTTGTTTATTCAAATTGACTCCGCTCAAAATAAATTATGTCCTACACATAGTTGCTGCGAAGTCTGATTCTATTCTAAATGTGAGTTTACATATTTATGATACAGTAATAAACTTACCATCAGTAGATCTCCTCGCTTCTCTAAAGCCCAGTAGACCAGATACAGTTCAGCCAGCTGCAGCAGTACTTTACCCAAGTTCGGAGACGCATTCGTGGCATGACGCACCATCTCCTTCCATGATACTTCGCAAAGGATGGCGCGGCAGTGGGCCTGGTTATTGGAATATACCATTATAATACTATAATTCATTGTATTATTTTGATGTTAATTTTATAATTTTAATGAACACTAATTTTATTTATGATCACAATCACAATGTAAATTATTCTTGAATAAAATTAATTTAATTTAAAAATTTGCATACGATAAATTTATTTACTTCCAACATAATATATTTACAGTTTACACCACACATACAAAATACATGAAGTAAGTACACGGCAGAATTTTTCGCCTATTAACAATTGTTTGCGAAAATAAACCACATTTTCCTATTGATTTGAATGCTGATACTTTACTAAACAATGGAACAAGGGTCACCTTACCTCACTAGCATTTACTAGCTGTACCGAAGCACTGTTCCACGCGTCTTCGTAGTCCATACCAGTCTTCTCATAATTGTATAGGCTGTCATATGCAGCTTTCGTTTTTCTGTAGAATAAAAAAGTATTTCATATATGTAGAACATTAATACAATGGCTTCTCGCTTGCCATAGGGGCCACAAAATCCATACAAATGGGTTTTATCTGACGTGGTGAAATGAGACTACGAAAGCACATCCCTTCGTTCCAGTATAGAATCCGATCAGTGTTTGTGCGGCGTCTCTCCGCAAACCATGTCCCACTTTCCATGCTGCATCGTATATTATGTCCTCTTCACGTAGGGACCTAATGACAGCATTAGTAGAGGGCAATACCTTGGCCGAATACTGGGCCAGGCAAAGAATTTAACTAGTTTTGCCACACGGTAAGAAGAAAACTATAATGGTAATTCTTAAACGAAATGATGCATGTGACTAGTGAAATTATGCTAGTCTATTCGTCAAGGCGTTCTTACCCTGCAGCGATTGCCTGGAAGCCACTGATAATGCCTGAAGGAGTATTCTCCCACAGCACACGGTCGTTATTGAAGAACTTCACCAAATATGAGACGGTTGGCGTCATCGTGTTGCCCAGGGTAGCTTGCTTCCACGCTTTAACTAGGAATCTGAAAAGATGGGTGTGTATGAAGGCTTGTTACTTTGTCGTAAGAATATGAAGCTCATCCTAGATATCACGGTGTAATACGCGGCAAATAAGTTGAACCAAAATAGCCATCGTTGCTATGGATACGCGCAACCCCCCGCTTCGATTGAGACCTGAAAATCTGTTACTGCACATTGAAGGTAGATCACCATTGTGGTTCAAATTATATGCCGCGTATTATGGATACCTACTACCACTGTCGAGTTTAAATAAATTCAATCAGTTTGTTAACTCATCACTAAAAAGTATGCTTTTAATTTGAAACGCAATTATTTAAATAATTTGTTTAATATATACACCAAAATTAAAACAAGATATCTTTAAATTAAAAATAATAATATGTACAAACGGGTAGAAAAAGAACTTATTGAACGCAATTATTATTTTTAACGATGCTATCAGTAATTCAGGTTCTTACCTGGCAGTCTGCAACATGAGCACAGTGTATTCTCCCTCGTAAGTGATGGCGGCAGACACAATACTGTTAATGATAGGCAGATTGGAGGAGGTCATGTATCCGTGACCACCGCACGCTAGCCTGAACTCCTCGATCCTGGCGGTCGCGTCACGACTGCATACAGCTTTCAAACAGCACGCTAAAGCGTGAAGCTAAACAAAGAAAAGAAAATTAGTAACGTCACGTATATATTAGTAGACAGATACTGATAAAACCCAATGGTTTAAGTAAATAAACAAAATCAGCCTTCTTCCAGTTCCCACAGCAGGAATTCCGGCCTCCTTTCTAGGAGCCAGAATGGGTCGTATTCTAGCACGCAGACCCAGTGCGGGGTCGTGGACGTCACATGTCTTAGAATTTCTGATTCTAAGACAAGCCAGTGTCCTCATGATGTTTTCCTTTACCATTTTGAGAGCAGTGGTTATGAAATAAACTACAGAAAGTAATGCTGACCAGGTTTGAACCCTACAACTTATACCACTGGAACACCACTGCTCTCTTAAAGTAAATATCGTATCTAAAACAATCTTGAACCTGATGCCAGAGAATCCAAGGGCTTTATAATTACGTATATAGATCTTAATAGGCGCTTATCCAGCTTGAATTAATTGGATTCAATAATCACAGCAAATAGATTGAAGTTTAAGTGTTTTCATACTAAATAAAACTAATGGTTGCATCATAAATAAATCGTCAAACCAAGTTGACCATGTAAAAGAAAAATGAAAGACAAGAGATATTAATGGAAATCCAACTAACCTCAGGCAGTTGATCCATATTGCCCTTGCCGACATTCTTGAGGGTCTGCGAGTAGGCGTCCCACAGCCAGTATCCAGTGACACGGAAGATGTGACTGGTGGCAAAGCCAATGAACAGCTTATGTTGTTGAGTCACGTAGTCCAAGATCTGCGGTTCTGGCTCTCTGTAAAAGAGAAAAACAGATGAGACCAATGTCTATTACAGTCTTCCATACACCGTTAAATTTTGATCGTTTTAATCCCTTGAAAAGTCGATTCGGTACATGAAGCACTATTGATTTGTAAAGATAAAATAAATTATTAATAAACTATTAATAAATTTAAAAAAAAAATAAATAATTAATAAATTTTAATCGAGTTTCGAGTTTTATTAATCTTTTTTTTTTTTTTAATAATTAATTATTTTGGTCAGTTGAATAATATATGTAAACAGCATAACTGGACCCCTTTATGACTAGTGTGACGTCAGCCAAAAGACGTATAGGCCTCAAATTTTTCAAGTAACCTAATTGCTTCCCTATCTTTCTGTATTTTGATTTTGTGTATTTAATTGTAACCTTTTAATAAGTTCATTGTATTAAAGTCTGTTTATGCCTACTTCTCAATTTTAATCCTGGCACTACACGTGAGGACTTGTAATTCGCTAAATGTCGTCTATTATTTTTTTCTTTTTAATAAGTTTTTTTTATAACCTGTAAGTCCTCCAAGCTGTGTTAAATAAATAAATAAATAAAAATAAAGTACTTTTTTTAAAACTCGAATTAATTTACACATGTACGATTTTAATTTCTTTAAGTAAATGTCAGCTGGGCGAGTCAGTAGCCAAAACTACAAAGCCTAGAAGCGTGTTTTGCACAAGGTTTTCTTTCATAACGAGAGTTAGAAATCTTAGGTGGATTTTCTGGGGTTCGTAGGGTTCAAAGTTTGTATGGGGAAACCTTGTTTCACACTGGCAGAAACTAGTCTTAAATAAAATCTCTCGAGCTTAGACTTAGCGTAATTATAGTGACCATTTTTCATTCAAAGGTGAAATGGGTTTGACATGCGCAACCGACGTCACATGGTCAAATCTGCGCCAATTCGCTGGATTGGATTGTGAAACCTGCCTTTAGGTCTTTAACGGTCATTCGTGGCCAAAAGTTCGAAACTTTGAAACTCTGCCTCTGAATTATGTATGTTGAGTAAAGTTCTTACCCAGGTTTTGGTTGAGATTGATGCCTAACTGCAGAATATCTCACCGCGATAGTGGCGGCCCTTGATAGTTCATACGACACGTCAGCTACGATAAGAACCCTGACGAACACCATGGTGCCATAGGTTAGCTTCTCATTCTTTGACTTCACGTAGGTTCCATCCTGAAAACATTGCATAAAGCATAAATTATTACGAAGAACTTTCTCTCTATTGTTCAGAAAATATTTTACTTGCGAAGAGAAATTAGAAAAAAGTGAAAGCAACAGTGAGATCAAATTCGATAGAAAGGTAAAAGTTAAATGTGACATACGCGACCTCATAAAATTACATAGAAGAGAAGAGAAAAATTAAAATGTCAAACGTTTTCTAAAAAACTTTTCTTAGGTTATGTTTCCTGATTGCTACAACCTGATGAGTGAATAGGTTACTTTTAGGCAAGCGTGTTCCATCGTCGACCAAGTAATCGCTTAACATCAAGTGAGGTGGTCGTAAAATACATATAAAAAAAACTTACCTTCAAAACTTGAGTATTTTTCATCAACATACTCCTCCTCGGGATCCTGAAATGATCAAATCCTAAGAACCCATTATTTGCGGTTTGGAAACCCATCTTGGGTCCAATCTCTCCAACTTTGATGCCAGGGAGAGGCATGTGGGTCTCTGTGTCACGGATTTGAACAAAGAAAGGATGCACTCCATAGCATTGTCCCTTTGTATAAAGTTGGGCGACTACGATGCAGTGGTTTGCTGTGTGAGCCACTGAAAAAAAAGAAATTAGAAATCAACCAATGAAAGGTATAAAGCCATATAAGCATTGGCTTTTATGCAAAGCTTAGATCAATTAGGGAATCACTTCACAAAATGTGATGGATACCAAGGAAGATTTTGAAGAAAGCAAACACTTGGTTACTTTATCAAACAAATATAAGGCACACATAAAGGCAAAAAAATAGTGTTGTAAACAGTGTACAATCTTTTTCTACTTATCACAGTAGTAGATATACATATTTAGTCCAAAATTAAATAAAAGCATGTCAAGTTAGTCTACTTACATCCACCGGGCCACCACTTATAGGAAGTAAGGCTAGGACTGTGGATGATAAATTCTTCTGTGCTCGGATCGTAAGTAGCTGTTGTTTCCAATCCTCTCAAGAACGTGCCATGGCCGAGTTCAGTCTAAAAAGAATACGATAACTTTATTGAACATCATCTTTTCCCAACTTGCTTGGGGTCGTTTTCCACTCTAAACGGCTGAATGCCTGGTAATTTTATTGAACATCTGTGTCATTTACTACTTCTGCCAGCGGCTTCGCTCGCGTGATAGCCAGTATTTCCATAAAAACTTCCAACCCCCGTTTTATTCCCTTAGGGGTTTTTTTTTTTGGGTAGGTAAAATCATCCAATGACAAATCCCGCCCTTGGGTGGGGCGGGAAATAGTGTCAGACTTTTACTGACAAAAAACCTACCTTTCCGTTCCTTGCCTTTATCCTGGGGCCTGTGGTGACAGTCTCACATAACCTTTGGCCCCAGTAGGCTTCGGCCCTGCTGGACCCCTACAGTTTGCTGACAACTCCTTGAGGCGCGCGGGAACGGTGCGCGCCGTAGACGACCTGAGCTCGGACCGGTCTGTTACCGGACGGACGGACAGCGAGCTACCCATTGCCCACCGTCCGCGAGCCCGCGCCTAATTCCCTTATGGGTGGAGTTTCGTTGGGTGGAGTTTCGTATAATCCGTTCTTAGCGGACATCTACACCCTATAAGGAACCTACCTGCCAAATTTTAAGTTTGTAGGTGTTATAGTTTCTGACATTTCGTGATTGATCAGATTAAACCATTCAGCCACTGTTATAGTCGATTTTTGGAAGTACTTTAACAGCACTTATAATATAAGCAGTGGCGTAGCTACTAAGGGGCTAGGCGGGGCAGTGCCTCGGGGCCCACAAGCTCGTGGGGCCCCCGAAGCCTGATTAACAAACCGCATATTGAACAAGTGAAAAATTATATTGAAAGTTTTAGTGAATCAGATAATATTGTGACCACTGCAGTTGGTTGAAAAGTCTACTCAAGAAGATTTGGTAATTAAGCAGTGAAAGATACTGTCGCCTATAATATTAACGACGACGATGTATGTCGTTGATCGTTGTGTAGGCATGTGAGTGATCAATGTTCTTATAACTTAGATTTTTTTAAAGATAAAGTTGCTTTGCCTTTTTAAAATATGTATAATATAATTATAGTATATTAATAAAGCCTAAACAGTTTAGGGGCCCCAAGTTGGTTTTTGTCCCAGGGCCCTTGCTCACCTAGCTACGCCACTGAACATAAGCTTTACCATTTCTCTCTCTACTCTAGGTGCTATGAACAGATAATTACGGATGGCTTATAAAAGGGACATTCATCGATTGGTGCAGAGAATATCTCCTTAAAAGAATAAAACGTACCACCCATCTGTTTTTAATATTGATAATTTATTTCTGAGAATAATTGACCGCGCTCAGGTGCAATTCTTATACTTAAGTATTTAACGACACTTATTTATAAATTTTTTGTTCAATCAAAGTACAGTTTCTACGGAAAAATAATGAATATGGGATTTAGAATTCGCGAATTAGTATTGAAACTAAGCTTATAGGTTTGCAAAATATACTCGTACTTATTTTAAAAACTGTCCATCGAAAATTCTAAACCAAGAAATTAACTCTTACATCTATGGGTATACTTTCCAGTTTCATTTTTTTTACTTTGACCAGGTCAAATTATTATTTTGTACCTTTCCTTCTCTCTCTTACCTGTGCATAAGTTCCCAAGATTTGCATAGACATCGCCTTCGGTAGCCACTCCGCCAATTGGTCCGGGTCTGACTGGCTCAGAATCGTCGGCACAAACATGCCCATGTGTAGCATGAAAGGTGAAACGTCTTTCACCACTCCCAACATCACACGGTACTTATTTGTAGGCCTGTCGAAAGGTACATTTGTTTCAGACTAGCTTTTATCAGTGACTTTGTTCGCTTGAATGTGAACTATGAACATACACCCGGGATTAATCCCAGGATATATAGTCTACCATGTGTTAAAATTCATTCAAAGCCATTTGAACGTGAAGGTGTAACAATAAACATGCGCACAAACATAAACTTTCGTCCTTACGATACTGTCATCATAATCATTTCAGCCGACGGACGTCCACTGTTGGACATAGGTCTCTCCCAAGTGTCGCCACAACGAACGGTCCTGTGCGTCTCGCATTCATCGTTATCCCGCGACTCTTACCAGGTCATCGGTCCATCTTGTGGAAGACCTTCCTACGATATTATAATGCTAGTGATAGATAGTATTATACACCGTTAAATTTTGGTCGTTTTAATCCCGCGGAGGGTCGATTCAGTACATGAAATACTATGGATTTGTAAAGATAAAATTAAAAAATTAAGTACTTTTTTTCAAAAATTCGAATCAATGTACGAAATTAGAGTCTTAGAAAAAAAGTAGTTTATTTTTTAATTTTCTCTTTACAAATCGATAGTATTTCATGTACCGAATCGACCCTCCACGGGATTAAAATGACCAAAATTTTACGGTGTATAAGAATGAGTAGAAACCAGAGGAATGGAGAATACGGTTTGAAACATTTTATGTGAAATGTGGCATTTCTTGAAACTGCTGGGTATTCTTCTTTTCCTCTCTTCGTCTTTCATACACCGAAAAGTTTCACGCCACTTCAATAGATAATATTGATCATCAGTTTACGTTTTTGTTCTTATTGAGGTTACTCACCTAAATGCGTCCATGGTGTTATGTCGTTCTGCATATTTTTTTACACATTCAGCCAATATACAGGCCTTTCTGACAGCGTTCTCGTATCTTTCTTTATGACTCAAATACTCTTCTGGTACTTCATCCTTTGTACTCAGTCCTGGTGTGCTGAGCACCATATTTTCTGAAAAGAAGACACTTTAATTAATGTTATTACTTACAATGTTATTACTATTGGTACTTCTTATATTTTGAATACGTTGGCCGTATTTCGTGGCTATTGAATCTTGCTTGCTTGTACATTTATCGTAATCCTTGTTTTCATTAATCCTTTTTTTTATGCACCTGCCACGTTTTCTCTTCACCACCCTTGGTTGACTAATAGAGAATGCCTAAGCCATTAAGGGCCAATTTCACCAATAACCTAATCGCGATTATATAAAACAAAACGCAGTTTGAGCTAATAATCGACATTATAGCTTCATTTTGCGTTTCACCGCTATGAATTGAACCTAGTTTACGCTAAACTCAGTTTCAATTCTTTTGTTGTCATTCATGTGTACGACACGGGTCTTAAACTAGATTACGCTGAGCTCAGTTTAGTTGAACTAAGTTTTTATATTGAATGATGAAATCAGCTCTAAGTCCGCCTGTATACAGACGCCAGCACATCAACCTACCTGAATCTGTCAAATTTCTTTAATAGATTTTCAACCTTATCACAATATTGGTAAAATTGATTGGTAAAATTTGACAGATTGGGGTAGATTGACGTGCACGTCTGTACCTTTGTGTTGCATGAAGTTTTAATAAATAAATAAATAAATTCATATGATTCCTTTGTTCAAATTTCTGTTAACCTAATTAGAACGTAGCAGGTAGGTATTCTCTTAAACGAAAATACGAAACTAATCCTAAAAAATGTTATCTAAATAAAATCGAAGAGATTGTAACCTAGCGATATTAAAATGACAGATATCAAACTTCAATGGCAATATTTAGGGACCTACTTGTATTGTTTTGTACAACAATGATGTAGTAATTTGATTTTTTCAACTTATTTTGTAACTAAAAATAAGATGACCATGAAAAAAAGTTTTGACTATTATATTACCGTGAGATAATGAGCAATAATATATTTTATTGAAAAAACAAAATTAAACATATACCTATAGGTAGTACCCACTTATAACTATTATACATATCATCATCATCGTCAGTCTTTTAATGTTCCCACTGCTGGGACACAGGCCTCCTCTCTAGGAGAGGGAATGCGCCGTAATCCACCACGCGGGCCCAGTGCGGTTTGGTGGATGTCACATGTCTTCGAATTTTTGGTTCTGGAACATGCCGGTTTCCTCACGATGATTTCCTTCACCTTTTTGAGAGCAGTGGTGATGAAATAAATTACACAAAGTAATGCGCCTGGCTGGGTTTGAACCCGCGACCTACGACTCGTAGATCGGGGCCGTTACCACTCGGCCACCACTGCCCTCTACTCGGCCACCACTACTCTCTACTCGGCCACCACTGCTCTCTACTCGGCCACCACTGCTCTCATATGTTATACATATAGTATTATACATTTCTTTATGCACCTCATTACAAACACGATCGGTTGAGATCCTTTTGTGCAGATCTTAGAGCTACATACCTAACCAATATAACCATGTAGAATTGTACAGTCAGCCACTGCTGGATCGCGGGCTTCCTCTCCAAGACAGAGAATAGGCCGTAATTTTGTGCGGTTTGGTGGAAGTCACATTTCGTCTTTTTTTTTATTTTTGTTCTAGGACATTCCGGTTTCCTCACGATGTTTTACCGTTTTGAGAGCAGTGGTGATTAAATAAATTTCTCAAAGTAATGCGCTTGGCTGGGTTTGATCCTGCGAGCTAGAACTCGTAACTCGGGGCCGTCCGCTGCTCTCATACTCGTATACACCGTTAAATTTTGGTCGTTTTAATCCCGCGGAGGGTCGATTCGGTACATGAAATACTATCGATTTGTAGAGAGAAAATTAAAAAATAAAGTATTTTTATTTAAACTCGAATTAATTTACGCATGTACGAAATTATTATTTTTACGTAAAATATTCTAATAAAGAATCCACTTACCGACATCCTTCCTCTCCTGAGTCGCTTGTGCCCCTCCATCTATAAGATTTATCAGCTCCTGTACATCGAAGGTGCATTTCTTCCTCTCCTTCACCAAATCCTCGCACACTTTATGCTCAGCCATATTTGTTGACGAACACCTTTGTACTGGCTCGGCGATAGTATTGGCACTTGCCAATTATCTTGCGTATGCGCTCCTAAAATGTTTGATAATGACTGATAAGATTACGTGGGGAGCTAATGCTGCTGGGAGCATTAAAAAAACAATAAAATAAAACATATCGAATGTAACTTTTTACTTCTTAATTATTTTAAGCTAGAACTACATTAGACTGACGCACACGTGGACCACACCTGATTTCTATATAGAACGACGTCGCGTGGCTTGTATCTAATGTAGCTCTACAAGTCTAGTTGCCATATAAAATGTATGGAGACCGATGCGCCCAGATCGGCGTGCGTGACACACGTCTGTGCTGTGTAGTTCTACCTTTACTCTAGCCCTCAAGAAAACCAAAGTAAAGGTTGTAGATTTGTGGAATCCTATATTTCATATAAAATATGGAATTATGATAAAAGCGACTTCAAGGCCGACTTTTTTTTCTGTTATTTTGAACACTAATAAACGTTATAAATGGCTGCATAAGTAATGGATGGCAGGTACATAACTTGTAACCTTCGATATTTACATAGTAAGTATTAACCACAGCATAATTTGAAACTGAGTTTTGGGTCTCGAATTCTTACTTTACTCGGTCAAGGATCTTTATGTAAAAAGGCCAAATAACTGAAGCTCGTCCTATAAATCTAGTTTCATCGTCAATGTACAATCGACGCTCGAGGGGTTAAACAAAAATCTTACTCGTATCCATAGAATTACCTATGTATTGTTTACTATTTTCGACTGCTACATTGCAAATGCCACTATTCTAACATCTAGGTACTCAGTACTATTGAGAAAAAAAAGATTTTAGGGTCAGATTTGTCAAGATTCCCATAAATGGATACAAGCTTTCTGTCTG
Organism: Leucania comma; assembly: GCA_958295575.1. NCBI lineage: Eukaryota > Metazoa > Arthropoda > Insecta > Lepidoptera > Noctuidae > Leucania > Leucania comma. The sequence goes on from OY282463.1 coordinate 25,961,038, forward strand.
TGCTTGTAATCCATCTCGCAGGGCCAGTAACTTGACATGGTGGAGCACACGGTAGAGGTGTGCCCCGCTTGGGCATCGACGATCTCTCGCGCCGGGCTTTGGTACACGCCATGGTCCGATCCGAAGCGAGGAGGAGTGGCAGGCGGTCTCCTCCTTCTGCGAATCAGTAATGCTAGCAAAGGAGAAAGCCGACCGCTTGAGGCAATGGCGCTCACGCCCCAGCCGCTGCCGTCGGCACTCCGATCACGATTTTCGGCCACCGTAGGCGCGGGCTTGCCGACGGCGAACAATGGGTAGTTCGCTGTCCGACCGCCCGGTAACCGTCCGAACCGAGCCCAAGTCGCCGAAGGCGCGTAACATTCCACGCGGGCCTCAAGGAGTTGTCAGCAAAGCGTAGGGGCAAGGCAGGGAGCCAAGAGTAATATGAAAGTGAACATCGGGACCCTGGAACGAAGGCAAAGAAGGAACTGGGGTGGATTTTTAGTCAGTAAAAGTGACACTATATCCCGCCCCGACCAAAGACGCGGAGATGTCATTGGATAATTTTCCACTGTATATCAAGAAGTATAAAAATATAGACAGAGAGGTGAACCGGGTTAATAGAGATATTTTGATCCAAATAACAAAATTAAGACATGCACAAGCGTTTTAGAACTAAGATGATTATTTTTGTAATATAGCTTGAACAGTTGGAACTAATTTTGCACTAATTTCCTTAAATCCCAGCTTAACTTATCTGTTCATTACAATCATATTCACAAGCATACCAAGTATGCGTAAGTAACCGATAATAAACGTAATAATACATAAATAAGATGATTAGATACCTACGAGTTATAAGTGCCGGATCAAAGTCCAAAATGGCCAATATTAACTTATTGAATATGTAAATAGTACAACGCATGTATACACGCTATTTTTGTGCAAAGATTTAGCCGTCAATAATTTGAGCATAGAACGAGCTATCGCCAAACTTAAGTGGCAGTGGGCAGGGTACATTTCTTGCAGAACAGATGGTCCATACAGACAAAAGTGCATTCTACTTCGTTCTTCGATAAATCTTTCACGGTACAAGCAGCTCGTTTGTGGAATGCATTACCCTTAAAAGTGAGGCGTGCCCAAACGCTACCAGCGTTCAAAAAAATGGTGAAGGAGCACTACCTATCACTTTAATTTTTCTTTTCCTATCTCTTTTGTATATTTTAATATTTATTAGTTTATTATTTGATAACTTATATATATATATATATTTACTATTGTATTATTTATATAAAAATATCTATTATTTTTATTGTTGTACACTGACAACCCCAACTCTTTTTCTTTCTTCCAGTCCATCCAAAGGTTGTCTGGTAGAAATTGCCCTGTGCAATAAGACCGCCTATTTTATATAAATGTTTGTCCTTTAATAAGGTAAGGTGTACAATAAAGAAATAAATAATAATAAATAAATAAAAGTTTTTGAGTGGCGACCGCGTACCGGAAGACGCAGCGTTGGAAGGCCTCCCATAAGGAGGATCTAGTGAAGGTTGCGAGAATCCGATGGATGCGAGACGCACAGGACCGGTCAATATGGCGACCATTGAGGAAGGCCCATGTCCAACAGTGGACGTCTTTCGGTTGAAATAATATCGAATTTGAGGACGCTGAAAGCTATATCCTGCTACGTTAATATTTTTCGAAACTTTCGAATGAAACATTGAATAAACAACGGAATTGCAAAGGAACGGGAATTTTTCCTATTTTTTTCAATTCTAAACATAACCATACAAACTGCTGGGATCATGGGTCAGCTTCCGAAAGGAATACGCGGCCCCGGCACGATAGGCAACGAAGGAACGGGGTAGGTTTTTAGTCAGTAAGAGTGTGACACTACTTCCCGCTCCGCCCAAGGCCGGGATTTGTCATTGGATGATTTTACCTACCATAAAAAAAACCATACAAAGGCGAAATTAATGCTTTAGGCAATCTCTACCAGTCAATCAACGATGGCAAAGAGACAACAAGGCAGGTCGTTAAAAAAAACAATGAAAAGAAAAACATGGACACAAAAATCATATTAATAATTATAAAACAATATTCAAGTAGTCCCGCCTTTTTAGTTTACGCTCCTCGATACTAGATGGCACTATTATTCATTACAATACAGTACGTCATATAGTGACATCTATTGGTTAATTTATAAATCAAATAAGAGGAAAGTCATGATCTGTTTGACAGATCCGAAGCAAAGAGGTAAATAAACATAGATAGATCTATCATATAAAAATCGAGAAAAACTTACTTTAAATTGTTTAAAATGAATGTTTTAACACTAAAATGTCTATATATCACCGAAATAGAACTTTTTAGAAGGTAAAACTAGTGTGTAACGGTATTTATTTTTTCTAGGTTGACTACTAGAAGATACGTGCGGTCATTACCACAGATGATAGTGCACTAACATAAAAACACATATTTATCAAATATAGCAGGTTATGTTGAAGTTATCTTGAATCGGCTTGACTTTGATAGTAACATTTTTTAACTCTCGTTTATTTGTAACTACTAGGTGTCCTCCTTTTGTGACTCAATCAATTCGATCTTCCAGTCAACATAATAGATCTTTTATTAGGTTAGGCATAGTACACGGCAAATAACTTGAACCATTTGCTATGGGTTACATGCAGCTCTGCAAATAAATTGGGACCCTAAAATCGCATCTGCGCATTCAAGACTGTCACGATGGTTCATCTTGTGTGACGAGGATAATAACCTATTTTCGGGTCTCAATCGAAGTGGGGGGCTGCGCGTAACTATCGCAAATGGGTCAACTTATTTGCAGCGTACTATACCTAACTGTAATTACGCATTATTTTATTATTAAGGCGCTTATCTATGTAAACACTGGGAACAATGGAAAATTATTATTTTTTATCTGATTTAATAGGCATTTTATTACAAAGATCCTCATTCGTGAGGATCTCTTATGAGGTTTGAGAACAAACGGCACAAAAAAAAAGTTATGGGTGATTTTATAATGATTTAAAACATAGAGTAAGTAGATGCCGAAATAAATCCTGTCTAATCGAGAATTGAATAAGAAATATCTTTTTCTAGCGATCTGCCCCAGCTTCGCTCGGGTTTTAGAAATCCTTGAAATTGTATCTATATACTAATTCTTATGCAAATAAAAATTATTATTATTACCTAATATTCCTCCAAACGCTTAAAGATTCTTAAAATTCTAATCAAAACAAAATCAAATCCTTTTATTTTAAGAATCCTAGGAAAATTTTCGAAGACCTTTGCTTTTTAAAATAAAAAAAAACAATTCTTAGCTTCGTCTCTGCTATGCATATACTGTATTATACATAAGTGAAAACCGCATGAAGTTCGTTCAGTAGTTTTTATGCCAGACAGACAGACGCGGGATAGCGGCTTTGTTTTATAATATTTAAGTACAAGTGCTTTACATTTACATTTCCCTTAAATACTACTTAGGAGCTCCCACCCCGACTACTCGAGGTACATTTTCATACAATCGCTCATTCGTGATTATGATGTTCTTAAATATCTTTCTCTAGATATTGTGTATATACACAGTTATTATATTATTGTGTTTTATCTGTTGATTGTTACGATATTGATTTAAGTAATTAAGAATAATGTTATTGTAATAAATTGCGGAGTCAGTTAAATGTGACAGTGTCGAGAGTGACTAACAATTATATTATTTTTCGTTGTGAAAGATGTACTAGATAGAAATTTTATATATAATCAGCGTTTTGAGTGTTAGAATTATGGATTACAGGAGGTAGCGCCTTTGGCCGCAGCCAATTGATACGATGTAGTCGCCCTCCGATGCTATCGCCGGCTGATCAAAATCAAACTAAAGAACCAGTGCCGCCAGCAGCCTCGGAGTCCGACTTTCCAACGGAAGTCGTCTCTACGTCGGAGATTCAGAGATGCTTGAGACCATTGAAAAAATTTCTAGTTTTCTCAGGTTTTAAAGTTGAAGAACCATCTAAACGTCGCCCATGAATTGCGGTCATTGGTGTCTCCGTAGCCCTGACTGAAAAAGAAGTTTTCGACTGCTTTTACGGCCAAAACTTGGCAGATAAATTGCCGTACGTTACTCGTGCGTGTATCCTTCTTAGATAGTCTGAAGTAGAGCCATAAGTCGGGAAAGAAAGAACGATCTACCTGCAATTATATAGCGTGACTGGTAATTAGTGAACGATACTTAAACACGTGATTGTAGTCATGATAACAAACTACTATCCGCAAAGACATCGTTTTATTATGCACCCGAGTGCGTAAACTAATATACATTTTTAAAAACTTATGTCATATAGCCGACTTTAAGGGTATTACATCGCTCAATGACCTTCAAGAATTTACCTCTACATTAGTAGAGATGAATTGACCTCTAAACAGGCATTGCAGGGGGTGCTGCGCGCGGGGTCTTAGTACTGATTCGAGTTTTTTCTTGATTACTTATCGATATTCAATGAAATTCGAAAAAAAATCAATACAAGTTATTCAATTTATCGTAACATATATTTTGGTATAAATTCAATGTATAAATATAGAGCCGTTTTCGAGAAAATATGGAATTAATGTTCAAAAAAGGCCTATTTACCAGATTTTTTTTCTAGAGTTAGGGTATTTTTTTGAGAAACGTAATCAATACAATTTATTAGTAATGTCCTTAAGTATCCCCTTCATTTTTTATATGGTAATCGTACATAAGGAAACTTCAAACAACCTAGGTGTTTTTTTGGATTTGGGCGATGTAATCCCCTTAAGTTAATCAGACCGGTGTATTTGACTTTGTGTCAGTCTATTATTACCTACTGCATAACATCATGGGGTAGCGCCGCAAAATCAATTTTACTACAGATGGAACGCTCCCAAAGAGCAGTTTTAAAAGTTGCTACTTTTCGTCCCTTTCGCTTTCCTACAGATCAGCTTTACTTGGCATGTAAGGTGCTAACAGTACGTCGATTATTTTTTTTAATGTAATTTTGTTCCAACACACTGAACTCTATTTTAACCCAATACCCTCAGATAGGAGAAGGAAAGATTTGGTTTGTGCTAACTCTCGGACTAATCATGCTTTTGCTAAACGATTTTATTTGTTTCTAGGACCCCAGTTATATAACCAGTTTAACAAGTGCTAAAGATTTATAGTTTAAGTTACATTAGGTGTAATTTATTGGTTCAGGAATATTTGGCAAAACACAATTATGCAGACACGGAAAAACTTCTAGAAATTGTAAAATAAAGTTTATAGGTACCTTCTCTAATATAAGTCTCTTTTTTAACATAATTAATAGTCTCCACTTTGTATACTTTTTGTTCGTTAATTTATTTTAACATAATATATCGTACTTAAACTAATTTTAAAATAATTTTACTCTAATAATACAAACTCTTAAAAATTACTATTATATGTATATTTTAAGTCATTGAAATATTGTCTTCTTTTTAATTTAGCTTGTATTTTTATTATTGTTTTCTTTTGTAAATGGATGGCCTGTAACACAGGTTTTCATTAACCTAGATCAGGCAGGCCTACATTACAGTTAGAATTAAATTTTATCTCGATTGTAATTAATGTAAATCATAATTTCACTTTATCCTTGAATGATTATTATATAAATGATTATTATTATTATACACAGTTATAGATCACATCTATCCTTGAAGGTGATAGATCCTTATATGAATCAAGTATATTACTATTTTACGAGTATGTTAGAAAAAAAAGACACAAGTGAAGATGACGCCTGTATAAGTTAGTCTACTAATAAGTAGGCTTAATGCTGTAATGTAAGCAATAATAAAAATATTTTTTAAACCACCTGCTCGATAATGCCCTTTATATGTCATACAACCATATATCACTTAAAGCAAATCATTCTATTCCTAGGGAGATAATGTAGTATGGGCAATCTCTAGGGAATAATGAGATTTGAAATTGGTCGTTTAAAACACACAAATAAAACGTGCGTGCTTCAAAAAGGTTTATACAAACTGGCCACAAACAAAAAAGAATAAAATTTTATTATGGAAACTGAATAGTCTCTAAAAACAAGTAATGAAAGCGTTATAGCATAGTAGGTAGTAGCATAGTATCAGCCTTATAATGTTCCCACTGCTGGGACTCAGGCCTCCTCTCTAAGAGAGGGAATGGGCCGTAATCCACCACGCGGGCCCAATGCGGTTGGTGGATCGCGTTATAGAAAATTTTAACTATAGAATGTTTCAAACCTCAAAACATGGCGAGTGATGTTAAGATTAACTTGTAAAGAATACTTTTATTTCTCTAATATATAATTTGACCCAGTAAATTGTCTTTTAATTATCTCACAGATGGTGTAAAAAGTATCCTACTCGGGGATAAAGTTGTCTTCACTTCACGTAGATTTCTATATTAACTGTCCTTGCGATGCTTGGGAGTTTATTTAATTATTTAAATAAACTCCCAGAAAAGTAAAATAAAGTTGTTTTAAGTTAAATATATAAATCCCTCACTAACGTTCGGGATTAAGGCTTAGCAACCTTCATTTGGTTCGGAATTCAACATGCCGCCCGCGACATAAAGACACTGCTTTATTCCCTTGTCACATAATCCACTATTTTATTCTAAGTACATAATGGTCTTATTGTTGATTTTCACAGTTATGCGTCAGAGGATTTTAATCATTCTTAATTATACGCAATTACATAGATAAGGCCTTTAATTTCTTGAATAAAAATTATTAATCTTAATTATTATCTCTCTAAATAAATGTAATCAACTTCCTATTTCTATCTTCTTATATACATTACACAAAAACATTAAAATAAACACCAAAGGCTACTCCTAACTAAAATATGGCGTCTAAAAACTCCTCCGCATCGCTGTCGACTGGAAGTGCGCCCAAAAGGCTGGCGGCATTGCCACGTTGTATGGCAATGCTTAATATCTGACCGAGGTAGAAGCCAGCCCTTGGGTCACGCGAAGTGCCAACTAAGCGTTTGGAAAGGTCTTTGTCTCTTTAGAGACATCTTTATCCGGACACTGTAATACAAACAAGTCTGAAAATTAAAAAAAAGCTACTTAATCATAATTTACTAATAATCAACCCTTTGCCAGCAATTAAGTTTCAGGATATTTTAATATTTAACTTTTTAAGCTTCATTTGAAATAAGAAACAAACAAAGACAACAAATTCAAATTTTTAGCTGCTAATCTTTCATAAATATACATACAGCTATTATGATAACAAAGAAATAAATCAAAACAAAGTGGCGTTGTTTTTTTTATATAGTTAAAAAAATGAATAAATATTTTTCGGACAGAAACCAATTAGGTATATAGGTACCTATCAAGTAACAAAAACAACGTATTGTAAAGTTAATGACAAACTGAAAATAAAAAATTGATTTACACATTTGAAAACAAACATCAAAACCATGGATATACCGTATATTCAGTCGCATTTATTTAGCATAGTTCTCGTTATTTCCAGTTCGCTATCGGCTATGGGCATGGCTAAAATAAATAAATAAAATAGCCTTTATTGCTGTCCCTTCCTTACAATAATATAATATAAAATGCCTACTTATTAGCTAAAAAACTAGATTGGTTTAATACATTCTAACTTGCGTTAAAATGTCGGCAACTGGTTGTTTCTGTCGAACAGCTTGTCTGTCGACAAAGGCCTCCTCTAAAGATCTCCACGTATTCCTGTCTCTTGCTAACCGGCTCCATACCGGGCCAGCTATTTTCTCATCTTCCCATCTTTTATTTTGTCTGCCTCTATATCTTTTTCCATCTCTTGGATACCATTTTGTTACTAACTTAGTCCATTTTTCTTTACTTTCTCTCTACATATGTCCTGTCCAACGCCATTTAAGCTGTCTGTAGACTGTGTGTGCGTTTTTAAATTAGGTTTTCTTCTTAATTATTTGTAATTTTACTCCATCTCTTCTCTTTATGCCTAAAATGCTTCTTTCTATTGACAGACTTTTAATTTATTTTCTTGTAACTCTGTTAACGACCATGTCTGGCAACCGTATAGTAAGCATGGCATAATACATATTTCGTATACTTTCTTTTTTCCTGTCATTGGCATTTCTTTATCCTTCATTATTTCCTTAAGACACCAAAACCTTTTCCATGTATTAGTTATTCGCCTTTCTATTTCTTTATTCATGCAATCATCTGTAGATATAAGGTGACCCAAAAATACATATTCATTTACATATTCTATTTGTTCGTTATTTACTGTGATTAGTTCTTCGGATATTGTTTGTTTAGAATTCGTCATAATTTAAGTTAGCTATGGCTATCGGGATCCAAAATGGATACATCAAAAACAGGAACTGATTGACACCGTCTCTCTCAGGATCAAGACTTCAGCGAAAATATTTTGCCTTTTTTAACACCAAACTTAGACCTTTGTGCTGGCTGTGATCATGACATCGAAAGAAAGCAGAAGCACATTAAGGTTATCGTCATTTAAAATTTACCTGCTCTTTTATCCGCGAATGGTGTTCTCGGAACCTCCTAAAATCTTCGGGCCTCAGGACCTTCTGAGAATCTTCCGATTGGCACAATATTATTTCTGACAATTATGTGTCCACCATTTAGTAGTAAAATACGGTACGGCACGGTAGACAACATATAGTACTCGTTATACTACTCCGTTTACTCTCTGCTGTTTTACGGGCATAACCTCTAAATCCGATAACATGCTCTCCCGGTATAATTAGCCGGCTGGAAATCAATAGCAAATCTCACCACGAGTTCTTCATCCGACCCAATAATGGTGGTAGTTTTATCGGGGAGCTTGAAAAACCTTCCAGGTTCGTCACCATCATTAATTTCAAACCTAAGCCTTATTTCCTGAGGTCAATTAGCAATTTGAGCTCTCCTTCTTGGTCCTGGATAATCTTTTTCGTGTTTCTAACATTTCCTTATAGATATTACCTCTCGCAACCCGCTTTTGGAAATCATTTTTTTTTTTTTATTTCATTTGTTAACCAAAACAAATTAACAAAACGACCAAACTTACATAGTAATATGGTCGCTGCACACTACATAGACATATGTGTTTGGTTGTTTGAACCAAATCCTCACTGCCCTCCATACTAGTTGTCACGCGTATCACAGTACGATAGTCTTCCTCAACTCTCACGACACAATACTGGGATAACATTTATAACTTAAATTATTAATAACCCATAGACCTAAACATATTAAATTGCGAGTTGGATTCTAATGTAATAAGTGAGTACATTTTTTAGTTGTAAAATCTATATATAAAAGCGAAATTAATCAATCATTAATCACGAAATGTCAGAAACTATAACACCTACAAACTTAAAATTTTGCAGATCCTTATAGGGTGTAGACATCCGCTATAAACGGATTTTACACACCACAACTGAGGCGATAAGGCCCATCCTTGAGGAGTGGCTGGAAAGACCTCACGGCGTTCTAAACTTCCGCACGACGCAGGTCCTTACCGAACACGGCAAGTTCGCTAAGTTCCTGTTCCGGATTCGTGCGGAGGATTCGCCCGGGTGTCGCCACTGTACGGAATACCCGGAGGATACGGTGGAGCATACTGTTGAGATGTGCCCCGCCTGGACGGAGCATCGCCGTGTCCTCGTGGGGGCGAACGGCGGCAGTGATCTCTCTCGCCGGGCCTTGGTTCAGGCTATGGGCCGGAGTGAGGAGGGATGGCAGGCGGTCGCCTCCTTCTGCGAAGCAGTAATGCTAGCAAAGGAGGAGGCCGACCGCATCAGGCAACGGCAACGGGGCGTTCGCCCCAGCCGCCGCCGGGATTCCGATCCCAATTTCCGGCCACCGTAGGCGCGGGATTGTGGACGGCGTGCCATGGGTAGTACGCTGTCCGATCGTCCGGTAACCGACCGGACCGAGCCCAAGTCGTCAACGGCGCGTACTGTTCCCGCACGCCTCAAGGAGCTGTCAGCAAACCGTAGAGGCCCAGCCTGCTAGCTGCAGGCAGGCAGGGTCGAAGCCTGCTGGGGTCATGACTCAACTTCCAAAAGGAATACCCGGCCCCGGCACGATAGGCAACGAAGGAACGGGGTAGGTTTTTAGTCAATAAGAGTCTGACACTACTTCCCGCTCCGCCCAAGGGCGGGACTTGTCATTGGATGATTTTACCTACCATAAAAAAACCCCTAAGGGGGTAAACCGACTTTCACGAAGGCGAAGCTGCTGGAAGAAGCAAGTACATAGTATTTTGATAGTACATTATGATACAAGCGTGTAATGTACATGGTTACCGTCGAGGCGGTATTAAGACCCGAGCCGAGAGAACCATACATTACTCACGTGTATCATACGACGTTTTTCAATACTCTTGTGAAGAAAAATAATTTAGCTAACTATTATTACAACAGCAAAACAAGGAAAAAAGAACATAATATGGCAGTAACATTAATTCACGCATCTATTTTTTTTTTAATTGACCCATAGCTGAAGGCTATTGCTACAAAGTCTTTTGATCAAATTACCTAGTCGTTGTCGTCAATGTCATTTTTAGTGACAATAGGATGTAATATTTCCTGATGTTTTTGTAGTATTTGATTTTATTTAATTAATACAGACAATGAACTTCACTCGAAAAAACCACACCAAAAACCGAGCGCGAAAAATGGCGTGAAATGGCGCTTAAAATGGCGATCATAAACCACAAAGAAAAATCAATTTTTATTTGGACGAACTATTTATACATTATATGTTTTGTTATTAAATAAATCGTTTTTACAAGTTAAAATGGCCGAAATTGCATGAAATAAGTAAGTAAGACACTAATTTACCTATACTATTGAACGAACGCAATAACCTAACATATTTATTTTTCGTATTCAAAATTTGATTTGCGAACAAAGAGGTTGAACAAAAAGGTTATAGCTACATTATAGCACTAGTGCGTAATGGTAATTAAAATGTTACAGTTTGGTAACAGGTGCCATTATGTACCTAAGTGTAGTGCAATAAGAGCCACTTTCTGAGCAAGTGTATTAAAAAAGTTATTCCATCGTTATTTGAACGTGTAATAACAGCTAAACCCAGTCAAAAAGATCCAGTGGTAGGCCATCGATACGTTAGTCTAAATCCGTTCTACACTAGAGGAGACCACAGTTTGCAACGCCAACTATATCGCCGAAAACAGGGATAGGGCAACATGGCGAATTATAGTCCGCAACGAAGTTATTCATCGAGGTCATAACCCTCAGCATTGAGAACCAACGACACAAGGAAGAGGAGGAACCATGTTCTAAAGGACATAGCCAAAAAAGTACATTCCATGTACACGAACATAGTAAATATATAGGGTGACTGGTAATTAGTGAACGATACTTAAACACGTGATTGTAGTCATGATAAAAAACGGCTTTTACTATGGGACCAAACCTGACATCGCGAAAAAAAATCGACTGGTCAGTACATTAATTTATGTTCGCCTGACTGGTCAAAATGTACTGAACTTGGCAAGTTTAAAAGTTGTTTGTTATCATGACTATAATCACGTATTTAAGTATCGTTCACTAATTACCAGTTACCCTATATTGTAAAATAGAAGTTCAAAATGAATTAATACGTATTTTTAGACTCTCTGGAAATGTCCGTATTTATTTAAAAAAATAAGTAATGCAAGTTGAGTTCAAAGTACTATTTGTGAACTTCCGCCATAATGGATCATAGGGAAAAAAATAATATTACGTTCCATAACGTGCTTACTACTGGCAGGTTTGTGACCTGGACGAAAAAAAACGAAACTGTCTTCACCAGTACCTATTTGTAGCGTTTAATAAAATACAATGTTGATTCTTATGATAACTTTTTTAATATTTTACACAAAGAAAATACTTATAACGGAACGCATCATTCCCATTCATTCGTTCTTCGATGCGTACCAATTGTGTTTGTGTTTTTGCAATTATTTTCTAATAATATTTAGTTTTACTTGTCGCTTAATGAAGCACCACAATACTTATTATATGCTTAATTCCCATTATGGTAAACATGTAATAAAAATGTTCTGTTGTAGATACTCAAGCCCCAAGCGAACGCCGGCGTTCGCACACCTATTGTCTTTCTATTGTATCTCTAATTATGGTATTCAAATGATTAATAAAGCTAATTATTTAACCGGTCTCTTTAAAATAAACACTGTATCGTAATTAAACTATATATAAATATATGAAGCTAATCTGTATTTGTAAGAAAAGCATTAGTTTTCAATATACTTTGTTATTATTGCCATATTTCTTGAGATTATTACCCAGTATAATAAATGTCAATTAATACAACGTTAAAAATTGGTAATTAAATCGGCCATTACTTGGTTTAAATGCCTAATAATTCTAAAACTCGATCATTTAACCATAATAATTCATAAATTTTGTAAAGCGTCTTGAGTTTTTTAATAGCAAATCTCATTCTGTACACTATTGTCAGCTATTTGATTCAAGGTTCAGTGAAACTTTTTACGTGTAATCTGTTGTAATGACATGTTCTTTTAGTTTTTTATTTATAGCATTGTAATGTGGCAATATTCACGAATATAAAACACCAAAAATCGTTGGTGTACATTCAATTCGATAACTAATGCATACGCCCATACAAAAATTGCTCATGTCTTTTAAACCATGATCAAGTTTACAACACAGCCTGTATCTTGTATCGAATAAAAAGTGTCAGACCCCACGTCACGCAATTATGATACTTTAAATTGTCCTGATAATACACTGATGATAATTTCTGTCTTCTACGAGGGCTAAACTACAAGCAAAGCTAATGGCAATATAAAGTCAGAAAACTAATTTTTACCTCTACGTCTCTAATCCAATAAAAAGGTAAAGTTCAATGTATTTTAATTTATGTAAGTTTTGTACCATTCTATAGTTGCCTCATGACTTTTGTAGACATAAATATATCGATTGCGTTAGAATTTATATTGGATAGTATATCCATGATTTATAATTAATACTTCACAAATATCTATATAATCTAACGATTTGGCGCGATCCTTACTGGAGCTACCCATTAGGTACTCGTTACCCCCCACCTAAGGTAGCTGGTTGTTGATCTGTGACTACTGACAGCCAAGGTGTCTCCTTTCAGATACGGCGGTGTACAGTATGCTCCACCCTGTCCTCCCCATAATGCTAAAACCCGGAAGTTTCTTCCACTTGTATACGAAACAGGACCCTCTCGAATTTGCCATATCCGATAACGAATTGCGTCAGGTGGAGATGAGACTTACGATGAGACGAGATGTTCTCATCGCTGGGTTGCGGCGACTGCCGCGAAGAGTGACTACTCTCCATACCGCCATGAAATCCAGTCGGAACTCTTTCTGCCAAACCGCGATTTATAGCAGCAGTGGTGTTTCACCCCGGCGCGGCGGCGTTGTACCACCACGTGCAATTCGTGCATCTGTGCCAAACCTCGTGCCTCCAAATCCCACGGTGGCAGACCGGCAAAGAGGCTCGCCGCTTAGCAGGAGACAGTGCGGAATTCCCGCACCATCCGGATGACCATGACCCTCTGGGATACGTAGAGCATACGTACTTCCTTAGCGACGGCACTCAATCTATCGCCTCGTAAAGGGCCATGGACCGCGGGATCCCACGTAGAGCGTCCGGCAGTTGGCGTTTGGACCCCCTAAATTGAGCAGGAACTGTTTAAGGGCAGCCGGCCTGCTCCTGTTTCGGAGCCAGACGTCGGAAATGCTCCTTGAGCTTCCACCAGCGGACGAGGACGTATCTCATGTATCCCATCCATCCTACTACTACTACTATTTTGGTGAAAAAAAAATTCGATTCCATTCTATTCTTCATCATCACCCCGACGACGCCGATGTGAACCCGTCCTGCCGTTATTTGGGAACCCGGTGCTGCGCGTTCCGACGGCCATGAAACCACTTGACCTAGACGTGTGCTGGGCCATTTTGAGTCCCGACACTTATCATTGATCAATATATTTAATGTCTTTGCTATTAACTTAACCGAAGATTCTTTGCTGACCAGCGAACGGAAAAAAATTGCTAACACAGAATAAGTTTCTTCATATAAATCGTGGACAAGATCGGTCCACAATTGACCGAGATATCGGTGAAAAAAAAAAAATAGCCGATCATAGAACCTCCTCCTTTTCGAAGTCGGTTAAAAAGAAAATAACCTATAAGTTTGCGGTGTCTACTTGCTCACACTGGCACTTTATAAAAAGGGATATGATATGTATCTATATATCAGAAGCTAGAATGTAAATAAGTAACAAAAAATAAGTTATTTATTATTGACATATTCATTTGTACACTAAATATAAACCCATCACAGATGTTATAAAACCTTACACAAAACAAAAACAAAATGTATTCTAAGTCTATTATCACAAGTTTCGTTTTTGTATAATTGTTATCACAGTTTCCCCTGCATGAAGGGTTTAAGATACTTGTGGAAGCTCTGGTTGACGGGCTCCGCGTTGAGGGGGCTCTTCAGCGCTTCCTCCATCAACCGCTCGTACACGCGCCCGTCGTACGCGCCCAGGGTTGATTGGAGCAACTGTAAAATTTAAGAAAGATTTTGTATAGGTTTTTATCTGTGAAACTTCAAAGACAAAATTAGTGAAATTCCTACATCTAATTTAATTTCGTTACTAATCAAAACTAAACAAATTATGAATAGGTACTGGCCACATTTCTGTACATATATTTTCTTCAAATATATGTACAGAAATGTGGCTCACTTGGCATTTATATTACTTATTATAGCCCGTATTATTCCACTGCTGGGCAAAGGACTCCCATTATTTCTTTCAATGATTACAATTCCTGGCTTTCTCTTTCCAATTCTTAAGGAAGACATCCAGGTTGTCCTGCCATCTCCTTCGTGGTCTGCCGCGGTCCGCGTCGCTGAGCTCGGGCCCACAGCTCGTTAGGCATGCGGTAGACGTGTACTCCCCAGTCCCATTTAAGTACTTACCTCATCAATTATATCAAAAGCATCCACCAATCCGATAGTGTTAGGTCTTATTTTCCTCAGCAGCTCCTCGTACCAAGATCTCAAGTGTATCACATCCGCATTCGATATCGACGTGTACTAAAGAACACAGAAAAACACTTAGACACGTCAAACGATAAATATATATATATATATATATATATAATTTTTGCATGCAGCGCCATTTCAACTTCCTGATGGGTTTTAAATTGTACTGGAGCCAATTCAAAAGCATCTGCTAAGTTTCTCGAAATTAGTTTTAGTAGGTATCAGCAACAATTTTATATTAAATCACTCTGATTATAGTGTTAAATCCAGGTCAAATCACATAGGTAACAAATCACATTTACACATATAATCCTAAAAATAAATGCGATATGCAAATAAAAATTTCACTGTCGATATCCAGAAACAAGTTGTTCATAAGCATAATTAAAAGTATTTCAATAATTCTAATAAGAAACGACGTAAATAATTTAATTGATGTTCTGGCGTTTTCGGAGCTTTTATTAATCACTTTTTATAGGAGCTTCTTAAAGTTATGTAAAAACAGATATTAAATATACCTATATATTAACAAAACAGATCTCGGAAGTGGTCAGCTAACCTAAAGTCAGAATAGGTAACCACTTTATTTGTTAGATATCTATCTTAACGCAAAGGTAGCAAATATTTTATTATAGGTAGTAGTCTAGCCATTCTAACAGCCATAACAAACTGAGTTACAATATTGGACGATAAATTGTGCCTACTCGTATACTACAAACGCACACTAACCTGCAGTAAATCTCCCAGTCTCTCCAGCGTCCAGTACACAGCATATAACTCTATGAGGTGGCTCATCACCGCCGCTAGAGGTGCAGACATGGTATTCATAGCTTTAGACATGTCCTCGTAGAATGTGGATATGACGATCATTCGACTGTGCGACTGGAAAAAACATAACAAAAAAATAGTAAATACGACTATCAAGGATAATTGGGCTTGCAAGGATCGGATTGTTCGAAAGAGTTACTACAGTCCCTGAACACAGCGCTACTGAAGGAACACGAATGGGTTTTAGTGAGTAAAAGTCTGTCACTCACACTCGCTTCAACCGGAGCGGGAGAGTTTATTGGTGATTTTCCACGCAAAAAAAAGAAGCGGATAGCTTTCTGTTATATCTACCTGTCCCGATGAGTAAAAAATATAATTATATGTAATCTTCTTATACACCCTTATTTTGTAATTAGTGCACAAAAAAATAGGGCTCTATCAATACCCGTTACTGATCATATTTTTCAGTTTATTACTCAAAAGTACAAAAAACGAAATTCCAAAATTGACCACGAAAATTTGTCATTATTAGTAAATTCATAATTGAATCATCATTCATAACAACTACTACTAGAAAATACTAAGCGCAGTGTTTTTCCATTTTTATTGACATTTTTTCATTCATAAACAATAACCTGTACAATATTTCCATAAATTGAGTGAGATTTTGGGATATAAACAAACGCTCATAACTTTGCTTTTTATGAATATTATTTTTTGAAACTTTACTTAAATATCTAATAACAAGACCTTTTCTAATAAGCTCTTTAAGTATTTGCACTAATTAAAAAATAGTGGTGTATAAAAATGAATAGCTGTTCGTTAGTCTCGCTAAAACTCAGGAACGGCTGGACCGATTTGTCAAATTTTGGTCTTGAAACATTCGTGATACTCCAACGGTGAGAAATCATGGAAAAAATTACTAAAAAAAATCTATTTGGCGGTACGAAGTTGGCCAGATCAGCTAGTTTTTTATATATATTGCGCCAACCTGCTTCACATATTCTTTATGCCTTTAACAGGGAAAAAACCAGCATAATTGAAAAACTTTGTAACACTTTGCCTCGTCTAGGAATCGAACCCAGAACCTTTTTCTATCCGCAGACATTTTCAACACTGGGTACACACACAGATTACAGCGAAATGCAACACTTACTTCAGCAGCTGAAACTAATTGTATGGATGTTGTGTTCCAAGCATCTTCCTGAGACATTCCAGACATTATTTTATTGGTCATACTATCCAGACAAGACGATATTTTCCTGAAATGTATATACAAATTAAAATCTCTGCTAATCACGATGCCTATGAAAATACCTGCCCCCCTATCCAAGTTACAATCGTTTCGTTTACCGTGAACGCTTGGAGTTGGCCCCCAAATCCTTTGCTCTGACCACGTGACTGAGCGTTGAGATGACGTCAGAACAAAGGAATTGGGGGCGTGGCCAACACCAAGCGTTCACGCTAAATGAAACGTTTGTTACTTGGCTAGGGAGGCTCGGATTTTAAAATAACCTAACGTTTATCGGAAAGAAGATAACACAATTATTCAAATTTTCTACCAGACAGTAATTGATACATTTGTTTCTCACAGCAAGTTTCCAATGGATTAAATACCAATTTGTAATTTACCATAAACGTTACCTCATGGAGACTATTTGGAATCCTCGAATGATACCCTGTACAGAACTTTCCCATTTGTCTGAGTATCCTGGAGCGGACACCGTCTTCAAGTAAGCAACTGTAGGTGTCAAGGGTACTGTGTCGATCTGTCGCCACGTCTTGAGCAAGAATCTGTAAAACACAAATTAATATTGAATCCAAATCTTTTACTGGAAATAGTTCACCAAACTTAAAGGAATATTGAGGTTGAACTAAAACTGCCCTTTTTTGAGGTGAGATACCATCAAATATCTTCTCTCGCTCTGTGGCTGTTTTATTGCCTAAATTACAAAAAAAATATAAAACAATTCTTTCTGATAAACGATGCCAATTCGTCGGGATTAAACGTGGAAATGGGGGTACTCCGAGGGTCAGTTTAAGGCGCTCCATACACCTTCAATAATATTGCACAATAAAATTGAAGCTCGGTCAAACCTTTGTTAAATCATTGCGCCATATTACAATACTATCCCTATACCCAAGCTAAGCAGAGCTTGTGTTATGAGTACTAGACAACTGATAAACATACTTAAATATTTCTAAATACATATCCTATTATAGATAAATTATTCGTACAACCAGACTCAGAACAAATGATCGTGCTCATCACACAAAATTTTGTCCCGAGTGGGGAACGAACCCACGACCTCCGGCATAGCAGTCAAGATCACTAACCATAGACCGACAGGCCAGTCAATATATTGTGCAATATTATTGTGTGGTGTATCGAATCATCAAGTTTGGGGCGCCTTAGGCAAATACATATTGTTAACCGCAAGTTAAACTTTTACATCCGACTCCAATCATCACCTTATGACAAGCAGACAGGCAGAATATCTGCCATCTGCGTCTTTCTACATCGTTCTTACGTAGCTATAATATGTAAGTAGAGATAATTTCAACATTAACGATGTAATCATAATTTTATAACAATTTATTGATTCTATTAAACCATCATCATCATCGATTGCATCAGGTGGGATTGCAGTCAAGCACTGGGTTTATAACAAATAAAAAAAAATCATCCATGATTCTCTATTGAGCGTCTGTGACGTTTCTTGCGTATCTATACAAAGAGAAGTAGAGATTTATAGAGAACAACATTGCTCTATCCATGCTTTGCATAATTATAGGTTCATCAGTTTCTGCTGGCCGACCCTGACCATTGAAAAATCCTTTTATATACAAATGTTTTTAATGTAAATAAATTTAAAGAAAAGGTCAGACATAACGTTCACAAATGTCTATCAGGTATTGTTAATTTCTACGTCCACATTACATATTAAAATTGAATTCAAATGTATTCCATGAGTGTGCAGCAGCAACGGATTTTTGTAAACACTTTTCGTAATAGGTTTTTGACACTAAATAAAAAGTATACCCATCTAAATTTGCAAAAAGCGACATAGTTATACAATATACTCGTATGTTTTTTCAAATATGTTAATTTATTTTATTTATTTATTCAACTAGAACAACAAAATGCCAATTATACTGATTACATTAGGTACAAATTTTGTAAATACATTAAAGAAAGTATAGCCCAGGTAAACATAACTAAACCTCTTACTCAGTCTTCTCGCAAATCACCAGACATTCAGTCAGTATCTCCTTCCATTTATCATCGAATAGATCTAGTCCAGCAGTGCTGTTCTCTAAGAAAACAGCCTTGAGCGCAGCGCTGCCGCAACGATGAAAATCCAAATAGGTACAGTGGATTAACAATCCTACGAGTATGTATAAGTGAATTAGGTTAACAAACCAATGTGTCCTATTTGGATGTTCGTCGTTGCGGCAGCGCTGCGCTCAAGGCTGTTTTCTTAGAGAATACCACACCAGGACTGGATTCAAGTAGAGCGTTGAGTGCGATTAACAATCGCGAAATGGGAGACATCGTCACCTGCATGGCATAGTTGCGAATCTGTCGTTAACGCAAACAGCAGATTCGCAAGTTTGCCACACGGGTGACGACATATACTCGTATATCGCGTAACCGTATGGCAATACAGCACTACAATAAATGCTGTCTTACCCGGCAATAGTTCATCATCATCATCATTATTTCAGCCAAAAGACGTCCACTGTTGATCTTAGGCCTCCCCCAAACGTCGCCGCAATAGCCGGTCCTGTGCGTCTCGCATCCATCAAATACAAATACAAATACAAATACAAAAACTTTATTTGTGCACACAAGTACAATTTAGGTGTTACAAAAATTTATACAGTGTCTCTGTGTTCTGCCACGGTTAGTGGCATACAAATATTAATAAAAATAATTATTATTATTACGCCAACCGAATAATATTTATAATTATCTAGTTACTGTCTAATATTTACAAGGTTGTTTATTTATTTTATTTATTACATGCACGCTCATTTTCCTTTTTACATTCTAGTATTGCTTAACCTTATACATTTAAAAAATAAAAAACGGTAATTTAAAAAACTAAAAAACCCGACTGCTTTTCTGAGCATTCATGAAAAAGCCCTAAAACAAGAAAATCTGGCAGTCGGGACCCATTCTAGAATTGAGCGCACATACCTACTCGTATATTACATTGCAGATTACTCCAATCTATTGACTAGACGGCTGACTTTCTAGAATGGGTCCCGACTGCCAGATTTTCTTGTTTTAGGGCTTTTTCATGAATGCTCAGAAAAGCAGTCGGGTTTTTTAGTTTTTTAAATTACCGTTTTTTATTTTTTATTTTTTTGTTTTATTTTATTACGATATCACTTTCAAAGTAATTACGAATCTAAAGACACCTCTCAAACTAAAATCCATCGAGCCGTTCAGGTCGCAGAGCGTGCCAAACATCTGAATTTGGCGCTACAAATCCGCCATTTTGTTTTTTTTTTTTATTTTGATGTACCCAGTGTCACTCTCACAGTAAATACGAATCTAACGACACCTCTCAAGCTAAAATCCATCGAGCCGTTCAGGCTGCAGAGCGTGCTAAACAATTATACATACATACATACATACTTACATACATACATACATACATACTCTCGAAAAACATAACCCTCCTTCTGGCGCAGTCGGGTAAAAAATACTATTTACATCAAATGTTATTTTCTTAAAATATGGATACTAAACTGAAATTAATAGTGTGGCTTACCCAGGCTTACCTATACCTATGAAATAAAGTGTGATCCATCGCACTCCAGCGACCCTGACCTCCTGGTCAGGGTCGCTGGAGTTTTTTTTTTTTTTTGGTAGGTAAAATCATCCAATGACAAATCCCGCCCTTGGGCGGAGCGGGAAGTAGTGTCAGACTCTTACTGACTAAAAACCTACCCCGTTCCTTCGTTGCCTATAGTGCCGGGGCTGAGCCTTCCTCTCAGAAAACGGCCCTTGACCCCAGCAGGCTTCGACCCTGCCTGCCTGCAGTTAGCAGGCTGGGTCTCTTCGGTGTGCTGACAGCTCCTTGAGGCGCGCGGGAACAGAACGCGCCGTCGACGACTTGGGCTCGGTCCGGTCGGTTACCGGACGATCGGACAGCGTGCTACCCATTGCACGCCGTCCGCAAGCCCGCGCCTACGGTGGCCGGAAATCGGGATCGGAATCCCGGCGGCGGCTGGGGCGAGCGCCCCGTTGCCTCTGCCTGATGCGGTCGGCCTCCTCCTTTGCTAGCATTACTGCTTCGCAAAAGGAGGCGACCGCCTGCCATCCCTCCTCGCTACGGACCATGGCCTGAACCAAGGCCCGGCGAGAGAGATCGCTGCCGCCGATCGCCCCCACGAGGACACGGCGATACTCCGCCCAGGCAGGGCACACCTCAACAGTATGCTCCACCGTGTCCTCCGGGTGTTCCGCACAGTGACGACACCCGGGCGAACCCTCCGCACGAATCCGGAACAGGAACTTAGCGAACTTGCCGTGTTCGGTAAGAACCTGCGTCGTGCGGAAGTTTAGAACGCCGTGAGGTCTTTCCAGCCACTCCTCATGGATGGGCCTTATCGCCTCGATTGTGGCGCGCCCCGAACGAGGTTGCGATAGTCGCTGACGCCATTTCGCCATGAGATCCCGCCGAAGCTCTGTCCGCCAAGCCTCGACTTGTCGCGGCAGCGGAATTTCGCCCCGGCGTAGGGTCGCTGGAGTGCGATGGATCGGTCCTCCTTGTGGCAGGCCTTCCAACGCTGCGTCTTCCGGTACGCGGCCGCCAGAACCTTTCGGCCCCAATAGTTACCGGGAACAAATATTTTACACAGCTCGTCATGTAAGCTAGGCGAGTCTGTGATTCCGTGTATGATCTTGCAGGCAGTTACAACGTTTAAACGTAAAGAGCTCAACAAAGTGATCCTTTATGGGTTTCGTTTTTTCCTTTTCAGGTACGGAACCCTAAACACGCGCTAAGTACACAAAGTTGGGGTGAAAACGTGTGCACAATAAATGACGATTGCCTCTTTCAACTTTTTGAATCATTTATCTCAATAACGGTGGCTCTTAGGAAAAAAAGGTTGAGAGACATTTTTGTTGATCTGATCTGCAATTTTTGTCCAGGCTATTTTATAATAAAACTTACGGTTTTGCTGGACATCGCGAAAAACTAGTTTTTGTGACCTTTGACCCCTTTTTAGATTTAATTTATGATGGTGTTTTGAACAATTTTACCAATTTTTATCTGGGTGCGAATTATTACAACTTTATCCCTATCATTTGGTCTAATTTGACTGGACTATAAGATGGCTATTTTTTTTGTCATCTTTAATCATCAAATATGAAAAGTGGCTTTTAACGATAAAATGTAGGTATGTCCGTTTGAACAACATTACGAATTTATTATTTATTTTCCTTGTTGTTTTAACCATATTTATTTGAGTCTGTGAACTCAGACAACAATTGATTGAAAATAGTATAAAAGAATGCCATTTGCCGTATTATAACTCTTCAAAAGTGCTATTGGGATTTTTCATTAGAAATTACTCTGTAACTGCCCGGAGCTTGGAAGTTGGTGGTGTGACACCCTGCAGTCCCCTTCGGAAAACACGTAAAGCTCTCCGGTCGTTTCGGATTGCCGTCCCATCGGGCTATGAGAGCAAAGGAACAGAGAGTACATCTGTCTGTGCACACTTTTCCTATAATACCTATATCCTGCGTACCTGGCGTAATCACTGTTGAGATTGGCGACCATGATCGAAATTCGGCTGGGAGGATTTTTTTTTATACAATCTCTTCCTGTTTATAAGCAAGCTCCTCCTAAGCCACACAACGGATATTGATGCGGTTTTCACCATTCACTAATTAAAAAGCATGACGTGACAAGCAAGGAAGGTTTGTGGGTAATTTACGCCTGTAAAAGGCCGATGCGGGTCACTAGTCGAGACGAGAACAAAACGCAAAAATTATGTAAAAAAGTAATACTTCTGAAAATAAATACTCATGTCAAAGTTTATACTGTTCAAGGTGTAGGAACAATAAAATAGAGCTAATATAATAAATAAATGAGAACTTCTAAGATATTGGATATTCCAAGCCACAAACCTAGCGGTCTGCAACAGCAACACAGTGTTGTCCCCCTCATAAGTACACGAGGCCGTGGTAAGTGCATACGTAGGCGGCAAGTTTGATGACGTCATATAGCCATGCCCGCCGCACGCCAGCCGGCAGAGCGTCGTGAACATGGACGAGTCGGTCGTACTGATGGCCTTCAGGCAGCAGGCTAGAGCATGTAACTGGAATGAAGGGAAATGGACATTTTGATAAAGTGGTGAAAGTTTGTCATTGCGACCGAGACGGAATTCATCCAAGCCGCAGATTTGCCAGTACACTTACGAAGAAATAAAATACTAGCCCTTCCCCTGTACCCTGTCAGGCAAGGGTAAAGATATTTTCTAGTCTTTCGTCGGGCAAAATTCACCTTTACTCCACATCTAGATCATCGAGCTGAAAATAAATCTACAGTCTTTCTTCTTTCCGCATCACCACCTCAACCAATAACTCACCTCTCCAAGTCTCTCCATGTTTCCCTGATGAAGCTGGTCGTTGATTAGATTGAAGGTGTCCCACAATCTCCTCGCGTTCATCTTCATAGCATAACAAGCTGCTATTGCGGATAATATCTTGTCCTGCTGTGTCACGTAGTCCAGGATCTGACGCTCTGGCTCACTGGAATTTGATAGAACAAACGTTATTCTTGTGAAAATTCAATTGTAGATATTTGTCTGTGTGACTGGAGGACACGGTGGGTTTGTGCCCCAGGTGGGGGCGATCAGCGGCAACGATTTCTCGCGCCGAGCTCTAGTAAAAGCCATGGTCCGGAGTGAGGAGGAATGGCAGGCGGTCGCCTCCTTCTGCGAAGCAGTAATGCTAGCTAGGTAAGCGGCCGCATGCGCGAAGGAAGGGCCCTCACGCCCCAACCGCCGGAATCCCGATACCGATTTTCTGACCGAGCTCCAGTCGTCGACGGCGCGTAGTGTTCCACGCGCGCCTCAAAGATATTTCAGCAAATCGTAAAGCCGCAGCAAGGTTCGAAGCCTACTAGGGCCATGGGTTATGTGAAAGTGAACCCCGGGACCCTATAAAAAAGGCAAAGAAGGAACAAGGATCTGCTTTAGTCAGTAAAAGAATGACACGCCCTCCCGCTTCGCCCTCATTGGGAAATGTCATTACTTAGATGATTTCCCACCAAAATAAAATACTTGTCTGCCTCTGTACGTATTGAGTCGGTGTATATACAAACGATTCGGCGAGCCTTTAACACCATCTGCCCTCTACCTGTCTCTGTTGAAGACTCTTCAACGGGGGGAGAATGTTGAGTCACGCACTCAATATCTCCGCTGCGCGCTGGAGGGAGCCACCGGCGACGGCTGCGCGCTGCGAGCATCGTCCATCGGGAGCGACCGGCTACTGCGCGAGCGGCGAGTGCCTCCCGCCCCGCGCGCCCGTCACCACCAGTCAGCTGTGAGACGCGACGACGTACACCCGCGCTCGCGCTTTCTAACCTTATATACGTATTCGAATCATAACTATTGTAATTGTAACAGTCTTTTTTAGTACAATATAACGTCTATATACAGTCCGCTCGTGCTTTATTTCACCTACAAGCTATCGTCGCTAACAAACGTAAATGTGACATGATAGTCTCCGTTTATTGAACGCATAATATGTCCCTATGACCATTATTCCTTCACCGCAAGTTTGGGCTTTCGTCCAGCCGTCCGAAAAAAAAAGCCCCGATCAACGGCGCGTTTTGTTATACGCACGCTTCAAAAAGATGTCAACGAGATTGATGGGGTTACTTAGGGCCGATGTCTGCCAAGGCTGCTATTAGCTGTACGTAATTTTTAAAAGCTGCTGGTTATAGTCAGTTCATTAAGCCAACATAAATTCTACATGTCGATGCTGAGGCTGAGGTCGATTTTCTTGGACTAAAGATACGCGGCTTAGACACTGCTGCGTCGTCTCCCATGGGCCTCAGCAAAAGCAATCCACTGTCTGATTTTGTACAGTGTCTGTCCTTTACTTATTGACGATTTTGAGGCAATAATTTGACTTAGTTCAATAAAGCGGAATGCCATTTCCTTGACATGGATTCCCGCTTAAAGTGAACTTCCATTCTGATTCTTCTTCTAGACTGATCATAGTAAGGAAAATCCAGTATACCCTGCTTTAAGCTGCGACTGTCTTCTAACCGCAGAGTATCGAGCACCGACAGTAATAGCCTTGGCCAGGTAGTTGACAGAATCGAACACTATGACCACCCTCACAAACACCATCGCGCCGTAAATAAGCTTGTTGTTCTTAGACTTTACGTAAGTGCCGTCCTAAAACAGAAAACAAATTAGTATTAAAAACTTGCCTAACTACTTGAAGCCAGTAGCACGAAACCGTATCTGTGGAGTATCACGTAAACAATGCCACACTTAAAATGAGCTCCAAAATAAGTTTAAATGCTGTAAATGAAGTGTGAAAAGTCAGGAAGGATGAATCTTTTTTTGCTCTTTCACACAAAAATTAGTTCACCCCTAAATAAATACTCCGGTAACACAAAACGTTTCCGTTTGGAGTAAATGACCTTTTCAAATTCCCTTACCGAATACCTACACGGAGATATACCTACTCCTCAATTTCAAAAACTATGTAGTTTATAAAATTTGCCAATAGTCATTAAGAAATTACCTAAATGTCACAAATTGTTCCAACAGCAAAACAAAAATGCGCAAACTGCTTACCTCCAAAACTTTCGCGTGTTTCATCAGCATATTAGTCCTGGGTATCCTCACGTTTTCAAATCCTAAGAAGCCATTGTTGACAGAGTTGAGACCCATTTTGACTCCTATCTCTCCCACCTTGATCCCTGGTAGCGGCATATGTGTGTCTTCATCTCTCACTTGGACTATGAAGGAGTGAATGCCGTGACATTCTCCTTTGGAGTACAACTGAGCTATCACGATGCAGTAGTTTGCTGTGTTCCCCACTGTTGACAATGTGGTAATTTTATTAAGAGTAACAATGTAAGATGACGCAGCGTCTCACAAGAAGGCGCGCCTCCCACAAGATGGACCGACGACTGTGAGTGTCATGAGAATCCGATGGATGTGAGAAGCATAAAAGCGGTCATTGTTGCGACACTTGGGAGAGGCCTTTGTCGAACAGTGGACGTGTTTCCTCTAAAATGATGATGATAATGGACAATGTATCGGGTTTATTTGTAAAACTTTGATGGCCATCTTCAGCCCACAAATATGTAATTAATATGCGTATCCACAAACACCAACAAAATGTATTGTTGAACTTTAGTTCGATTTGAGGTTTCTATAATAAAATTCTATTGGCTTGAGCGACGACTTTTTGGAGAGGAGATAGAGGCTACTAAATTCTGTTTAAACGAGCCAAAAACTTGTTAAGCCTTAAGCCATGATTATTGTTGACGGTTGATTTTAGAGCACATGGAAGATCGGAATATTAGAATGTGTACGTATTAAAGGCTACTTACATCCTCCAGGCCACCATTTGTACGAGGTGAGTGTGGGACTATGCAGCACGAACTCCTGAGTGGATGGGTCGTAAGTGGCTGTTGTCTCCAGACCACGGATGAAGGTGCCGTGACCGAGCTCTGTCTGGAACAAAAAACTAGTTTACAACTGACAAACTTATTTCACACCAAAAATTCGACATCCACCAATCTGCACTGGTTTTGTGTGGTGGATGACGAGCCTTTCACCTTTTTCTAGAGAGCACGCCTGAGTCCCAGCAAAAAATAATCGGAAAATGGAGAAAGAAGAAATCGGACTAGTTATACGATTATAATTATGTTAGGCCCCTAGCACACGACGTATTGTAAACGCGCAGACGATGCGTAGCTGATGCGCGTACATGCTTTTGAAAGGAGATTTGACCCTTTTAACTTATACTTAGGTAAGTATATCACAAAACAGGGGCGATCGTAAAATGCGCGTCTACTGCCCGTATACGCGCAGATCGCGCTGATACTGCGGTCCAGACGCGTTGTAGTCGCTTGTAGCTTCCACGCTTTGGTCAGTAGTACAATGGCCTCCGATCCTTTGTACGCGCTTCAATCGAGTTTCGAAGGCACTTCAGACGCATTTGTAACGCGTTTTACGCGCGTACGAATCTGTAAAAACGCAAAAATCGGCATCTACGGCGTAAGAAACGCGCGTTCCTGAAACACGCGTCGTCTACACGTTTAAAATACGCTATGTACCAGGGGCCTTATGGCTTGGATACTATATTCTGCAACTGTCCCTTACCTGAGCATAACTCCCGATGATACTGCAATTCAAAGCCCTATGCAGCCACTTCTCTTGCTGCTTCTCGTCAGCCTGGCTCATGAACACGGGCATGAACATAATGTAATGGAGCCCGAAAGGAGAGCCGTCCTGTGAAATGGAAGCTCCGAGGACACCACTAAGAAGATTCCTGAAAAAAAAGACAAAATCTTGTCTAACAACGTATGAACTAAAATCAGGAACCCTACCACGAACTCTTAACGTGATTCATATTACGACTGAAACTGTTCGGACAAGTGTGCGTTGACCCTTAACACTTGTTAAGGGTCAACGCACACTTGTCCGAACTGAACGCACCGAACGAATCGAAAGATTTTTTCTTTATTCTGGAGTCCTTCCTGATACGGATGATTCGACGCGGTTAGTAGTGCGGGGTTTCATAGGATTTCATATAAAGAATTCTAAGATTCTTTTCATTCGATTCGTTTGACGCATTCGAATTTCTTTCTGTCTTTCATTCGGCTCGGATAACAGTTTTTTTTCCGTTGGGTAAAAATCATCCAATGACAAGTCCCGCCCTTGGGCGGAGCGGGAGATAGTGTCAGACTTTTACTGACTAAAAAACTCACCCCATTCCTGCGTTGCCTTGGTTCCAGGGCCCTGGTGTGCACTTTCACATTAACCCAAGGTGGGGCCTTGGGTTAATATGCCTATGAGTATGCCTCGACCCTGCAGGGCCAGTTTGCTGACAACTCCTTGAGGCGCACGGGAACAGTGCGCGCCGTCGACGACTTGGGCTCGATCCAGACTGACGGACTGCGAGTTACCCATTGCTTGCTGTCCGCAAGCCCGCGCTTACAGTGGCCAGAAATCGGGATCGGAATTGCGGCGGCGGCTGCAGCGTGAGCGCCATGGCCTGATGCGGTCGGCCTCCTCCTTTGCTAGGATTACTGATTCGCAGAAGGAGGCGGCCGCCTGCCACTCCTCCTCGCTCCGGACCAGGGCCCGGCGCTAGAGATCGCCGCCGCCGATCGCGCCCTCAAGGACACGGCGTTGCTCCGCCCAAGCGAGGCACACCTCGACCTTGTGCGCCACCGTGTGGCTCGGATAAGTGTACGTACACAATAAAGGAATGGAGCTATTTAGGGTATACAGCTACATCACTCTTTATCGCTCACACGCGTGGTATACCTAGCCTTACCACGTTGACGCTTTGTGGTAGCTAATTGGCTCCAAAGGTACAAACATGTTAATTATGTAGCTAAGTATATAATTTAATTCTAGTTTAAGCCAAGAAGGTGGTGAGAACCACTCTTATGTAATACACAAACCAGTTTCTGTCTCGGCATATTTATGCGTTTGAATATTATATTTATTCACAGAGATATTTAGAAAACTTTAAAATTAAACTAAACTAAGTATTTTTACTAAACCTATGTACATATAACACAGAAACACAAAATACATTTAGGCGTCGAAGTACTCCTCCACATCGCTATCATCCGAAAACGTACCCAGAAGACTGGCAGCATTGCCAGCCACGTTGAATGGCAATGCTGCTGTAGTTACTAACTTATTTAATTTAAATAAATTGATAGTTTGCCTCATCATTAGAAATAATTATGATGTTTTTGCACACCCGACTATAGTAAAATATCACGGAGAATTTTAAAACTGCCAATTAATTACTGTTCTCAAATTTTAGCCACTTTTTACCCCATCGTAGTAACACAATAGTACATTTAGATACAAGTGGAGAAAGTTTATCTGATTTTCCACGTGTTACAATTCAAACGACCTTTTTCAATACACTTACAAAAAATAAATACATGGGGTTTGACCAGCGACTCGTAGGGGTCACTTAGCACCCAGCCTGATACGATAAATGCAATCAATTGTGGCAGGCGAACTCGCACACTTTTCCGCGCTAGTGCAAAAAACCGTAAATTGCTTGCCGGTACCATATAAATTACAGTACCTGTAGTTTGTAAGGTCAGTGTTGTTTTCTTGTTGATGTTTGCGAAGCAAGTTGAACAGAACGACTGCCTTGCGCATTGAGTTCTCATATTTCTCCTTATGGCTCAGATATTCGTCCGGAACACCACCAAAGAGCTCATCTCTCTTCGTCAGCATTATCCTTTCTGAAATGCATGGAACAAATATTACAGTTGATTGACTCCGCTCGTAGGTCTTCAGTTAATCAAACGAGTTGAGAGTAGGCCACCATATACAGAATGTGATGAGAATTTCCAATTAATCTAGTCATCGCCAATTAAAATGGATAAGGCTTCTCTCACCCTCCTCACACAATCAGGGGCTTTGACTATAAAAACCCGAGATTTATTTCAAAAGGCTCACATATCCACCACCCTTGCATCCGTCACCAGACAATCAAACTCTCCAAGATGAACAAGATCTATTTCCTCATCGTCTTCGCGACCTGCCTCTGTTTCTTTGCTGAAGCACAGCTGACGTTCACCTCGAGCTGGGGTGGAGGCAAACGCGGGAGCCTTGCTCCCATCTCGTGCAAGAATGAAGAAGCAATTGCTACGATTTTCAAGCTGATCCAAAATGAAGCTGAAAGACTCATCATTTGCCAGCAAAAATCATGAAAGCAAAAAACGATCGACGCTGTTCTGAAGACGATAGTGCGATATTTATACGGCGAATATGTTTATTTATAAAATGTTGTGTATTTTCTTCAAGAGACCTATAATTTTGTAAAGTCTTTCGGAATATGCTATGATCGAACTATATACTACATAATACATATTACAGTGAATAGTTTTGCATTTTTATAGCACTTGTGTTATTATTTAAAAAATAAAAAAATCCTTTTAGTGTAGTGTACCTAACTACAAAGAGGTTTTATAATCATCACAATTAAAAAAGTAATCAACCTAAAGCGATGCGCGCACTGGTGACTTTTCTCACCGTGACTTTTTTGTCACCCTTATCAAGTCCATGGATATGTATGGAGGTGCGCGCACGTAGCGACGTGACAACTGGGTGACTTTTTTGTACGCTGACCATGGAGCGGACAAGCCCGTGACATTTTTGTCATCGCGCCGCAATCAGTGGCGTAGCATGGGTGGGGGCGGTGGGGGGCATGGCCCCAGGAGCCATACGAAAGGGGGCGGTAGGAAGCGCCAATTTAATAATTTGGAAAATGTAAAAATATGATTATGAGTAATTATTTATTTATTTAAATGTACTTTACTGTACACCAAGACAAAAAGATTATAAAATTTTGAGACTTAGTCCCCTTTTACGGACACGCGTCACGTTGCGCGGCGCGTCGGGCGGCCCGTCGTACATTGAAATAGGTGTGTGTTTGCGCGAGCGATGTCGCGGCCCGCTGCTGCAATGTACGACGAAACGCCCAACGCGCCGCCCGACGCGCCGCGTCTACGTAAACACGGCCTTAAATAAAAACATACAATGAGCGGCCTTATCGCTATCTGCGAACTCTTCCAGGCAACCTGGGATGGAAAGAGATTGCATGGACATAAAGTGGGGTTGCACTTGGAGCGTAACAAAACAAGTTAAACAAATAGGCGAAAAAACAAAGTACATACTAAAAACTTAAGGGCGGCCCCATGCTGCGAAAACGCACGCTACGCAACTGCGACAAATGACGCTTCGATTTAAAAAAGTTTCGTCCAAAGATATTAGAAAGGAGAAGATACGTTACGCAGTGAAAAATGTACCGGAACACCATGTCTCCAGTTATCCCTACTATCACTGACTCTACTACATATGCAGCTATTATTACACAGTCCTGCACACACTCGCAAATTATAAATCAGACCATACTACACAGTATATTATAAACCTTATCTTCCTATACACAGCGTATATTTTTCATGCACTATATATCTGACGCACACATAAATGTCGATGTGCTGTGCAAAAGCAATTTATTTTAAATTTACGCTAGTGATTGACTAAATAGAAAAGTTATCGATTTTTTAATTTTTATAATGATATTTTTTTAGGTTCCAAAAACAATTTTTTTTTTTTCGCCCTTACTGTCCCACTGCTGGGCAAAGGCCTCCCCCAAGTTCTTCCAAACCTTCTTCTCCCGCGCAGTCTCAAACCAGTCCTCGCGGTACGCGTCCAGATCATCCCGCCACCTCTTTCTAGGCCGGCCTCGACGACGCTTTCTTCCATCAGGTACCCACTGTGTGGCGAGCCTTGTCCAGCGGTCTCCGTGTATGCGACTGACATGACCCGCCCAATCCCATTTAAGCCTAGCAGCCTTTCTGCCTACGTCTATTATGCCCGTCATGGAACGCAACGTGTCATTCCGTACTCGGTCTGTTCGTTTTACGCCCAGAATGCTGCGCTCCATAGCTTTCTGGCAAACCCCAAGGCGGAACTTTTGTAGTTCTGTAAGTGACCAAGTCTGAGCACCGTAGGTTAGGATGGGCAGAATACACACGTCGATGAGTTTACGCTTCAGGGAAATCGGCAGATCACCCTTCATTAGCATCTTCATGGACCAGTAGCTTTTCCAGGCGTTCTGGATGCGTCGATCGATCTCCTTTTCCTGCCTGTTTTCGAAAGATACTAACTGGCCCAAGTAGATATACTCATCGACATAATGTATTTCCTGCGCATCTACCTCGACCCTACGTTTGATGCTGTTGGTCATCACTTTCGTTTTTGATCGGTTCATTGCGAGTCCCACCTTGACGCTAGCCGTGCTCAGTTCTTGGAGCATTGTTTGTAGCTCCTGGGCTGTAGGGGCAAAAAGGACTATGTCATTGGCAAATCGAAGATTTGTTAACCTTTTATTACCGATGTCAATGCCTTTGGTGTTCCACGAGGATGCCAGTGACTTAAATACCTCCTCCAATGTGCATGTAAACAATTTGGGAGAGAGCGGGTCACCTTGTTTTACACCTCTTTCAATTTTGAAAGATGGTCCTGAGGTATTTAATTTAATGTTTGCAGAGCTATTGTAGTAAATTTAATAATAAAAACTAATTAAATAAAAATAAATATGTCTAGAAAATAATTAATTTTTTTAGAACAGTAAAATTTTTATAATAAAATTAAAAACTGTAATTATTATTTATTCCCATTTGTCCACCGACTTTTGACCTACTCTTTACCAACTTACTTTACGAAAGTTGCTTACGTATTTCTCTACTACTCCAAAATAAATAAAAATACATTATTTCACTTCGGATATCCAACCAATCGATATTGTGGTCGACAGTCTATATTGGCGGATGTGTACAGGCGCATCCCTAGCTCGGCTCAACTGACTGCGGCCGTAATAAGAAATACACCGCACTGATAAAGTATCGTTATGTTGTTTTTACATTACTTGTTCAGTTACTGAGCGTCAAAGTTAGGTAATGGTTAAAGAGCAATATATTTACT
Organism: Leucania comma; assembly: GCA_958295575.1. Lineage (NCBI taxonomy): Eukaryota > Metazoa > Arthropoda > Insecta > Lepidoptera > Noctuidae > Leucania > Leucania comma. Next base: position 25,993,627 of record OY282463.1, read on the forward strand.
GTATGAGTAATAAAGTCGCTTTGATATTTGAGAACAAAAATAACGTAGTAAAAGCAAGGGATATTATAAGATTTGTTATTTTTTCTGATTTTAAAGATAAATATACTATTAACATTATACTTATATATGGTGAGAGATTCTTTGATTGCCCAGGCTTGTCTTTTCGCTTTAGTTTTTGCATGAAACCACTGAACCCAAAGGTTGACTGGTAGAGAATGCCTTGTTGCATTAAGTCCGCCTATGTACCACTATTTAATTGTACATGAAGACTAAATAAATAAATAATGTAACTGACGGCCGTCAAACGGCTGTTTGCCGGTATGTGCCCTTGTTGAGCAAGTACCGCGGACGCAAACACGCCCCCTTGCCACTTCTCCTATTTTTTATACTTCTGTGGTTTTGTCACTGTCACTGTCGCTCGTCGTGCGCGCACTCCACATTGGATACGTGACGTGACAGTGACAAAAACTTAAAAGTCACCGTGACAAAAGTCACCGGTGCGCGCAGGGCCAATCGGTTTCTGAGTAATTTGAAGTAGTTTTAACCGGTTTAAAGTACTTCTTATCAATTCTTACAATAAAAACTGTTTTTTTTTTATTATTTATGAGTTTTGAGTGTGACATAATATACTAACTACGAGAAACATACTTCGTGCAATGTTATGTAAAACTGTACCTTGAATGCAAATAAATAATTATGGATCTAAATTGAATAATAAATCACCTACCTAATGTATGTTTTATAATATCACCCTTTGAACACCTGCTACCTTTCGAGGTGGCAAGTGGGGAAGTCATCGAATTACTTCTCTCGCTCTGGGGTGGAGTGGATAAGCGTGTTAGTCTTTTAATTAATCAGAAATCAGAATAGTTTATTTCAAATAGACCAATTACAGGCACTTTCTGTAGTAGTCATTTATGTGTATAAACATGTGTATGTTAAGATGGAGAGCTGATCAATATAGTTCAACATGTTTTGCCGTAATCGGCGTACAAAATTATTCAAATATAATTATTTAGTTACAAAATAGTCAAAATTCAGTCAATTCAATTATAGTCAATACAGAAAATAGTCAAAATACAATCATGTCAAAAAATCAATCAATTCAATTACAGTCAATATACTCGTATAAAAATAGTCAAAATTCAATCAATTCAGAATAACAGTCAATACAGAATATAAATAAAAATTGGTATAATAAAATTAAAATAAATAATGGGATACATTCAAAATTTCTCATTTAAAAACTCCGCAACACTATAGTAACACTTACTAAGTAGCAATTTTTTTAGTTCACTCTTAAACGACTTTATATTCATTATTTTAATGGAATTGGGAATTTTATTGTAAATACCATACATATTACACTTTTTCTTAGGAATACAGTTTTGGCGGGTAATGATTGCACCCAAAATCTGTACTTCTCACGTCTGTGTCTACCTGTATTATTATTCATGAGGGGAAACAAATGCGGATTAGATTTTACAAATACCGATATTTCCAATATGTCGAATTGTCAAAATGTCAGTCAGTCCAAAAAAAAAAAGTGAAGCTAAATTGTAATTAATAAAACCACACCTGTGTATTTCAATTTAATTCTGCAATATGGTAGTCAAGTACCTACTATAAAGGTCTTAATAGTTGCATAAGTACTGTATTATGCTGTTTATAATGTATAACAAGCGTAAGGGGCATTGTCTCACCTTTGACCACCGACTCGATCTTGACTCGATCAACGGAATTATTTTTTAAAGGTGCGTGCGATTTTTTTTTTTTTTGTTTTGGATTTTATATAAGTACTAGTCCGATTATCCTCGGCTGCATACGTATTAGCTACGTGACAAAAAGTAATGGGTAGCTCGCCGTCCGGCCGTCCGGTAAATCAGGGGCCCTGGAACGCAAGGCAGAAAAGGAACATAGGAGTGGGTTTAGTCAGTAAACGTCTGACAAGCCTTCCGCTCCGCCCTAGAACGGGAGAAATCATTAGAAGATTTAATCCCACCTAAAAATAAAAACTTTATTACAATAAATTGGTTTTATAGTTCTATAAATATTAACCTGCTGGGGCTGCGGGAGCGTTTGAAAAAGTAACCATGGTCCTAGAAAATAAAGGGCAAATGAAAGATCGCAGGTGGGCTTTAGTCACTAAAAGTCTGACAACTCTCGCTCCACTCTGAAGTGTTCTTTTTAGTTCTTTTTATATACACTCTCGAGCAACCAAATCGACTCACAACAACGTACAAGTAGCCCCTGCAGAGGTTTTCTTTTAAAAAATACTGAGCGCCTGCATATTGTAACTGTTACTTATTATTTTTACCATCTATACTAAAATCTCGTGATATGTATTTATTTAATTTACTGTTTAAGTGAGTAAATATGTCCATACTAATGGACAACGCGGCTACTCATTTAATCGAAAAGGTCATTTATATACACTATCACATATTATTTATATACATTTTATACAGATACGCAAATTTATTGAATTTATTACAGACGCGCTCATTGTAATTTCGAAACATTACCCACATATGTATAGTCACACTTACACATTTCAGTAGGTATTACTTTAGCCTCAACATTACACATGTATTTACATTCATAATTTCAGCGAAAAGACGTCCACTACTGAATATAGGCCTCCCCCAAGTGTCTCTTCTGCCATCCATTGGATTCCCGCCATCCTCATCAGGTGTGGGAGGCCCTCCAACGGGCAATGTGCCCTGCCCACTACCAAGTTTGGCGATTATTCGGGCAATGTCCGTAACCTTGGTGTTCTTGCGAATGTCTTTATTTCTGATTCGATCACGCAAGGAAATTGCAAGCATAGCACTCTCCATCGGCCTTTACGTGAATTTAAACCTGGTGATGAGCACAACCAAGTTTCTGATATGTATAGGCTACACGCACTTGTCATAGAACTTTGTCTTAAGACACTGATATGTCAGAGAGAAGATACCACGCAGCTTCCTGAACGTGGCCCAGCCGAGTTGGATTTGACGATTGGCCTCGTTCCCGAAATTAACTGGACGGTTTATCCCACGTAAACATAATCATCTACAACTTCGAGCGTAAAGCGTAATTTAGACGGTACGAGTTTCTCGAACGTTTTGTTCGAGAAAATCGTACGCAATAATCGTAAGCAATAATCGCCATGACATTATCGTATCAAAGTGTTTAGACACAGGTAAGAAATAAATTCGAGTCGAGAAACTCGAACCGTCTAGGTATGAATGTTTAGACGGAGATGCTTTTTTGTTCTTATGATTATCGTACGTTCGAGACGAGAAACTCGCACCACCTGGGTATGTGTTTAGACGATGACATTTTTTCTATGCTCTTACGATTCTCGTATGTTCGAGGCGAGAAACTCGTACCGTCTAAATTGCGCTTAAGTCTCCGATCTTGATAGGAGTGAGTGCTACAAATGTGTTTACCGTGACCTTGGACCATATTCATTTTAAGACCCACTCAACAAAACTTACTAAGTTTCTTGAAGATGGTATCAGTTTGTGTTCTCCATGTCATGTTTTGGTCGGTAATCACTTCATTCATATACTCAAACATGGTATTGACGTCCTTTATGAATATTTACATTTTCCTAATTAACCTTTAGATTATATTTACATTGAGTTACTCGATAGCTTGATTTAAGTGTATCGTAACATTTCTCTCAAAGTTGAATACTTTCATCATTATCCAAAGAAAATATTAAAGAATCGTATAGTAGTATACAATGCGGTCCAAATGAGAATAGGATCGATTGCCATGTTGTGACGTCACGTCGAACTGTCAAATTGAAGAAATTGGGTACGGCGAGCAAAACAAGAATTTTTTTAAATTTAATTTATTTACGAATCGTGAACGAAAAATTTTTTATCAGAATTCAGTTCTTCAATTTTTCTCATCTCAGCGTCACTGTGTGAAGTGTCTGATTAGTGGCAAAAGGAAGAAGAAGGCGAATTGTTCATAACAATGGAAATAAGAAAGAAAATAGTTTTTATTTTTAACTAATTATGACTTAACACAATATAATTAGCTAATTTATATTAAACAATAACGTTTTTACTTCACCTAGACTTAACTAAGACTACGTAATATAAAGCAAAAAAAAAAACCCTTTATTGATACGCAAATAAGATTTTTTTGCAAACCGTACTTTTCACTCAACATTTGACAGATCAAGGTTATTGGCTTTCCTATTCTTATTTGGAACGCATAGTAGAAAATATTATAGTCATCGAAGAGTAGAACCACTAGATAATTTACGTTTTTAGGTATAAATGAAATAACAATAGGCCCAATTTACTGTCCTGAGAGCACCGAAGCGAACTGAGATGTAAAGGATGTTTTAGTATGAGACTAACAGACAGGATATATTTTATACTAGCTTTAGTTAGCGCCTTCGCCCGCGTTAAAATGGAAAGTCATCCCAAGGGAACACATTCTTTGAAGTAAGAGTAAAAAAATATACTTATCCTATTCGCTATTCGAAGTACACGCACACGTACCTATACAAACAACATAAATGGACCTACTATTTATATCGCATTCTAGAGATAGGTACATGACATACATCACAAAAACATAGAAGCTTGACAACCGCTAATCAAAGTTCATTTACCTCTCTCTTTCCTTTCTAGAGTCTTGTCTTTCCCTCCATCCAGAAAATACGTCAATTCCTCCACATTAAAAGTGCATTTCGCCCTTTCTTTGACCAAATCGTCGTTCACTTTACCCATGTTTATTGATTTACTTAAATATTTAGCTACACGTTCTACTTTAAAGCGTATATTCGCCTGACTGGTAGATTCAGCTCAACTTGCCGAGTGGGGGGAAGCGGCCAAGCGGGCGGGTCACCTTATGGCAATTTTTTTAGATGATCGTTTTTGATATAATATTATTTAGATATAAGCAATGTAATAAACAAACCGGATTTAAAGACAAAGAATCTTGTATATAAAAATGAATAGCTGTTCGTTAGTCTCGCTAAAACTTGAGAACGGCTGGACCGATTTGGTTCATTTTGGTCTTGAAATATTTGTAATAGTCCAGGGGAGGTTTAAAGGTGAGGAAAAAAGTATTCATTGACTATTAGGCGGTACGAAGTCCGCCGGGACAGCTAGTTTGCAATAAATTTTGATTAATTTTTACTTTAAAGAATACTTTTTTTCTACTATTCTATTCACATGAATAATTAAAATAAGTATTATTGTACGAGTAAGTTGCACTAATAGTATTTCAATAAATATTTTAATTTATATTTATTTAAGTAATCTTATAGATCTTAATATTATAATCCTGAAGAGATTGTTTATTTGAATGCACTAGTAAAAATTAGTAAACTAGTGCGTGACGTGATGGTAAGCAGTGATGCAATCGTTGATGGTGAGGATCAACGATTGCATCACTGCTTACCATCACGTGGGAATTGCAGTCAAGCAATAGTTTATAACAAATTAAAAAAAAATCTCAGGGACTACTGGTTCACGTTGTGAAATCGTGCCAATTTGCACAATTTCAGCAGTCCATGCGCTATATGCGAGTCACCTACCTTCCGCTGTTTAGATTTAATCTAAGTTTTTTTTTAATTCATATAAACTAGTGTTTACTATCGGCCCCGACTTACGTGTTATAGGTCGCAGGTTCAAAGCCAGCCAGGCGTGTACTTTGTGTAATTTATTTCATCACCATCACTGCTCTCAAACGGTGAAGCAAAAACATCGTGAGGAAACCGGCTTGTCCTTGAACCAAAAATTCGAAGATATGTGACATCCACCAAGTCTAGAGCTGCCATCCGTCTGGCATTCCCCGGATTTGTTCTAGTTTGAAGGGCGTCCGGGGACCGTCTGCAGGGGTTTTTAAAAGTTTCCGGGAAAAACCCGGACTTTTTTTGTCAGGGGAAATCTATTTTTCTTTTTTATGCTTGCGTGTTCTGCTAGCATAATAAAGAGAGACATGCGAGACATAGCGAAACCTAACGAGCGCGAGAGTCGGTCCTGCTCGAGCCGTCTCGCCTGTTCTCAGGAGCGCTCCGGTTCGAGTCGGTTTTTTGACCACGAGTCAAAAAGAACGACGAGCTATTGTGACTGAATGAAGTATGGCGAATAGAACTAAGGGCAAGTCGAGTCGAGATTGTACACGCTCCACTCGCAGCCCCTCACCCTGCAAATGTCTCGCCGAGAAATTTGTGGAGTTATCTCACCGAGAGCGTACTGCTAACATTTATCCAATAAGGCACATCAAAGTAGTCGATATTCCTTTTTATTTTTGTTGCAAAAATAATCCAAAGGTGTCCGGAGGTAAAAACCATATTAACGAAGACCAACCAAGTGCTCGATTACGGAGACGCGTGGCATTGCGCGGCGCGTTAGGCGGTCCGTCGTACATTGCCATATGTTCTGTGTTCGCGCAAGCGATGACGCGATCCGCTGCTGCAATGGACGACGAACGCCCAACGCGCCGCGCAACGCGTCGCGTCTCCGACGGCCTAACGGAGCGAACGTACCGCGGCAGTGGCCGTCGAGCTCCAGATCCCCTCTTGTTGTCGATTCATTTGGATTAGATGAGGTTACCTTTAAGCTTTTATCTCTAAACTCACACTGGCGCAGAGTCGAACCACAGCAAACGAGCGCCGTCACGAGTGGATGCTCTCATGAGCGCCCGGGCGCGATCATACGAGTGTCGTCGACGCAACCAATTCGTTGTAGACGTCATATCGGTATCCGCTATGTAAATTATTAGGCAACTTAGATTGGGGGACTTTTTTGTAACCTAACCGCGATGGGCTGTCAGTGTCATCGTCATTTTCGAGACTTCAACTCTTCATTAATGGCCTTTGCAGCCGAAAGACGTTCACTGCTAAGCAATGCGCGCACGGGTGACTTGTCACCGTGCCTGTTTTATTACCCATATCAAGTCCATAGATATGTAAGTATGGAGGTGCGAGTACGTTACGACGTGACAACTGTGGGTGACATTTTTGTACGCCGACCATGGCAGCGGACAAGCCCGTGACGAAACTGTCACCGCGCCTTTGTGTGTAATAGCGGTGTGCGCAGTGGTGACAAAATTGTCACTCCCGTCGTCGGGCTTCAATTTCAAAAAAGTTTTGTCACTGTCGCTCGTCGTTCGCGCACTCCACTTTGGATACGTGACATGACAGTGACAAACACATTAAAGTCACGGTGACAAAAGTCACCGCTGCGCGCAGGGCTTTAGACATAGACACACACACTTCGCAAGTGTCGCCACAACGACCGGTCACATTGCTTCAGATTCTTCAGACTATGTCGATTTCTTCTGAAGATCTTCATTTCTGATGCGATCACGCGTTTTTGGTTGTAGTTACATTAAAATGGATAACAAGTCCATTGTATGGCTTATCCAGAGTCAGCGACCTAATTACAAGTCACAGGGCTCTAGCGAGGCATTATCCTCGCTAGATGGCTCTTAGAATCTCTCTAGATGAAAATAAAAAAATTCAATTTAATTCACTAAAAATACCTATGATCCACTATTTACACTCGAGCACTGTACAGTCGAGCCATGTTCTTGGCTATGCTTGAAGCACCTTTGTCTTGTGCGGCGATCCCCGCAGCGGAAACCATTTTATTACCTGCGTAAGGTCGTTAGTTCAACTTTAACGGTATGCATGTAGTCGTGTCGATGGAGAACTTTAATGTATTATTAAAACGTAACACAAAAAGTTCTAACTAAGTAATGAGGCGCGGGGCGCGGCTACTCACGACGGGTGCCTGCGCGGCGAGCCGAGAAGCAAATCGGGACACTGGCAACACTAACTACAAAGCAAACACAAAAGCACTCAAATAAAACACGCAAATGGATCCAAAGCATTTATTGGATCATATTTTTTTAGGTTAACTACAAAGTGTCGATCACTTCTTGGCTGTGACCGCGGCCTCGTCCTCCCGCGCGAACGTCTGCAGTAGTTCTTCCTTCTTAGCGGCGATGCGCTCTTCACGACGCTTGCGGGCCTCCTTGACCTTGTTACGGCGGGCTTCGGCCTGGTCACTGGAATGATAAAAAGTTTTTAAGTTTAGATTTCTAGAATATATTTCTTTATTATTTGTATTTTGGGCTGGTGTCCGCATCTCCGTGGCTAAAGCTCTTATTTTGTGTACAGAAATAATTTTACTTCATTATTTATTAGTGAGATATGACTACGAAAACATGCAGTAAGAACTAGCATAGTTTTTCATAAAGAGTCCAGAGTGGTATATTAATTTCTCATGGAGCTATGTTATTTTTAACTTAGAATATTTTCATAAGAGCACTAGTTTTTAGCAAATAAAAAAACCATAGGATGATATTATGAAAATACACAGTTGCCTTTTTCTTGTGTATATATGTTCCCACTGCTAAGAATCAGACCTCCTTTCTAGGAAAAGGGCCATAATCCACGATGGTGGGTCAAACGTATGTAGTTGTATTATATATATGTATTATATCTACATTATTCCCAAGTCAACTACAATTTTAATTGTAGTTCATCTGCACACAAAGAATAAACCCCATCCACATTTCAATAAGTCTTGTTCAAACTTTGTCCACACCCACAAAACACTGTCTCAAGGTTCAAAATAGTTTCATAGCAGTTAACAATTCTTACCTGAGCATCTTAGTCCTAGCCTTCTCAGCCTTCTTCCTGTGGATGTACTCCATGAGAACGCGCTTGTTCTTGAAGACATTACCCTTTGCCTTCATGTACAGGGCGTGGTATAGATGCCTGTCAATCTTCTTGGCAGTTCTGTATTTCAGCAGCAGCTTACGAAGGACCCTTTGTCTTTGTACCCAGAGTTCCTAGGGATAGGAAAGAGAAGGTTGTAAAAATTATTAAAAAAAATGTACTAATAGAGCATTTACCTATAGCCAAACAACATCTTAATCTGTCCTAGCTCGAGAGGACGCCGGTGTCCTCTCACATCCACGCCACTATAGGCCTTAATTCCGATGTTTAGAGTCTACTTTTGTATGAACAAGTTTGGTAGTTGTGGATCTACGTGTAAATATATAAATTTATAAACATTCATGAATATTTGAATGTCTTGAACTCACCTTTTGTGGCATCCTAGCATTAGCAGTACCTCTTCTCTTACCGAAGCCACAGTGACGTCCCTTTCTTCGGGCCTCTGTGTTCTTGCGGACGCGAGCACGTGAGTGTACAGCTACAGGCTTCTTGATGACAAGACCATCCTTGATCATCTTACGGATGTTCTGCCCTGGAAACAACAGGCATAATGTTAATAAAATTGTTCTACAAGTGTTTCTCTCTTAGTTAGCAAGGCCACCTGAGATATAAAATGTTTCAATATTTGTTATTTGATACAACACCCAGATTTATAGAACTGTAAACTGACCTGAAAATAGTGGGAAAAGGCAAGGCCGATGATGATAATAATTCCTAGACAAAGGTATCTCCAAAGTTGCACCATGGTAAATAAATAACATTGTGAAAATGAAATGTAATCCAGTTAGGAGACCTGCATTAATATTATTGATTCCTTGTAAACAAGTGCATAACGTGTATCCACAAATCTAGAAGACCTAACCATTATGACCTAAGCTGGCGCAATGCTATAATTTTCCAAACGATAAAATCCATTCCCACAATAATCTTCCACTTGTCTATTATTATTCACTGTAATAACACTCCGCAGGCATTGAGTGCGAAAGATATTTCATGAAAACTTTGTTTACGATGTACAACACGGCGTGACGATCACGCCGCACCGTAAGAATAAAAATGTGTCGGTACTTACTGGAGTTAGTGTTGGCAATTTCATTGATCTCATTGGGATCCAACCACACCTTCTTTTTACCACATCGCATAACAGAGGCTGCAAGCCTCTTCTGCAGCTTGAGGGAACTGAAAACGAACAAAAATCCTGTATGACCACATGGCTTCAACTTCAAGGCGGACCGATAAGACGTAGAAATTAACGAATTGATTCTTTACACGACACAAAAAATATATTTAACATGATTGTAGAGTGCTTCTACATTTAAAATAACAGTTATGAAGACATTTATCACTTAAAAATCGAATTATTTATCAAAACTAACCTCATCTTGACTAGGTGAGCTCCAACGCATACAAGAAAGAAATATGGCCGACATTTTCAGTGGTGGGTAAAGGTTACTAAAATTCAAATAGTCTTTTAGTTTTTAGTCGATTTGTGAAAAGACTAAAAACTAAGAAATATTCAGACTCATTAAAATTAAATTATCATCAAACAATTATGTTATCAATGGATTTATTTAGAACTCGAGCATAATCCTTTATTTGTACGAGTATTGCTAATATTCCGAAAATATTTAGTACTTTGGCTAAATATTTTAGAAATTTAAACTATTGTAGTTCTAAATAATATTATGAAACCTTTTTAGTCGATATTTTAGAGTTCACATTTTTTTAGGTTGCCATTAAAAAAAATAGATTATTACCTGACACTCTCGCATCGTGAGTGCGCTCCCAAGCACGCAAACTCACACATAAAAAAAGATCAATTCACATCTTGACCATGAGTGAGACAGGTCACACAAACGTCTACTCCGTGCGGGAATCGAACCCGTAACACGCAGTCAATCGTTCAATGTTAGAACAATTCACATTACTCAATAAACCAAAATAAAAAGAACTCGGGTAATAGAAATTGTCTTCCAGTCATGTACCAACGTTAATTGTTCTCATCATAAAGCCATAGGAGCCCCCCACAAGTAAACCACAGCTCTAACGCCACGGCACTCATTGCCGAACACCAATCACAATTGCTCTCTCACATGTGCATCCACCACCGGCCAACGCCGTGGATCACACTGGGTATCACTCATTGACTTCCGTCAGAGCTAAATGCGCACGTAATAGCTACTAGAACTGTCCTGTTGACCACGTCAGCTACTCACAACGGTCACTACATACCATGACTTTCATCAGAGCTAAATATAGCTCTATTGGAACCATCAACTTTACTACGCCCAATAGATAAACTTACTCGCGTGCTCCATACAACTTAGGCTCGCTCATCACCACGCTGTGATCACTATCTACTTCGACTGGTACATGACTTTCTGGCATCTTTCTTAACCTATCGTGGTAGGTACCTGTACAATACTGCAGAGCAACTTCGACCTCTTATGTAAATGGGCTCACGACGTTGGTCTTGTAATTAATGCAAAAAAAACCAAACTACTGCATATATACTCACCGTACCTGACGGCGTCGTGTGTACCTGTTGTCGTTGCTCACGAGCATATGTGTCTTCACGGTTCGGTCACAGCGTGTAGTTGCCAGACACTGGAGTAAGTGACTCATCATATGTATCTTGGTCTGATAATAGATAGTAACTTCCACTGGCGGCCGCACATTGATCACGTATGTAATAAGCTTATGTCTATACTAGCAAAGTTATCGATACTTAAGTATAAACTACCCTATAAAACACTTAGAACATTGTATTTGGCACTAGCCGATTCCGTAATCGACTACAGCCTGAGTAGCTACGGGCGTACATACAAGACTTACATCGAGGACATTTACAAGTTACAGTTACGCATTTTAAAAATGATTGTACCCACAAGAATAAAACATAAATTCCATGATAATGACACGAGCTTATTTAAACACTGTCAAATTGTAAATGTCTTTGACAAAGTAAGTACGTTTGCGTGTTTTATGTGAAAACTACCATAACATAAATAATATTCGTAAATATGAGAGACTCCAGTCGTTGCGTAGTTTGGCTTACTTGCCTACTTTTATCGTACCAAAGTCTAATAACGTTTATGGAACACGGACTTGGGAATACATGTTACCATCTTATATGAACGATTTACCTATGGAAATCAGTAAGACATTGAATGTTAAAAACTGTTTAAGAGTGTTGAAGGGATACTTTCTGGATTGAAATGCAATCTAGAAAGTATCTTTTTGAATGAGGACCTATGTATGTATACCTAACCACTGTTCGTATAAATAAAGTTTTTGGCACCGAGTTGTCGCTTCTGACATACCGCTGTTAAACCCGCGATGGTTTGTGCTGGTATGTTTATAAGTTAATATGATTTTAATAATGTTGTTGTACAATAAACGAAAAAAAAAAAAACACACAACCAATCAAACTAATCTAAAACATTAATAATTTAGCTTTAATCGAGGCGGTAAGGCCCCTCTTTGAGGCGTGGCTGGAAAGGCCCCACGGCGTCGTCACCTTCCGTTTGGCGCAGGTGCTGACCGAACACGGCAAGTTCGGTCCGTACCTGTACAAGATTCGTGCGGAGACGACGCCCGGGTGTCGCCACTGTGCGGACCGCCCGGTGGACACGGTGGAGCACACAGTCGAGGTGTGCCCCGCTTGGGAAGAGCAGCGCCGTGTCCTCGTGGGGGCGATCGGCGGCGATCTCTCGCGCCGGGGCTTGGTTCAAGCCATGCTCCGGAGCGAGGAGGAATGGCAGGCGGTCGCCTCCTTCTGCGAAGCAGTAATGCTAGTAAAGGAGGAGGCCGACCGCCTTAGGCAAAGGCGGACACGCCGCCGCCGCCGCCGGGTTTCCGATCCCAATTTCCGGCCACCGTAGGCGCGGGCTCGCGGACGGTGGGCAATGGGTAGCTCGCTGTCCGTCCGTCCGGTAACAGACCGGTCCGAGCTCAGGTCGTCTACGGCGCGCACCGTTCCCGCGCGCCTCAAGGAGTTGTCAGCATACTGTAGGGGTCCAGCAGGGCCGAAGCCTACTGGGGCCAAAGGTTATGTGAGACTGTCACCAAAGGCCCCAGGATAAAGGCAAGGAATGGAAAGGTAGGTTTTTTAGTCAGTAAAAGTCTGACACTGTTTCCCGCCCCACCCAAGGGCGGGATTCGTCATTGGATGATTTTTACCTACCACTAAAAAAAAAAAAAAAAAAAAAAGTTAATCATACCTGCGCATCCCTCCAGGATCGCCAAGTCACTGATTTAATCGCAATACTGCGTACTCACAGACTAATGTGACCACTAGATATTGATTTCTATTAAGCTACGGCTATAAATCAAATCTCCTAAAGTCTAATCAATAATCATCGTGTGAACTTAATTATCTCATTATGCCGACTACTTTACTTTACCCCAATTTTATCAGTTATGCGCTGATTTTCCTCCTGTCTTTATCACTTCAAACGAATCTTTAAATAGATCTAACTTAGTTTAATGGCTCTCTTCGTCTCTAATCTAAACAAAGGCCCTTACCGAAAATGTATCTACTCCTACCTTCTTCAAATCAAACCTACCCTTTTATTAAGATACTACAGATTTTAAAGTGCGTAACGCAAAATCTCTCATGATATTTAAACACCTAGGGGTCTATATCATGTTTCGTCATCAACGGTTGAGAACGCTCGACTAAAATCGATAAGAAATGATTTCGTGACAAGAAGTCGCATGTGGTACTATTACAGGGTATCATCCGCTTTGGATCCAGCCATATCCCATGGTCTCACCCGCCTTGGATCTAGTCTCCTTACTTGGCATCACCAGGCAAAAATCTAGTCGTACACAGTGACATCACACGTATAGGGTCTAGCCACACCCAGTGGCATCACCCGCTAGGATCTAGCCACAACCAGTGGCATCACCTCACCATGGATCTAGCCTCGTAACCTGACATCACCCGCCTAGGATCCAACCATACCGAATGGCATCATCCGCCACGGATCAAGCTTCGCAACTTAAATTTCATTATCAAAAAAAAAAAACGATAATTTAACCCCGACTGCTACAATTTATCTTGTATTTAAAATATTATATGTATAGTTAAGTGCAATCGGGTACAACGACTTTCTTGTTTTAGGGCTTTTTCATGTATACTCAGAAAAGCAGTCGGGTTTTTTAGTTTTTTAAATTACCGTTTTTTTATTTTTATTTTTTTTAGTTTTATTTTATTACGGTATCACTTTCACAGTAATTACGAATCTAACGAAACCTCGCAAACTAAAATCCATTGAGCCGTTCAGGCCGCAGAGCGTGCCAAACATTTGAATTTGGCGCCAAAAATCCGCCCTATTTTATTTTGATATACCCAGTGTCACTCTCACAGTAAATACGAATCTAACGACACGTCTCAAGCTAAAATCCATCGAGCCGTTCAGGCTGCAGAGCGTGCCAAACAATTATACATACATACATACTCTCGAAAAACATAACCCTCCTTCTGGCGCAGTCGGGTAAAAACAAAGTTCCACTTTTTCAAATGTAATGTTAATCCGGGTCTTCATTTTCGAATTTTTGCATTTCAAATAATAACCGCCAATTTTCTTTAGTATTTCGTGACTGTTGCTCACAGCTTGTCGATTCATTTGCATTTTCGATTTTATCCCACTTCTGATGACGGCTCGTTCAGGATGGTTCGACCTCTGATCATCTACCAGGCCTACGTGGGTATCGTGCAATGAATAAAAACGGTTAGGAAGTGAATACGTTTACTTCTCAATACATTTCAGTACAGTGCACTGTTATTAGGTAGGTACAAACAACAAAACGGCTAGTTTCAGAACATCTTGACTGTTGACTCTGCGACGGCCTGGCTGAGAGTGTCCGCTGTACTCGGCAGATTCTTCCTCCCCAAGCTCCTAGCCAAAGCGGAAACGGCTGACTCTGTCTAAGCGCGCCACCTCTAATTCTTCTAGTCACCACTAGATGGCGTGCCTTGTTTTGTTGTCAACAAATCAACGCCGGATCAGACATATATACAGGGCGTCCAGTAAATAGCACGACATACTGCAGGGGGTGATAGCTAGGGTCACTACCTATCAATACAATACAATATATGTTCAGCAAAATCTTACGGATTTACAGTTTTACAAAATTTTCCGAAATACCGAAAAATCTCTACATTGAAACAGATTTTTAAGCATCTCGTAATGAAAAAATCCTTTTCTAGTACTTTTTTTTACATCAAATTATTTGTGAATAGTTACTTTACTCGTTGATAAGTCTTTTTTCTATCAAAGACAAGAATGTTTTCAAGAAATACTATTTTTTGTTTAAATTTGCACAGAACTATTTTCTTATCACTTAAGTTTAACCTACAGTGGTGAAAAAAAAATGTATGTGGCTGTTTTGTACAACAAACTTAAAAAATAGCTTGTTTAATGGTGATTTTGGAAAGATACAATACTAGTACATTTTCATTTTAAAAAATACGAAAAATAAGCTATTTTAGTTAATAAGAGCATTTTATTTTAAATGCAAGTAATGTGACTTTGAATTCGAATCGTTGTAAGGTCGTACTACAGTTCGAATTACATAATAATTAATCTACAGCCGACCGGCCGGCCGGTCTGTAAATGACATCTTGAAGGTGATAGTAAAAAAAACAGAGGAGTTAACTTTAATAAACATTTATTTAAATAAATTACAATAAATGCTCAAATTGCTTCCCTTGTGCCCTAATACACGCTCGGCATCTTCTTAAAAATGAGCTTTTGAGTCTTCTCAGGCTTATTTCCGATATTTTTCTTGCTGCAATGTTAACCCTTGCTCTCAATTCATTGTCATTTTGGATCGGTTTTTCATAGACTTTGTCCTTCATGGCACCCCAATAAAAAAAATCCAGGGGGTTTAGGTCCGGAGACCTAGGTGGCCATAATATCGGTCCCAGTCGCCCAATCCACCTGCCTGGATAAGCTTCATCTAAGTAGGCTCTTACTTCCCGGCCATAATGAGCAGGGCACCCATCATTTTGAAGCCACATCACCTCTCTTAGCTCACTCGGAACATTTTTAAAGAGCGTGGGTAGGGTTTCTCGTAAAAACTCCAAGTAATTATTGGCATTTAATGTAGGTGGAAGCTCGACGAGACCCACAATCTGGCCATTAAAAATCCCACACCATAAATTTATTTTGAATTGGTACTGGGACCTGTCTTCTCTTGACACATACGGATTTTCTAATTGCCAACTATGTAAATTATGCAAATTCAAGTAGCCGTCCTTTCTGCAGGCTGACTCATCACTCCATAACACCTTATTAAAAAAGTTTGGGTCCTCCCGATGCATTTCAAGCATGCGGCGGCAGAATTGAACTCTCGGCAGGTAGTCTCTAGTTAAAAGAGTTTGCACGCGTCGTACGTGAAATGGATGGTATCCATACCTCTTAAGTATTGAATGAACAGTGGACTTCGGTATCCCTGTGCGCCGTTGTATCGCCCTAACCGAAGTTGTCGGGTCTTGTACCTCTACCATGAGTTTTAAGCAATAGTATTCGTCGCTACTCGATATCGACGCCGTAAATATTTTGTAAGGCAAATTTTGGTTCTTCAAGTGAGCGCTAGAGGCGCTGCAAAATTTGCCATACAAAATATTTACGGCGTCGATATCGAGTAGCGACGAATACTATTACTTAAAACTCATGGTAGAGGTACTGTTCTCGTTCCTGAAGCACTATGTCTTCGTCAACAACTTGAGGCCGTCCACCGCCACGTTGACCAGGGAGTCTGCCTTCCATGTAGGAGTTATGCACTCTGGTAAACATTTCATGGTGTGGATGTCTCCTATCGGGAAACCTTTCCCTGTAGAGGGTGGCAGCAGCTCGGGAACTTTGGCCAGCTTTTCCGTAAATAAGGTGCATCTCAGCATAGTCACGCTGCGTATAACCAGGAAAAACGCGGCGGTTGGCCATGTTATAAAGCACAAAAGTCCAGGTGGTCGCCAAGTCGTCGTAGTGATCACAATAAAAAATCCAAATCGTAAGGCAAACAAAGTCCGGGGTCCAAGGCACAAAACAGTCGTTAGTACGAAACAATAATTTGTGAGCACAGAGATGCGTTGCGCACGGTTTAAGGTAGCGTACTGACAAGTGTCGCAAATAAGGTTGAGAGTGAGACACAAAATCACAATGCAAGAAAGAGCGGGATAGCACATGCGCTTCTTTTGTTAGACAGTAACCGGTCGGGTCGGGTCGGTCGGCGAGCAGGTAAAAACCTTTAGTCATTACGCGCTATTGGTCATACCTGGTCATCACCCTCAGCCTCATCAGCGACCTTGGCTAAGCACCCGCACCTTCGGCCAGTCACATGAAGAGCATTGAAGAACCTCTCCTGGTCGACGACAGCAGTCAAGCCCTACGTCGCACAGCAACGCTCCGACTCACTGGAGCCAGCCACACTACTCCGACTCACTGGAGCCTGCAGCATCGTATCCCGACTCACTGGGATAGCACCACCCCGACTCACTGGGGCATCACCGCAGACAGTTCCGACTCACCGAGAACTATGCGGAATCCGGTTCCGACTCACTGGAACCAACCTCCATTGGCCTGGCACGCATCACGACGCCTCAAGAAGCATCAAGAACCATCGATCTCCGATCTCCGGAGGGGAGTGATGTAGCGACATCCATGTCGTCACAAAAAGAACTAATCCTGCATCGCGCAAGTAAGATTCGCGGCGCGATTGGAACATATAGAACAAACCCGAAATCATCTATCGGGCAATAGCCCACCAGACATAACACCCGTCTGGTCGGAGGATCCTCCCTTTTCAATGGAGGTATGTGGGACTTTACTCTCTGTTCTACTACCCCCAAATAGTTTTATAATAATTCGCGTAAATGAGCAGCTATTACTTATTCTCATAGTGGTTTTTGTCAAAATTACGTTAATTACATTTTCAACAAAATCAGCTTCTCTGGAACTAAAATAGCATTTTTTTGTATTTTTTTAATGAAAATGCACTAGTATTGTATCTTTCCTAAATCACCATTAAACAGGCTATCTTTTAAGTTTGATGTACAAAACTGCCACATACATTTTTTTTTCACCACTGTAGGTTAAAGTTATGCGAAAAGAAAATCGTTCCGTGAAAATTTTAACAAAAAAAAACTATTTCTTCAAAACTTTCTTGTTTTTGATAAAAAAAAAACTTATAATGAGTAGAGTAACCTATTCACGAATAATTTGATGTAAAAAAAGTTCTAGAAAAGGATTTTTTCATTACGAGATGCTTAAAAATCTGTTTCAAGGTAGAGATTTTTCGATATTTCGGTTTTGTAAAACTGTAAATCCGTAAGATTTTGCTGAACATATATTGTGTTGTATTGATAGGTAGTGACCCAAGCTATCACCCCCTGCAGTATGTCGTGCTATTTACTGGACACCCTGTATAAAAGAAAGTCGTGTTAGTTACACTATTCTAGAAGAAAATCGAGTATTATTCATGTGTAGTGTGAATTAGCCATAATGTACGGAACGTCTATCGAATTTGACACTTTTGTCATAATTTGACTTGTCATTGTCATTATTTTGACGTTGCCAACAACACGAAATGAATGAAAGTAAACAATGATTTTTTTCACTTAAAAACATGTTTTACAGTGCGTAGTCAGCATAATTTGCTTTGCTGTATTTGCTTTACAAAATCTATTTCAAAATATTTAACTGTAGTGATCTACACTTTTTGTAAATTTATATAAAGGTACTATGTTTACGGCCTAAATAATTGTAAAACAACGCTGCAATACGAATAAAGATCTGTATGAAGAGATATATGAACATTATACACTGTTCTTTAAAAAAATAAATCAAAAAGATAAAGTTCAAATAATTTACTAAGGCGGTAACGTTAAATTTAAACCAGTTTCCTCTTAGTTTGTAGTTTTGAATGTACAACACATAGCTATTAACAAGTTTTCTTTTCGTCACGCAAAACCTGTATAATTCATAGCGATTACGTTGACCGCGGCCAGTGGATCTCTAAATTATCGCTATTTCGTCAGTTGTTCGGGCAACGTTCATCGGGGAAGTAGTGTTTTTCCAGTGCGTAATCTTAAGATACAAAATGAGCAAATCCGCGAATGTTAACCCGGATTTACAAAGAGAAAGGGAGAAATGCTCTTTCAATATAACAGAACTTACGAATTTGTTGGATGGCGGCCCTCAGATGACAGAGGAAAGGAGGAGACGAGGTAAGCAGTGTGATTTTTTTTAATCACTGTTAGACTATGTTTAATGGCTGGTAAATATCATGTATGACCAGACTTTTATTGGGAAGTAGCTTCATCTGATGCTTTGAATTAAACTTTGGACTCTAGAATCTCAACAGAAAAGTAAATCTTATAGAAATGTTAACACATTTTGTAATGGAACTTATTTCCTTTGTGAAAAGTTCTGTAATTTTGCAATAGGAACATTACATGACTTAGTTAATCATAATTGGCTATACCTGAATATGTGGAGAATGTATTAATTAATTCATTTAAAACATTGTGCATGAAAATAACCTGGCAATGTAGGTATTGCAACATTTTTTTAATCATAATCTAATTAACATGATTTAATACTCTTTCACACTTAAAACTGTAACTTTTAAAATAACTACTTATCTCACTTTTGTGTCATTGTTATTGTGAGAAGAATACTGCAGGTCCAAAGTTTGATAAACAAAGTTGCATCCTTTGTTATCTAAACTTCTTTATGTTCCACTCAAACAATAATGTTTTACATCATTTGTTTGAATTAACTAGCAAATATGCTATTGAAGTTATTGTGCAATTCAACGATAGCCAAGCCTGCACTTCCCATAGGGCTAGATGGAACTATATTTCTCACAACCATTTTTTACCAGTTATATTTATTATATTTATGTAATATGGGCTTTTTAAAATCTATTCTAATATTATAAGGTTTATGAGTTTGTTTGTTTCGTTGATTGAGCTACTTTCTAGCATTACTGGGTATTTTTTTTTTTTTTTTTTTTATGGTAGGTAAAATCATCCAATGACAAATCCCGCCCTTGGGCGGAGCGGGAAGTAGTGTCAGACTCTTACTGACTAAAAACCCTACCCCGTTCCTTCGTAGCCTATCGTGCCGGGGCCGAGCATTCCTTTTGGAACTAACCCATGACCCCAGTAGGCTTCGACCCTGCCTGCCTGCAGTTAGCAGGCTGGGCCTCTTCGGTGTGCTGACAGCTCCTTGAGGCGCGCGGGAACAGAACGCGCCGTCGACGACTTGGGCTCGGTCCGGTCGGTTACCGGACGATCGGACAGCATGCTACCCATTGCACGCCGTCCGCAAGCCCGCGCCTACGGTGGCCGGAAATCGGGATCGGAATCCCGGCGGCGGCTGGGGCGAGCGCCCCGTTGCCTCTGCCTGATGCGGTCGGGCTCCTCCTTTGCTAGCATTACTGGGTTTACTGGTTTGAATTACAAAAATATTTTAGTATTGGTTTAGTACCCCAAATATCAAGGAACTCTATAAACTACATAACATCATGGCAATGACCACTAGGAACAGAGCAGTAACCAAAGAAGCAAATGAAACCTACTTAAAGAAATTAATTTCATACATGCATATATTAATTCGAGTTTTAGAAAAAATGCACTTTATTTTTTAATTTTATCTTTATAAATTTTATTTTTATTGATAGTGTTTCATCTACCTACCGAATTGCCCTTCCACGGGATTAAAACAACCAAAATTTTACAGTGAATAAATAAAACATAATTAAATGATAGGTCATCATTCAGTTTAACACCTAAGGTTCGTTTTTCATTTATATAGCAAGCTACTTTAGGTGTCCTATTTTGTTATTACTTACTTAGTACTAAATTACTGTATGGTATTTTACAGAAAATTTATTAGATAAATACTTTCTTAATCCTTTTTATCATAGACTATATCAATCATGATTTATTGATAATTTTCAATGCCTAATGTAATTTAAGATAAAATTAACGTATATTAATCTTAAATCTTAGTAAAATCAGAGGAGTTTCAATAACCTGAGATATTCATTAATTATGCAAGCCCCAAGCGAATGCACACCTATTGTCTTTCTATTGTGTCTCTAATTACAGTATTCAAATGATTAATAAGTTAATTTGTTAGCCCTTTTTTTCTGACCTAAATTCTTATGTGACTTAAAGATCTGTTTGCTCGCACCTCACTTGGTGCTTACTTCAGATGTTTAACAATAACTCAATAGTAATACAGATAATAAAAATAATGTTTGCAAAATTCTGCATGATTCTTTATTGTATATAATAAAACACAATATTAACTGCTTGTAAACCAAAGTCCACTTTAGTTTCATGAAAACTAATATTATATAAAAACAACATTGATAACACAGGTCACAGTTTTTTTTACTATTTTACTGTCTGAAGTTTTCTCTGAGTTTGAAAAGTTAATAATTATACATGACATTATTACAGAAATTTTATGTTAACATTAACACTGAAATATTTCTTAGCTGTATTATTTTTCACCTCTTCATTGTTCTGAAGAAAAAAGTCAGACAACCAATTTAGCAAAGTAATTATCTGATTATTTCTATAGGTTTAATGTGACCTTGGACATAAGAGATTTAGTCAACACCGAGCTGCAGTCCTAAAGTATTATAAAGGTCAAATATAATTGATGAGCACAGTTTCATAGATGTGATGAATAGAATTCTGTAAACAAGGTGTTTTCAAGTAAAGCGCTTATTACACCGCTCGATATTCGACGTCGCGTCGTGTAGTCCGACTGTCTTAGGCCGTGTTTACGGAGACGCGGCGCGTTGGACGTTTCGTCGTACATTGCAGCTGCGGGCCGCGTCATCGCTCGCGCAAATACAAACATATGGCAATGTACGATGACCCGCCCGACGCGCCGCGCAACGCGCCGCATCTCTGTAATCGAGCTCTTAATCGGAAGTAAACTGGGCAGTCAGTGTATCGTGTGCGGAATATCGAGCGCGGTGTAATAGACGCTTAACTCTATAGATTCATCATTTCCATGTTTCATCATATATTGAGTTTATAAAATCACTTTTCTTTTTATCGTTGAATAGTGCCTATAATACACATCACACCTGCGAAGTTTCGCCAATTAGGTATATTAAAACCTTCGACGCCGCGTAGTGTTCTACGCGCACCTCAAAGCTCAACAAAACCGTAGGGGCCCAGCAGGGCCAAAGCCTACTGGGGCCATGGGTTGACTTCCGAAAGGGAAACCCGAAGTCTTGAAACCCTAGGCAAAGAAGGAACATAGGTGTACTTTTAGTCAGTAAAACTCTGACATTCCCTCCTGCTCCGCCCTAGAGAGGGACTAATCATTGCATGATTTCCCACCTTAAAAAAATGAAAAAAATGGTAAAGATATTATGAATAGGAAATATGCATTCAATTTTTTTTTATTTGTTAAATTGAATCATTTTACTAAACTAATTTTAATATGAAAAAGAAAGTTATAGCTTTAAAACTGCTAATAAGATAGAGAAGTCCGACATGGACTTTTACGTCAAAGTCCATCACGCCCGTACGGCCGCCATAGAATACGTTGTTTTGTCGAACTCGAGAGAGACCGATCCTTGTAAATTTATTTAAAATAATTGTTATTTAACTTGTTTGCTTTTCTACCATTTTAATATTGTTGGCACATAATTATAGTATTCTATTTTGGTATTATTTATTGAGAAACTGGTTAGGTTAGGTTTAATTCAACCCTTTAAGAAGAAGTTTAATGACTTTGCTCTTTATTATGGACATTAAGCGAAACAAATATTGCTCTATGACCGAGATAACATAAGTTTTAAAATCGCGTTGTCGTTGACATCAGAGATCAGAGGTTGACCTCAATGCGTCTAATAATAACAGACTCATTTGAGTAACTTATTTATTCATAAACAAGTTAGAAAAACTTTATTTAGCAATAACGTGAACACCCTTGTCTTGGGCCGCACTTCCGACGTTTGGCGCCCAGATTGAATCGGACTGGGGCTGCTCTCAAGCGGCTCCTGCCGAATCTAGGGGGTCCAGACGCCTCCTGCCGGAGGCTCTACGCAGGCATCGTTCCGTCCATGACCCTTTACGGGGCACCGTCGCTGCGAAAGCCTGCCAGAGGGTCATAAGGCCATACGGATGATCCGGGGATACAGCACGGTGTCCTGCGAAGCGGCGGGCCTCCTTGCTGGCCTACCACCATGGGATCTGGAGGCAACAGTCCTTGCACACATGCACGACCTAGACGTGAAGATGCAACGCCGAGGCGAAACTCCGCTGACGCGACAAATCGCTGCATGGCCGACAGAGTTCCGGCGGGATCTCATGGTGAAATGGCGAGAGCGAATGTCGCAACCCAGTGCTGGGCACGCCACGATTGAGGCGGTAAGGCCCCTCTTTGAGGCGTGGCTGGAAAGGCCTCATGGCGCTGTCACCTTCCGCTTGGCGCAGGTACTAACCGAACACGGCAAGTTCGGGAAGTACCTGTACAAGATTCGTGCGGAGACAACCTCCGGGTGTCGCCACTGTGCGGACCGCCCGGAGGACATGGTGAAGCACACGGTCGAGATGTGCCCCGCTTGGGAAGAGCATCGTCGCGTCCTTGTGGAGGCGATCGGCGGCGGCGATCTCTCGTGCCGGGCCTTGGTACAGGCTATGCTCCTGAGCGAGGCGGGGTGGCAGGCGGTCGCCTCCTTCTGCGAAGCAGTAATGCTAGCAAAGGAGGAAGCCGACCGCATCAGGCAACGACGCACACGCCGCCGTCGCCGCCGGGTTTCCGATCCCGATTTCCGGCCACCGTAGGCACGGGCTTGCGGACCGTGGGCAATGGGTAGCTCACTGTCCGTCCGTCCGGTAACAGACCGGCCCGGCGCACTGTTCCCGCGCGCCTCAAGGAGTTGTCAGCAAACTGTAGGGCCCCAGTAGGGCCGAAGCCTACTGGGGCCAAGGGTTAGGTGAAAATGAATATGATGATATGATTTTACCTAACATAAAATAAACCTTGTCTTGGGCCACGAATATTACGCACTTGAATTTGTGTGATTTATATTATTAATCACCACAGCTTTTAAATAGTTGAACAAGACGGAAGGACACTCATCCTTCTATCGAGCTCCGGTCTCCGGAGTGGTGTAGCAGCATCTATGCCGCCACATACGAACTAAAGATGTGAAGTCTCTCAAATTCTACATCATGTCTTCGTAGACTCCGAACTATCGATATAGGGCAGTCGCCCTGATCAGACACATTACCTATCCGGTCATAGAATCCTCCCTTTTCAACGGAGATTTGCGGAACTTTACATTCTGTACCGCATTACTCTAAAAATTAAATACATAAAAAAAAATTACAAGGAAGAATGTCTTATAATTGTTAAATGACGTACCTACACGACTCGATCCATTTGAAAATCGTAAACAAAATTAGGTAAAATAATTTAAGAAGTATTTTCCATAAGGGCGCGTTAGATAAACGCGCGTTGGATCGGTTGGGAGCGTTGAGAATACAACGGCTTGCTTTCTTCAAGGGCTTCAAAACCTTTCTTCCTTTCCAGAGGCAACCGTTCTGAATGAAGGCATCCACATAGAAGAAGTACCGTCAGAATATCTAAGTCATAAGGAGAAGTACGAATTGGCTGTGAAGAAAGCATGTTTGCTGTTCAAGCTGATTCGTCGGCTGCAGGAAGAGGAGAATACTGGGATGGAGAGTTTCAGGTGAGCATCCTGTTTAATGATACAGTTTTGAGTTTTGTACAGAAATAACTCGCGAATCAATGAAGAAAAAATATTTTTTATGGGTCACATTATCTTTAGCTTGCCATGCAGCAGACCAATTGCAGAGCAAAAGCCTTGTCTCATACAGAGAAAGTACAAACTCTAATGGTTTTGTCTGTCAGCTCTGAGTCGCAATTTCATGAATCGCCATTTACAAAAGCGCGTCCCACGAGCTCTCTTAACGCGGTCTTTTTACGACCTAAACTAAAGTATTAAAGAGATGGAGATATACGGGGTGTATAGCTCTATCCCACTTCCCACTCGCACGCCTGAAGATTTAACACGTCTTCATAAGGCTCCAGGAACGCGCGCATACGTGGTGGAATCGACGAAGCAGGGTCGGCAACAAATACAAGTTCTGGATTTCTCACTTTTAACCTTGATGACTTTCTTCTATACCTACACTTCTTTTAAATTTACTTACCTTATTTCACTTCATCCCCAGGGCGATCCTAGGCGGTTCGCTAGGCGCAGCTATACTTCAGGACGGGTCTCCCCTCACTCTCCACTACGTCATGTTCATACCGACGATAATGGGGCAGGCGTCGGTTGAGCAGCAGGCCTACTGGATCGGCAGGGCTTTTAACCTTGATATCATCGGCACTTATGCTCAGGTGCGTCATGATCAAAGTTCAATTTAGATATTTTATCACGACAGATTTAGGTACTTGGATAATTTAAGATCATTTGCAATAGTCAAGTAAGTAATTATACGAAGTCAAACTATAAAACCGTTTAAAAACAAAAATGGTAGTTCTATTCCTTTGTGCATTTTGCATTTGAAGATTCACCAAGAAGTTCAATATAGTATTTTTTTAAATGATATAAACCAATGTTTAACTGCGATTTCGCCTGATGGTAAGCAGTGATGCAATCGTTGATGGTGAGGCGCACTAGTTTATTAAGAGCCTAGAGTACATAGGCTCTTAATAAACTAGCA
This sequence comes from Leucania comma, assembly GCA_958295575.1. Taxonomy (NCBI): domain Eukaryota; kingdom Metazoa; phylum Arthropoda; class Insecta; order Lepidoptera; family Noctuidae; genus Leucania; species Leucania comma. The sequence continues at coordinate 26,019,084 of OY282463.1, forward strand.
GTCTAGCCTGACACGTTAATTATAATCGCACGAGAAGACCGCAGCAGGTAATTTTTTCAGTCCTTCGATGTACGCAGTATAAACGATGAGGCGAAACGTTTAGTCCGGACCGTAGAAGGGTTAACAATATAAGGGGAACTTTATATAAATAAATCTAGAACTACATTAGACCGACGCACACGTGTACCACGTCCGATTTGTAGGTAGAACGACGTCGCGTGGCGTGTGTCAAGTGCAGCTCTAGTAGTCTAGTTTCCATATTTTATATGAAAACTAGACTTGTAGAGCTACACTTGATACACGCCATACGTACATAGTCATAGTCTCCAAACTTATAATGTATGGACCCACGCGCCCAGATCGGCGTGTGTGGCACACATGTTAGCAGTGTAGTTCTAGATTAAAGCTAACTGTAACCCAGCTACAACTACTGAGTTTGAATGAACTTTTTCTTGTATACGACTCCATTATGATGGAAAGCTGTATGAGAGGTCTTTTTTGCAGCAGATGCACTTTATAGCAGTTCAAAGAAGATTAGAGACCATAGCAGCAAGCTGACTTATTATGTTTACTGTTTCCAGACTGAGCTCGGTCACGGCACGTTCATTCGTGGTCTGGAAACGACGGCCACATACGATCCTAAGACCAAGGAGTTCGTGCTGCACAGTCCTACGCTAACCGCATACAAATGGTGGCCTGGAGGATGTAAGTATCTAGCTTTTCCTATCTTTTTTAGCATTCAAAAAAATAACTATTCTTTATTTATTTCTTAAAACTTTATGCGCTAATAAATAACACTGCAAAAAGCTATACTTAATGCCATAGTGCATGTTTACAGAGACGTGGCGCGTTGCGGTCGTCGTACATTGCCATATGTTGGTGTTTGCGCGTGTGATGACGCGGCCCGCTGTTGCAATGTACGACGAACGCCCAACGCGCACCCGCGTCTCCGTAAACAAGCACTTAGGCAAAAAAAAATTACAAATACTGAAGTCCAGTATTTCGAGAAAAATAGGTATAAAGTTGATGTTGATGTTCTTCGTCGTCTACACCCCGTCATTTCACCACGTCACCCTGGCAAAAACTTCTCTTTCTTGTGAAAATCCTGACTTCCCGATCCCGGGATAGTTTGAAAAAGTTACTGTGGCCTTGTATAGCAAAGGCAATTCAAGGAAAACGAGTGAGTTTTAGGCGGAAAAAGTAAGCCCTTTCGCTTCATCCAGAGGTGGGGGGACATTTTATGATTTCCTAATGAAAAACAGGCAGACGGACGGACAACAAAGTGATCCTACAAAGGGTCACTTTTTAATTTTGCGGTACGGTACCGTAAAAATCACTGCAACACAGATTTAGCTATCTGGTACAAATGTAAAATTGATGGCTTTTTTTATCCTATTCTTCCTCACTTGGGCAAAGGCCTCCCTCCACTCTTTCCATTTTTCGCAGGCCCTCGCTTCCTCTTGCCAGTTCTAGAGGAATCTGTCTAGCTTACTACATTAAAATGTATTGTAGATAAATACGTAAATTAATATCAGCAAAGACATTCATTACATTATGTTATCTGTGACCTATGGTCGATAAACATTAATGATTCCAAATATCAACTAAATCACTACTTTTTACAGTCACGCTGTAGGTATTTATCTTTATCAGTTTATAATTATATACATCCTACCTACATAAATGTATTATTATTTATTACGTCGTACTCAATTTGGAATATGATAATAACATAATTTTGATAGAGTTTGTTTTGATTACGTTACTAGGAGCACACAATTTTTGTCTTAGATTAATACAAATGCAAAACTCTAGAATATTCTGATTAGACAATCTATTATTTCTATTGCGATTTAGATAAACATTGAAGTTACAATTTATTGATAGATAGTATGTTTTTTTTTCTGTTTAACAAAACAATTTTTTGTTTTTTAAAAATGGAACCCCTCTTAGAAACGTCACTATTTGAATCCGAGGAAGTCATTTGGAAATGAAGTGGAGTAACCAACGAGTCTGAATCTAAGAGCTTTGTAATCGACAGTAAGTAAGTCTGGTGGTCATAGTAACGAATATATGTCGGGAATAGTTCCAGTATAGCCTTTATTATGTATAGTTTAGCTTTAGAAATGGAAGTAGTAGGTATCATAAAATATAGTGTAGGAAAAAGTTTATTGGTCTTAGTTTTCGCATAGCATTTACGATACTTTTTTTTATGATACTTCTTTTATAGCAGTTGCCTATAGACTATCATACCGTAGACAAATTAATAGTCGACACGAATTAGATTGCCTTTGGCACTCAGAGAAAAATATTGAAACATCATCAAAATCTTTGTCCCCAGTGGCCCATACAGCCAACTACTGCATAGTTATGGCCCAGCTATACTCCAATGGCCAATGCCATGGCATCCACCCCTTCATAGTGCAGCTTCGTGACGAAGAAACACACATGCCGCTCCCTGGTATCAAGGTTGGCGAAATTGGTGCTAAGCTTGGCATGAACGGCACCAACAACGGCTTTCTCGGCTTTGAACACGTGAGGATACCTAGGGATCATATGTTGATGAAGAATTGTCAGGTTTTGGAAGTAAGTATTAATTTTTAATAAATCAGAAATACCATCTTAACGTAGTTTTGAAGCGCAGTGTTGTATTCTTTACACGGTCTGAAACTTTTTTTAATTTATTTATTATTGTAAGTTTCACGCTTGACCGCTATCTCATCTGATGGAAAGCGACGATGCGGTCGACGATGGAGCGTGCTTACCTAGAAGAAACCTATTCACTCTTTACTTAAAGTTAGGATAAGATAGACTTAGCCCCCATGATACTGCGTTCCATGGCTCGCTGTCTAACCTAGAGCCTCATCTTCTTAATATTACAATGATTTTATTTTCTCTCGTCTCCTCAGGACGGTACCTACGTCAAGTCCCCGAGCTCCAAGCTAACGTACGGCACCATGATGTTCGTGCGCGTCGTAATTGTGAAGGATATGTGCAACTACATCGCTAAAGCAGTAACCATAGCTACGAGGTACTCTGCAGTCAGGAGGCAGTCGCAACCGAAGCCAGAGTAAGTTGTTTGTTTAAGGTGAAAGCTACTGTTACATGCTTAATCGTTAAGAGACCTAGACAAAAGAGGGTATTTGAATCTGAAAACACATGTTTCAAAAATAAGGTTCAATTTACAAATACTCTTTTTAATTACTCTTTGATTAAGCTTGCGATGTTCTCGTTAGATGGCGCTGTACTCAACTTTTTTTTAGTTTATTTTATTTTTAGCGTATGGGAGCATTATTAATTCAAGAAAATTGTGTTTGCTAAAATGAGACGTACCATTTTATTGAACTTGGGAAAATTATGGCCTCAAAAGCCACTTAATTCGCCAAGAATACCAAAACTAACATCCGGATTTCCTCAAGCACTATAATTACCGTCAAATGATTTTACTTACGACTTCAGGAGATCTCGACTATTTTCGGACTTATATCAAGATGCACCCCTCGGGGGAACAATACCTAATGCACTTGCACTTGCCATGCCTTTATCCGGCAAATAAAAAGTTTTTCTTTCTTTCTAGTATTTCTTTTGTGATACTTCAACTGAATATCAACTATATTAAACAAATAATTGTAAAAAGAAATGCTCGCGGTTATGCTTTACTGCCGGCATCGAAACGAAATGGAATTTCAAGATAACATTGAGTCATTGACCTATCAGTAACTGGTTTTCAAAGGTCATTCACTGTCTTTAATTCAAGCTCATAACAATTTACGAGTATGTTACTAATTTTTTTTTTACAATGAAATTCAAACAACTTATTTCCATCTTATAGATTACTAGAGTCTGTCTAACGAAAGCGCGACCTGGAGTTTTTTTTTTAAATTAAATTGGCAACATAATGTTGCCATCAAAAGCACGTCAAAGTCTATGATTGCAATTGTCGCAGTATTGCAGTATTGTTCTACTGCTGTGCAAAAGCCATCCACTCTTTCTAATGGTCTCAGTCCCTTACTCACATTCCATTTCTTAAGAAAGACATCCAGGTCGGTTGGCAAACCTTGAGTTTAGACTTTTGGATGTTAGTCAAAGACCAAGTTGACACCATAGTTCAAATGAGGAGATTACACATGCACATAAGCTTACGCTTTAGTGATATGGGCCCTTGGCCCAAGTAGACAATAATATATTTTAAGACGTATTGTATATTCTGTCCGCCTACGTGTATGTCGGCGCATGATGGCCATCGATATCGACGTCACACAAAATTCACAGTAATATAGAATGATAGGAAATGTTATAGTGATAATAACAAAATACCTTACTTCAGTTCAAGGTGTTTATTCCAATGGCGGCGAAAGAGTGCCTTTCAAAACACATTACATCGATTTTTATACACAGAGATTGACAAGCATCAAAATTCACAATGAAGGTAGAAAACTATTTTAAATAAATATAACGGAAATCGTCACAGTAAATTCTTATTTAAATATGGTCGGATGCTCTGATATTTTAAAGAAGTAAAAAGGAACTGGTCAAGTTAAATCCTCACAAGTTTAACCGGGTACTGTAATATGTTTTTAAAATAAGAAAGGAAGTCGTCATTTGATTCGTTATAAATTGAACAGGATGTTGTAATATTTAAAATAAATCGAAAGGAAGTTAGTTAGTTAGTTTATTGTATTGTATTGTATTAAATCCTTATATAAATTCAACAGGATATCGCAATATTCTAAATAATTCAAAGGAATGTTATCAAATTAAATCCTAGTTTAAATTCAACAGGATATTGCAATATTTTAAAAGAAATAAACAGGAAGTGACCAAATTAAATCCATATCAAAATTATCAAATATTGGTTTTGCGCCCATATGTACGTTCCTTATGGAGCTGCTGGTTATGATTTTGGTCTTCAACATTTTTATATCCAAACCAACCAGCATTTGCTCTAGTCCTGTGGCTGTAGGAGAGAACAGGACAATATTATCAGAGAAACGCAAATTACTTAACTTAGCTTCGCTGATGACAATGCCCTTCTTTTCCCATTCGACTGCTAATGTCTGAAAGAAGTGGTGAATAACTTTGGGGACAACGGGACGCCCTGTTTGACTCATTTCTGTTTGAAACATAGGATCTAATCTCTCTAACTTGCTGGAAGAAGTATGGATTCTAATTATTGTTTTGTAAGGGAATTGAATATTTCTGAGTGTGTGATGCTGTTAAAAGCGTATTGGTTGAGTATATTTATTTCTAAACATTTTGTGTTCCTCGTATTAGGAATCTAGTTCGTCAAAAAGAATTATACGATTGTCGCAAATACAAAAAAATACTCAAGTATCAAAAAAAAAATTCTCCTAGTATACCATACCAATACAATACCATATTCAATATTTTTTGATTTGACCTCATTTTCTCAGGTCGCGCTTTTGTTAGACAGACTCGAGCGACCCGCCCCAACTTGGCACGGGTGCAATGGTGATATTAATAATCAGCCAATGGCTTAATAGCCAAGAGCCCCGACCAACACCTTAGGAGGCTCTCGTTAGGCGGCTGGATTAAGGGCTTGATTCAGAAAGCGGTACTTCTAGACACGGCTCGTATAGTCAGGAGGTTCCTTTTCTGGAGCCCTGACCACCGGTAGCTTGGACCCTGTTCCCGATACCAGTGGAACACAATTTTGTATATTTTTAAATGATTTTTGTAAAAAAAATAATAATATTTAAAAATGTAATTTATATGTTTATACTATGAATAAAGATAATAATAATCTTTATTCGTTCAAACGTTTGTACTAGATATTGTTATACACAAGATTAGGTACATCAGATGACTTATATACTAAATAGACAATATATCTCTGGCCCTCACACAGGGTATCCTGTGTTGTGAGGTCCAGTCCCTTCCGCAAATTTAAAAATTAATAAATAAATGCACTTTTGTGTATATTTTATTATTATTATTATTTTCTTCAAAAATTAAAAGAATAGTAAACAAGAAGAAAAAGTTAGTACTCAAAAGAAAAAAAAAGAAATATTTAAGACGCGTTAATGTGTGTGCGTGTGTGAGTTTGTGTGATGGTATGATCGTGTGATGGTGTGTGTATGTGTGATGGCGTGTGTGGGTGTTTGAGTAAGTTCGTATACGCGTGATACCAAATAACAATATTTAAGAGTGTCTCGGTATAATCATAGTCTTTGGGCATTAGCCATTTGTGTATGGAGGTTTTAAGACGAGATAAAGTCAGGTTTATTACAGTTTTATCAGTCTTAAAGAATTTGTTGTATAAAAATGGTCCCATAAGTAAAAGATTGACGAGCAAAAGCAGATCGAGCTCTTGGTGTGTGTGTGTCCCACTTAAAGAGTTCTGTAAGACATTCGCGCTGTTATCTTTGCTAGTTTATGAAAACGAAAAAGCACCGAATAATAAGTTATTTATCTATATTTATTTATGGATGACGGACAAAGAATCAAAGACTAATAAGAATCATATGATATAGTAGCGGACCTAACAGACTTTGTCCTAACAGAGCGTTGGCCTTTCGGATGGGCAAAGCAACCCTAGTACCGTTAAAATCAATTCAACCGCTTAGGAGGAATTCAGTATCATACACACGTACAGAAGAATTATATTAGAGATACTAGCGACTTACCCTGGCTTAGCACGGGTGCAAACTATACACCGTTAAATTTTGGTCGTTTTAATCCTGCGGAGGGTCGATTTGGTACATGAAACCCTATCGATTTATATCGATGTAGTTAGTACGCAACGACCGACATCTCCCTACGAGGTCTTTGACTCGTTTACTTAAAGAAATTAATTTCGTACATGCATATATTGATTCGAGTTTTAGAAAAAAACTATGTACTTTATTTTTTAATTTTATTATCTTTATAAATCGATAGTGTTTCATATACCGAATCGATCCCCACGGGATTAAAACGACCAAAATTTAACGGTGTATACACGTTGAAAGACAAACCTTAAAATCCATTGCGTGGTTTAAGAAAATTTGATGGAAATAATAATAGAACTAAATAATAAAAGGATTTTTTTTTGTACGTTCTTTTAAGTAATATTTAAAAATTTAATTAACATGTTGAAAAAGATAAATTAACGAAATAATAATATTCCACAATTTTTTACACAACACTATCTAGTCCCAAACTAAACGGAGCTGGTGCTATGAGTACTAGATAACTGATAAACATACTTATATATTTCTAAATACATACGTACTTATATATTTCTAAATATATGTTATAGATAAATACACCCAGACACAGAACAAATGATCGTGCTCATCACAGAAACATTTGTCTTATGTGGGAATGAATCCACGACCTCTGGCATAGCAATGAGGCCATTAACCATTAGACCAACAGGACAGTCAGGCCAGCTTATACAGACAGAGAAAAACTGAAGCGGAAAGCGAATTTGTTATTAGAGAAGAGTTATAGAGATTTACCATCGTGATCAATCGCTGCAAAGATTAAACATAACTTCTTCTTTTAGAGACGAGCTTACCTCTTAAAATTAATTATACTTCTTAACATTTTTGGATCCCAGTAGGTGGTTAGGTTCGATACCCCCAAAATGCTTGTGTATGGGCACTTCGGGCACTTCAACGTGTGACTTATGTTCTAAACAGGGGCACCGCAGTCACATTGGGAATCTGACGGGTCTATGATATCCTAAAGAACAATGGCCACTCTCCTAACATGCTTGGACTATAAAAAAAAATATAAAGTAACTTGATGTGATATATATCGATTGATTTGCCTGAATTATCATAACTATGTCCGGCATTCATTATATTTTTAAAAGTAAGGAAAAAGTAGTAAACAATTTGAATGTTTTTTTAAGGTTATATGGTTTATTAGTAATCTGTAGCATGTCAAAAAGATGTCAAATATACTTTTGTGGCATTTCTTCAAGTGTAGTTGCTGAACTGCACTCGAAGGCTGTTTTAATTATCCAAAAATTTATTCATCAGAAGGTGAACATCATACAAATTAACTATTTGCTCATACGAAGACATGGTTTAAAAGACGACAAATTAACTACTTGTTCATACGAAGACATGGCTTAAAAGACTGAGTCTACATTTAAAAAATAAATAAAAAATAAACAAATATTTTGCTTGTCAAAAATAGGGTGGCTCTATAGTCGATCGAATTACGGCATTGTCGATCTTAAGATAGGAAATATTTTTTTCAACAACAAATTATTATTTATTTATTTATTTATTTCTTTATTGTACACCTTATCTTATTAAAGGACAAACATTTATAAAAAATTAGTGTACAATTGGCGGTCTTATTGCACAGGGCAATTTCTACCAGACAACCTTTGGATGGACTGGAAGAAAGAAAAAGAGTTGGGGTTGTCAGTGTACAACAATAAAATAATATAATTTTTTATATATATAATACAATAGGAAATATATATATATATATATATATATATATATATATATATATATATATAATACATAAATAAGCCATCAAATAATAAACTAATAAATATTAAAATATACAAAAGAGATAGGAGAAGAAAAATTAAAGTGATAGGTAGTGCTCCTTCACCATTTTTTTGAACGCTGGTAGCGTTTGGGCACGCCTCACTTCTATGGTTAATGCATTCCACAAACGAGCTGCTTGTACCGTGAAAGATTTATTGAAGAACGAAGTGGAATGCATATGAATACTAAGTTTCAGATTCTCCGATGACCTCAAGGACCTAGAATGTGTGTCACAGAGGAACTGAAAGCGTTCTTTGAGATAAAAAGGCGTCAGAGGATTAAAGAGCACATTGTAAAGCAACGAAAGTATATGAGCATTCCGGCGAAGGCGAATAGGAAGCCATTTGAGCTGAGTACGAAATTCAGAAACGTGGTCATACTTGCGCAAGCCAAATATAAACCTGATACAAAGATTTTGAAGTCGCTCAAGCTTATCCAATTGGTCTTGGTTAAGATCAAGATAGCTGGCATCAGCATAGTCCAAGATTGGGAGAAGAAGAGATTGTGCTAACGCAATTTTCGTAGTGATGGGAAGAAAATTGCGAAGGCGTCTCAAAGAGCCCGCCGAGGCAAACAATTTACGACTGACCTCTTGCAACTGTTTAGTCCAGGAAAGAGTGCTGTCGATATAAATCCCCTAATTCTTCACAGTGTGAGTTAGGGGAATCACAGTGTTATCGAAATAAACCTGGGGAAGTGTCGACCAAACAATCTTACAGACAGTCCGTGAACTACCAATAACAATCAATTGCGTCTTGGTTGGATTGATCTTCAGCCTAAACTCAGCACTCCAGTCACCTATTCGAGTCAAGTCTATATTAATAGTTTTAATGGCATCACACAGCTTCTCAAGAGGGGCTTGGGTATATATTTGTAGATCATCAGCATACAGGTGGTAGAAAGAAGAAAGCCGTTGAGTGATAGCATTAATAAAAAGTGCGAAAAGTAGAGGAGATAAAACGCCACCCTGCGGCACACCGGCAAATGTACAAACAGTTTACATAACTTTGGATTTAATTTCAATTTAGAAATTAAATTGATATCGAGTTTAGAAAAAGAATGGACCTCTCTAAGAACGTAATCATTACAGATAAATAATCAAAAACAATTTATTTAAAAAAAGAATAACTATTTTCCTCCTGCTTTTAAAAATAAACTGATGGCATCCAGTAATTAGGTTGATATTAAAGTATATTTTGATGACAGTCTCATTTCGGTAACAATACTTTTTTTCCTAGTCCAAATTATCCTTTTTCTTTCGCAAAGTCGCTTTTGCTGCGTAAACATAACTAAAGTCTTGTAGTAGTTCTATCTGTACTTGTTCTTTTCGTTTTTAAGTGTTTGTATGTACATAAATAAATAAATAAAGTACGACCCTAATGTCTTGGCCGCTTGTTTTTTCTTCGATTTGTTCGAAGTTCGAACAAATGTCTGCGCAGTAATTACGTATTTTTTCGAGAAAGTATGCTTAATAGTTAGGAATGTCAGAGTGGCCAACATTATTTCGACCGTACTATACCTTACCTGTACATGGGGTCGTATAGATATAGATGCGATTAATCAATGCTAATGTATTTTTTACTGCTTACTTAATTATTTTATGTTAATATAGAACATAAATAAAACTGTGTGCAAAGTTGTATCCAAATGTGTTCATTCATTAATGCCTGTTTTAGTATCAAACCTAAAACTTGATAAAACTATTTCAAACCTCAATTTCTAGCGAACCCGAGCCCCAGATCATAGACTACTTGACGCAGCAACACAAGCTGATGGTAGGCATCGCGACTGCGCACGCCTTCCAGCTGAGTGCCGAGTGGATCTGGAACATGTACAACAACGTTACTGCGGAGCTAGATGCTGGAGACATGGAGAGACTGCCTGAGGTGAGGATTTTGTTACCATTCTTATTTTTATAGCTGTTGCCAACAAAAAATTGGAAACAAGTGAAAATTTTTCACCATCATGTATTTTTTTTTGCTATGTTCACCATTTCTAAATGGATAATAATCTGATAAAAGGCAAAATCCTGACTTAGCAGCGCCCAACCCGAACCCTTAGACCTAGACCCTTAAATTACTTTGTTTAACTACTGTATTTCTCTGCATCTAAACACTATTTTCTTCGATTCCACAGCTACACGCCCTGTCCTGCTGCCTCAAGGCAGTAACGACAGCGGACGCGGCGGAGTGCGTGGAGCGCTGTCGCCTCGCGTGCGGCGGCCACGGCTACATGCTGGCCTCCAACCTGCCCGTCACCTACGGACATGTCACTGCCGCCTGCACGTATGAGGGAGAGAACACTGTGCTGCTGCTGCAGACTGCCAGGTAAGGGAGCCACGGCTACATGCTGGCCTCCAACCTGCCCGTCACCTACGGACATGTCACTGCCGCCTGCACGTATGAGGGAGAGAACACTGTGCTGCTGCTGCAGACTGCCAGGTAAGGGAGCCACGGCTACATGCTGGCCTCCAACCTGCCCGTCACCTACGGACATGTCACTGCCGCCTGCACGTATGAGGGAGAGAACACTGTGCTGCTGCTGCAGACTGCCAGGTAAGGGAGCCACGGCTACATGCTGGCCTCCAACCTGCCCGTCACCTACGGACATGTCACTGCCGCCTGCACGTATGAGGGAGAGAACACTGTGCTGCTGCTGCAGACTGCCAGGTAAGGGAGCCACGGCTACATGCTGGCCTCCAACCTGCCCGTCACCTACGGACATGTCACTGCCGCCTGCACGTATGAGGGAGAGAACACTGTGCTGCTGCTGCAGACTGCCAGGTAAGGGAGCCACGGCTACATGCTGGCCTCCAACCTGCCCGTCACCTACGGACATGTCACTGCCGCCTGCACGTATGAGGGAGAGAACACTGTGCTGCTGCTGCAGACTGCCAGGTAAGGGAGCCACGGCTACATGCTGGCCTCCAACCTGCCCGTCACCTACGGACATGTGGTAGTTGGAGCTTAATGAACATAACAATGATGTTGTTTTCGTGGCAGGTACCTAGTGAAGGCGTGGCAGCAGGCATCGGGCGGCAACGCGCTGCCGCCCACGGTGGCCTACCTGTCGCGCGTGGGCAGCGGCCGCCGCTCGCCGCCCTGGGACAACACTATCGAAGGCATCATCAGGGGCTTCGAAGTGGTAGCTGCTGGGTAAGCTATATTGCTACCTGCCGCATAACTATCCCGCTCTACCGTCTGCTTTGAGTGGGAACGCAATAGGTCCATACACTCCATGTGAAATGCAAAGTATCAAGCGATTCTAACTTGTACGCGAAACAAAAACCAAATCCCTAGAAAATTCCATCATAAGTACCTACTTCTATCATTTTTAGTTGATTTTAACAATAGAGTCGAAATTCGCAGGAAGTCGCTGAAGAATATAACAAACGTATAATAATTATTTATTACCACGCGATATGACTACATTGTATCCATCTAGAGTAGCCTTGAAACCTCGACTGTATCTAGAATTTTCCTGGCTTTGCGTATAACTACGAGCTTCCGACCGGAAATTAGCCAATTTGAATTCGACTGCGATAGAGTGATAAATGATTTTACGATAGTCAAACAGATTATTGTTTGTGGAATATAAAGTTGTCATCTAATAAACCGGCATTTGAATATCCACGTACGTAACAATAGGAATGGTGGGAACACTGTCTCTTTTGAACGCGCGTACCCTAATGGCGTTATAAAAGTTTAAAGCATTTTGATTAAAATAATAAAAAAAAACTTGAGTCGAGTGCCCAATACAAAATCGCTGGTACTGAAATAAATACTTTGAATTGAATGAACCTATTAACATTACAGTAAGATAGCATTATGCGTGATGAACATCGAGCGGCGCCAGAAGAGCGGCTTGTCGTACGAGGACGCGTGGAACATGACCTCCGTGCAGCTCACGCAGGCGTCCGAGGTAATGCATTATCATGCCTGTGTTACAACCAGTAAGGTATAGAAGGTCGGATCTTGAAATTGTACATTTGATACAAGTGGAGACAGTTTGTTATTGCTACCGAGGCGGAATTCGGATTGCTGAAGTGACAAATTTCCACATGTATCAAACCACGTTTTTCAATATACTTACGAAGAAATACATTAACGGGGCCTGACGCGCGCCTCGTGGGGGCCAGCCTGCCCATACATAGTTGCATTGTGGGGGCGAGCGTCACCATTCTTACACTAGTGCCGAAAACAGTCTATTGCGTGCCTGAAAGTGATAACGATAAGAGCAGATTTTCGAGTAACTATATCGAATCTTTTATCTCCAGGCTCACTGCCGCGTGTTCATCCTAAGCTCATACTTCGAGGAAACAGAACGACAAGTAAAGAACACGTCGCCAGAACTACGCGAGGTGTTGCTGCAGCTCGTGGACCTGTACGTCGTGTACTGGGCGCTGCGGCTCGTGGGAGACCTACTCAGGGTAAGTGCACGCACCACTCCACATTGCTGTTGAGCTCTCCTAAACTAAAGTGTATGTAACATGTAGAGAGAGAGGCCAACGAAAAAGAGGATGGATGAAAGAAAAGGGAGTTAGTTACAGCACGACGAGTGACAACAGAATTGAAAAAAAAAAACTAGAGATGCGCCGATTCACCGTATTACCGAATTACCAAATAATATTTAAGTCGGGGGAAAAGGACTTGGTGGCTAATTATAGACCAATCTCAATACTGGTTACGTTTGGAAAGGTATTTGAGAAACTTGTTAGCAAACATCTGATGTGGTACCTTAAACAACACATTACAGAATTTCAGCATGGTTTCGTTAGATCTAGATCCACTAACACCAACCTGTTGTGTTTTACGTCAGCTTTGTCTAGGTGCCTTGATAATCGTACTCCAGTGGACGCATTCTACACTGATTTCAGCAAGGCATTTGACAAGATTGATCACTCCCTTCTCATCACCAAGCTGGCTCAACTCGGTGTAGGTGGAACGTTGATAGGATGGTTTAAATCCTACTTGGAAAAGAGAGAATCTAAGGTGGTAGTGAACGGTTACTGTTCTGATAGTTATCTTTCTACATCTGGAATACCTCAGGGATCGCATCTGGGACCAATACTTTTTAACGTTTTTATTAATGACGTAACTGAGTGTTTCAAACACTCCAGTTATTACTTGTTTGCTGATGATTTGAAGTTTATGAGGCCAATTCAGGTAAAATCAGACTCTAAAATGCTACAAGATAATCTCGACCGACTTTCAGCGTGGTGTAAACAAAACAAGATGCTTTTAAACATCAGTAAATGTCATTATATCCATTTCACTCGCAACAAGAAAATGGTAGAGAATAAGTACTACATCGAGGGAGTTGAAATAAAGAAAGTGAGCAATATACGCGACCTAGGAGTTCAACTCGATCAAGCGCTTAAGTTCGATGTGCATATCCTTAATACCGTCTCAAGAGCTTTCAAGACACTAGGATTTGTACTACGAAATAGTAAAGAATTTAAAAGACCAGCTACAAAAATAAGGCTCTTCAACACCTTGGTTCGTCCAATCCTTGAATACGGTTCTGTAGTATGGAATCCGCATTACGAAGTCTACTCCAAGCGTTTGGAGAGTGTCCAGAAACGGTTCCTTTATCATCTCTGTTTCAATAATCACTTGGCTAAAAAATTGACTAGTTAGTAGTTACACAGACAGGTTGAAATACTACCATATGGATATTCGTCATTGGATGATTTTTACCTACCACAAAAAAAAAAAAAAAAAAAAAAAAAACCATATGGATATGCTAACTAATCGTAGGAAGAAGCAAGATTGCATCATCCTCCACAAGATCCTTAATGGAGTAATAGATTGCAATAAACTCTTGAGCTCATTGGCTATAAAAATTCCATTTCGTATACCCAGGTATAAAACCTACGAACTATTTTGTATCCCTGGGACTAAAACCAACCTCGGTCATTACGCCGCTGTGCCAAGGCTTTGTAGGCAATATAACGCGTTGGCTAAAACCACAAGTTTAGACATATGTGAGTCACTGACAAAATTTAAAAAATGTTTACAAGAATTAATTTAATGTAATCTATAATTAAAATTCAATTATTTTTTACTATTCATTTTTAAAGAATCCCAATTTTATGATAATTATTATTATTCAATCAATTATCAATATTATTATTATTATCATCTTTATTAATTTATATAGTGTTCTTATTCTATTATGTAATTTTAGTTTTTACTAGCATAGTTGTTTAAATTATTTTTGTGCATGCTGTGGTCTCCTATAGGTGAAGGAGTATACCAGCAAGATACCGGTACCTCTTTTAAGACACTTGAATATTGTGTACATCCTTTGTTGGAGATCCTAAATAAATAAAAAATAAATAAAATAAAATAAAAAATATTCGGTTAAGTTCTTACCGAACCGCCGAATAACTCGGTTCCGCGTTCCATAGTTTTGATGCGCAAACAACGTTTGTTTTCCGAGACAGGAAAAGTGTATAAGGAGAAAAGAAATAGGCTTTTGCCAGATAGAGCTGAAAGCTTGGTCTTCTTGCATCATAATATAACGGTATTATAAATATTAATTTTTAATGACAAATATTCTTGATTCATCTATGTTAACTTATTAGTGACATAATTTATAAATTATGCATAAGTAAACATTTCACAATATGATTGTTAAAATATGGGTTTCCTTTAATTTATTTTGCCTTAACCATTATTCACGACCGACCGCTGTGAGCGGTAAAATCAAAAGTATAAAAATGTTTGAAGCACGCCACAAGTCGCCTGATTTACAATGATTCAATAAACCGAATACATTCGGCATTTTAACCGGATAATTCGGCCGAATACGAACACCTCAAAATTTTGCCGAATACACCACGAATATTTAACGAATATTCGGCGTATCTCTAAAAAAAAAACATGTTGCGCTGACCCAATGGTAAGGGCAGGCAGATGATGCTCACCAAAAATAATGCTTTTTGGTGAGCATCATCAATTTTTTTTAACTTTAATTGATGCAGTTATGGAGGCATTTGGGACAGAGAGTAAAGTCCCACATACCTCCATTGAAAAGGGAGGATCCTCTGACCAGACAGGTGTTGTATCTGGTGGGCTGCTGCCCGATAGATGAATTCGGGTTTGTTCTATATGTTCCAATCGCGCTGCGAATCTTACTTGCGCGATGCAGGATTAGTTCATTTGTGACGACATACATGTCGCTACATCACTCCCCTCCGGAGATCGGAGATCGATGGTTTTTGATGCTTCTTGATGCGTCGTGTGATGCGTGCCAGGCCAATGGAGGTTGGTTCCAGTGAGTCGGAACCGGATTCCGCATAGTTCTCGGTGAGTCGGAACTGTCTGCGGTGATGCCTCAGTGAGTCGGGGTGGTGCTATCCCAGTGAGTCGGGATACGATGCTGCAGGCTCCAGTGAGTCGGAGTAGTGCGGCTGGCTCCAGTGAGTCGGAGCGGTGCTGTGCGACGTAGGGCTTGACTGCTGTCGTCGACCAGGAGAGGTTCTTCAAGGCTCTTCATGTGACTGGCCGAAGGTGCAGGTGTTTAGCCAAGGTCGCTGATGAGGCTGAGGGTGATGACCAGGTATGACCAAGTAAGCATGCTGGTGGTCAGGATACCCATATAGCCGTGGGTGCTGGCTGTATGGCTCGCTGCTCGAAAGCTTGAGGAAGTGATGATGACGTCACGAAGTAGTAGCTGCACGAAGGCTGCGCTGACGTTCTTTATCGAGAGTCACCAGTTTGGAGGTAGTGGAACAGAGGGTAAAGTCCCACATACCCCCGTTGAAAAGGGAGGATCCTCCGACCAGACAGGTGACAGGTGGGCTACTGCCCGATAGATGAATTCGGGTTTGTTCTATATGTTCCAATCGCGCTGCGAATCTTACTTGCGCGATGCAGGATTAGTTCATTTGTGACGACATAGATGTCGCTACACAGTTATTGCTTTGGGAAACTACGATTGTTTTTTTGACCTGAGACTATAATATAATACAAAATAGGATTCTTTTATCTTTTTTTAATAAAGCACATCAATATTGCGGAATCTCATATTATCTACAAATTAACAGAATTCAAATAAATATCTTATATTGAGAAAAATATTAATGAAAAATGTAAGCTGTTTTTGCCATAACAACCCTCGAAATATCTCGTGCTTCGTAAGAATTCGGCCCCAACCAAACAACAACAAAAAAACACATTATTTTCCCCTATTTTTTAACTACCAACTTAATAAAAATTTGTTTAACAGTTCACATCGATATCGGAGCGAGACATTGAGAAGCTCCAACATTGGTACGAGGACCTGTTGACAAAGCTGCGACCCAACGCAGTCGGCCTTGTCGACGCCTTCGATCTACGTGACGAGGTACGTTACCTACTTTCAACCTTATTATTTAAGATTAAGGATGGGAAGGGGTTGACTAGTGGGGAAAGAGCTTAAAACAGGACAACAACTGATCGTATGCATCTTCCTCCTCCTCACTTTCAGAATATATGTTACTCGCTGCTATAGTTTCTCCTCTTTTTTTCTTTTCTTCTGCATTTCTTCTTCGACTTCTTCTTATGTTTGTATCTTTAAAAATTGCTTTTTTGTTAACAATCCTTTCTTCCGCAGCTTTTTTCTTCTTTTTTGTCATAGGCTTAAATGAACCTTTCCTTTTTCCAAAAAACTTGTTACTCTTTTCATATTAATCCTTTAAATGATAAATAGAGCAGTAAAGTTGTTACATATTTTGATATTTACAGCAGCATACGAAAACTTAACCTATCATAAAATAAACAACAATACGCGGCAAAAAGTAAGTATGTAACGGTATACGGCGCGTTCCTAATAATTTTTACCCTGACGGCAAAACGACGCTCAATTTCAACCTGAACATTAGTTTAAAAACGAGGGTGTTTGAAAATTTAACCTTATTTTTCAAACGTTGTTTTACTATTCAAATGCCTTCTTTTTGAGTAAAGTCTTTATATGGTTAAGGCGCTTTCAATTTAGACGTTTCATGTCGGACCGCTGCCGCACGTTTGCCTTGCCGCAGCCGGTTGCAGTACGTTACAGCCCGACAACAAACGCCTAAATTGAAAATGTGGCTGCCGTGCGTTTGTATGTCAGTGATGCGCTATTCAACACTGGACTATTCAACACCGAATTAAACACGTGGTGCATGTGACGTTGCCATTCTGTTGTCGACCGTTCGTGGTACGGCTGCCGCACTGTGCACTTTGTAAGAAAAAGCCTTTTTACAAAAAAAAAGTACAACCGACTTCAATGTAAAAAAAAAAAAAACAAAAAGTGCAAAATAACTTTAATTTCGGAAGTGGATATTAAATGAAGAAGAGACAACTAATAAAGTTATTTATTTTACCCTTTTTAGTTGTGGTACCAGCACTAAATAATATCTCTCAGTCAAACATAAATAGTCTATTTACAAGTTCTATAGTAAGGTATCCGTTACATATCAATATAAAATACATACAGGCGAACATGAACCTCCTTCTTTTTGAAATCTGTTAAAAATACGATCTTCCGTACGCAGTACGACTAACGCACCGCATCCGCTCTGCAGCAAGCCGTCAAAAAACTAATAAATTGAAAGCGCCCATAAACATGCGAAATATTCACCTCGGCTGATAATACTAATTTATTTCAGATTCTCCATTCAGCTCTGGGCGCGTACGACGGGCGCGTGTACGAGCGGCTGATGGAGGAAGCGCTGAAGAGCCCCCTCAACGCGGAGCCCGTCAACCAGAGCTTCCACAAGTATCTTAAACCCTTCATGCAGGGGAAACTGTGATACAACACATTAGAAAATATGGTAGCTCTCTACATGTAATATAAAGACATGTGATTTTTTTATGCGAAACAATGGACTTGATGAAGGTGCAATTTAAGCTTAAGGCATATAAAAAAAAATATTGCTCTTGTAAAACAAACTATTTGTCTATTACTGTAGCATACTGTCAACACCAATATTTGGATACTTAAATATCGCCAAGTGTGTTGTGTAGTCTTTTGTATAAGTATAAAATGTTGATCATTTTTTTGGTCTATGGGTGAGGTTACTTAGTAAGAATAAAATTATTGTAAATCAATTATTTTTATAATTATTTTATGGATAGGTGGTGGATGAATATAAATCATTCCTAATAAGAAAATATATTGTATGTAGTTGCAGTATTACAATCTCGGCTAGAGATTTGAATCATGAGATTATGTTAATAAACATTTACAATAAAGTTTTATGTATTGTTAAGGTTGCGGTTTTTTTTTTCTTTTGTTGTTGAGAAGATTTAGCTTTTTACTTCTGTCCGAGTCGACTTCAGAAAAAGTTTTTTATTTTGATATAAAGGTGTCTCAGTAAGAGTGCACCTTTTCATTTTAAAATAAAAATAAGTACTTTATGACAGAGTTGTGATATTTTTATTGTATTGTAAAGAAGACGTGTTCCGATTAAGTATGGAATAAAATATCCGGCAAATGACCCCCACGGCTCCGATGACAGGCCATTACTCTTTGCATGAAATTTTCCATGACTTTTGCACAGAGATATGGCTGTATCTCACCGATGTTCGGGTTTATTCGCATAAACCCGAAACTTGTTTTTTGTGTATTCACGAAGCCATTCATATGGAAATGTGCTTCATCGGAGAAAATGACTTTTTCCGAAAAATTGGCATCGACTTCACTTTGCTCCATTACCCATTGAACGAATTGCCGGCGCTTTCCGTGGTCTGCTGGCATGAGCTTCTGAGTTAACTGAATCTTGTACGCATGAAGGTGAAGGTCTTTAGCCAAAATTCGCTGCGTAGTGCTTCGTGAAATTTGAAGTTGTTGAGAACGATGTCGAATTGATGTTTTCGGGTTTCCGGCGACACTCTCGTTTACAGCAGCAATGTTTTCAAGAGACCGACCGGTACGTTGACGTAAAGGATTCTTATTATCCATAATTGATCCAGTTTCTTCAAATTTTTTGATCACTCTTCGAATGGTTGACACATTAGGTGCACTTTCTCGGCTGAAAATTTGGCGTAGTTTGCGAGCGGTTTCAGCGTAACTTTCCCCATTTTTGTAATGAGTTTTCACAATTATAACGCGTTGTTCTTTCGAAAAGCTCTCCATTTTTACCCGACTGCGCCAGAAGGAGGGTTATATTTTTCGAGAGTATGTATGTATGTATGTATAATTGTTTGGCACGCTCTGCAGCGTGAACGGCTCGATGGATTTTAGCTTGGGAGGTGTCGTTAGATTGGTATTTATTGTGAGAGTGACACTGGGTATATCAAAATAATATAAAAATCGTAATAACTGTGAAAGTGATATCGTAATAAAATAAAAATAAAAAACGGTAATTTAAAAAACTAAAAAACCCGACTGCTTTTCTGAGTATTCATGAAAAAGCCCTAAAACAAGAAAGTCGTTGTACGCGATTGCATTTAACTATATGATATTTTAAATACAAGATAAATTGTAGCAGTCGGGACCCATTCTAGAAAGTCAGCCGTCTAGTCAGTAGATTGGAGTAATCTGCAATGTAATATAGGTATGTGCTCTCAATTCACTAAGCCTCCATTTCTAGAAAGGGTCCCGTATGACCAATTTTTCGGGCTAATAACAATCCATAACTCTCTTATTTGACTTACGCCAATTCTGATTTCAACTTCTACATTTCTTTGCGAATATTCACTAAATCTTAAGACCCCTCACAACACTCGCACACTACCCTGGAGTGTAGAGATCAGAGATAAAGCGTATATACTAGAACAAATCCAGAGCCTACGTATTTACGGTCCGTTCAGTGAGCGGTAAGATGAAAAGTATGAAAATGTTTGCAGCACGCTTTGAGACGCCGCTCATAGCGTTCCGCGCCCGTGCGAGCGATCGCCGCTAAGACCATCGTTAACGAGACTGGGTTTGCATCTACACGGCGCGGTGAAGTGAGATAGTGGACATAGTACTTTGTTCACAGATTTCGAAGTGTGCTGAGCTGCTCAATCACGTTTACCTGCCAAAAAGCATTCATGTGAAAGTAATTTTTTATGTAAAAATAACGCTCTGTGTTTTTTTTATTTTTCCAATCTGAAATACTTCCATTTTTAACCGATTTAAAAAAGGAGGAGGTTTTATGTTCGGCTGTTTTTTTTTATGTCTGTTTACCGATATCTCGGTCAATTGTGGATTGATTTCGAAAGTTTTTGTTTTGATTGAAAGATTATAATTCCGAATTGGTCCCATTATAATATCGTTTTGATCTGATGATGAACTTCGAAGATATAGAGCGAAACTCTTCAAAAAAAATCATAGCAGAACTGTCATTTTTAAAAGTATGTTCATCGATATCTCAGTCAATTTTCGACGGATTTTGAATTTTTTGTTTTAGTTGAAAGGTTATAGTCCCAAGTTAGTCCCATAAAAATATTGTTTTGGTCTGATGATGAACTTCGAAGATATAGAACGGAACTCTTCAAAAAATCATGGCAGAACTGTCGTAACAAGTAAAATTGGTTTGTTTATACATGTAGTCGGTGACTGACTGAAGGAAGAAGGGGAGAGGATACACAGAACTGATGTGATGATGAAGCCGAAAGGTAGGTAAGAAACGGAATTCCTTAATAAATCAGTGTATTCTAGTCGTCTTTGGTATTAGTAGAATTGTCATGATGATTTGATAATGGAACCGAATGGCGGAATATCTAATAAAGTTTGGCTGACGGGTACCTACTACAAGTACCTACTACAACTAAAAAGTGTGAAATAAAAAACTTTACAAAAAAGTACATCTGACTTCATTAAAAAAAAAACACAATGGATTAAAATAACTTTAATTTCGGAAGTCGGTGTTTCTCGGTATTGTTTGTTTCTAATTTATCTTTGACTTCCGAAATTAAAGTTATTTTAATCCTTTTAGTGTTTTTTTTTTTTTTAATGAAGTCTGTTAATTTTTTTTTTGTAAAAAGTTTTTATTTCACACTTTTTAGTTCCAGTGTACTTATAATCAGAATAGGCTAGATATAATAGAAATAGGCATCAGAGTGCCTATTACTCATGATAATTCTAATAAACCCAAACACTGCTAGGATACATTGTTTTATTATGAAGTTCTCGTGTCTACCTCCTATCTTCCGGCTCCAACATCAGATCGGTTTGATAGTACGTTATAGCCAAAGTGCATCTCATGACAATTCTAATTCGAATTGAGAAACCTCCTTTTTTTAAGTCTGTTAAATACACAAAAAAGTGAAAAATAACTTTAATTTCGGAAGTTGGTGTTAAATAACGAAGAGACCAAACTACTCGTATTATAGAAACACCGACTTCCGAAATTAAAGTTATTTTGCATTTTTTTTTTGTATTTTATTTTACATTGAAGGTGGTTTTGTCGAACTTTGGTGGACTTTAATCGAATAAACTCGTGTTCATACACAATCGGAATGGTTACTGAAACGTGACTGAATCACTAATTAGCGAGTTTGGCGTGATTTGGAGCTCGCAGTTTTGTCATAGATAATTTTTTTAAACTAACTTGACACTGGCAGTCTGCAGAATCATGCAGAATAATCGACACACTTGCTGAAGAGGATTTTAAAAAATGAACCAAGCTGTCATCTGTCAAGAAAGGTAAACAAATAGAAAAATTTAAAAATGGTTTATAAATGGTGTGCAGAACCAAAATGTACAAATACATCAATAAAAACTCCAGAAAAGCTCTTTGTAAGCGTTCCGAGACATGCTATGGTGCGAAAAAAGTGGTTGCTACTAGCTCGTAGAAATCCAAATGACATTGGGGTTGATTCACAAGCTTTTTTCTGTGAGGACCATTTTGAGATGAGTAAACAAAATGATTCAGCTAATTCACCACAGAGGACATAGTTGTTATGCTCACTAGTTTTAGTACTCTTTAGACGTAGAAATAAAATTCTTATAAAACTATTATCAACAGGAACTCCATTATGTCTAAATAAGCAGCCTGTATTTTATTTATGTCCGAATTCTAAGTAAGAACTGTTCCAAGACTATGCAGAATAAAATAAATTATAATTTAAGTGTCTTCGAGGCTAGAGTGAATAGGCATAAAATAGTGTGCTTTACCATCAATGATTGCATCACTACTTAACCATCAGGTGGGATCGCATTCAAGCACTAGTTTATATCGTTAAAAAAGAAAAGCAAAATATTATACCACCACCATAACATTTATTATTAGCTAGATATTAACCGACTTCGAAAAGGAGGAGGTTCTATGTTCGGCTGTAAGTATTTTTTTTTTCTTTTATAACATTTATTTTTCAGATGGAGCAAGATATTGCAAACTACACTCAGTACAAAATGGGCTTTAGTAAGAGACTACTCCTAGCAGATGGAGCTGCGCCATCAAAATTTTACTTTCAACAAGATAGCAGGAAAATATGTAAAAGTATGTAAATATCTTTGTACTTATAGTACCTAACACTCATTTTAGTTAAGATTGATGCTGAATTTATAATAATCAACTCTTATACCTGTAGCGACATCTATGTCGTCACTTATGAACGAGTCTTGCAAGTAACATTCTCCGTGCGATTTGAACATATAGAACAGACCAAAATCATGTATTGGGCAGTAGCCCACCAGATATAACACCTGTCTGGTCGGAGGATCCTACATTTTCAAAGGAGGTATGTGGGACTTTACTCTCTGTTCCGCATACCTCCAAACTGGTGACCCTCGATAAAGAACGTCAGTGCAGCCTTCGTGTAACTACTACTTTGTGAAATTGTGACATCATCATCACTTCTTTAAGCTTTCGAGCATCAAGTCAGTACCCATGGCTATATGGGTATCCTAACCACCAGCATGCCTACCTGGTCATACCTGGTCATCACCCTCAGCCTCATCAGCGACCTTGGCTAAGCACCTGCACCGTCAGCCAGTCACATGCCTTGAAGAACCTCCCCTGGTCGACGAAAGCAGTCAAGCCCTACGTCGCACGGCAGTGCTCCGACTCACTGGAGCCAGCCGTACTACTCCGACTCACTAGCCTGCAGCATCATATCCCGACTCACTGGGATAGTACCATCCCGACTCACTGGGATAGTACCATCCCGACTCACTGGGGCATCACCGCAGACAGTTCAGACTCACCGAGAACTATGCGGAATCCGGTTCCGACTCACTGGAACCAACCTTCACTGGCCTGGCACGCATCACGGCGCATCAAAAAGCATCAAGAACCCTAGGTCGTAATTTGCCTAGGGTGAGGGGCCAGACTAAGAGAGATACAATCCGCAGGGCAGTTTTGTGGCGAACTGTTAGGCATTAGCGACCCCACGGACCCGATCTCCCGGGAGAATTCTCGTTCTTCACCTCCGGCTTGCTTTTATTAGCCGGCCTTAGTAAACACTGACGAGGAACAGAGCTCCCACCTCTCTCTTGCCTTTATTGGCTGGTTTGAGTGGAGATTCGCAAGAGCAATCGTGCTCGGGAGAAGGATGTATAATCCAGTAAGGTGCTGGTAGGGATCTTGACCGCACTTCCGGTATTGTCCAGATAGCCGTGGTATACCTCTCCACTCCTCAAGCACCTCAGGATATGTTGCCCTCTTGTTGCTACGTCACTTCGTGCTAGCGGCCGTTTTTGGGGGCCCATTTATTGAGTGTGCAAGTCACCCCCTGCCTGTTTACCGATGGATATTAATAACATTATTTAGGCAGGGGCTATAGTTTTCACATAGTTCTTGGTAACCAGTCCACTTAAGACTCCAAAAACCATAGCCCTATTGTCTTTATTTTCCATATGTCACAATAGTTTTCACCAACCGGGGGTTGTCCTTGGATGCACTGGCGTTGCGCGTACAGGGACAGTCGTCGGTTGTCGTCACGTTCCATTGAAAGTACCTAGGGGGCCTCTGCGAGTTGGTTTCGGCTCCTCGTACGCCTTTCAAAGGTCCAGGACCTCTGGGTCCTGAGATAAATAAATTCATAAAAAAATAAATAATAATATGTACAAACGGGTAGAAAAGAACTTATTGGGCATCAAAAAATTCATCCACCTCAATATCAATGGGAAAAGTGCCCAGAACGCTGGCAGCATTAAACGTAGTGCTTACATACTCTTTGGGCAGCATTGCTACGTTGGATTGCAATACTGATTCGTTAACCAAAGAAAAGCCCAGCCCTCTGGTCACGTGAAGAGTTGACAAGCTGTACCTCTACCATGAGTTTTAAGCAATAGTACTAGTCGCTACTCGATATCGACGCCGTAAATATTTTGTATGGCAAATTTTGGTTCTGCAAGTGACCGCTAGAGGCGCTGCAAAATTTGCCATACAAAATATTTACGGCGTCGATATCGAGTAGCGACGAATACTATTGCTTAAAACTCATGGTAGAGGTACTGTTTGCTGATAATCATGAACAACTCGATGAGCGCCTGGGACCCCATGGCCCTAGTGTTTCAGCCCCAAACGGCTCAAACATATAACTTCCGATAAGGTTATTATATACGCCGTTTGAGGTTTCAGACTCATTTTGTAAATGATAAATACTGTGACTGTAAGAAGAAAGGGTGCATCAGATCCTAAAGCAAAACTATGAGTTTGTGAATTTGGTGACAACTCGACAATACCACTTGAACACACATCTAAAATTAACCAGTTCAAGCCAAAGTCGTTGACAGCGCATGAGCGCATAGTTATAGTAATCGAACCTAAACGTAGTGCTTATATTCTCTTTGATCGAACCAGTGGCGCCGATGCGTTCTAGGGCCTTAAAAATTCATGTGGTGGATGAATCCTCAGTAAAAGATTACTTAAACTGACATCAAATATGTTCCATTCTACTCCAAATACAGCACTAGCTCAACATAAACATAATTCAAAATTTATTTGACTGTTAGGTTTGAGGTGAAAGTCCGTTGTCGCGACCAGTTGCGGCATGGCGGACAGAGTTACGGCGGAATCTCATGGTGAAATATTTAAATAATTTAGATATATATTTTTCAACAAAATAAATTATGGCAAGGTAAAGATTTAAAAAAATACTGGGCAATTACGATTCCGAGTCAGACTCGTACACCGAGAGTATATAGTATGTACAAACTCACATATGTAAATAGTTCAATACCTGAATATAATCGAATCCCAGAAAATTTTCCAGAATCCAAAAAAGTTTTTTTTTTGTCACATGACTACAAATTACCGTTTTCAGAATTATTTCTTTTACTTGAGGTATGAGCCTCTGCCTCATGCCAAATTTCAGGGTTCCAGGACAATGGGAAGTACCTACCCTATAAATTTTTTGAGACATAAACGGCCTTATCTTTTTTTTTTGTCGTAAGAGTCAAATTCACCAATAAAGTAATCGCGATTCGTTCAAACAAAACGCAGTTTGAGCGCCTAATCGAGATGATAGCTTCATTTTGCGTTTCACCGCGATGACTTGAACCTAGTTTACGCTAAACTCAGTTTCAATTCTTTTGTTGTCGCCCATGTTTACGACACGGGTCTTTAAACTAGATTACGCTGAGCTCAGTTTAGTTGAACTAAGTTTTTATACTGAATAATGAAATCAGCTCTTAGAAGTTTGATTTTTTACAGTTTCAAGGGACTGCAGACCTGAGTATAATATTTTTTTAAATTTCAACTTGATACCTCCACGCGTTCCCGAAATAAAGGGTCTTGATAGACAGACTGATAAAAAGGTGATCTTATGAGGGTTCTGTTTATTCCTTTTGAGGTACGGCCGTACGGTACGTTCGTCGGTTCTTGGCGCGCCTGAAGTTAGGCTCTGCGAACTTTAGCGCTTGTGCACTCGTTAAAAAAAATAAGTGGTTTGAAAAAATAAATGCCAATAGCAGTTGTTATTGCTGTTAACAACTGTTATTGGCATTCATTTTTATAAATCATTTATTTGACGCGCTTATTTTGAGCGCTAAAGTTCGCAGAGACTAACTTCAGGCGCGCCAAGAACCGTTGAACGTACTGTACGTAGGTTTATTGAGTTCACAGAAACGGTTGAGTAGAAATGTGTCACACCATACATAAAGGTGCTATTGGAACCTCGGCTGCAAGCTAAAACTACAACTCGGCTGCAATTACAGTCGAACGTACTGTAATTTGCGCCTTACGGCAAATAAAAAGTTTCTTTCTTTTTCTTTTCTTTCTGTAAATTTTTTTATCGGTTTGATGTTTTTATAGCTACCTTTTCTTTCCCGCTCAAAATCACATGGTTTCATTTATGATTCAATCATTCGAAGTCGATCATTTTTATTTTTCGCTTAGGCGCCCTAGCGTATAAATGAAAAAATTGCGTCCATAATTCGACCCACGGAATGACAATGACACTATTGAACATTGACAGCAAAGAGAATATAAGCATAAGCACTACGATTAACAGCTGACATGACCAAAGAGAATATAAGCACTACGTTTAGACATGACATTGAAAGATGTTTGCTAGCCGAGCTAATTATTTGTTTCTGGATAAAATAAACAATTACAAAGATTAATTATTTGTTATGAGTTGCTACCATATGTCTTAAGTTCTGTGTGTCTGCGCTATAAAATGTCTCGAGATTATGTTCGAACAAAGTGTGCTAAATGTAACATCACTGCATCAGAGGATAAAAGCCTAAATTTCCACAGATTTCCTTTACCCGGTAAACATGGAATGTCAAGGTACTTAAAAGATTATTTTATAACATATGATAACATGCAGGCATAGGTATACCGTGTAGTAGATCCAATTTTCACTGTAAAGGCTTTAATTTTGTAATAAAACAAACAAATTTCATAAATTCCCTACTTATGTTGTAGCTCTTATGCAACTAATTTACGATTCCCCAATTATATTCTACATTATTGCCTAAGCAGCTGAGCTAGACTTCATCAAACAACAAACAACTCAACCACTCAAAATTCAAGTTGTGCTCAAAATTGACATGATGCAAAGTAGACGCGAGATTGTGGAGGTTGATTATATCCACAAGTACCTTACCATAAAGTTTCATTCCAAACAACACAAGACTAAGAAATTGATTGATGCTCTGAAATTGTCTGGGAGACCAATCCACAGTACAACACAACAGGTTCATAATAATAAATAAAAAGTTTTTGACTGTGTTTGTTACTGCAATATGCACAAAAGGTGAATTTTGATATAACAGTAGATAGAGAGATTAAATCTAAACGTAACATGCAGCAACAGCCTGAATCAGTCAAAAATTCTTTTTCGTTCAATAATTCCAGGACTTGGGCATGGGCTAAATACTGTTACCCAGATGAAGACTGGTCAAGTGAGAGATCATTGCAAAACTTGCATTTTCAACGCAGGATGATATGCAGTAAGCACTTTGATAGATCCTGCTATACAACTGGTTCTAAGAAGAGATTAAACATATTTGCTATCCCCAGTGACACAAAGGACTATTTAACAAAATATGACATCTCAGTTAATAAATCTCAAGTAAGTTTAACATTACTTGCTGTTTAACCTGTTGAATACCGTAATTAGAGACACAATAGAAAGACTAGAATAGGTGTGCGGACGCCGGTGTCCTCTTGGGAAATAATGAATTAATACCTCATATTCATTTTAAGCAAACATTGCACATTATGCAATAGTTGCATCGTTTTAGTTTTATTTACCTTGAGTAATATATTAACCATCAAAAAACTAGTCTTACCTACATTTTTGCTGCAAATCTCGTTTTTTCTTCTCGCAAAGTGGTTCAGAACTGAACTGTTACATTAAGATGGTTTATTGAATTTAATTCAAGCACTTAAAACATTAAACTTATAAAATAGCAACTACAAATTATATATTCACAAAGCTGGGAAAACTCAGCACCATCATGAGGAATGTGTTGGCAGCATTCAAGCAGTTATAGTATGTGGCAAATAATTTGAACTATTTGTTGTGGTTTCGCGCGGCTTTTTACTTCGATTGGGACTCGAAAATTGGTTACTTGGTCAATTCATGTCAATTCATGGTCGACTGCCATGATGGTTCAACTTGTCTGATGAGGATTATACCCGAGATTCTGGTTGTTGTCAAAGTGAGGGGCTGCGCGTACCCGTGGCGGATGGTTTAACTTATTTGCCGTGTACTAAAGGGTCTTTAACAAGGTAGCACTCGCTGTTGACAGTAATGGCCACGCCATCATCGTTTTTGAAGAAGTATGGACCAATGACATATTTCATAAATAATGGCATAAATGGGCTTTTCAAATAAAAAAATAATTTATTTAATATCTGAAATACAGCTTGTTTTATTTAATTTCAACATCGGCCCGTCCTTGTTGAAAGACCCTTTATATAGACAATTGCATTCTCTCCGACCTTGAGTCTCACACAAGATTGCCACAGTGCACTGGAACTCTGTGACACTGTAATTGGTTTATGGACTAATGGTTTATAAGGCAATAACATGACTGATGAATTGGCCAAAAGGCTTATGTGAAAAACACACAAGCAGAGAGCTGGTAGGCCTCGGCACTGAAATACAGGCAGTCCAAGGAGGCCATGCCATCCTTGAGCTAAAAACTAACTAGACCCCTATTATGACTAGACATTACTGGATAACATTGGCAGGGACCATCACTAGATGCGATGGATAGGGCCGAAAGGTTCTGGAGTGGCAACCGAAACCAAACTGACGACCTGAGAGAATCGCGGTATTAAATAAATAAATCCGACAGAAGCGAGACGCACAGAACCGGTTGCTGTAGCGTTGCTAGGAGAAAGGCTGTCCAGCTCTAAACGTCTTTCGTTTGAAATGATGATAAAGATTATAATCATCAGAGTAAGAGATAATCTAACCAAATGGGGTATTCTTGACCCATCACAAATTTATTCCCAGTGTGAAGCCCTTTCACAGGGGATGCGTCATCTCCTTTTCTGCTCAGCGTGCACAACTACCTGCACCCTCCACGACTTATACGAGGCCAACAACAGCTGTCCAGGTAGCGTATTATTGGTCGGACCACATCTGAGTCAGATCGACACGAAAGAAGAAGAACCAGACAAAACTCACTAAAAAACATTTTCACACAATCGACAGACATTTGAGACAGTCCCCTCGTGTATTACATGCATGGAGGGAGAACAAGCGATCGT
This sequence comes from Leucania comma, assembly GCA_958295575.1. Classification (NCBI taxonomy): domain Eukaryota; kingdom Metazoa; phylum Arthropoda; class Insecta; order Lepidoptera; family Noctuidae; genus Leucania; species Leucania comma. The sequence goes on from OY282463.1 coordinate 26,048,679, forward strand.
GCACGTGCTCCTTGAGTGCACGGGTATCATCAATATGCATACCCAAACCCTTTCACCTTCGAATTCTCATAATAAAATAATTCTATATCCATATCCGTTATTAGTGTTATTTTTTAGAGCGAGTGTGGAACAGTGAGTAAAGTCCCATATGAGTATTTCTCAAAATAAATGTACGTAACGAAATGGTAGTAACGAAATATTGTTACGAAATAGTCCTTAGATGTAACTAAATAGTAACCATAAGGCTGGTTACACATTGGCGAAATATTGTGAATGCTCTTCATTTATTCAATACGAAATATTTGTAAGTATGTACCCAAATACTTAAGGGGTTAGAAATAAAATAAGGGAGTAATCATTCATACTATTTTAATCAAATTATTTTTTTTTCCCAATCTTTTAAAAATGAAAACCTGACGTTATTTTGAACATAAAAAAACTTAATTAGAATCACTATCCATTAGCGCTTTATAAATTTCTTCCTTATCTTTGTAATAATTGAATTCTTTCCGAAACACATTTGGTTTGACAATCCGTTTTTTAATCTTTGGATCACATCGCTTTGGCGCGTGAAGATAATTATTAAGCGATAGAGGTTTAAGTCCTTTATAAACCACTTTCTTTTTTGTGTGTATATTTTCCAGTATTTCGTCGTTAAGAATAGTCAGTCCACATGTTTCGCCTTTGACTTTGTGAGTGCCTTCAATTGGTACATTTTCATTATTTTCATATTCAGTGTTATTTTTTGTTGCATTATTATTTTGTATTATAACATCTACATTGTCCAAATCATTGAAATTAAACTCCGGTTCATTAAATGACATTGCATCACTCATATATTTTTCATCCGTAGTTACAGCTTCGTCACTTATTAAATCCTCGAGAATTATTGGCTTTGTATTGATATCAGTTGTTGATCCTTCTTCCTCATGACTTTTTATTTCTTTACTTGGTTTGTCTGTTTCACCTTTTTGTTTTAATACATTCATTATATCAATTGGATATTTGTCTTCTTCCATATCTTTTTGTTGCTTTGCTGTTTTCTTCCCTGTTCCTTTTCCTTTATTCTTAAAGTTTTCTTTGCCTTGTTGTGTTTCGTCTGCCTTGAGGCATTTTACTTCAGTATCATAGAAAGCATGGTTTGCAGACATAAATCTTGACGAAGATAACAATGTTACTTGTTCTGGGGGTTGCCGTTTAACATTTTCCTCCTTTGATGTGTCCTGAAAATTAAAAACATGACATCAAAGTGTATTTAAAAATATTTTTTTTTTATGATTGATTTTGAAAGGTATTTATTAGTTTTTTATTTGTGTTTGACCCTAAAATACGTCAAAAATCATAAATAAATCTCTTTTATATTTGCTCTCAAATGGACATTCACCTCTAAGTCTTGATCACTCTCTCTGTCATCTATCCTGGGTAAATCATTGTCCTCACTCCAAAAATCCGCATCTATCAGATCTGAATCACTATGATAACTTATACTGACATCACTCTCCGTCGTAGTAGAACTATTTATTCTTTTGAATCTTTTCGCTGCTGGTTTTTGTTTTTTCAAGGCTTGCGGTTTGTTACTGCATGATGCTTTTGGTTCTGATAGGGTGTTGGATAGAAGTTCATGTTCTTTAGTGTAGTAGCAATCACAGCAGATGTTTTTCTGGCAATCAAAGCAGCTCAGCAATTTATATTTAATTGTCGTGTTGCCATCCGTTACAATCTGATGCAGCTTCATTGTTCCTTTTATGGGAATAATATTTTCAGGGATATTTTTGGTCATCTTCTGAATGTCGTTTTCATTAACATAAAACATTTTTACTTTACTGTTAACCATTAAATAGTCATATGCTTCTTTTGCGTTGGTTATGTCATTGCCATGTGAAATATGATTGTCAAGTTGGCGCTTTAATGCCCCACCAACCCCGTCAGCTGGCCCTTTGCCGTGAGAGGCTTCAAAAAAATTCCAAGTTGCATATTCAAATCCGTATTCTTTTATATTATGTTGGAACAAGAAAAAATTATGTTTTTGGCGGTACTGAGTTGTAGGGCTATCAGAAAATATATGAATCTTTTTAATGGTAAAGTGTTGGCACAGTTTCATTATTGGATCCAAATGGGCCCAGATTGCTCCAGGACCATGTTCATTATTTGGGGATATGGAGCATATCGATTGGGGTTTCACATTTTTTCTGTAAAGGACGCAAGTGTGCAATGTGACTTGATTTCTAGACCCTCCGAAGTGTATCGCCGGAATTTCTTCAGACTGCTTGCACGAAAAGTTTTCTGAAAAATCGCAAATCAATGCAGCTTCGTCTTCATCAAGGTTTTCAATACACTTTTTCCACGCCAAGTACTGATGTTGAACATTGTAGTAGTGAGTTTTAAATTTTTGAACATCATTTTGAAATTCTTTTATCAATGCATTCACTGTCCCTTTCACTACCTGTTTTGAATACTTTTTCGTCTGTTTTTCTACGCATTTCTTTTTGTCAATTTTAATATAAGTGTGTGTGCCTATTTTCCATTGAAGCCACTCCACAGGGCTGTCTTCATTTATTGTCAAATCAACAGCTAGTTTCTTATTTTTGCATTCAGAACACTCAGAGTACATGCATTTAAAACATTTACTGCAAGTGACATTTTTCATAAGTTCGTCAATGTCAGATGTCTGAAGCAAACCTAGCTTCTTCAACGATATTGCCTTGAAAGATAAATTACTATGCTTTATGCAAGCACAAGTATTCCTATCTTGAAGTCTTGGTTTCACAACGGAGAACGGTCGAAAACGATAAAAAGTTTGCAAAGACGCTTTACCACCCTCTAACCTGTATTTTCTATAGAGCTTGTATATTGGTTCCATTAAATATCTCTTTTGCACTTTTTCTTTGTTTCTCGTTATGCACTCGTTTTTTCCCGCACTAGGTCTACTTACATCTTCTCTTTCAAAGAAATCTTGTATATCTTTCATGAATTTCTTTTTCATTTCGTTTATTGATTTCGTCTTTCTTATTCTTCCTTTCAGACCAAGAACATTAGAAATAGCTGTTTTTAATTTGTATTTATTTGCAATATCGTTGGTAGCAACTTTTTTTAGTACTTTCTTCTCTTTGGTATCTGCTTTATTAAACTCTGTTTTTAAAGAATCTGTAATTGTGTTAAGCAAAATTAACTTCTTTTTTACCTTTTCTTTTTCCGTCACGGACACATTTGGTAAAGTTTCTTCTAAAAAACTATTCGATTTTGTTAACGGTGTGTCATCACACTGACGAGTTTCAATGGAAATAGCATCATTATCAGGCCTAATTTGTTGGGGTAGTCGTTTTTTCAGAATTTCCACTCGCTTTTTCATCCGATTGCAGGCCTGTCTTAAATTTTTATTTCGTCGTTTTAATTGAGTATTTTCTTCAGTAAGCTTTTGTAGTCTCTCCTTTAGGATATTTGTATTATTTTTAGCATTTTTTCTTACTTCCAATGTGTTGTTTTGTTTTGTCGTAGAGTAGGCCTTTTTTTTTCTTTCAGCTCTTATAGCATTGGCTTGTCTCCACTTTGCTCGTAGCTCTTGTTTTTCTTCTTCTGTAAGAATTTCTTTTTTCTTTTTGATATTTTCTTTAACTTTTTCCAAATTGTTGACACGGATTTCCTCATATTTATTTGGTTTATCCTTTTTGAGTCGTTCTCTGTAAGCTTTTTGCCTTTCGGCATTGGTTTTTGGCGGCATTCCTTAAAAAACAAAAGAAGTAATGCAGTTGTATATAAGCAGTTGTAAGTAATAACCAATTTGATAAGTCAAACCAACAAGTATAGTGGGCATCTCTACAGAAGTGTCATTAGCAAGAGTTAAGTATTTGTAACAATCGGTATAATTCTATTCTCAAGCGAATTGAAACAAAGCCGCGAGGTTTTTTAACCGACGAAAAAGAGGAAGTTCTCAATAGAACTTCATGTAAGTAATATCAGGGGTAAAAAGTTGTTAAATCACATAAAAACGTAATTTAAATTATTTCATTATTTTTTGCTGGTGGCACTTCTATATAGCAGATAATATCCAATCCTTTAGTTATTGACGCTCTATATATTTTTTTTTCATAAATTAAGTAGTGAATATTACTATGCTTAGTCAGGTTATAACAGTATACACTCAGCTTTATGTTGTACTTTTTCGTTACGTAACGAAATTCGTAAAAAACGTTACGAAATATTAGACAAATTGAGGTCAGAAAAAATATATTTATTGATAAAAGCTGTTACAGCAAATATAAAAGCTTATTAAATATTCGTACAACACGTATTACAAAAAATGGGTAAATGAAGACTTACCGTTCTATGAAAAATCGCTGATTTTACTTCCTGTCTCGAAAAAGTAACCCCACAAAACACACACGTTCTCACTGATTTTCACGATAGATGTAATGGCGGAGACGTCAAACCAATAGCCAATCAGAGTGAAGCTAGTGTTGTCCGTGTAAAAAAATTACGGAATCGTTCAGAAATCATGGGAAAGTAGAAATAAATCGTAACTAAAGAGTAATAACTAAATAGTAAATGAGAGCGACTCATTTTGTTTTTTTGCTTTAAATTGCCAATTCACTATGACACCCCATAGAAAATCAATTTGATACAGAAACTGCGATTACTGTAGAACGATGATACAAAGAAATTTACAATAATTTAGTTACGTATCGCATTTTATGAAACAAAAACACATGAAAAAGGTAGAGTGGCAAACAGGTTTTTGTATGAAAGGTAAAAAAAGCTATTTTTAAAATATCGAAATATTTGATAATAAGTATGATTATAGCTATAATTCTTCGTTATCTTAAAGATTAATATTCATCCTACAAAATTGAGTGTGTGTTTTTTTTGTGTGATGATTTATAAATATAAAACTTTTGAACTGTTTCAAAGCACACTTTTTTTTTCAAAGATGTACATGTATTTTGAGAAATACTCATATACCTCCGTTGTTGTCTGGTGGGCTACTGCCCGATAGATGATTTCGGGCTGTGTTGAGAACTTTCATTGCGCGATGCAGGATAGTTCCTTTGTGACGACATAGATGTTGAGAGGTGGGCCTCTCTCCCTGTTTTATTGTGGTAGGTAAAATCATCCAATGACAAATCCCGCCCTCGGCCAGAGCGGGAAACAGTGTCAGACTCTTACTGATTAAAAACCTACCCTGTTCCTTCATTGCCTATCGTGCCGGGAACTCTGACGGGAAAACTGACCCATGACCCCAGCAGGCAGGGCCTCTACGGTTTGCTGACAGCTCCTTTAGGCGCGTGGGAACAGTACGCGCCGTCGACGATTTGGGCTCGGTCCGTTCGGTTACCGGACGATCGGACAGCGTGCTACCCATTGCACACCGTCCGCAAGCCCGCGCCTGCGGTGGCCGAGCCTCTCTTCCTTGAAGCGAAGGGAGAGAGATCCACCTCTCTCGCATCAGGACGAGAGCGAGTTGCGCACACACCCACATGAAGCTAGCACCGACGATTTATAGCGTGTGGTGATTGCTGGCATCGTCATCGTCCGTCCATCATCCGTCGATCGGAGGCAACGTTTTGTGGTTGTTGTCGGTGGCCCGTGTACGGCTAAGCTTAGTCACCCTAAATAAACTGGGAGGCCTAAGCCTAAATTGCTTCAGGTGGGTTGGTTTGAATGAAGGCCGCTATAATCCACCATGAAGATAAAGTGTGGAAACCATAAACCTATAAAGATAGATAATAAAAGAACTTGTCTTGATCGTTGATTTTTATAGGCTCGTCCTTGACCACTATCTTATTTGACGATAAGCTATGACGTAGTCGAAGATGCAACACATATGCCTAAACATAACCTATTCAGGTTAAGGCAAGGAAACACAAATTCTGGCAAGCAAATCCATCCCTAAGCTGTGTTTGTACATATTGGTACTTGGTAGTCCTACCAAGTACCAATATGTACAAACACACCACCATGTACAGTTGGCGCATCGCTGTACGTCTAGTGGGCTTAATAGCTTCTTGACGACATTATGCTATTCAGACACAAACTCCTCGAAATGGAGCTACTAATAGAAAACCGACAGGCTAGCAACTCAGCGTCAATGCCCACGACATTAGAGCCTCGACTCGGGGCGTTAATTGTAATCTTTAAAGTTTTATTGCAGTCAAATATTGGATATTCTTGCTCTAATAACCGCCAGTATTCCGCTTTTCATCGCCTTTATCAAGTTTTTGGTGGTCAGATGAGGGATTTTCTCCCTTCTCCGTCTCTTAAATATATTTAATAGACTGAGAAGGAAGGAAATTCCTTTAGGAGAGTGGGTTTTAGTCGGTAAAAGTCCTATAGGAATTTCTTTCCTTTTTACTTTATGTTCCTTCTTTGCCTTGCGTTCCAGGACCCTGTGTTTCCCTTTCGGAAGCTAAACGATGGCCCCAATAGGCTTAGGCCCTGCTGGGTCCCAGCAATTTGAGTAAATTTTTGATGAGAAGAATGGGACGAATTTATTCGGACTTAAAACCATCCAATCAATGCTCAGTAGCATTTCTTTAGAAAAATAATGTGAAAAGTAGGTTCAAGGCGGTGGAAAATTGAAGGGTCTCTTCGCCTACAGCTTTAGGTGCATATAAACACTTACGGATTTTAAGAATTTTATGAACAGAGGCCCTACCACGGGCTTCATTTTTTGACCTAAACTGAACTGTTAAACGGAATGAAGCTATACACCCTGTATACATCCATCCCTCCTTTCTCGCTCGCACTAAGGACTGACATTTTAACACGTCATGGTAAGGCACTATTGTCTACTGTGAATGAATATTTAGATTGATGTATGCTAGGGCTTTCAATCCGGAGTTCCGGAGTTTCGGAGCGATTTTAAGCATTTTTCAAATCCGGAGTTGAAATAGAACACCGGAGTGGAAACCGATTTTCAAAAACCATGTAAACATTTACAAAACGACGAAAAACGCATCTTAATTCTTGAGCGTAACCCGTTGTTTAATTCCTTCTTAAGTCCTTAGTACAACACTTCGGTATTATTCGGTAGTGCTCTAGCGAAAGCAAAAATAATCGGAACTCTACAGTACTTACACGACAGCGAAGATTTTTTTTTCATCAGAAGATGATACTTTTAGAAAACCGAATAATGAACAGATATCTGAGACAATTGTTGACGTTTTTAAAAGACTAAAATACCGCGTAAGCTTTATATCTACACCATCAACAGAATCACTAATGGAAACGTATGAACCAGAGTTGCACCTAAGTGTTGCAGAGCAACTGGAGCAGGAGTTAAGCAAATTAATAAATAAAAAACAAAGCACCCCATCTGCTAATTTGGATCTGTACGTCTACCATGAGTTTTAAGCAATAGTATTCGTCGCTACTCGATATCGACGCCGTAAATATTTTGTATGGCAAATTTTGGTTCTGCAAGTGACCACTAGAGGCGCTGCAAAATTTGTAGTGTAGAAAAAGCAATTTGTGACAATGGCGGATGCAGAGGAAAATACCTTTCAGAAGCTTATTTAGCTTTCAGAGTCAGAACGAGCATTCTCGGCAGCAGGCTATTTCTGCACGAAGATTAAAAGTTCTCTTTCTGACTCATCTTTAAAAGCCTTATCATTTCTCAAAACATATTACCAAGAACATCGATCTAAAAAAAAGTAAATTTTTTAGGTACCTATAAGTTCATGATTTTTATTTTATTGTAACTTACCAAACAAATGTTTATTTTTTATGATCGTTGATTGTTTTAATATTTTATAATGCTTATTAGTTGTCCATGATCTAAGATCCGATAGAAGAAGTACCTTCCCTCATCGGTTATTTGATTAGGATAAATATTATATGCTAGATGATGCTTTTATTGATACATTGCGAGTAGGTTGCCTATCTAAATCTGGTGCCAAAGATGTGAAACAATTAAATTAGTTAATATTTTTTTTTCATCAACTACCCTGATTGGTTATTTAAGAAAGACGAGCATCAGCTGAAAGAATGCGCTCTGAGGAACTCAAAAAGTATAAGTTGCCTAATTTTCCTTGGGGCAAACATAGGAGTTGCCTCGTTTGAAGAGGTAGATAAATGGTGGTAATATACTCTCATCTGTTATTTAATCGAATTATATATCAAATGAAAGGTAATTTTATTCCTAATCCAACCGTATTAGGTTGCCTTCCCAAAAATGGTGTGAATGAATAGTTGCCTACATTTAAGATTTAAAATTTTCTGGGCTAGTTCTGGTATTAAAAATATATTTCCTCATCTGTAATTAAATGGTAATAAGATTATACGCCAGATAAAGCATATATCGATATATCGCGAGTAGATTGCTTAGCAAAACCACATACCAATGATGTTAAACACTAAAATTTATTATAAATAATTTTTATCTACTTCCCTGACTTGTCGTTTAAGAAAGTCGTGTATCAGCTGAAAGTATGTGCTCTAAAGAACTGGAAAAATATAAGTTGCCTACTTTTCCTCGGTGCAACTATGGGGGTTGCCTCGTATAAACAAGTAAATAAAGGTTCACATGATACTCTCATCTGTTATTTCATTGAATCGAGTATCAAATGAAAGGCTATTTTATTCCTAACCCAGCCCTATTAAGTTGCCTCACCAAAAATGGTGTAAACTTATGGTTACATAGATTTAATAAATAAAATTTTCTGGGCTACTTCTGGTCATAGAAATATATTCCCTCATCTGTAATTAAATGACAGTAAAGATTATTTGCTAGATAATATATATACAGATCACGAGTAGATTACTTAGCTAAATAAAATGCCAATGATGTTAAACAGTCAAATCTGTTATTATTATTTTTTTATCAATTTCCCTGAGTTGGTATTTAAAAAAGTAGAGCATCAGCTGAAAGAATGTGCCCTAAAGAACTGGAAAAATATAAGTTGCCTACTTTTCCTCGGTGCAACTATGGGGGTTGCCTCGTATAAACAGGTAAATAAAGGTTCACATAATACTTTCATCTGTTATTTCATTGAATCGAGTATCAAATGAAAGGCTATTTTATTCCTAACCCAGCCCCATTAAGTTGCCTCACCAAAAATGGTGTAAACTTATGGTTACATAGATTTAATAAATAAAATTTTCTGGGCTACTTCTGGTCATAGAAATATATTCCCTCATCTGTAATTAAATGACAGTAAAGATTATTTGCTAGATAATATATATACAGATCACGAGTAGATTACTTAGCTAAATAAATTGCCAATGATGTTAAACAGTAAAATCTGTTATTATTATTTTTTTATCAATTTCCCTGAGTTGGTATTTAAAAAAGTAGAGCATCAGCTGAAAGAATGTGCCCTAAAGAACTGGAAAAATATAAGTTGCCTACTTTTCCTCGGTGCAACTATGGGGGTTGCCTCGTATAAACAGGTAAATAAAGGTTCACATAATACTCTCATCTGTTATTTCATTGAATCGTGTATCAAATGATAGGCTATTTTATTCCTAATCCAGCCCTATTAAGTTGCCTCACAAAAAATGGTGTAAAATGATGGTTACTTAGATTTAATATGTAAAATTTTCTGCGCATGCATTAACTGTGACAAGTGTGATGCACCTTTCATTTGATAGAAAAAGATGCATCTAGTTTATTTTTAATGTGTAAATTATATTAATGATTATATTTTTTTTACCCAAAAATTAATGATGAATTAATTGACGTACCAAACTGGAGGCAAGGATATCATGAAGCCGAGTGCTGCAGTGACAAATTTCTACGTGTATTTAACGAAATAAATTAAAAGAACGAGAAGTATTTTTATCATTAAAATATTAAATTATGAAAAATTATTTATATATTAATTTGTTGGTAAAGTCAATTTATTGTATTAATAATTATGTTAATTTTTAATAAGCTGTTCACAAATAGAATTTAAGTTTTTATTAAGTTTTACGACCTTTAAAACATGGACCTCTTTGCTGTAAAAAAGAAATAATCACTACCACAGCGGTATTTGATTAATTTATCTGGCCAAAATTCTAATTTCTAAAACTCAAAAAATCATTACTTTTAAACTAGGGTTCTAGTTTAAAAGTAATGATTTACTATTAAAGGTAGATTATGTTTATAATTATCTGTATTCCAACAGTGAATGAATATTTTTGGACCAGGGCCATCTCAGGTGTCCTCAGAACATCTTGCCCAGATCAATGCTTTAGAAGCGCATAAAGGACAAATATACAAACATTGTTTTTTATTTATAGAGATTCATAATGATATTTTATTAAAAAAATACTATAATGTTGCTTTTTTTTCTATTACCAGTATTTAATCCACGTTTGCATGATCAACTAAAAAAAAATCCTTTTAAAAAACGTACATTTTGAACGAAAAAAGCATTTCATAATTATGTAGAGTGGCTGACAAATTAATTCTAAGGTAAAAATCGATTTTATTACATACACATTTAAAATGAACTCGATGCATGTTTGTCTATCAAATGAAAGATGCATCACTCCTCTGTCACAGTCAATGCACGCGCAGAAAATTTTACATTGAAAATCTAGGCAATCATGCATTCGCACCGGTTTTGGTAAGGCAACCTAATACGGTTTGATTAAGAATAAAATAACCTTTGACTTGATATAAAATTTGATTAAATGACAGATAAGGGTACACTTTTAACATTTACTGGATTCACACCATTTTTGGTGAGGCAACTTAATAGGGCTGGATTAAGAATTAAAATAGCCTTTCATTTGAGACACGATTCAATGAAATAACAGATGAGAGTATCATGTGAACCTTTATTTACCTGTTTATACAAGGCAACCCCCATAGTTGCACCGAGGAAAAGTAGGCAACTTATATTTTTCCAGTTCTTTAGGGCACATTCTTTCAGCTGATGCTCTACTTTTTTAAACACCAACTCAGGGAAATTGATAAAAAAAATAATAATAACAGATTTTACTGTTTAACATCATTAGCATTTTATTTAGCTAAGTAATCTAATCGCGATGTATATACCTATATATATTATCTAGCATATAATCTTTACTGTCGTTTAACTACAGATGAGGGAATATATTTCTATGACCAGAACTAGCCCAGAAAATTTTACATATTAAATCTAGGCAACCATGAATTCACACCATTTTTGGTGAGGCAACTTAATAGGGCTGGGTTAGGAATAAAATAGCCTTTCATTTGATACTCGATTCAATGAAATAACAGATGAGAGTATCATGTGAACCTTTATTTACTTGTTTATACGAGGCAACCCCCATAGTTGCACCGAGGAAAAGTAGGCAACTTATATTTTTCCAGTTCTTTAGAGCACATTCTTTTAGCTGATGCACGACTTTCTTAAACCACAAGTCAGGGAAGTTGATAAAAAATAATTAATAACAAATTTTATTGTTTAACATCATTGTCATCTGATTTAGCTAAGCAATCTATTCGCGATGTATATATATTATCTAGCATATAATTTTACTGTCATTTAATTACAGATGAGGGAATGTATTTCTATGACCAGAACTAGCCCAGAAAATTTTACATATTAAATCTAGGCAACCATGAATTCACACCATTTTTGGTGAGGCAACTTAATAGGGCTGGGTTAGGAATAAAATAGCCTTTCATTTGATACTCGATTCAATGAAATAACAGATGAGAGTATCATGTTAACCTTTATTTACCTGTTTATACGAGACAACCCTCATAGTTGGACCGAGGAAAAGTAGGCAACTTATATTTTTCCAGTTCTTTAGAGCACATACTTTCAGCTGATACACGACTTTCTTAAACGACAAGTCAGGGAAGTAGATAAAAAATAATTAATAACAAATTTTATTGTTTAACATCAGTGGTATGTGATTTAGCTAAGCAATCTACTCGCGATATATCGATATATGCTTTATCTGGCGTATAATCTTATTATCATTTAATTACAGATGAGGAAATATATTTTTAATACCAGAACTAGCCCAGAAAATTTTAAATCTTAAATGTAGGCAACTATTCATTCACACCATTTTTGGGAAGGCAACCTAATACGGTTGGATTAGGAATAAAATTACCTTTCATTTGATATATAATTCGATTAAATAACAGATGAGAGTATATTACCACCATTTATCTACCTCTTCAAACGAGGCAACTCCTATGTTTGCCCCAAGGAAAATTAGGCAACTTATACTTTTTGAGTTCCTCAGAGCGCATTCTTTCAGCTGATGCTCGTCTTTCTTAAATAACCAATCAGGGTAGTTGATGAAAAAAAATTATTAACTAATTTAATTGTTTCACATCTTTGGCACCAGATTTAGATAGGCAACCTACTCGCAATGTATCAATAAAAGCATCATCTAGCATATAATATTTATCCTAATCAAATAACCGATGAGGGAAGGTGCTTCTTCTATTGGATCTCGTACTACCATTATAACGTCTGTCTGTCAGACAATATATTTTTTAACAAATAAAACTTCTATTGATTAAAATAAAGGGCCTTTTTATTAATTTCTAAAAAAGCTGTCAACTCCGGAGTTCCGGATTTGATTGCTCAACATCGTAACTAGCTCCGGAGTTGATAACTATCCGAGTTTGAATGCCCTAATGTATACTGTTTATTTTATACCATAAAAAAAAAATACAGAACTACTAGAGGTTACTGAGTAAGTTCTGAGTTGTAGATTAATGACGCGAAACTAAAGAGAATTTAAGAAAATTACCCCCGATTTCTGATTTAAGCATTTGAAGTTGAGAATTACTCAAACTCTACTTTAGCCTGTAAACCTGTCGAAATTTGGCATTTAAGTATGGTTTGAGACGTTCTTAACTCAAAATACTCAATTCAGAAACCCGTTTTTAGTTTTTAAATCAACTCTCAATTACTAAAAAAATACCTATAGTTATTATATGTATTATCTATGCCTATAGTATAATCCTTCAAAAAATTTCGGATGAGAAACCTTTCATGAAATAGTTATATTTCTTGTCTCTCTTGTTTCAGTTAGGAATGAAAAACAATGCAGAATTAATAAAAAGAAGTAATAATCTGAAACAAGAAGCTGAAATAGAAACAGAGCAAACTTCTATTGTAACCTCGAGCTTGAGTGACACGGATACAACATTGGGTGAGAAATTAGTCATTCATATTTTGTGTAAAGGAAATTGAAGTGATTTGGTCACTTCAAAGAAATTGTTTATAAGTTCAATTCCTAGATATACTCGTAGCATACCTACTTAATTGTGTGCTAAACGATGAATATGGCAATTTGAAAAGTGCCAAGGCTACCCCAAAATCCACATATAATTTTCAAAGCAAGGAAAATATCTCCCTAGCCATGTTCCCAATTAGCTTGGAGAGTCGGTTTCCAGTCTAATCGAATGTGGCTATATACCTACCCATATTATATATGTACATGATGCTACTGCCAGACCTCCAAAACCCAGCTACTAGCAAAATGATATTTCTTGCACAAAATGATGGTCGAACTTTTAATCTGGCATCTAACTACCTGTAAAGACAGTCTTAGATCTACGAATGACAACCGGGACCAACAGCTTTACGTGCTTTCTGAGGCACTGAGTGTTGAATATTGAATTAGAAAAGTACATACAGGAAAATTTTTTAACCACTGCGTAAATTTTTTTTGGTAGCTCAGTGTAAGCAATAGAACACATTTCCATTTTTAGTTTATGACTTTTTTTTTTCTCATTTTTCCACTTTGTCCCAATTTGAAATAAGCAAGACATGGATATAATTTAATAGTAATACTATGAATGAGCATGAATGAAAACGCGAAGGCCGCCGGCCGCTGGACCACGCCCAGCGCACGAGACGGGGGTGCGGGGGCATGCGGCGCCGGCGTTTGATAAACAAAACGCATGCACATGCAGTACGTCACTTGCGGAAGTGGAGGTCGGACGTTCGCGCCCTTCGCCGTCCCTGCGCGTGTGCCGCGTACTAGATTAGCGTAGTGACAATGTCTCATTTTACTCACCGTGAGTGTTATGAAATGGTGCGAGTGTATTTGTTAAGCAATAAAAATTTACGAGCAGCACGAAGAAGATACGAAAGGGAGAGCGTACCTCGTATGCGAGCCCAAGGGATCCTCAATCCCACGGTCCCTAATGAGAGGACAATTTTAGCAGCTAACCAAAGGCTGCTTGATCACGGCCAGTTCAGAACACCGAGCCACGCACAAGGGTCTGGCAGACCTCGACTGGCAGTCGAAGCCGAAGACGTCATATTTGATTTTTTTGAACGCAATCCAAGAGCCAGTACCTACGACGCAGAACGACGTTTTGGTGTTAGCCAAAGCGCAGTATGGAAGCTGCTAAATACAGCCGGACTCCATCCATACCACTTTCAGCCGGTACAACAACTCCATGACCCAGACCCAGCACCACGTCGAGCCTTTTAAATAACACCACATTTTTTTAAATACGCCAAAATGCAATTGTTTCAATCTAAATTGTATCATATCTAAATACCTATCATACCTAAATGATTTATTTTGAATGGATTAAAACGTATTACCTACTTTCTTTATTATGATTTATTTTCTGCATTTTGATGGTCCTAAGCCCATGAAAGTATGAAGGATAAATTGGAATTACGTTTACAAATAACATTACACAGTCTAAACTTAAAAAATTGTAGCGCTAAACTGGGGTCAATAATCGCACCGCGTAAGTAGGTACCGTCGCATAGAGCGAGCGCGCGTGAGTACTTCTGATACCAGCTGGCGCGTCAGGCGAGCGGTCGACGCGCGGCGTGAATCGGGCGACCAGTCGACGGACTGGCGAAGCGACGTCCATAAAATAAATTTCTGAGTAAACAAGTCTCGTAAGCGTTAACTTAATTTTTTACTATGGAAACATATCAAAATAAAAAATACGTGTTTATTAAAATATATTCAAGTTTATTATGTCAAAATTTGCGCACTGGTTAAAAACTTTTCCTGTATGAACTGAAAAATTCACATTGGTATGTACTTGCCAGGTTTTGAATCCGTAACCTCATCTGGGCCATCACAACTTTCAAAGCAAGGAACACAAACCTTAAATTATTATTATTGTTAGATACAAGGCCGAGAGTAACAGCGGAGCAAAGCAGTATTCTTTGTAATTTTTTCGAAGAGAATCCTGAAATTGTAAGAGGGTATAAGCGGTCGCCGAAATGTCTGGATAAGGTTCAGAATAAATGGAAGAATATTACACCACACCTCAACGCTGTTGGACCACCAAGAGACCACAGAGCTTGGGCAAAGGTAAACATGTTATATTCAGCCTCAATCAACAAAAAAATGTATGTTCAGATATATCTTTGCCACATGCCTTAGAGAATAGACCTCTACCCTACAGTGTGTTTGTAATATGCTGCTATAAAACAGATTGTGACTTCAAGATCTCAATCTGTTTTACCACTTTTGTTAATGATCTCTTATAAATTAAAACATCACTTGAAGTAGTGTATGTTATTCATAAATTGAAAACTAATTATAGTACGCGGCAAATAAGTTGAACCATTTGCTATGGTTATTTGCAGCCCCCCACTTCGATTGAGACCCGAAAATCGGTTATAATCCTCATTTCATAAGTTAAACCATCATGGCGGTCGACCTTGAATGCGCAGTAACCTATATCAGGTCGCAGTCGAAGTAGGGGCCTGCGCGTAACCATACTTAATGGTTAAACTTATTTGCCGCGTACTATAATTGTTTCGTTAATATTAAAATTATTTTACAGTATCTTTGTGACATGAAGGCAAAATTAAAGAGGAAGAGTATAAAATGGCGGCAAAGCTGTGATGGCAAGGATCCTGTAATGTGTAATATTGATGATTTCAGTGAAATCAGGTTAAGAATGTTACAAGTTCTTCGTGCAGATGTATCAAGTTCACAAGAGTCACAGGTGATCTATATTTTAACATTTATTAATGAAAACTTACTAACAATTACAAAGTATAAAACATTACGCTCCTTATTGGGTAGTTGAGAAGTCTACGATGCATTTACTTGTTCTGCTCTTGTTGAAATCTAAATTGTATAGTCCCCAATTTCTTTCTAAATTAATGTAAAATAAATTTCAGGATTCTCACACATCAGACCTGGAGACAACTCACGACAACAGTTGTCATGATAATAGTAACGAAGGTGAAACTTACGAAATGGACACAATATTACCAGAAGAAATACCCGACGTTAAACCAAAATTGGAATTACTACAACAAAATAGTTTAGTTATACATGATACCCCACCACCTGACTTGCAGCCACGTCAGTTGGCTTTTGATGATGAATTTGAACACTTTGGCAAAAATGTAGCGGAACAGCTACGAACTTTACCCATATTGGTTGCGTTAGAAACGCAGGAAATTCTTTTGACAGTACTAAAGAAACAGCGGCTAAAAGTGCTAAATACATCAGATCCATTGACCAGTAAATAAATTATGTTATTTAAATTGTGATAATTTAATAAATATTTTTGTAAAAATAATGTTCTATAAATTCTATTGTAAGTAGGTAGTATTGATGTAATGAAATTAAATAAAAAATATTTTAGTTCTTAAACTTTAATTATTTCTTTGTCAATTTTTTTTTTTCATCTCATTGTAATCATCACATTAACCGAAAGACTCACTGTTGGATGTAGGCTTCCCCAAGTGTCGCCACGACCACGAGGACGCGCATCCCACAGATCCGCGATCCTCAGCAGGTCATCTATCAACCTTGTGGGAAAACATATCCCTCCCTCACATTGCCCTTTGGGTGACTTGGCTATTGTGAGCGACCACGTTCCAGAACCATATTGTCATCAATGGCAACACGACTTTCATCTTGAGATTCAGCCGAGGATTCGGTTTTTTTATCCTTTTATCAGTTACCTACCTCTCTAGATTACCTGGACCGTTTGATTGCCCTAGATAAACCTAATCTTCTACAGTTTCGAGTGCAGAGTCGCCGATCTACATGGGTATTTACCACGACCAGTGGCGGATTAGCTATATAGCAAAAGCAGCAAATTCTACGGGACCCGCGCCTTCGGGGCGCCGCACCTTCGGAGCCCCGCCCCACCTGATTGTAACAAAAAATTGTTAAAGTATCTATATTACATTAAAACTAAATACAGCTGATTACATACATTTTTTTTATTAAATCACATCATCATCATCATCAGCCTTTTAATGTTCCCACTGCTAGGACACAGGCCTCCTCTAAGAGAGGGAATGGGCCGTAATCTACCACGCGGGCCAAGTGCGGGTTGGTGGATGTCACATCTCTTCGAATTTTTGATTCTAGGACATGCCGGTTTCCCCACGAAGTTTTCCTTCACCGTTTTGAGAGCAGTGGTGATGTAATAAATTACACAAAGTAATGCGCCTGGCCGGGCTTGAACCCGCGACCTACAACTCGGTAAGTCGGGGCCGCTACCACTCGGCCACCACTGCTCTCCCTCTTATTAAATCTATCTTAATAAAAAAAGGTCTACCTAGGGGGCCCGCCCTTATCGAATTGCTACAGGCCCCGCATTGGCTTAATCCGCCACTGATTATAGTACGCAGCAAATAAGTTGAACTAAAATGGCCGTCGTTGTGGTTTCGAGCAGCCCCCGCTATTGCGCACTTCTCTCACAGCTCACATCTCTTCTCCACTTTGGTGGAAATAATCTGCCAGCTTCGCAACACATCTTTTCTCGTCTCCTCACCGCTTTGGTGGCTACCGGCCTCAGGGTGTTGTTTAATCGATTATTATATAAATAGATAGAAATGAAGTCGTAAAAATATATTTATATTCAATTTTATAAGGAGGTTTAAAATATATTCTCAAATAGTCGTTATTCAATAGATATCGGATATTTAACTAAATCACCATAATAATGGCACCTTTGGAGACATGCTCACCTTCAAGAGCCTTCTCAATTATCTCCCATTGACTGGGGATGGGAAGAAAAATATGAGTCTTCAGTATACCATCAGTCGGCAGTACTTATATCGGATAGCAGCGAAAATATTGCTGCTAAGGAACTTTTGTTTGTAACACATTCTTTGAGCGTGTATATTCTGTTAACCGAATTTAAATGATTAACATATTCATGTACAGATGTTAAAGAGTTTGAACTCGAAGATAAAGAGACCAATCTGACAAAAGTTCTGCTGACGATGCATTTGGGAACGATGACTAAAGCGATGATACTATCGACTTCTATCTTTTTGTCATATATTAGTTTATGATATTTCCATTTCACTCCCCCTTTCGTAGTGTCAATCTCTAGCGAACATCTCCGCCTCGAGCGCGTCGCCTCATGCCACCTTTTTATTCCTAACAAACATTTGTGCGCAGCCTTCTGCGCAAAGTTCGGGCGCGCCAAGATCCGTCGGCCGTACTTTACAAAATTTGATTGGCGTAAAAACAGTACACTACCATGCAACGGTACCCAATTTTCCTCTATGACGGTACGGTTTTTTCGTTTTTTCTATTCGTCTGATTTATAAAAGCATTCTTCATAAACGCTAACCTGTCAAAATTAGACTTGTGTCAACTGTCAAAGTTTAAAATTGTCACTGTCATCGGTATGTCAGTGAAGTTGAAGTTTGTTTGTTTATTGTTTGTTGTCTGCTGGCCTGTTTCCTAAATATACTTCAACTCTTCATTAATGAAGAGTTGAAGTTGAAGCTGTTTCCTAAATATTAACTGTACCTATATTTTGTTAACACCACATTCATAAAATAATTGCCTTTAGTAACAATATGTATAACCGTGTGTGCCGCGCATGTCTTACAACACAAACATCTTTTACTTATTTTATATTTGAGAATATTACTCCTGAAACCTATTGTTTTTGTACCTCTGTTCAGGTAAGAAATTAAGGTTTTCATAAATTAAACAAGTGTTTATGCGAGTCTGTCCTTTATCTGCGAATAATGACCACCTATGATATCGCTGGGGGAATACCTATGACTGGCTGTGGACATCTTTTGGTTGATGCTGAACATAGTTAAACCAATTCTGGTTTCCACACAATCTAAATTAATTTGCAAGTTTTCAAAGAACATAACTTGAAAATCCCTTTGCAGGTATCCAAAGATGAGCAATTGCCCAGAGGTGTCTGTAACTCGTGCTATGAGCTTCTCAAGAAATACTCTGAGTTCAAGCAAACATGTCTACAGTCACAGGCGACTCTCCTAAATCTTGCAAAAGATTTTAAAATTGAAGTAGATATAAAAGCCGACTGTGAACCAGATGAAAGTCGAGAAGACGAAATTAAGGCTGAGATACCGGATGTTGCTGTGAAAATTGAAGACAAAGAAATTGATCATGGTATGATTGTACTTTATAAAACTCAAGTTAATTTTTGGGAGGCACCAGGTTATTAGTTTATGTGTCTTCAAGGCTAGAGTGAATAGGCTTATAATAAACTAGTGTGTCAACAATTGTATCACTGTTTCCCATCTGGTGTGATCGCAATCAAGAATTGGTTTATATCATAAAAAAAAACATGGCCAACTTATTTTTAGTGTAGGTCATGCTTTTTTTGATTAATGTTTATAGTAATCTTTTCTTGAATTTAAATCAATAATTTATTTTCAGATTACACAGATGATGTTGATCATCATGAATATCAAGAATCACCTGAAGAAAAGCATTTCAAAAGGTTGGATAAACATATTATTATGGCATGATTAACCAACTTATTTACATTATTTTGATATCCTTCAAGCCTTCTCAGGAAGAACATCATACCAAACAATTTTGCTGTCTTTGCATAAATTGGTTTTCTCAAAAGTAAAAATATATTAATAGCAACTATTCTAGATACAGATAGATAGCTGGGTTTTTTTTTTAATTATGTTACTGTAAATACTTTTTAAGGAAGAGAACCCATTCTTGCAAAAACACAAACTCCGTTGCTTACAATGTTTTACCTACAAAAAGTTAAAATCATCATTAAATATTCCAGAAAAGCAAAGAAATCGGTTAAATTAAAACAGCTCCAAGTCTTAAAGCCAGTAAAGAAAAAATTTATATACACTTGTGATATTTGTCAAAAGAAGTTCAATTTCAAGGAAAGATTTGAAGCACATAAGCTAGAGCATGAAGGTAAAATAGTAAGTATTATTAACTTTTTTTTTAATATTGCCTCTTACCAGTAACACCGACGCTTTGAGTCGTATGCGCAAGTCGACTCGTTGAGCCGACGTGAGTTTGAGGGTCGTATTTATTGCGTAATTTCTGGGATATCGTTGTTTTAGTTATCTTTATACCTCGCTATATCACCTATCCAACTAACTCCACTTCTGTTTCAAACTATTCAGAAGAGCATTTAATAATTGTTACTTTCGTTTTTTTTTTTTTTGTTCCTTTCTACTTCCATATCAACATTTTATAATGACTTTAATCAATCAATATTAGACATCTTTATTTCTTTAAGAAATTGGATAATTTCCTTATAGTAGCAGTCTTTCTTTTTCAGGTGCAAAATCATCAAATGAATTCTCTCGCTCTAGGGTGGAGCATGAGGGCGTTCGTTTTACTGACTAAAATCCACCTATGTACGGAACATTAGCCTTTTACGTTCTAGGGTCACGATAAATCTTCTTCTTCGCGTAAATAGTAGCGCCCTGAAAACGCCAAAAGATTGAATACATTACTTGTTATTTCTCCTTTCAGGCAACAATCCACTGCTTACCATGCAACAAAACTTTTGTGACATGGAGTGGTCTGAAACGTCACAAAGAGAACGACCACACTCAAGTGAGTCTTGAAAGTCTCAAGTGTCCTATATGTGGGAAGATCTACAAGAGCCGGCAGACACTGAAAATGCATGAGAAAGTACATGAGAACCGGAAACTAATCATGTGCGATGTTTGTGGAAGAGGACTCACTTCGGCTGTTGTTTTGAAGGTAATTTCTATCAGAAACTATGTAGTTCACGCACGCGGCTTCGCCCCGTGAAATTTATATTTTACTAGCGACCTGCCCCAGCTTCGCACGGGTGCAGTGATGATATTAAATATATTATGCATGTATTATACATATAAACCTTCTTCTTGAATCACTCGTATTTATAAAAAACCGCATCAAAATCCGTTGCACGTAGTTTTAAAGATCTAAGCATACTAGGCACAGACAGCGAGAAGCGACTTTGTTATAAACTTACCTAGTGATAGTGACGCGGCATTTTTTTTAGAAGATTATTAATTATAAATTCAACTGTTAATTTTCTTTCATTGCCTCGGGTTATAATATGGATGAGGTTAGCACTGGACCATGAGGATTGGTACGACAAAAGTGATGCGTATACGTTGAGATGGGGGAATTCGGACTGTGGACGAAGAATGATCTATGCTACACCTACGCTATAGAAACGCCAGCTTTATTCTCAGGTTTTAGCAACAATCAAAATGAGCATTTCTTTAATTATATTTTACAGGCTCACTTAGAAACACACAAAGAGCACAGAGAACGAAGCTTCACATGCGATCAATGTGGAAAGAAGTTTTTCACGAAAACGATACTACGAACACACGTATCTCGAAGACATTCCGGGCGCAAGTTCATATGCCAAGTATGTTCGCACACTTTCACGGACAAATACAACTTGGCCAAACATTTGCTCATACATGAAGGGAATAAGTTGTACAAGTGTGAGATCTGCAACAATTCCTATGCCACTCCTGCAACTTTAACAGAACATAAGCGGCTGCATTCTGGCGAGAGGCCATTTGTATGCAGTTACTGTCTAAAGACGTTTGTGTCGAGGAAGAGACTGATTGATCACGTAAGAATACATACGGGTGATAAGCCACATAAGTGCACGCTGTGTGAACAGCGGTTTACGCAAAGAGGGACACTCAAAAGGCATATGAAGGTGCATGATAGGGCTGCGCCCGCTCTCAATTGAATAAAAATATTTGATTGGAGAAGTTTCATGATGAAGTATCAAAAACGAAAAGGAAGTAAAATACTTATCAATCAATGAATAAATATTTTGAAAAACATCAATAAATGACTGAGAAATTAATTAGATATAAGTTTAAGCACAACGATTCCAGCCTCTAAAAATAAAACTTCTAAGTTAACGAAAAAAAAAAGATATGACCGTTTATTTCGCAAAAATCGTATATTTCGACACTCTCAAGGAATCTTTCATAGAGTACTTCCCGTTGACCTAGAATTTTGACACAAAGCAAGGCCTTATAGCACATATATAGAAATAAATCTGAAAACAGTTTTGTTGCTAGGTCACGACGTGCGTGCGACTCGAAAAAATCTTCAAAACTCAATTCGGGAATTTAACTACATATTTACATAATTATGTAAGTTTGTACGGAACCCTCAGTGCGCGAGTCCGATTCGCACTTGCCCAGTTTTTTATTTCACCACAATGATAAAGGGTCATGTGACGTCCCATACTGGAGCGCCGCCGCCGCGTGGAATGAAATTATCTTGCAAGCACGACTTAAACTTCTTGATTTGTTGTTTTTTAATGTTGTTCATATTTTTGTTATCATCATCCTTATATCAGCCGAAAGTCGTCCACTGTTGGACATAGGCCTCCCCCAAGTGTAGCCACAATGAACGGCCCTGTGCATCTTGCATCCATCGGATTCCCGCAACTCTTGCCAGGTCATCGGTCCACCTTGTAGGAGGCCTTCCAACACTGCGTCTTCCGGTACGCGGTCGCCATTCCAGAACCTTTCGGCGTCAACGGCCATCCGTTCTGTGAGCAATATGCCATGCCCACTGCCATTTAAGTTTGGTGATTCTTCGTGCTATGTCGGCAACCTTGGTTCTCCTGCGGATGTCTTCATTTCTGATTCGATCACGCAAGGAAACTCCGAGCCTAGCCCTTTGGGTGACTTTAGGCCTACTGATGAGGCCCATTGTGAGCGATCACGTTTCAGAGCCATATTATGTCATCACTGGCAACACGCACTGGTCATAGACTTTCGTCTTGAGACTGTGGTATGTTGGACAAGAAGATACCACATATATTTTTGGTATATATTTTTTTTTATTTATGTTCAATATCTCAGTATAAATCACATTTGTATTCTAAAAACCACAAAAGCCTTTACTGGCTTATAATATATGGCTAGTGAGTTCGGAAATAATTTCTCAGTGATTAAAAATGGAATCTTCTCCATTGACTATGTTGAAGAGTAATTTATGAGTAAACTTATGGAGCTGGAATAGGAAACTGCCTATTATTTCCAATCATCCGCTTTTTTCAACCACCTATAATTTTCGTCTTAATTTTATTTTTTGAATTTCGAATTATTTTTTTAATTAAATTGTCTTCTCTATCTTGAAATCTGTATGCTCCAAGGGTTAGGTACAGGTCCAACTATAGCAGGTATCGGGTCAATAAATTATATAGATGACGAACCATGTAGAAAATAGCAAATAGATAGTATTTTTTTTATTTATTTTTTTACTTTCTTTAATACCCGTGACTGTACTACAGGACCACTGCTGTCAATCGCTCACAAAGGACAATGGGCACTTTTGCACTGATTCCTTTAAAGGTCAGTAATAGCTTCATTTTATTGTTCGACAATTGCATGGAAAAAATAAAACGAACTACACCATATAAATCAGATATAAGTGTCAGTACAATAAGATAGCGGGTGGGCATTTCAACAACGAACAGTTTTCAAATACCGTTTTTTGTTCTGCAACGGAACTACCGTTTTCCATCCTGCGACCAAACAGTCTTCGTTGCACAAACCAGTCTTCGAATTACTGTATGCGAATTGTTATCTTACCTTTAAGAAAATAAGGTCGAGAACCCATTGATTCAACCATCACACTCGTCGCGTCGTCGTTTCAAAACCAGTTCTTACAATAAAAAATTAACTTTATGGCTGTGAAATATACAGCACAAATTTTATTGACACTTTTAAACCGTCCTCAAACTAGTTGCGACAACGAGCGTTTTCTGCAACTATTTCACTCAACGATAGTTTCGTCTTCACACCAATTGCGACGAGAACCGTTTTAACAACCGTTTCTATCGTTGTAAAACCGGTTGTGTTTCGTCGGTCACTTTGATAACGACCCACCACTACAATCAGAAATAGAGAAATCAAAGATATTACTTTGGTGCACTCTATCAGCAAGGCTACAATATTGGATATCGATTCCAAGTTTGAAAATTGACTACTCCTCAAACCTAAACGTTGTTGTCCATCTTTCTTGGAAAGTACTTTTTTTACGTTGAAAAAAGTCAAATGATTTCACCCGCTCTGGATGGAGCGAGACTGTCAGACTTTTACTGACTAAAACCTAGTGTTTCTTCAGTTGCCCTTTGCGAGGGCCTTGAATGGTAACTCTTTCGAAATTACAGAAGTACATTTTTTTATTCGAGTACTAAGTATATTTAAAGAACAGATGGTTCTTTAGAAAGATAACTTACGATTTCAGAAAATGTGAATTTTGAAAATAAACAACCAGATTATTCATGAATCATGCGCATGTTTATTTGTGAAATTAAATCATTTATCACTAATAAAACATCGATTTTAAATTATGTATGTACCATCTTGTGATTTTAAATACACAATATTTAACAAATACACTTACAGAAAGGCGACTTTGATTTCGAATAGAATTACTTTTGAATCACTATTTGACAGGTCATTAGCCTTCCTCTCGAGGAACTTTTCAATTCTTCCGAAATTCGCAAATTTTCACTAAAAACCATATTATTTCTTTCGTTCAATATTGAAAAAACAATACACAACGTAATCATACAGAATTTATGTTTTTAGGTACTCATGTAGCATATCACTTATTTCACACCTTTAATTCTGTCAATCCACATCAGACATCAGTATTCCACTGCGAGTACTCTGCCACGCTCCCTTGTAACCTAGCCCTTAGTAATATATTCTGCGGTTTATCCGCATTCTCGGCATCCTTCTGCATGTGTCCTTTCATGTGCCTATTCAGAGCACATTTCTGTATAAAGGCTTGGTCGCACAGCACACATTTGTGGGGCTTTTCACCTGTGTGTATCATTCTGTGGTTCCTCAAGTCTTTACGTGACATGAATCGTTTGGGACAGAGGTCGCAGCCGTATGGGCGTTCGCCTGAAAATAAAGATTCTATTTATTGTTTAACTATACCGACCTGTCCAACTTCGGACGGGTGTTACAAAT
Organism: Leucania comma; assembly: GCA_958295575.1. Lineage (NCBI taxonomy): Eukaryota > Metazoa > Arthropoda > Insecta > Lepidoptera > Noctuidae > Leucania > Leucania comma. Next base: position 26,073,809 of record OY282463.1, read on the forward strand.
CTTTAAAATTCTCGGCTTCTATACATCTAAACCTTCCACATGAGGATTCATGAATCACTCTTATCTATTGGTGAAAACTGCATGAAAATTCGTTAACTATATTTGCAGTTTATCGCGTTCATACAGACAGACAGAAACGGTGGAAGGCTTTGTTTTACAATCAGGAAGTAGGCGTACAGTAGTTATTCTCTTTGAAAGCTTCATAATGTTCTAACGGTATCAGTTCGGTTGGTAACCTATACATTACCAACTCATGAACAAATTTGTTTGATTCCGAAACCAGTAGAAACAATATTGGAAACTATGGAAATTGTTATATGTATTCAATTTAATTGAGGGGCCGTTTTCCAATTACCAGATACTTTTTTTATGGTCTATAAAATGATGTGAAACTGCCGTTTTTATTCTCTAAATGAAAGTTATCAGACTTGTAAAATCAGCTCTCAGTATTAGTAAATCTAAAAAAAAAGGTAAAATAACATACCTGTGTGAGTTCTCATGTGCTGCACTTTAAAACTCTGGCTTTTGAACTTCTTATCACAGTATGGGCACGAATATGGTTTCTCTGAAGAATGAGACCGCATGTGTTTGAAGAGATCACCCTGAAGTAAAAACATCCATATGAGAGTTCAAAATAGCTTGTTACTTATAATAATTATTTAATAACTATCTGCTGCCAGCGGCTTCGCTTGCGTGAAACTCCAAAATTATCCCAAGAAAACACACTCCCAGAATAAAAAGTATCCCATACGTTACTCCAGGCGAAATCTCATCCAATTCCGTTCAGCCGTTCGAGCGTAACAAAACACACAAATAGCCTTTATAATATTAGTGTGATTCAAATAATCACACTTTTTTTACTACAGTTAGATGCGGAAATGAGTTATTATCAGTTAAACCTTTAATTGAAGACCAAGGTTTCCCAAAACTTTAAGTAATTTCTAACAAAATAGAGAATGTTATAAGGTTTGTCTACGATAAGTGTGTCAAGCACGAACAGAGCACAAAGAAAGCACGACTTCGTGCGGGCTTAGGAGACTAAGCGGGGATGCTCACGTTTATGTTACACTAATTCTAATATTTCGCATGTTCTTGGGTTGTCTAACGTAGACGCAGCTTTACCTACATAATTACATACCTTGATATAGAACCTCATATCACACACCTGGCAGGCTATGTTTTTGATACCCGTGTGCCTTATCAAGTGAGTCTTGAGGTTGCCTTGTTGTGCAAACTTTTTGCCACATTGTCCACAAATGTAGTTCTTTTGATTACTATGTGTTTCTAAGTGGGTCTAGAAAATAAAATTAATGATTTAGGGCTGATTTCATCATTCAATATAAAAACTTAGTTCAACTAAACTGAGCTCAGCGTAATCTAGTTTAAAAACCCGTGTCGTAAACATAGGCGACAACAAAACAATTGGAACTGAGGTTAGCGTAAACTAGGTTCAATTCATCGCGGTGAAACGCAAAAGGAGCTATAATCTCGATTAGTCGCTCAAACTGCGTTTTGTTTGAACGAATCGCGATTAGTTTATTGGTGAATTTGGCCCTTAGCCTATTTTACACAAAGTTGGCACAAATGGAGAGAATTTTAAGCACCGTCGTTTTAAACTAAAAACTAAACTATTAGTCGATCCTAAGTTCTACTATAAGTAATTTCCCCATCTTACCTTCAAATTATAACTTTGCACGAACCTCGCATCACATATATGACAGACATGTTTTTTAATGCCCGCATGTATCATCTCATGATTCTTCAGAACATTCAAGTATGCAAAGTTCTTGCCACAAGTCAAACATTGATATTTACGGACGCCCGTGTGAGTGCGGATGTGGCTGTGAAGATTGCGGACGGTTGGGAATGCCTTGTCACAGTACTGACATTTTATGTCGGGCTGGAAGACAAACAGATATTTTGTAAGTTATTTCAACATTAGCTGCTGCCAACGGCTGCCCGTGAAAGTACAAAATTGCCCCAAACAAAAATCTAAGACAAAAAATATCCTATGTGCTATGCTAGGGCATGGTCTACGCGTGTGCCAAATTTCATCCAAATCCGTTTAGCCATTCCAGCGCGAAGAAGTAACAAATATACAAATACAAACACACAAACATTAGCTTTTTATAATATTAGTATGATTGTATCTGCAGTGCTTGGTATCATAGAAAAACTAGATTTGATAGTCAGGAGAGATTTATATCAATGCTGGATGTGGCTAAATTGTAGTTAAAACTTAAAATATATCCAAAAATGTAATTATCAACACGAAAAGTAATGACTTCAAAAGATCAGTTGTAACACTAAGCACTCAATTCATATACTTTTTTGATAATGCACTTGTATTATTTTCTTCAAAGGACAATGGGCACTTTCGTATGGACATTGTAACCCAGTGCTATATCAAGTTATGGCTATGCCATTTGTAAGGTAAAAATTCATTTAATTGTATGATACCAACAGTCATACATGTGCAGGGAAAGAATGAATAGTTATTTTAACACGACATCACATCATAGAAGTATATAGATGTTTTTATTTCATAGAGAAAAAATCGATTTGCATAGTCATAGACCAAAAATTAAAGTCTTTTAGTGATATGCCGACCCTATGCTTGTTTACAGTTACTTTTTTTTGTCTATAACAATCAAAATTGAAGCATGGCATAAAAACCTCATCTGCCTATATACATTATACAATGGCATGACATCCAACAATAATCCTATCACCATGTCATAAAATCTTTTGTCATTCAAATGGTATACACCACCTATACATCCACCTACCACCTACATACAGCTCTGTGTCCAAAAACTCTCTTTATATGTTAATTCAGGATTTGTGAACTTCGGGTGTTAAAATACCTTTTTACCAAAATGAATCCTCATGTGTGCTTCAAAGTTTTCATACTTCTGAAATGATTTCTCACATTTGGGACACTTCATTCTTGTTCTTTTTTTGAGATGCTTTACTAGTTCCCTCCGTTTTCTTATTCTCCTGAAATACCACATTAAGTTGTTTATCCACAATTTGATTATTATTTAGCTCTGTACAGGTTGAATCAAACCTAATGGCAACTTGGAATACTTCATGGGTTGTTGCATAGTAGCAAGTACTGTCACATAAATTTGCTAGAGCAGTGGTGAGATGTGAAACACTGCACAGCAAAAAGCAAACTCTACAGACATCATTAAATTGGATTGAACTGGATTGAATTTGTACACTTGCAGAATTTATTTTTTCTCTTTATGTTGAATTTGGGACCTTTATACAAATGCACATGCCAGTCCCATCGGACCTTATACATTAAATACCTTACCTTACATACAAAAAATAAAAAACGGTAATTTAAAAAACTAAAAAACCCGACTGCTTTTCTGAGCATTCATGAAAAAGCCCTAAAACAAGAAAATCTGGCAGTCGGGACCCATTCTAGAATTGAGAGCACATACCTATATTACATTGCAGATTACTCCAATCTATTGACTAGACGGCTGACTTTCTAGAATGGGTCCCGACTGCCAGATTTTCTTGTTTTAGGGCTTTTTCATGAATGCTCAGAAAAGCAGTCGGGTTTTTTAGTTTTTTAAATTACCGTTTTTTATTTTTTATTTTTTTAGTTTTATTTTATTACGATATCACTTTCAAAGTAATTACGAATCTAAAGACACCTCTCAAACTAAAATCCATCGAGCAGTTCAGGTCGCAGAGCGTGCCAAACATTTGAATTTGGCGCTAAAAATCCGCCATTTTGTTTTTTTTTTTTATTTTTATACACCCAGTGTCACTCTCACAGTAAATACAAATCTAACGACACCTCTCAAGCTAAAATCCATCGAGCCGTTCAGGCTGCAGAGCGTGCCAAACAAATATACATACATACATACATACATACATACTCTCGAAAAACATAACCCTCCTTCTGGCGCAGTCGGGTAAAAAAACCTAGATTAACTTATACAGTAAAATGTAACAATATAAACTTAATTAAACTATGAGCAGCCTCAGAGGTAGGTCAACAAAATATGATGAAATATTCCAACATCGTACCTGTTCGTATTTAGTTCTATACACCGTGTAATTGACAGGTTGGCAAAAACTGAAACAGTAGCTTCATGACCATGATTATGACTGAAAAACGTTGGAATTTTCTTCAGGAAAATTGTCGAATTTTCCGACCGTTTTTCAACTAGATTTGTGTTTTATTCATTTGTTACAACAAAATCCAGCCCTAAAAACACAATTTTAGTGAAAAAAAGCAAAAAACTTAAATTCGGCAATGTAATCGTAAAAGAAAATTCATTCAACCCGCGCGGAATCAGCTGTTAGCTGTAAAAGTTTACTGGCCTCCATAGTACCTACACAGACAGAGACAGCATACCGCTCGCTCGCTCGCTCCTATTGTTTGGTACGCCTTTGCTTACGCGCCGACACTCTAGGGTTGTACCGCGTACGGAATTTAATACTTGTAATTTTATTTTCTTTATGTAAAATGCTTTAATAATAATTAGATACTCAGGAGTATGATTACTTTATTATTTATTAATTCCAAAAACCTTATTTTAAATCGTTAATGATCTACAGTATCAATTACGAAGCTACCCGAACTGTACACACGCGTTGCATTACAGTAATGTAAATTGTTTGCTTTAGACAATTTAGTGGTACATAAAACATAAAAACATCGTGTTAATATTGCCAGATTCACATTCTTTAACCTGTCAATCCCTGAGCGAAAGCCGGCGTACGCGCGTGTAGTTACGAAAATCTTTGCTTATTTTCGATTTTTACATACTATAAGAAAAACTTCTTATTTACGTTCTTGAATAAATACCCTATAAAAAAAACCTTAATTTATAATCTATGCGAACGCCGACGTTTGTTTAGTGTTTAGAAAATGGTGCAAAATCGCGCGCGTGCTGCTTGGGGATTGACAGGTACTAGGTTTAAACTTGGAAGCAGAACCATGAGTAAAAGTTACAAAAGATAGCGGTTAATAACAATGTTTATCATACGATTACGATACGATTATTTTTCAATACCTAGTTCTTCATCTTTATCTCAATCGCAGGCCGACCACTGTAACTACTGCGCCATGGGCACCTCGACTAACGTACTTACTATTACCGAAATAAAAATGTTTAATTTCATACCATGTGGGCAGCCCTAATTGCTACACGTGTCACACTCTCAAAGGCGTGCCGACAAACGAAGCCGCTGAGGCGCTGAGCCGCCATTTTAGTTTGCCGCGATTGATGGTGCGATCTAGACGTCTATTTCGTTTTCTTTCAACTGTCGAGAGTTCGGGACTGTGTGTTGCGTTCAGTTGAGTTGTGTGTTTTTGTGTTGTGTGGTACTTATCGTCATGAATCGGCGTAATGAAACGTTTAGTGCTCGCGAATATGGCCAGATGTTAATGTGCTTGGGTGAAGCTAGAGGAAACGCGTCGTTGGCATTAAGGCTCTATGTTCAAAGACACCCAAATGAACGACATCCAGCTAATAGTCGTACTATCACACGGGCATATCAGCGTGTTTTAGAAAATTTACCTATTGTGCCGCATCAGGGTGCTGGAAGGACAATCCGTGCTCGTTCTGAGCAGGCGATTTTAGATGTTGTCCGTCGAAATCCGCGTTTCGGAACCCGTACTGCTGCAAAACTTGTAAAGCGTAGGTAATAACGGACCCCGTGTTTCACATTGGGCTGTGCACAAAGTCCTTCGAAAGGACAAGCAACGTCCATATCGGATCCATAAAGTGCAGGCTCTGGTACCTGGTGACTCAACGCGTAGACTGGCGTACTGCAGATGGCTGATACATCGGCAGCAGCTAAATCGCCAATTCGTTTCACGGGTGAACGACCCGAGAGACTTTAGGTAAGTGACTATTTTAATTTTTGATAGGTGTTGAATTTGTGTTTAAATTTTTTGATAGGTGTGTTTGTGTGTGTAGTGTACTATGTATTTATTCCAAACAAGGTATGAATGGACAACGCACGAGTTACAGGGTCGCGCGCGTATCGCAATGTTCGTTATACATTGCGTAGCCGAAATAAAATTGAAAATTGAAAAACGTTCACCTATCATTTCCGGGAAAATATTTCACTATCAAAATATTAACAATAGCAGTCTGAATTCATACTTTTCGTTTTTGCCAACCTGTCAATTACACCCGGTATATAAGGTGTTAAAAAATTAACTGCAAGAATTTTGTCCACTTACTCGCCATCGAAAAACGAACACTCAAAAAAAAAAAATTTTTTTTTTGAGCGTTTTTATATTTTCACATAAATAATTTAGTATAATATTTTTTTGTGCGCTGTACCCAGGGCTGCGCTTGCGGCTTGGGCCGCCATCGTACCGCGCGCGAGCGGCTTGCTAGCGGTTCCCCCGCCGCCCGCTACTCTTCCCGCAGCTCTCTCTACCCTTTCCCAACCCTTAGTTGTCCGAAATCCGTCGCGCGGTAAGGGTGTTTTCTTGTGTCATTACGGCGAATACGTGCGTTCGTGCAGTTTCGTGCTTTTAATAATGCCGTTTACGTATTCCAATCGAGAGTACTTAGATATGGTAGTGTGCTACATTACGACTGGTCAAAGTTTAGCTGCGGCACGTAACCGTTACCGTGAACTGTATGGTGAGCAACGACGAGTGCCTGCTGTCCAAACAATCCTAGGAGTCTACCAGTGCTTTTAATAGTCCTATAGGTATAATAAAATATGCTATTTGTAAGTAAGCTCGATAATATGCCAGTCCAAAGTCTGAGAAATGTGATGAAAATATTAGAATCAGCTGTTTACGAATTTGCGCCGTCGCGTGTCGTGTCACAGGGGTGAACGACTCACGCGTACCTACGGCGGGGCGGCCGCGCCGGCGCACGTGCGGTGGTACAGTGCGCATATTCAATAATTTTTTGTGAAGTGAAAATATTGCATATCTCCAAAACGGGTTGTTACTTAAAAATCTTTTTTTCGCCAATTTTTTTTATTTGTAATTCTAAACCAGTTCTTACTTTTCTTGCAGTTAATTTTTTAACACCTTATATAAGTCTTGTCTAGCAGACTGAAATCTGACACATTCCGCCAATAGATGTATAACATCTACTGTGCCACACTCCCACTTACAGATTTGTTGTAGTTGAGTTGGGAGCACATAGAGAAACAATCACTTCATTTCTGTAATACTATTTACAAAGAAAACTGTTTATGAATTCTTTCTCTAATGTTAGTCATCTCATTGCAGTCATTGCATTGCAGACTGCACATCCGTAGATTGCTGGTTCAAATTCATCTCGACAAACAATAAAACGTTCTTATATAATCAACCAGACGAAAATGAAGTGATCTGTACCTACATGCTCCAACCTCAACGAAAATGATTATGGAAATGTACAAACTGTACACATCTTATATTTTAAACAGGACTTACAGAATACATACCTAATAATTTCAGCAGGATCCATAGAACGGTCTGCCAATGTCTCACTGTTAGGTGGGTTCTCAGTCTGACTAAGCATGTCTTCAGCTGTGATCTCAGCCACATTTATTTCAAGAATCTCTTGATTATTTGGATGATGCTCAGCTTTTACTGGTTCTTGCTGAAATAAAAAGCATTTGTGGTAAAGTATGTTTAAAAGATGTCAAAGAAATCCTGCAATACCTTTTTAAGGTTGGTTATTCCAGGGCGAATGCAGGATTGCTTTAAAATTACTGCAGTTCTTGAAGATAAATGACAACTGATGGAGCATGAGTAATCACTTCTCATGGTAGTTTGCTGTGTCAGCTAAACCATTGCATTATTTTCAGCCAGCAAGATTAAGGTCTTATACCTAAGTTAACAAAATGAGTTTTCTTTAAATTCTTACCTCATCTAAAATCTGCTGTTTTAAAATAAGATTGGAGCGCACAGCAGCTTGTTTGAAATAATATGACTTGTTTAGCATATCCAGACATGATTGACATATTTGGTGAGGTAGATTGTCCCCTTCTTCCACCTGAAATAAATATATCTTAATAAATAGCCGGCTTTAATATAAATGGCACCAGAATAGTGTTCTTTTTTAGACAAAAAATCTATTTGGGGATATTATGAGGTTTCTGGTTATATAACGTTGGTACGTCTAATGTCCATAGGTACGCTCACTGTCATAAATCACACCTTTAAAACAAAAGTGGCATTATACTGAACTTTGTTTATAATAGTCATATTTAAGTAGGTAACCTTTAACTTTTCAATCTAAGTAATCCGATTATCAGTCTTAGGTTCTAATATCTTGATGTTCTCCAGTAATTCATTTGTAACTACTTATCGGGTAAATAAACATAGCAAACTTTACGACTGCTAAAAAATATTTTTTTGTCAAAAGTGGCACAGTTTCGTTTTAAAGGTGCGAAATATCTCTGTTAATCGCTCTGGCGGTTTAACCAAAAGTTCTTCACGCAGACGACAATACTCACCGTGCGACTGGCAGTTTCCCGTTGGTTTTTGTTTTTATGCATTGCTTAATGTGAAAACTTGAAATAATTAAGCCACTCACCTCAACAGACGTACAAAATTTAAACATCTCTGATGTGCAAACCGTGAACAAATTTTTCATGGGCCCGGCGTCCGATAAGCAAGTACGGCAAATCTTTTTGAAATCAAAAACACTCGACATTTCCGTAGACATTACTTTACTATAGCTTTTATATAATTTCGTGTTAAATAAAACAGAAATTATTAAACAAAAACACGACCTTGGTTTGGAAGGAAATTCGTTCTCTTTGGTCTTGACTGTTGACAATTTGACTTTGACATTGACATTTGTATGTCACCAAAAACTAAAAATAGTGTTGGGCCCAAATCTTAGCGATGTAGGATGTACCATGTGTGACTTCCAACAGTTCAACAAACCATCAATTGGCTTTACATGACCCGGAATTCCCGATCGCGTAGACTCTCAGAATCTTGAAAATTCTTTTAGATCTCATATAAATTTTGCATTTATTTAATTTCTGCTATAAATTGAAGTAACTTTGTTTTCCGTTACATTATGGACGTAACTCAGTCTAATGTTTTCATTTAGGTATTCGGCAGCAATCTGTCGAATCAGCCTTCCCAGGAAGCTTCGGTTGCTGAGGTACCGATATCGCAAAAAACTCCCAAATTATAAACTAAGGGGCCAATTATCACATCTCACAATATCAAACTTTTCAAATTGTTATTATTTGTGTATACTCTTTATCATATTTACATTGTTGCAGGCACAACTGCTCAAAAGAGCCTTTCAAAATGGCAGTTAATTATTTTTTTTATCCTGCATCATCTCTTTTTTCGGTAGTCAAAAAAAGGATACTGTTATTTTTAAAAACTTAAAGAAAACATATAAGGGATCGTGTATAGACTTATGGAGTGCTCTAATCTTTAGGAAGAGTCTGCCAAATACCAGCTTGCTGCACTAGAGTCGAAAGAGAAACGAGCCAAGAAGATCATCAGCAATGGTGCACTTGTCGAGTAAAACTTCAAAGCCTTAAGCATCGACGCCGAGTTGCTAGCCTGTCGGTTTTCTATCGTTTACATTTTGGGGAGTGTGCATTTAAATTGCACAATTTAATTCCGCCATCTGACCATTCCAGACCATTAGACTGACGAAATTACACCATCTGTACATGATGGACACCTCACCCATACATACAAAGCGTTGTAGGAACACATTAATTAAGAGTAGGTACAGCTAAGGAGTAGAATTCCCTACCGAAGACGGTTTCTTGATAACTATTATGGGTCTTTAAGTCAAGAGTGAATAGGTTACTTCTAGGCAAGCATGCTCCATTATCCTCCGCTTCGTTGCTTACCATCAGATGCGCTAGTGGTCAAATGCAAGCCTATGCATAATAAAAAAAAAACTTCAAGAACTGTATAATGCAAAAATATTTACCTACTTATCTTGGGATAATTTTTTACTATTAGGCAGGTGAATCCACTGCCACTGGCGGCAGCTAGTGATTTTTTTACGCGTAATAAGGTCAGGCGGGGCAAGAGCGCCATATTTTTTGCATAGATGATTTCGATGCAAAATATTTTTTTCGTGTGATGACATATGAGTGCACATTTATTAAATTGACAATATTTGGTATATTGTAGTTGCAAGAAACGTCGATTCAATCAAATCTATCAATATTTTCACGATATTTTCTATTAAATAGAATAACATAGATATAGGCGCACTTGCCTCTGGAAACGGGGCAAGTGCGCCCATACAACAAAAATCGCTAAAATCGTACATTCACAAAAAAACGAACAATTTACGCAATAGAACTTATACAAATGAACGCATTAGTTTTGGCTTCTTTTTAATTTACTCCTCCTATAGGCTACTACAGCTTCCATAAAAAATTTGGGGCAAGTGCGCCATAAATTAGTAATCAGGGGTTCTAAACCTGTAGTAATGTTTTTTTTGGAAAAAGTATACACTGCTAAATTTAAATAAAAATGTAAACAGGTTTGGCTGGAATAATATAAATATATAAATCTTTAATCCATCAAATTAGACTTTATTTAAAAAAATACAAAGTAGGTGAAATTATAAATAGAAAAAAAAAGACAATAATCTACGACCCGTCACATGGTTGGTCCATGATTGTTTTACGAAGTATACCATAAGTTTTAGCTTCTTCATATCCAGATAAGTCTGATCGGATAGCGTCAACTGCCTGACAAAGTTTCTCTCGACTTTTTAATAAGTACAAACCATCTGTAAAAAGATAGCAATTTTAGAAGCAGTTGTAGTAAGTATCCACCTGCTTATCCTCGTCGAGAGATCTGCGGGCAACCTACTGTCACAGTTGTTTAGGAAGCACAAAGGCCACAGACATCGCTTAAAGACTGGTGTTGAATTATAATAACCGGATCGGTAGTTTACCAGCCACTCATCCAAATTAGCTTGACTCCGACGCTTCGAATTAATGACCCTAGATACACCTAAGGGCGCATAGAGTAATGAACAAATGAAATGACAAGTACATTGCTTTTACTGTTAGCACTAACGATCAACGAGTTAACTAAATAATATATTATATATTTCTCAAAAGCAAACTCTTAAAAAATATAAATAAAATTACAAATTTAATAATAATTTATAGACTTAATTCGAGGCATTTACTGTAAACCCATCACCCAATGCCTTCTTATCACAAGACTTTAAGCGCAAGGCATTTACTGTAAACCCATCACCCAATGCCTTCTTATCACAAGACTTTAAGCGCATTTAGGCAGTAACTTCTCAATACAGAAAAACATGACCCTTGTTCAAAGGGTAAGAAAATATCTTAATCATAAAAGTTGACGACTTCTGGCTCGGGGGAAGTGCGCCATACTACTAAAAACTTAGGCGCACTTGCCTCACTTGATTATTTTGAGGTCAAGATTTTAAATTGTGCAAAAAGATATTAATTTCACTAACTAGGAATAAAATACAGACATAGATTTAAAGAAAAATATCTAAATTTTGTACTCACCTCATTGGTTTGCCGCAACACGTAAAATATTTTAAGATATCTGGGGATTAGTAACACGTCCTCATCTCGGGTAACAGGTTTAAATGACACTAAAACTAAAATGGCGGATATATCAAGATATGGTGAACAGAGGCATCTGTGATTATAATAATATAATAATAATATATTCCACAACTATTACACAACACCGTCTAGTCCCAAGCTAAGCAGAGCTTGTGTTATGGGTACCAGACAGCTGATATACATACTTATATATTTCTAAATACATACATATTATAGATAAATAACACCCAGACACAGAACAAATGATTGTGTTCATCACACAAACATTTGTCCTGGGTGGGGATCGAACCCACGACCTCCGGCATAGCAGTCAGGGCCACTAACCACTAGACCAAGAGGGCAGTCAAATTGTGAAGTGGCTGTGTTTTAGTTTGTTGTATGGATGTAAGATGTCATTAGTTGCATTATATGTATAGTTTTCGATATTTTTATGGTAGGTGCGCTTACCCCGTCGGCGCACTTGCCCCGCCCGACCTTAGTACATTGTTACCCTAGGGGTGAAAGTAACTTTTTAGTCCCGAGAAGGAGTTTGGCGGCCGAGCGAAGCGAGGTCGCTAATAGTTCGAGGGACTTAATAAGTCTTCATCCCGAGGTAAACACTGTGCTTTTTATTGCGAATAAAAGGAAAATAAAAACCTGAGTCGTTGTCAAAGATTTTTCTTTTAAAATTCTTAAATGAATCAGATGCACTTACAGTGTAATTATAAAATCTCATATGAGATTTAGTAAAGTAAACAAAACTCTAGAACTCGAAAAAACTAAAGATTGGATCACCATTTTCCCGCCTAATTTGTTTTTTTTTTTTCTATGGTCAACCGGCTATTCAGCCATCATTTTTATTTTTAACAGTGAAAAATGGTAAATATTTCTCGTATAGCTATTAGTTTTAAAGAAATGATTGAAAGTAAATTATAATTAAATCATTTAAAAAAATATGTTATGTAGGTAGGTATTTATCTTTCAGTTATTTCAATTTTACATCGCGCTGTAATTAACTGGGTGTATAGAAAGTTGGGACATAGTTCAATAGAAATGCAAAAATAGAACTAGTTTTTTTTTAATAATTTGACAGCTGTCAGTTGAAAGTGATTCTCCATCTAAGGTCTTTGTTCCCCACCCATAAGTCCATAGGGATGAAAAGTATTACTTTCAACCCGCTCCTCAGGCAACAAAGAGTAAAGTAATATAGAGTCAGGCAACTTCAGACCTACTCTCAGACTATGAGTAATGAAATAGTACATTTTTACCCTAGGGGTGAAAGTAACTTATTTAGTCCCGAGAGGAAGTTTGGCGTCCGAGCGAAGCGAGGTCGCTAATATTCGAGGGACTAAATAAGCCTTTCACCCGAGGTAAACACTGTGCTTTTCATTACGAATAAAAGGAAAATAAAAATAAAAACCTGAGTCGTCGTCAAAGGTCATCGTATGATTTTAGGTATGATTCTTTTGATTTAGGCCGTAAAAAGTTTCCGACTACTGCTTTAACCTCTTCTCTTAGGAATCAGGCGTTGAATCCTTAACTGAATCTAATTATTGTGTAATTACAAAATTTCTTATAGCAAAGATTTAGTAAAGTACTTAAAAACAAAATTCTACAACAAGTTTACCGCCATTTTGTTTTTTTTTCTGTGGTAAATCGGCTATTCAGCCATCATTTTTCATTTTTATTACTATTTCTCATATCTATGTTAGTTATAAAGAATTAAAGAATTAATTGAAAGTAAATTATAAATAATTATGTAATCAAAAAAATATATATATAGATACTTATCTCTTAATTTCAATTTTACATCGCGCTGTAAATAACTGGCTGTATATAAAGTTGAGACAACAGAAATGGGAAGATAGAACTAGTTTTTTTTTTAATAATTGGCAGCTGTCAGTTGAAAGTGATTCTCCCTAGGGACGAAAAGTATTACTTTCAACCCGCTCTTCAGGCAACTTTAGACCTACTTTGAGCGTATGAGTAATGAAAAAGAACTTTTTTTGTTTACAATGTTTTCTGGACTTTTAGTATAAACATTCATTTTTTTTTTAGTTTATATATAATTTTTTTTTTATACATCAAATGGTTTTCCTTTGTTTATTTTAATATGTTTGTACAATAAAGTATATAATAAATAATAATAAATAAATTTATTTTTAGTATTATATTAAAACAAAGCCAAGCAATCACCTAGTTAAATAACCGTAACATTTTGCATTTCTAGTGTTTATTTATTTTTTTAAACTACATGTACAAATTGTACTTTGTAGAATTGTAGACTTGTAGAACAAACATGTCATGCCAAAAATTACCAATATCCTGTTTTGTCCTGTTGAATATAATAATTGCTTATAGTTGCCTACTTTGTTTACTTTCTGTGAAAATTCCAAATAAGTATCTATTGGATAAGGATAAAAGTATGTCACCTTAATTGATAACATTTTTGATAGTCACTGATAAGATATAAAGTACCTAAAGTAACAATAATATTGTAAACAATGGCTCAATTTTATTAAGTTTATAAATTAAGTACTGTATTTTTAGTGTGTACTTTTACTGCATTTTTATCCAAACTTTTATTATCTCTATATCTGTAGGTACCCATTATCGGTAGGTAAACAAAATAGGTAGGCAAACAAAATAAGCACTACTACACAGTGCATTTCGGTTTTAAATACACGTATGACATAGATAGGTAGTAACTATAGCATGTACTAAAAACTTCATTTCAGTTGCTATATAAATTGTATATCAATTTGCATAGAGTTGTAGGTATATATCTTGAGAAAGTTTTAATTAACTTTGTCTGAATCACTAATCTTTGAAAAAAAGACTTGGATGGTCATTAGAAACCAGTTTTATCCTAACTGTAAATGGCTTCGATCAGCATCATCAATACAAGCGCTTACGTTGTTTTTTTATGTCAAAGGTAAAATGCGCACACATACATGAACAATTGCAGATGTTCGCTACGTCATCCATATTCCATACTCTACAAGAAGTTCGTGTTAGCATGTTAGAGGTTATATTTTATTTCTTGTTTCTGAACCAGTACAATTTTATTACTAGAAAGTTAGTTAATTTCTTACCACTCTCAAATCATTCTAAAAAGAAACGGGAACTGACTTAGGTGACTTACGTGTTTTTGTGAATTTACAAGTGTTAAATATATTCTTTTGTTTTGTTGTGATCTTGGAAATAACAAATGAACACAATATCATTTTGTTTTCAAGTGTAGCGAATCGGTACATACCAACATATGCGACATAAGTGTATATTGTTGATAAGAACATTGTTCAGTCATAAGCACAGTCATAAGTTTTCATCGGTGCGGTGCACTCGTGTTAGTGCGTCGTATTTGTTTACATATTACACGTAACTATACTAATTGAATATGAGTGCCAACGGTACAAGTGACGAAGTGCCTGTAAGAGGGATTCCAAACAACGAAAGAATAAGTCGTCTGAAGCAGCATTTTTGTCAAAAATTCGGATATGATCCAATGTTTTTCGTCAGAGTGCCCGGCCGTGTAAATTTAATTGGCGAACACATCGATTATTGTGGCTATCCAGTGTTACCCATGGCGCTGGAACAGGATATACTGATTGCTGCCGCGATACTAAATAAACCAGAGCTTCATGTACGAAATATAAATAATAAATATAGCAATTATGAAACAGAGATAAAATCATGTGAAGAGATAAATATAAAATCTGACCCAAACGGGAAGCCGTTTTGGTATAATTACGTGCTGTGTGGGGTTAAAGGTGCTTTGGAATTTTTAAACGATAAAATTACAAATGGACTGCAGCTTTGTGTGGATGGAATAATTCCACCTGCCTCTGGACTATCAAGTTCTTCGGCATTAGTGAGTGCAGCATGTCTGGCTCTTTTATATGCTCAAAATGTTCCACTGAGCAAAACTGAAATAGCTTCGTTATGTGCAAAATGCGAGAGATATATTGGAACCCAAGGAGGCGGCATGGATCAGGCGATAGCATTTTTAGCAGAGAAGAGCTGCGCCCAATATATAACATGGTCACCTTTGAAAGCTACACCCGTGGCTTTACCTGAGAATGCGGCATTTGTTGTGGCCCATAGTTTGGCGGAGGCTAACAAAGCAGCTACAAATGATTTCAATAGAAGGGTGATAGAATGTAGGCTGGCAGCTAGAATTATAGCTACGTGCGCAGGTGCTGTTACTGATAACAAAATTATTACTCTTAGTCAAGTACAAAATAAACTTGATAACACTTTAAGAGAGATGGTAGACCTTGTTCATGAGTATTTACCTAAAGATTTATACACAAAAGAAGAAATATGTGATATTTTGAACATTAATGAAGAAGAATTGGAACAATTGTATTTAACACCAAATACAAAGCATTTAACGGAGTTTAAATTGAAACAGCGAGCTCTTCATGTCTACGAAGAAGCGATACGTGTCGAAGATTTTCGTAAACATTGTTCGCAGGCAGTATCAAATGGCAACGGCTTGAATGGTGTGAATGGAAATAATTTCCCTAATGAATACGAAAATGGTGATGCTAATGAAATTATAAACGTTCTTGGCAAATTGATGTCCAGTAGTCACGAAAGTCTCAAAGAACTGTACGAGTGCTCTCATGACAATTTAGATCGTCTAGTCAGTGTGTCAAAGGAAATGAACGTTAATTCTCGCCTAACTGGTGCCGGTTGGGGCGGATGTATCATCGCTTTATGCCCCAAAGAGACAGTCAATAAATATATTGATATGTTAATAGAAAACTTTTACGTTAAACATTGTAAAATAGATAAATATGAGGCTGGGTCTTATGTGTTTGCTACTACTCCGAACCACGGAGCAGAAATATATGTAAATAAATAAAATTAAGTGCTGTTTAAAAAAAAATCGTATTTAAAATATTATTATTATTTTATATCCACCGTTAGTTCATTTTTTATGTTACCTGCAATATGCCAGCAATTAAAAAAAAAATCCAATGCATCGTTGTTAAATGACTTCTCCAGGAATAGGTTTGATGGGCAATTATGCGATGCACCAATATCGAACTATTACCGCAACATTTGAAAGATAATACAGTTTCTAATCATAATAAATTTTATATATAAAATGTAATATTAGCATAGCTAAATCAGCCTTAAATAAAACATTTTATTAGTAAAAATATATTAGAAAATAAAAGTAATGTCTACTAATGTGTTATTTTATTTAAAATGTATTATTGACTAGAAAATATTAGTTATCTGAAACAGAAAGTAAGTTTGATAGGTTTTACTTACCTACTTGTTTCAACAGCATTTATCCTTTAAAATAAATCAAGTGCCGTTCTTATCTTATTTATTATCTTACTAGAGTACATAATATAATAAATATATAGCGTTGATTCCGTCTTTTATTTTGATAAGTATTTGATAACGTCAAACAATAACAACACTCTGAAGTGAATGCGCTGGCGTAGCCCGCGAAATTTTTTATTTCTTATGGCCAGGTTCTACTCATTTTGAACTTTTTTGAACCTCTGGTGAAATGTAGGCATGATGTTGGCAGGCACGTTATGAAAACAACTATTCTTAGCAACGCCCATTTTATTAGATTTTTTTTTTTTGGTGGTGTGTAAAATCATCCAATGACATCTCCCGCCCTTGGGCGGAGCGGGAGATAGTGTCAGACTCTTACTGACTAAAAACCCACCCCGTTCCTTCGTGGCCTTAGATACCAGGGCCGGGCTTTCCTTTCGGAAGCAAACCCTGTAGGCTTCGACCCTGCCTGCCTGCAGCTAGCAGGCTGGGTCTCTACGGTTTGCTGACAACTCCTTGAGGCGCGCGATTTTATTAGTCTTCAATTATAATGTACAAATCATACTGCTCTTATATTACTTAATTACTAGAATATTAATGCTTTGCTTGCGAAACGTGACATGTTATTATACCGATGACTGTCTTAATGGGGATAAGCAAAAGCAAGGCATTAATACACAAATATAAAACAGAACATCATGATTGTTTTTATTAAAACTGACCATATGACCAACCGCTGGGTAAAAATTAAAACATTATATACATTAATTGGCTCGATAAAAAAACAT
Source organism: Leucania comma (assembly GCA_958295575.1). NCBI lineage: Eukaryota > Metazoa > Arthropoda > Insecta > Lepidoptera > Noctuidae > Leucania > Leucania comma. The sequence goes on from OY282463.1 coordinate 26,091,439, forward strand.
CACGATCTGAACCTAATTTAATATTTCAAACGTGTATAGTGTATATCTACGAGATCACGTCACGACTAGAGAATCCAATCCTGCACCAAAATCGTGATCCCGCCGGCCTGCGGGATTATAGTCATCGACCCGGTGGATCTCACGCAATTTGCGGGATTGCGATTTTTAAATACGTTTTTTGCTTTTAATAGGAGGTAAACAAAAAGAATTGAAAATTTGTAGAAAGGTAGCTTGAAACCAGGAGAAGGATATAGGATTTTTATTTCGTTAAATAAAAAAAAAAACAATCCCATAACCTACACATTTATTTGTGTAGGGTAGAGTAGGGAAGAGCGGGAGCGAAGCCGCGGGCAAAAGCTAGTACTTATTATATATATTTCACTTATATGAGAATAAAGTTAAAACACAAATTATTGTAAGTCTGTGTTACTAAGTAATTTACAGCAATAGCAAAAATTACACAGTATTCTGATTTATTTAGTTTGTAGGTATTTCCAAAAACAATGTTGTTACAAATTAAATAAAACTATCTCGCTTGTAGAAGAAAAATGCGGTCCTGTTGTCACAATAATAATAAATCATTTATTATCAGGCATATTGGCCCATAGATACATATACCTTACAGACTAACATATATAAAGTAAATACAACTTATCGTTAGTAAAGACTTAAAACTATGTTAGTAACACTTCACATTTGCACTAAATTCACTTCGAGCTGTTCTGTGGCACCTGCCCGCGGAAGAAACGGAACACCACACCATGCGACCAAAAATCTTCCTTCAACACGAGGGGCAGAAAAGTTTTCGGGACTCGCACCACGAGCGCCTTGAAATTGACGTTACGATGCGACTCCAGCAGCTGCACCCTCAGTGCGTATTTCGTCTTTTGGCACACGTAATCCACGATGTCTTCCACCCTTATAGTGTTATGCAGGCGGGAGATGTATATTGGACTGTTCGGCGGAACGGCTCGCAGAATCACGCTAGGAGTTGCAGGTGCGATGCCGCAGCGATTCTTCGTGGTTTGCGTTCGTGGTTTGTTTTCAACCTAGTTCTTTGCCTTTGGTAGCAGGACGGGGCGAAGGGATCGTGCGGCACTGCATGGAGGAACAGCGGTGACCGGCGTGAGGTTGCGGGGTGCACGGGTGCGGCACTCTTCAACCTCAGCAATCGACGTATGCGCCGGCGACGAAACTATGCTGACGCGGAGTTCGGCGACAATATCGAGGCCGGCTCCATGACGCATGTTCACGTTAGGTGCATCGACTGACGACCAGTTGCCGCCGCGTTGTTGCGAAATTCATCAAATCCCTTGCGCAAATCGGCGACGGTTTTCTGATGATGCATCTAACTTTATTCCACAACTATCACACAACGCCTAATCCCAAGCTAAGCAGAGCTTGTGTTATGAGTACTAGACAACTGATAAACATACTTATATATTTCTAAATAAATACATATTATAGATAAATAACACCCAGACACAGAACCAATGATCGTGCTCATCACACCAACATATGTCCTGGGTGGGAATCGAACCCGCGACCTCCAGCATAGCAGTCAGGGTCACTAACCACTAGAGCAAGAGGCCAGTCATTGCTTGTATTGTATGGCTTGTAAGCTAACTTTGCTCGACTTCATTCTGCCTCCTCTTGATAAAGTGTAGCAGTGTAATTAATGTACAAAGTGTAGTTGTAGTACTAAGGGGCGATTCATATAATACGTAAGACGATTTTTACTAGTTTTTGAACCCCTTCCACCCTTAAATAAGAAAAAATAAGCATAGGCCGAATCCTCCCCCCTTGTTTAATATTTATTACGTAATAATTTAAAGGAGAAAATGAATATATGGTTGGTTTTGATGTAAATTTTTAAAAGTAACAATTTTTAGAAACGTTTACAATCATGTTGGATGGAATAATTTTAATCATTTGGATATAATAATTTCATAACTTTTCCTATGTAATACGCATTAATCTAACGCACCCGAGCGCACATAGCCACTCCCGCGGTTACTCGCTATTACAAAATACTCTGTGTTGCTCGCCCTTTTTCAAATCTTAGCTTTGCATATTTTTGTGATCTATATATGAACTATCAAGACTCCCTCCCATCCCCTTGTAAAAAAAAATTAGACATGGTCCAACCCCTTCCCCCCTGATTATGTAATAAATGAATGGCCACTAAGCCATCAAAGTGGCTAGCTATCCGTTATTAGAAACAGTCGGTAGGTACTTTCGAACCCTGGCTGCTGCAGGCTCGACTACGGGATCTATATTTTATAAAAACGACTTGGACTTTTTAAAATGATATATTAAATAAATTACAAATAAAAAAACTTTTTTAAAAACAAGCTTTCAATTAAATGGGCTAAAAAGGAGAAAATAAACTTTTCCTTTATAACTTTTACTATCAGTTTATAACGGCATTACACAATTTATATGATTCAAAAGCTTGTCGCGAGATTTTGAAAATATTAAAATCAATAGATGAAGTTTTTTAAATTATTTAATTTATGAAGTTATTTAGCTGTGTATTTACACAGTTAAATCTCGCGACAAGCTTCAAAAATAGTTTTTTTATTTGTAATTTATTTTTTACTTTTTAGTTATACCTTATTTAAATCAAATTTGAATTCTCAGCAAGTCCTTTCATTTGTTACCCATATTATAGGAAAGCGTAAGAAACTTAGTCTGCTATCTTTAGAAGTCTGCCAGGACTTTTTTTATTGGATTTAGAGTAATGTCACTTTATTTTTCAAGTTACTCTCTGCAAGCCCTTTCAATTGGTACCTATTTTGTAGGAGTGTATTAAAACAATCTAGTACGATCGATGGGGTTGTGTCGTTTAACTGCGGAGTTCCAATGACCACGGTACAGCTCCATCATCAGACCCTGGTAACCATATATGATCCAAATACTCGTCATTAAAAACCAAATGAACCTAAAGTCGATGGGGTTATATCGTTTTAATTGCGGAGTTCTTATGGCAACCTTCCAGCTCCATCATCAGACCCTGGTTACCATATAAGATCCAAGTACTCATCAATAAAAATTAAATGAGATCAAACTCGATGGGATTGTGTCGATTTCTTACGAAGTTCCTATGATAACCTTCCAGCTCCATCATCAGAACCTAGTTACCATATAGGATCCAAGCACTCGTCAATACAAATCAAATGAGCCCAATTTCGATAGAGTTGTGTCGTTTAACTGCGGACTTCCTATGACCACGTTCTAGCTCCATCATCAGATCAGCTCCATGTCATCATAATGTTGCATTGTCACCCGATTTACACATGCATGTAAAATTTCAGCTCAATCGGTTGAAGATATCTGCTTCAAAATTGAGTTGCAAGATTTGAGCCGAACATACATAGTTACATACAGTGCAAGGTAATAGAAAGCTTGTAAAAAATACTTCCTTCCACTTCGAACGACTACATAGCACTGCCTATAAAACAATAAAATAATCTACTCTTACAAATATTCAAATTAATTCTAAAAGATACTGACATCCTTCGAACTACTATTCAACCAGTATGCTAACTTATGAGTATACGCATGAGTCTGCATATAATCTTATGCAAACTCATTACTCAGACGTAACAGAACCTACTAATATGCAGATTTCGTATAGTCCGACTTGTCTGGCCGGCGTTTATCGTCCAATATACCATATAGTGGCTTAAGACGAAGGTCTATGACCAGTGTGTGTTGCCAGTGATAACATATGGCTCTGATCCGTGGTCACTTACAATGGGCATAATATAATTGAAGATTAAAGTCACCCAAAAGCCAATGGAAAGGACTCGGGGTTTCCTTGCGTGATCACATCAGGAATGAAGATATCCGCAGTAGAACTAATGTTACCGATATAGCCCGAAGAATCGTCAGACTTAAATGGCAGTGGGCAGGGCACATTGCCCGCAGAATGGATGGTCGATGGGGACGAAAGGTTCTGAAGTGGCTACCATGTACCGAAAGAGGCAAAGTTGGAAGGTCTACCACAAGATGGTCAGATGACCTGCAGGGCTATTGTGTAACTCTGTTGACAGCTCAAGTGAAGATCACTTGCTAGAAAGGACATCGTTTAACTGTCAAACAGCTAGTTTCGTATTGACTATCTTTAGTGACCAACTGATATGACGTCATTATCCACCGGTGCCTTTGATATCCACCGTAACACGTTTTGACAGATGTTATTGTATCGATACTTTTAAAATTATGATTGTGAAGCTTTAAGCTGAAGATGCAATATTCAACTTAACTCTATAATAGTCGATAAAAACTAGAGCCGGGACAATATGTACCGTTAATTTTTGTTAGCCACCACTTATTCACCGTAGTTTGTTAGCCACTTGATGTCATACGTAATACCAAAGTTATGAAATTGTTAGGTGACAACAAAGTTTAGTTTTTTTTTTTTTTTTAACGTAGGTAAAATCATCCAATGACAAATCGCGCCCTTGGGTGGGGCGGGAAATAGTGTCAGACTTTTACTGACTAAAAACCTACCTTTCCATTCCTTGCCTTTATCCTGGGGCCCGTGGTGACAGTCTCACATAACCTTTGGCCCCAGTAGGCAACAAAGTTTAGTGCACATCAAATGCCAGTTGTCAACTGTTTTGAAAAAGTTAGCCAATAGCCCTGCTGGTGAAGGTTGCAAGAATGTCATTATGGCGACTCTCGGGGGAGGCCTATGTCCAACAGTGGACGTCTTTCGGCTTAAAATATGATAGTGATGAGAAGGAGACAACTGCATTCCATTCTATCTTACTTCGGACGAGGACCTGAATCAGGGCCGGCTGCCAGGGGTCACCATCGTCGATCGCCTCCACATGGAAACGTCGATGCTCTAAGTTTTTTTTTTTCTCGTGTCCGGGTGGTCCGCACATTAGTGACAAGCGGGCGTTGCCATGTCCAGTCAGGACCCGCGTCATGCGGAAGGTGGGGACGCTGTGGCGCCTCTCCAACCACTCTTAAAAGAGCAGAGTTATTCTTTCTCATAAGCGATTATGGCATCAAGTCTGCGTGCGCTTCGAAAAACTCTAGTTCTTAAAAAAAGCGAGCGTTCGCGTGCACTTAGGACGCTGGCTGGGGCTGGGACCACGTGTACACGAAGCATTATATACCCTAACGTTAGCTTGCTACATATCAGAAATCTGTGCCTTACGTCTCGCTCCATCTCGCTCGCGTCCGTCAGTCAACGTCGCGTTCCGAACTATGTCAAAATCGCTAATCATGTAATCAATGACACATAGGTCAACAAATCAACATTTTTGTTCGCGTTTACGAACTGCCGATGGATTTTATTGATAGGATAATCAAATTAGTTATATAAAAATAAAATACTAAAACATGAAAAATAAAACTATGGAGGCTTTTCATTTTGACATGATCGGAACGAGGCGCAATTATCATGAGTTGAGTTTGACAGAACAGTTCTGTCAAACTCAACTCGCTCAACTGTCAAATTTCCTTTTCGATTCTATCAGTATCAGATTGTTTGAGAATAGTGAAAAGATTAATAAATTAGTTATCGTTTAGCATAATTACTAGGTTAACAAGTGTTAAAATAATTTATACCCATTATCATCATCTGCGTTTCGACAAACGCATTTAAAAAACGTAAGTATTCGATACTGTGACATACAACAGTTTTATAGTGCTGTTGAGGTATTTAATGAAAAAAATTGAGCAATTTGTACATTCATAAATGTTTTATAGCTTACCAAGGAATAGCAGCCATGGTAATGCCCCAGGTATACGTGATTTACTTATGTTACTGTGATGTGTCATTTTATAATTTTGAGGTTATGTTCGAAACGTATTTGTATCGCAAAGTTGATGAAATCCTATCCAATGCATATGCAATTGAGTGCCAAGTTTAAGGGATCAATGTACAATCCTTCACTAATTATGGAATCATATTTGTAATACTGCAACCTTTTATTTTAATGGCTTGTTTATGTTTAGTCCTAGTGTACACATTGCCTTGTTTTATTTTTGCATCCTGTTTTGATCGTATTACAAAATATTTAGTTATGCCAAATGTACTTTAGTATAATTATGTTGGCCTTTGGTTTGACTGAAAACATATTTTAGTAAAACGACTTAACTGTTACAGGAAAACTACCAAAAATTAACTTCAAGTACAAAGAGGCGAATCAGAAGACTTAAACTTAAGTCTATTTTGTCAAACACTAACAGGCCTGCAGTAAATAGAAGTAATAAAATTGTAGATGCAACAAAACATCCTGGAGTAACTGAAGATTCAAATAAGAACCTAATAGTGAAGCTGCACCCTGACCCAGGAGATGTGCAAGATAATTCAGTAAACATCCAGTTAGAAGAAAAAATAAACATGTCTTCAAGGGAAGATGTAGTGGCTGCCAGACAGGCCAAAAAGCAGGCTAAACTAAAAGGGAAAAGCAAGGACACAACTGCAGCAGTAATGAAAGAACAAGGTGCTACTGCAGCCCCAACTCAAGTTGAAAAAGAAACAAAAGTAGAACAAATACCTAACAAAGAAACACCTAAAGTAAATTCACCAAAAGGTAAAGATGAAGTTGATAAAGCTGTAAAAGTAGATCTTGTCATAGAAGCAGCTGACAAAAGTAAAGAGCTGATTAAAGCAGAAAGAGCTGCAAAGAAAGCTGCAAAGCATGCCAAGAAGATGGGTGCAACAGCAGAAGGAGACACAGCTGCAGCAGCAGTAGAAAAACCTGCTGCAAAGGAAGTTCCTAAACCTAGTAACCCTGATATGACTGTGAAAGATGTTGTTGAAACATTAAGAGATATACATAATGTAGCTAAGGATATAAATGATGTTACTGTGAAAGTTAATGCTATTGACTTGAGTGGTAATAAAAAGGTAAGTAACTTTTTATCTATGATTTTAATTTTTATCTATACATGGTTAAATTTTGGTCGTTCTAATCCTGTGGAGGGTCAATCTAGATATTGATAAAGAAGTTAATCTCCTACATGGCATGTACAAAATTATTTCTATAAGTAAACATCAGCTGAGTGAGTCCAACGACCTGTAGGCAGTTAGTTTGCAACAACTGACAACTACCTACAGGTCATCTATTCTATTCTATTCTATTTCTGAGTATGGTTTCCGCACTCAGTCCTCTACGGACCATTGTATGTGGGCCATAGCGGCCATAATCTCAGGTGGGCTTATTCCAAACAGCCCACCTCTCTCCAAAAACTGATCAGGCCTCTCAGGTTCTTCAGGGCGTCAATAAGGGACATCGGAGATCCCAAGGTCCGTGTGCGTGTATCAGTGATCCCCGTGCAGTCCAGGAGCACATGCGAAACTGTCTCCTCCCCCTCCAAACACGCTCTGCACAGGGGACTATCCGTGATGCCCATTGTGTGAAGGTGCTTATTCAGTGTACAGTGACCAGTGATGGTCCCCGCCACCAGGCGCAGGCTGCCTCTGTCTAGTCGTAAGAGTTTTTTGGTGAGGGCTTTATTAAGGTGTGGCATGGCCTCTTTGGCCTGCCTGCATCCTGATGTCGAGGACCACCAATGCCCCGTTTGTGTATGTGTGTGTTCCCGTAGCCAACCACGCAGCTGAGCAAAGGGGACCGGCACAATGGGCTCGGGCCCGAACACCACTGCACCAGATCCCCTCCTGGCCAGTTCGTCCGCTGCGTCGTTGCCCAGCGAACCGCTATGTCCTTTGATCCACTGTAGCGTCACAGTATTTCGTTTCGGCACTTCCACTGTAGCGTCACAGTATTTCGTTTCGGCACTGTGACTCTTTCCAGTGCAGAGTGGCATTCTTGTATAATTCTCGAGGTGGTAGAGTTTTGGTATAGGGATTGTAGGACTGAGGCACTGTCGGAGAGTATCCGGATGTGCGTGTCCGTTACGTTTCTGGTTTCTATAGCATGGGCCGCTGGGATTATACCAACACATTCCGCCTGATAGACGGTGTTGAATTTTCCCAGCGATCTGGATATTCTGATATTGAGGTCATTGGAGAAGACTCCGACCCCTGTGCCATTATCTGTCTTTGATCCATCCGTGTAGACCCTCAGTTCACCTGGGCCTGAGTGGTCATACACTTCCTCTGTTAGTTGAATATTGACCTACAGGTCATTGGACTCACTCAGCTAATGTTTTGTTTCATGTACCGGATCAACCCTCCATGGGATTAAAACAATTGCATCTTTATCTATACTAATATTATAAAGAGGTAAAGTTTGTAAGTTTGTATGTAGGGGGTAATCTCTGGAACTCATGATCCAATTCTAAAAATTTTTACACTGATAGAAAGCTACATTATTCCTGAGTGCTATAGGCTATAAATTATTTTGATAACATGTACATTAACCGAGCTATCACAATTTTTGTCTTGCAAGTCGGAAAAAAATACCTCATAAAACAGAATTATTTGCGTGCGCTGCCTAGAGAGTTGCTTAAAATTAAAAACAATGTATGGCAACCTGATTCGTCTTAATTATATCTACAAAAAAGTCCGCGATACCATATTCCTATCTTTCATATTTTATCTTTTATACTTCTTTATTTGCATTAAAAAAGTATTTTTTTTGGCATACTTACGTTTGGTTGATTATTTGACCAACGAAATATTAATTCTTGTCACAATAAATTATTTCAGTATCACAAGGACATCATACAGATAAGATTTGCCATTTACAGTATGTCAATTGGTCATATAGTTTCGGAGATAATATAAAATTACTAAAACGCAAAATGCCACTAGCACCACTTTCATTCGTAGAACTCTAGATCTATCATGCTTTGTGCGGACGTTTTATCCATATGCCCATAGATGGCGTTCTGCAAATACGTAATTTTTCTGAATCGCGGTGTTAAGATTTTCCGTGGATTGATGACCCTCTCGAATTATTGAGCCCATGTTGTCGTGAGTTGGTGTTCATATTGTTGCATGTCAGTCTGTTGCTTATTGGTTTCGGTTCTTTCGTTCGTATGGTTGTTTGTTGATTCGTACTCCTAATCGTTATAATCGGATATATCGATTTATTTCGTTTTATGTTCGTACTTCGTTCTATCGTTTTTTTTTTTTTTTTTTTTTAACGTAGGTAAAATCATCCAATGACAAATCCCGCCTTTTTTTTTTAACGTAGGTAAAATAATCCAATGACAAATCCCGCCCTAAAATTCGTAATTTCGTTGTACGAATTATAACGATATTACGATTGTTTTGTTATGAAGGTTTAAGGTGGATGGGTGTCGAGTCCCTGATCCCTCTCCCTTTGTTCATAATTGTTTTTAAGTCTGTGTAGTTTGTTCATTTGATTTTGTTGAATAAGAGCATGCCTAAAAGGAAATCGCAACTGTCCCGGCAGACATGACAGACAAGAGCAGCTCGAGTACGCCGTACGGAAGAATCTGCCCTTGAAAATGAGCAGCGCCTCTCGAGAAATAGAGAATATATTTCGCAAGCACGCGCTAGAGAATCTAGCTCCGAGCGCTCACAGCGACTCGCTAGCCAAAATGTGAGAACGTCGCGGGTCCGTGCTCGAGAAACTAGCGCTGAACGTGCGCAGCGTCTATCTGACTTAAAGCAGCATGTTTCTGAAACAAGGGATAGGGAGACTAGCGCTGAGCGCTCGCAGCGGCTCGCTAACCAAAATGTCATAACATCGCAGGCCCGTACTCGGGACTCTAGCGCTGAACGTGCGCAGCCTCTATCTGACTTAAGGCAGCATGTCTCTGAAACAAGGGATAGGGAGACTAGCGCTAAGCGCTCGCAGCGGCTCGCTAACCAAAATGTCATAACATCGCAGGCCCGTGCTCGGGAATCTAGCGCTGAACGTGCGCAGCGTCTATCTGACTTAACGCAGCATGTCTCTGTAACAAGGGATAGGGAGACTAGCGCTGAGCGCTCACAGCGGCTCGCTAACCATAATGTCATAACATTGCAGGCCCGTGCTCGGGACTCTAGCGCTGAACGTGCGCAGCCTCTATCTGACTTAAGGCAGCATGTCTCTGAAACAAGGGATAGGGAGACTAGCGCTGAGAGCTCACAGCGGCTCGCTAACCAAAATGTCATAACATCGCAGGCCCGTGCTCGGGACTCTAGCGCTGAACGTGCGCAGCCTCTATGAAACAAGGGATAGGGAGACTAGCGCTAAGCGCTCGCAGCGGCTCGCTAGCCAAAATGTCATAACATCGCAGGCCCGTGCTCGGGAATCTAGCGCTGAACGTGCGCAGCGTCTATCTGACTTAAGGCAGCATGTCTCTGAAACAAGGGATAGGGAGACTGGCACTGAGAGCTCGCAGCGCCTAACAACAGAAAGATAGCTAGCGGCTACAGTCAGAGCACGTAATCGGAATTTAGCTCAAGGAAATAGATAATGTCGAGTGTAAACTTATGTTAAAAACATAACACTCCTTTTTTGGGGCAGTCATGTAAAAACAAGAAATTTTCCGTGGACGAAGTCGCGGGCAGAAGCTAGTGATGAGATAAAAGTATAGCTAGCTAAATTGTATGAATCCAACAGCTGCCACCTGGACCATCCTATAGTAATTGTGGTGTAATATGATAAAATCAAGAAGCATTTTAGTGAAAATTAAGTGAAATAAAAGTTCAGTTTTGCCAACTCAGCACTTTCAGTGCTAGATTTGGTACTATTTTCATACAGTCAGCACTGAAATCTAACATACACCTAGCAGTCAAGCGAAATTTTCTGTTTACCACCGAATAAAATGCACTTAGTATTGTAACTTAAGATTGCAAGAGATGTTTTTTCTATAATAAGATAACACTGTCTTGCTTTTCAATTCAATCCAATGTCAAGGTATGAGGTGGAAATGGACAGTACTTTAACAAAAAAAAGTTATCTATTGATCAGTTTTTATATTATATTTATTTTATATTTTGGTCATCATGCTACAAAGGGACAATGACAGGAAAAGGACTACTTGTTAGGTTTGGTACATTATTGTAGTGAATTGTACAAAAATACTGTGAAAAATAAATTGCTTCTGAAAGGAAAACTCCGCCCTGGTATGAAAGGCAATGAAGGAACAGGAGTGGGTTTTTAGTCAGTAAAAGTCTAACACATCCTCCTGCTCTGCCCAGGGGCGGGAGGTATCATTGGATGATTTTCCCACATAAAAAAGCCCACTTCTGTCTAAAAACTGATTTGGTTTCCCAGGTTTTAAGGGTGTCTATGAGGGAATTCAGGAATCGTAGGGCCAAGAAGGATATGCACAATTGTCTCCTACTTCTCCAAGAATGCTCTGTACAGGAAACTGTCTGTGATGCCTCTTGTGTGGAAGTGCTTATTATTTATAATCAATTGTAGTAATTTTGAAGGGTATTTTCTTTAGGCTGAAGAGAGCAACAAGAGTAAAGCAGAGTTGAAGGCAGAAAGGCGTGCAAAGCAAGAGGCACAAAGGGCTGCTAAACAAGCCGCTCAAGAGAAGGTTGTAGCTAAAGCTAAGGCTGAAGTGAAGAAAACTGCTGAAGGAGATGTTTCTAAAGCCAAAGAGGTAAGAGTAATGATGCCTGGATTACTATAATTTTTAAAACAAAGTCAGTAAAAGCTAGATTCGTATTTGTGATCAGTGGTCCACTTACAGGCTAAGTAGGTTTGTGCCTATGATACTAGATTTTAGGGGAGGTACTTTGGGCATAAATGCTGGAGACCAGGGTTGAAAGAGTTACCAACCCTGGACTGGAAAACGCAAAAAGGAACATGGGAAGGTTTTATTCAGTAAATGTCTGATACTTTTCGCTCCACCCAGAGCAGGAGAAATTATTTAATAATTTACCAACCAAAAATCTCACTCGTAAACTACAATAAGTATATCTAAACTACCACATATTATATACTCGCTCTTTACTTTACCTATTTCATCTCGTTAGGGGGTGAATATTGAAGAAACTTCTCTTAGTGCCACTTACGCTATAAACAGCAACCTTGTGCAACATTTCACGCTCCTAGTCAACGTAATTTCAGTCGTGCGTTGACGTGTTAGTCTGTCAAATTCTCCATTTATTTAAACACATAAAAATAAATGGCAACTTCTCAAATTGTTTCAGGAGAAATCACCCAAACAGAAGTCTTCAGAGAAACCTAAAGTGAAATCTCAAAATGGTCACAGAGTGCACTGGTTGCAACATCTGTACAAAGAGCATGATATGGAGACACTCAAGTCTATTGCTATCAATTCCAAGTAAGTACTGCCCACCTATGACTCATACTACTAACTAAAAAATTTTATAATTAACTAATAATACTAATACCAATATCAATAAAATCGCTAAAGCTAATATCTATACTAATTGCTACTACGAGTATTTTGGTGTACAATAAAGTTTATTCTATTATAAACACTATGTGAAAGGACAGCATTATTCCTTTCACATAGTGTTTGTAATACTCGTAGAATAAACTATGTTAGCTTAGGTCCTATGTAACATGTAGAATTCCTTTAATTTCAATAGATAAACTACAAAGTATCATTACCAAGTACAGTAAATGCATAGCTATATGCTACATGGTGTACTTAGTTATTTTTCCATGACAAATTCATTTATTATGTTAATTATTCTCATTATATCATAAAAGTAAACATCAGCTGAGTGAGTCAATAAGCTGTAGGTAGTTAGTACGCAACGAACGACAACTATCTACAGGTTATTGACTCGCTCAGCTGACGTTTATTTAAACGGCAATGTAATGTCTTTTGATAGTGTGATTTTGTTTTTAGCTTGCACCCCGCTATCATAAAGCTGGGCGTACAGTTGTCTTCCCGAGTCGTGTCCGGTTCTAACGCGAGATGCGTCGCACTTCTGGATGCGCTGAAAAAGGTGAGCTTTTGTAATTGTTTCCATGTAGGTAAATTACAAAAAAAAAAAAACAATTCGACGACCCCGAGCATTTTTCACACAATTACTTATTGTCCGGGCAATACCGTCGATAATCGAAAAACATTTTTTTTGCGATTACCGACTTATTGCGGGGGGGCGTTGAAATATAAGTTATTGTTATTATTTCCATCTTCTATTTATAAAATTCGAGCAAACAATAACTGGAAAATTTCTGGTTGCACATCAGGTAATCAATCCGGTAAAACTGGTCTCTGATTGCATTCGTACTGCGTATTACGCTAGGCCTATATGTTATAGCTAAAGGTCAATATGTTATAGCACGCGGCAAATAAGTTGAGACGGTGGCTATGGTTACGCGCAGCCCCGCACTTCGAGTGAGCTCCAAAATCTATAACTGCGCATTGAAGGTCGATCGCCATTTGGGTTCAACTTATATGCCGCATATTGTACCTATTTACACGCAGATGCAGCTACTGGTAGAAGCTAGTTCTATTATACATAGTCTAGTAAACAAACATAATTTTATTATGAGTTCAATTTGTTATACAGTGATTGCAGCTGTGTTACTATCGTGTGATATGCCCATTTCCTGTTCTCTGTATAGGATGAATAGAATCAAGTAGTTAACTATCATCAATTGAACATTTATTTCCATGTATGTTTTGATAAGTAACACTGGCTATTTACAAGTACCCAGCTCTTACTAATAAACACATAAAAACTATAAGAATTAATATTTTTCGTGTAGGTACAGTAAGTTTAACTGCTAAAATCATAAAGGAAGCAACCAGTTGGTAGCTTCCTTCATGGCTGAAATCTATATTCTATATACACCGATAAATTTTGGTCGTTTTAATCCCGCGGAGCACAGAAATCTAAAAACAGAGAAGCGCCAAGGTGTTTGCGCCCGCGGTGCTTGCCCAACAAGGGCATAATTATACCGGCAAACAGCCGTTTGACGGCCGTCAGTTACATCGCGAACGTGATCGTAAATAAATTTAAAATACCGAGTTGTTCAGTAGTTTCATGCAAAAACTAAAGCGAAAAGAAAAGCCTGAGTCATCAAGGAATCTCAAACCATAAATAAGTAACATCTTAATAGTATATTTATCAATAAAAGTAGGAAAAACAACAAATCCAGTAATATCCTTTGCTTTTACTACGTTATTTTTGTTTTCAAATATCAAAGCGACTTTATTATTCATAGAGTAAATACATTGCTCTTTAACCATTACCTAACTTTGACGCTCAGTAACTGAACAAGCTATGTAAAAATAACATAACGATACTTTCAGTGCGGTGTATTTCTTATTACGGCTGCAGTCAGTTGAGCCGACTTAGGGTTGCGCCTGTACACATCCACCAAAATTGACTATCGACCACAATATCGATTGGTTGGATATCCGAAGTGAAATAATGTATTATTATTTATTTTGGAGTAGTAGAGAAATACGTAAGCAACTTTCGTAAAGTAAGTTGGTAAAATAGTAGGTCAAAAGTCGGTGGACAAATGGGAATAAATAATAATTAGTGTTTTTATTTTTATCACAAAAAAATTACTTTTCTATTATAAATAAATTATTTTCTAGACATATTTATTTTTATTTAATTAGTTTTTGGAACCTAAAAAAATATCATTATAAAAATTAAAAAATCGATAACTTTTCTATTTAGTCAATAACTAGCGTAAATGTAAAATAAATTGCTTTTGCACAGCACATCGATGTCTATGTGTGCGTAAGTCATATGGTGCATGAAAAATATACGTTGTATTTAGGAAGATAAGGTTTATAATTTACTGTGTAGTATGATCTGATTTATAATTTGCGGGTGTGTGCGGGACTGCGTAACAATAGCTGCATATGTAGTAGAGTCAGTGATGGTAGGGACAACTGGAGACATGGTGTTCCGGTACATTTTTCACTGCGTAACGTATCTTCTCTTTTCTGTTATCTGTGCCGCGGAGGGTCCATTAGGTACATGAAACACTATCAATTTGTAAAGAGAAAATTAAAAAGTTAAGTACTTTTTTATGATATGACATCCACCAACCTGCACCGAGCCAACGTTGTGGATTATGGATCATTCCGTCTCATAAAGAGGAAACCTTAGTCTCAGCAGTGGAAACATTATAAACATAGTGTCCTGAAATAATATGTATCTATCCTTAGTTGACGAAACAGGCTTTAAAAATACCTATTTTATTTACCACAGATGGTTCGCGACTACACGCTGCCAGCCAAGACAGAGTTCGCTCGCGGTCTGGAGGCGCACCTCGCAACGAGCCTAGAGTTCCTTTGGGCGATGAGATCTCCTTCAGCATCGCAAACCAACGCCGTCAAGTTCTTCCGGTACCATCTCACGCAGCTGCCGAACAACGTCGATGAGTTTGATGTGAGTTCCCGCCATCCTACCGCTTAGAACCAGAGTAAGGGAACTGGGCGAAGGAAAGAAGAGTGTTAAAAAATGGCAACTGTTTCCACTGAAGCCAAGGGGGCTGGGTGGATTTGAGCTACGAGGTCACGTGATCATTTGTTTTATTTAATAATAAAAATAACGCCACAACATTCACATAATGCCATCTAGTTCTAAACTAATCAGAGCTTGTGGTATGATACTAGATAACTGATAAACATACTTATATATTTATAAATACATACATATCGCTATGTATAACTCAAGAATGGCTGAACCGATTTGGCTGAAAATTGGTGAGAAGGCAGCTTAGACCCTGGAGAAGGACATAAGTCTTATCCCGTTAAATAAATAAAAAAATCCAAAACCTGCTCATTTATTGGTGTAGAGTAGGGTAGAGTAATCAGTTGACGGGAGCGAAGCCGCGGGCAAAAGTTAGTTATAGATAAATTATATTCAGAAAAAAAATTGTGCTCATCATTTTTTTCCTGTATGAAAATCATCCAATGACATCTCCCGCCCTTGGGCGGAGCGGGAGATAGTGTCACACTTTTACTGACATAGCAGTGAGTGCCACTAACCACTAAACCAACAGGCCAGTCTTTGAAAGTTCGCTCAACTCCACTCCGATGCACTTAGACTGTCTTCAGTGATGTAGAATGGAGATTTCGAGCACTATGTTTGACTAATTCGTTGTCCGCATCTCTTTAATCCGCGTCTGTCGAAACGCATCCTACGAGTGACTTTAAACCAGCTCCTACGTGGTAGACGTCCAGGTCGTCTCGCCACATCGTCCTGGGTTGTGTTCCCCAGCTTTTGAAGACATAGTGCCTAAAGGACATTTTAACCTTCCATGCAGGAATCGATCCCACCACACTCAGCACAGCAGCCAATCGCTTAACCACTGGGCTATATAATAATAAGAAATGTTATTTAGTACTATTGTAATTTTACAATGTAATTGATAATTTGCTTATCTGCAAAGTTTGTCGACCTAGTTAGACTTCAGTAAAATGTAATTATATTACATGCTATAGTTCCAAACTACAGATTTTATTTTTTGTACTTAACAAAGTCTAGATTAGCATTATTTTTTTTTTGTAATCATTTGTGAAATGTAACCCACAGGCAAAGAAGACTCTACAAGAAGAAATAGACCGGTATATTAGAGAACAAATCGATATGGCGGGCGAAGCGATCAGTATAACTGTGCGCAACAAAATATCTGATGGAGATAATATTCTCACTTATGGATGGTAAGCCAATTTTTCCTTTAGAAAGTGTTACAAACTGTTAACATTAATTTCCTTATTTATGTTAAGGATTCTCTAGAATCGGTCGTTACTACACGAATTGGAGCTCGGCTCGTTATAAAGGTGAGTCTATGCTAGATGTGCCGACATCTCTAGCTTAGACTCAACTTTATATTGGTTTTATTTATTTATTTATTAGCCTGTTCTGTCCCACTCCTGGGCAAAGGCCTCCCTCCACGCTTTCCATGTCTCGCGGAACCGCGCTTCTTGCCAGTTTTGGAGGGATCCGTCTAGCTCATCGCGCCATCTCCTTCGCGGTCTGCCGCGACCCCGTCGCACTGTCTTAGGGCGCCAACTTTGTACTATTTTTGCCCACAGTTTGTCGGGCATGCAGCAAACGTGTCCTGCCCAGTCCCATTTCAGTTGGGCAGCCTTTTGAGCCTATATATTGGTTTTAATTATTATTATTTTAACTATGACGACCTTAAGAAAACTGAACGTGAAATGTGATATCCTTCTTTTTTTAATGGAAATCATTAATTAAGCTCTGCTTTGGTCGGAGCGAGAGGGACTGGCAGACTTTGATTGATCCACGCGTATTCCTTCTGTGGCTCTTTGCGTTCCAGGGCCACATTAACTCTTGAACAACCTCACAGCAGCAGGCATGGGTTAGGGCTCATCGTCGGCGCCGTCTGTTTTGCTTTTTGAGGCGCTCGTGGAACACGACTCGCTGTCGACCCAGGCCCGATTCTTATCGGACGGCGAGCTATTCATTACTTTCCGTCCGTTAGCACACACCTGCGGAGGCCGAAAGTTAACTGTGACACACTGACATTATATACTATGTTCACAGTTCATCTCTGATCGAGCGTATCCTCCGCGACGCGTGGTCATCCGGTCTCAAGTTCAGGACAATAGTCGTCGGCAACCGAGTGCAGAACTCCGCCACCCAGATGCTGCGGCGCCTGGTGGCGCTCGGCCTGCCGTGCACCTACGTGGACATCACCTCGCTCTCCTTCGTCATGCGCACGGTGAGTGACACAACAAATCGTCAAACTTTCTTTTTATCGTCAAAGTGGCAATGAGCAGGTCATATTGCAAGCAGAACAGATAGCCGATGGCATGGGGACAAAACAAGCAACACTGTCAATGCATGTGCTTAGAAACAGTTACCTCGTATAAGTACCTAGGATTAGTCATAGATAACACATTTACATGGGATCTGCATGTTAACAATGTTTGTAATAAATTGCGCTCCATATTGGGTAAACTAAAAAATCTAAAATTTGTTGTCAGCAGAAAAGTGCTGTATACGCTGTATTATGCACTGGCGGACTCAGTTATTGATTACGGTCTGGGTGGATATGGTCTTGCGTTCCCTACACACTTAAATAGAATTAAAACCTTGCAGATTAGATTACTAAAACTACTTGTGGACAAAAAAACTATAGAAAGCGTAAATAAAAACTATGACAATTTGTTTAAAATTTGTAGAACACTCCCGGTTCATAAAAAAATTAAGTTAACCACATTATCTGAACAATTTAATAATGAAGAATACAAAGAGGAACGTAAGCGTATGTACCCAACTCGTCTGTCAAAACAAAATATACTTGCTGTTCCTAAAGTAACTAACTATTTTGGTAAACGAACGAGAAAATATGTAGCACTGATGTTTATGAACGAGCTACCCCCAAACTTGATATCATGTGCTAAATTCAAATACCAACTTATTCTATTCTATTCTATTTTTAGAAAAATGGCAAATAGAGCCGATGTCGACTATTCTGCCAATGTCAAAAGTAAATTGGATAAGCAAGTGTGTGAATTATTAACACAGACAAATAATATGCTAGAAATGAAGTAACTATGGAGGTGTAAATCTTCGATTGATACAATTGGACTTCATGTGTTAGTACAAATACCAACTTAAAAAAATTCTGAAAAAACACTATCTGTCACTGTGTCCGTAGCCATGTGGATTGCGTAACAAGCAAGCCCCGCATTCTGCATCCATGAACAGGGATGAATGTCCATGGTTATGGAGTGTGGGATTGTTTGATTTCGTACCTATGTGTTCCATTATTTTATTTTGTTAGCTTAGCTTAAGTTTATTTAATACGTCTTAACAAAATTTGTTTAATTGTGAAACGAGAACAACTGCCGACAAACTGTTTTACTGTTTGGCAGAATTTTATAATGTAACAATGTAAGCAAATTTTTAATAAACCAAATAAAAAAAATAAAAAAAAGTTTCTGGAGTGGCGACCACGTACCGGAAGACGCAGCGTTGGCGCGGCCGATACGTTGGACCGATGACCTGGTGAGGGTCGCGGGTATCCGATAGATGCGAGACGTACAGGACCGGTCGTTGTGCGACATTTGGGGAGGCCTATGCCCAACAGTGGACATCTTTTGGATATAATGATTGTCATGATGATTATTCGAGATAATTTCAAAGCATTGTCATCAATCAAGTATTGACTAATGATAGATTAATCTTACAAAAACTAAAATCATGAATTTTAAAATTAGAAGAAACATAAAATCACAATTTCAAGTCAATTATAATGGAGATCCAATACTAGAATCTGATGTAACAAAATTTCTTGGCCTACATACTGATAACGATATGTCTTGGAGGACGCAAATTGAAAATGTATGTGGCAAACTTAGTAAGTTTTCCTATGCTCTTCATATGCTAGGTAAAATTGCAAACATGACACACACTCTTATCAGCTTATCATGGTTACGTTGCCTCCACTTTGTGATATGGACTGATATTTTGGGGTAATGGTGCTAAAGTCGAGCAAGTACTTATAGCACAAAAAAAAAATGCATTCGAGCTATATGCAAAATAAAATGGACGGATTTATGCAAGCCCCATTTCCAAAACTTAAAAGTATTAAACTGTACATCACTTTATATCTATGAGGCTTGTATTTTTGTAAAAAACAATATGCATCTCTATAGACCTGTCGAAAGTCAAAGACGCTCACGGTGCAGTTTATGCACCTACTTTTCACAAAGACCAAATTTTTCCATTTCCATGCAATGGCTCCAAAGCTATACAATAAATTACCAAATCAAATTGTATTAGATAACAACATAAATAGTTTTAAGCGGCTGCTTTTTAAATTATTGATTGATAAGGCCTATTATTCTGTCGATGAAAACCTTAATGACAAATTTTGATGTGATAATTTTGTATAATTTAATTTTGACAATTCTGTTTTTAGTGACATTATATTGTTAAGATATATTTTACGGTTATAATTTAAGTAATTTGATCTTCTTTTTCTTTTTTGCTGACATTGTATTATTATTATTTTCTTGTCATTTTGTATTACATTTAAATTAATTTAATTTTGACATTGTAATATTTCAATTTTGACAACTTTTATTTGCTGTCATTGTAATATTTGGTTTTTTATTTTTGTTGAATTTTGTACATTTTTTTAATTACTTTAGATTTGATATTGAATTATGAATTATTCTTGTCTCTTCAGGAGATAACCGTGTGATGTTTAAAAATGGTGAACTGGTTTCCTTAGACCAACAAGGTGGTGCTGGGCGCGAGCGCGCTGCTGGCGAACGGGTCGGTGCTGGGCGCGGCGGGCACGGCGCAGGCGGCGCTGGCGGCGCGCGCGCACAACGTGCCCGTGCTCGTCGCCTGCGAGACGCACAAGTTCTCCGAGCGCGTGCAGACCGACGCCTTCGTCTACAACGAGATTGGTAAGTGGGTCTTATGCTTTCCGCACTTAGGCCAAGGTGGACAGAGGCGTGGCCTGGACTAAATTAGACGTGGACGAAGGCGCATCAGCGGCCTTTTTCTCTCATACATTTGGCCTTTTTGTGGCCGTGGGCGAGGGATATGCTTCGCCCACTCCTAGCTACGCTACTGTTGTTGGACCACTATACGTGGGCTATGTCAGCCTTCATTCCAAGTAGCCCACCTCTCTCCAAATGCAGATGAGTCTTTTCAGATTGCTCATGGCATCTATACGAGAATTTGGTGCTTCCAAATTTCGTGTTTTTATTTCACTGACGGCTGTGCACTCTGTCGCATGTGTTTAACATAACAAGAAGCAGTGGTGGCCGAGTGGTACCGGCTCCGACTTACGAGTTCCAAACCCCGAAACCCAGCCAGGCGCATTACTTTGTGTATTTTATATCATCACCACTGCTCTCAAAAACGGTGAATGAAAACATAGCGAGGAAACCAGCTTGTCCTAGAACCAAAAATTCGAAGACATGTTTTTTTTTTTTTTTTTTTTTTGTGGTAGGTAAAATCATCCAATGACAAATCCCGCCCTTGGGTGGAGCGGGAAGTAGTGTCAGACTCTTACTGACTAAAAACCTACCCCGTTCCTTCGTTGCCTATAGTGCCGGGGCTGAGCCTTCCTCTCAGAAAACGGCCCTTGACCCCAGCAGGCTTCGACCCTGCCTGCCTGCAGTTAGCAGGCTGGGTCTCTTCGGTGTGCTGACAGCTCCTTGAGGCGCGCGGGAACAGAACGCGCCGTCGACGACTTGGGCTCGGTCCGGTCGGTTACCGGACGATCGGACAGCGTGCTACCCATTGCACGCCGTCCGCAAGCCCGCGCCTACGGTGGCCGGAAATCGGGATCGGAATCCCGGCGGCGGCTGGGGCGAGCGTCCCGTTGCCTCTGCCTGATGCGGTCGGCCTCCTCCTTTGCTAGCATTACTGCTTCGCAGAAGGAGGCGACCGCCTGCCATCCCTCCTCACTACGGACCATGGCCTGAACCAAGGAAAATTCGAAGACATGTGACATTCTCCAATCCGCTCTAGGCCCGCGTGGTGGATTACAGCCCATTCCCTCTCCTAGAGAGGAGGTCTGAGTCCCAGCAGTGGGAACATTATAAGGCTGATGCTATGTTGTGTGAAAATGTCATCAAGGGCTCTGGGACAAAGGCAATGAATGGAACAGGGTAGGTTTTTAGTCAGTAAGAGTCTGACACTATTTCCCACCCCACCCAAGGGCGGGATTTGTCATTAGATGATTTTACCTACCATAAAAAAAATCTATAAGCAAGATAAAAGAAAACATCAAAGATTCCATTTATAAGTGAATGAAATCTTTCAATCATCAGGTTGAATTGCAGTCAAACACTGGTTAATATCATTAAAAAAAATTGTTCACAAATGCCTGTAAATGGAAAGCGTTCTCAACCAGTCAACTATAGTTCAAAATGCGGTAAGTGTACAAAATATCAAGAAGAAAAAATAGGACATAAATACGAAAATAAATTCAGTCACTATATTTGTTCAACATGAGTCGCTCCCGAAGTTAGCGAAGAAAATTAGTAGTGACGTGTCTGTTTGAGCCGTTTTTAACAGAAACAAATGGCAATATCTGTTCACTACAACTGTTATTCTCTTATCCAGGTGATCCTGACGACCTAATCGACAAATCAGACGAGAACTCGCCTCTGAAAGACTGGCGGTCAAACCCCAACCTGACTCCGTTGAACCTGACCTATGACGTCACGCCACCGAGTCTCGTCACCGCCGTGGTCACCGAACTAGCCATCCTGCCTTGCACCAGTGCACCTGTTGTACTGAGATTTAAGTTATCAGAGTATGGAGTGTAAATAAATAAATGACTATTTATATAAAAAAAGCGTTTTAAAAATTATTTTTCTTTTTTTAAATGACTGGATTTCATACAATTAGTACTCCGTTTGCGTTATGATTAGATTAAAAAAAAAACCTTTTTATCGGACTCCGAAAAGGAGGATGTTCTGTGTTAGGCTGTATCTATTTTTTTTTTATGTATGTTCACCGATATCTCGGTCAATTGTGGAGTCCCGAGTTGGTCCCATAGAAATATTGTTTTGAACTGATGATGAGCTTCCAAGATATAAAACGGAACTCTTCAAAAATTCATAGCAGAACTTTCGTATCTAGTAAAATTTCTTTGTTTATACAATATGGTCGTCGGTGACTGATTGAAGGAAAAAGGGGAAGGGATACATAGAACTGATCTGATGATGAAGCCGATAGATAAGAACCAGAATACTGTAAAAAAAAATGTGCTAAATAACTTTAATTTTAAAAGTCGATGTTAATAACGAAAAGACCAAACTATTATAGAACCTACTGTCCTTTTAGCAGATTTTGACTTTTATTCCATTGGCATAAGGATGAAAAAAATGGTTACAATACCAACTATTTACTGCAGCCGCCGTTTTAACCGACTTCGAAAAGGAGGAGGTTTTATGTTTTATGCCACTAATGCAATAAAAGTCAAAATCAGTTGAATAGACAGAAAAAAGTATGTTTAAATGTTCAATCCTAATGCAAATAAAGTATAATGTCTAAAGTATAGTGTCTTACACAGTATGCAAATTATGGAAGTATACAACTGTTGTGGTATAGTTAATACATTTATCGGCACTGCCCGTGCACTGAGTAGATGTACTTATACATAGTAATGTGATTGTTTAGGTGCTTTTATAGAAAGATAAGGTTTTCATTAGATTTTGTTCTAGCAGATTCTCTGATGTAAATAATATACTTTATAATGTAATTTTGTGTTAATTGATGTTATTTTACTATAACAACAATATACTGACATAACAGATTGCTGCTGGTTGCATTCATTGAATTTTGTGGCCACAATCAAAACCTGTGTGTGACCTAATTTTCAAGGAGAGAAGTAATTTTTTCAAATTAGCATAAAAATATCAATTTTATAGTGCCGTTATGAACCTCCATTAGATTCCCTGTATCATATAATTTTAGATTCAGGATGATAAAAATGTGCTCAAAATACCAATATGATGGAAAAATATTGTAAATAAATTGCATATTGGAATAGCTACAGATTAAAATATTTTGTTCATAAAGATTTTCTTTTATTTATCTTTAGTTCCCATCCCACTTGAAATCCTACATTTATTTATTTATTTATATATACTTTATTGTACACCAAGATAAAAAGATTATACATTTTGAGACTCAAATAAAAACATACAATGGGCGGCCTTATCGCTATCTGCAATCTCTTCCAGGCAACCTGGGATGGAAAGAGATTGCCTGGACATAAAGTGGTACATTCATAATTTAATTCATTAATTCCCTTAATAATAATTAATTATTGTGTCTCTAATTATGGTATTCAAAAGGTAAAATGTTCATTTATACAAAAAAAAAAAAAAAACAATAAAACCACATAATAAATAAAAATCACTTGTATTCAGCACATAACATTGCAACATCTTAAAAATGCACAAGAAACTAGATGTGTAATAATTAAAATAAAAATGAAATATATTAGTGATATTTATAAAGTTAATCTTTATGATGGTGCTCAGCCTTATGAATAGAGAAATCTAATCTAACATAGATAATTACACAAAGGAATAGGGCATAAAGGAACCCTACAACAAGCAGTGGCTCCTGCAACATCAGGAGACGGGGGAATGTGTAGCGCAGCTGGAAATCTTGAATGTGATTTTCAACAATATTCTTCTTGGTAAATGAAATGACAGGACGACCTTTAGTGTCTAGATAAGTGTAGTGAAGGGTATCAGGCAGTCTAGTCACAGGATAAGGCAAGTTTACTTTCACACTAGTTGAACCTTCTGGCAAAATAATCTTGGTGACCACCTCATCAACTTGCATGTCATCAAAGATATGATCAATGACCCTCATCTTCAAAAGGTAATCATTGCCTGACTGGTACAAATATTCATAGCTGGGGACATTGTATCCAAGTGTGTAATGAGTTCTCCATCCTCCGAACAGAGGGTATCTTGGTCTGAGATCCAGCTCCACAGAATCTTTCTTCACTTTCATGTTAGAGGTAGAGATGTTTCCATTTGTGTCTCTGTAGTACACATCCGAAGCAGATGCAGGCAGCAGAGTCTTGTAAGACCTGACACTAGCAGGCCCACTGTGATGGTCCTGTTGGTAGTCATAGCGAGAGAAAGGTCCCTTCAGCTTGGCACCAGTGTGCTCAATCTCAATAACCTCCTCGACGGCGATGTTGCCCCAGTGGGAGACTTCGATCAGACGCTCAATACGTGTGACAGTCAGGAAGGGTGAATTGTTTTTGTAATGAATTACTAATTCCTTCTCACTAAAAGGTTTTACAGTAGAATATGGTCCGTACTGGAACCCACCATCCTGCTGGGTGTACGGCTTAACTTTCGTGAAAGCTTCCACACTCTTCGTATTCAGAATAACGTTTGTTTTCTGTGATGTGACATAGTATGGCGTATACGTGTACAAGTTACCGATGTATTTCACTAATTGGTCTTCCTGCTGTGTGATGGCTGTAGGGAATGGAAGAAGCGCCTTAGTAAATACGGATTCTACCGTGATTAACGATGTTGAACCCGCGTTTAGTGCATCTTTGAGCTCCACACGCCAGAACCTCACGTAGTCATATCCACCCACTGTAGTCTCAACGAGACGTAAATCTTTGTTGTTGCTGTCCTTGGCACCAACGAATGCAACGTTATTCTTTGCAGAACTTTCAACAGCTATCAAGAAATTCTTTACCGGCGTACCCCCTGTGTTCTCCAAGGTTAGTTTCGAAGATATTTTTACGAGTTGCGATGATATATCTATTGTTCGGTCGACATTTTTAAATCTTACATCACTAGATATCGTGTCGATATTGACGCTTTCACATTTTATTACGATGAAAAGGAGAAATACAAAAGAAAACCGAAATTTAGCCATCGCCGGCAACATCTTTATTTTTGACATTTGACAACGCAATAACCGGAAGTACACGCCATCAACTGAAACAGGAAACGCCTTTAGTTGTAGCCATTCGTCTCTATGGTTTTTACCTATATGATACTTTTTAGTCGAATTTTGTTGAACGACACTAGTGATGACTCTAAAAATCTATAATCATAGACTTGTTGCTTTATGGTTTTGGGAAACTTCAATTTCATTCGGTCAAATAAAAAATATTCAACAGATGATCTGTCGGATATTTTCATTCCATTCAATACGTATAAATTCATTCATTTTGTTTTCTTCGTTTACTTTTTATTTCATTTCAAAGAATGATGTCGTGTGATGGTAAATAGACCGAATAGAAATTATTTTCTTTTGTGAAACTTGCTGATTCAAAACCCTCTTAAAAAAAGGAGATTTGCCGTCATTGGTTTATCAAGTGCATTTACTGTGAAAATACGACGTTCCGGTAGAGAACTTGTTGTAGTTCCTCTGGACGAGTTAAACTGGTAATTTGTAGTGCTCCCTGCAGGAAGTCGGGATTTATCGATGATGATAAGTCTATTAGTTCGCACGAGCCTTGCGCTACTTGGTAAGTGGATGATTGATATTCATTTAATTTAGAAATATAGATTTTACCGTTACTTTTACGTCTAATAATAATTCTTAGAATCTTAAAATTAACATTTCTCAACTTTGATCAACATCATCATCATGATAGATGTTCACCCTAATTTTGACCTTCGTATTACTTATAGCAATGAATACAACAATAATAAAGTAATGTACGATTTTCTTACTTGTTTTAGTTTTCAACTTATTGCTGTCACCGGCTGTTGCTTCTCGGAGCATTGACAACTATCATAAAAGTTATAACGAGATAAGCCATCCTAAGACAACTGCTGGATCTTCACCGCAACATACTACGCGAAGAGGTTTGGGGATCTCAGCCTGGGGCATTATTGTCTTAATTGTGGCATTGATCTTGCTTGGAATGGGAGTATACTACTTTTCAATTTGTTATGATATTTGCCGGTCCAACAAGAACAAGTATGACAAAATGGGTATGCCAACTATGGCTTAGTGTAATTTTGTAAAGCCCTGTGATTAGATATGTCTAAAAAATTCAGAACACTCAGATATTTTTTTTTATGTTTGAGTGTTTGATACCAAGTGCAAGGTTTATTTATACTGCTGCTTTTAGCATGCTAGCTATAATGCATTTATTGTATGAATATTATTGTGTACAAATTTATAGCATACATAGGTATAACGACTGAATGTTGTCTCGAACAAAGGGAACAATAAAATATAACATTCCCACATATCATAATAAGTAAATAAGAGATGGTCACATTTTTTAATATGTATATAAATGGGGCCTTAGACTGTTTTTAGCAGAATGAGAAAAATAAGCATAGAGAGGTTTTATAAGGTTGTGACCTTCATTTATGATTTTACATAAATATCATAACATTTTAAACTTTTTAAATAAATCTCTGGGTGCTACATGCTTTGGAAAATATTTAAAGGCTTTATTATTATAAAAAGACTAATTTTTGGACCAATTAAAAATAATTAAAAATAAAAACATTTACAATTTTGTAGTAAATTAATTTATATGGTATTTATTGATAAAATGAACTTTTTATGTGTTCATTAATTAGTGGTATTAACATAATTAAGTCATTAAAACAAAGTCTTACAACTGGTAGTAATTAGCAGGCTAAACAATAGCAATTACCTCAGAAGACAGAAATAGGTGCCATACAAACAACAAACTACTAAAGTTTTCCTTATTGTCTGTGAAACAATACTTGTAACCTACCTCCATTTGAGAAGATTTTCCATTTATTTATGAAACCATTACTCATCATGCTCATACTCATCTGCATTAACTTGTTGATAAAGGTAATGCTGATAAAAGATAAACCATTTATGTAAGTATTTAACATACAAATTCATTCTCATTTCAAAATGTTCCTGCTAATGAAGCTTGAAAAAAATGATACTCATTAGATTACTAAGCAAACTAGAACTTCCATTATATATCATCTATCAACCTCTTATCTGCTAATATATTTAAGTTTTTAATAGTTAAAACAACAAAGTTGAATGATATGATGATGATGCCATCTAGATGATTTCGGCCACAGCGACGCATTCCTTGGCTCCTCAAGTTGGTTGTGAGTTCAGATATGCTGCTCTGTTATGTGCTCTCATGTGACTTGCATATCCAACTTTGGCTGAAAAACTCTGAGCACAGAGTGGACATGTCTGAACACCATTAACTGTATGATAAACTAGCTGTTTCAGCAAACTTCGTACCGTCTAATAGTCACTGAATACTTTTTCTCACCTTTTAAACCTTCCCTGGACTATTACAAATATTTCAAGACCGAAATGAACCAAATCGGTCCAGCAGTTCTCGAGTTTTAGCGAGACTAACGAACAGCTATTCATTTTTATATATAAGAAGATAATGGCTATTGGTTGTCTAACTTTGATGTCGTCGCGTTTTTGGCATAATTCCAACCTCCTTTTATTTTCAAAGGCCTGATATAGATACATAATGATTAAGCTATGGTGACACTGTTCATAGTTGGATGGAAATTATCTATTTAACTGTTCAAAAGGAATGAATGTACCACATTGTACAATTAGACTAATTATGTTATAAATAACTGTCGCCTCCGGCCTCACCCCAATTAAACCTTTTATCAGCATAATCCAACATGATACTGTCCAACCGTCTATACATAAGACTGTACACACTAGAAATGTATTTAGGTTTAGTTTCGTATTCATTATGTTCAAAACCAATGCTCAAATAAATATTGTTATAATAATAACACGTGTTTTTTTGTATCTTCAACATTCACATTGGCCCTTAGTTACTAGGATTATCTTATCTTCTAAGTCTTAGTTCCTGTTATTATTTGGGGTAAGTATACAGTCAAAAATGAATCATTTTCGTGTAAGTGATTGATGACTGTGGCATTATCTAATACCCGTCGGCGTTTTAAGCCAAAGATGGATTAAAGATTTATTACCATGCTATGCTTCCTGTTATCGAATGTATCCATGCGTGAGCAGCATAATAATGATGGTATGTCTTTCGTGGCGATTGATGACCCGTTTAGAGTTAACAAAGACTGTACATATAAATAAAATTGGAATGTCTGGAATATCAAAAGTACTACATTCGATACCTATAACAATAACGCATAGTTTCTTTTTTGTCGTTTATCTCCAAAACGGCTCGACCGATACTGACGGAACTTTCTCTAGTAAATAGCTGATGTTGTAAAGAGTAACTTAGCTAGTTTGATTTTAGAAAAAGAATTAGCATTCTAGAAATTGAGAATTCATGAGATAGCAATAAATAGACATCCTCGATAGAGCGTTCAACGAAACAGGCTCTTAAACTCTGTAATAAATATAGCTTAAAGATTTTGGAACTACTTTGTGGTCTAGACACCGTAAGTGGGCGTCCTTGGGAGCAAGTATCGATAACAAAGAATACCGAAAGCAAACAGCAAGACGATAACCTTACCACAATTAGTTAATACTACACGGTATAATGCGAGGACAACCTCAGAAAAACCCAAAAGAAGTGGCCTTGTGTCAATATTAAAGTTAGCCTAGTATGGTGAATCGCGAACTCGACGGTGAGTTACCAAGGTCGTGAGGTCGAATACCATCCCAGTCAATCTATCAATAGCTTAGTGAACTGAATTTAATTAGAAAAACATACATATTGTATAAAAAACCTCGCCCTCCCTTCATTCCAGTAGCCTGTAGTATCATTCTATTATTTAATTGTACCTAGTTACCGAGCTCAGCAAACAGATAGCAATTGTTATTAAAATTCATTTCTCATTTTGGTTCAACTTATTTTCCGCGTACTATAAGTACAGTACGGCCGACGGATCTTGGCGCGTCTGAAGTAAGGCTCTGCGAACTTTAGCGCTTGTGCACTCGTAAAAAAATAAACGATTTGAGAAAATAAATGCCAATAGCAGTTGTTATTGCTGATAACTACAGTTATTGGCATTTATTTTTATAAATAATTGATTTGGCGCGTTAAGGACGTATTTACGAATTTGCGCGCTTCAATTCTAGGTATTTCGACTTACTACTACACGTGCACGGCTCACACACACAGCGACTAGCGCGAAGCGGCGAAATTATGAGTGAACTGACACGGCTTGATCCTTGAGCCTACTATTATTTATATTTTAGAAATGTTTTTTTTTTTTAAACTTACCTACGGTGATTTGTATTCATTTTTTTTAAGTGTGAAATAGTAAAAAACATTAGTTACCATTGAACAGTGATTGGTTGGTAAGCAATCTAAGCGCATCTCTCACTGTACGGGAATTACTTACAAAGCGAGGGAATGTTATACTGGTAATGTACCTGTGTACCATGTCGCCGTGTGTACCATGTATTTATTTATTTGTTTATCCCATTGATATATTATAAGAGAAGATACGTTACGCACTAACATCGCAATCAGAAAACCTGGACTCGAAACTCACATATCTATGATCAGTGTCGACACAGTCGCAAACGTATATTCACTGATAGACAAGGACTAAGAGCCGGCGCTGTCGAGCGAGTGAAATCGCGTTAGCCGCCGAATGTTTACGATTATAAATGACGTGAGCTCTATCTATCTCGCTTCGCAAAATGGCGATCAAAACAATAAGCGTAATTAGAAGAAGAGAAATTAGAGTGCGAGTCGCACAGGACCGTTCATTATGGCGACATTTGGAGGAGGCCTATGTCCAACAGTCTTTGGGTGGAAATGATGATGATAAAATGTTTTATACATTGTCAACTCTATAGATGTTGTTGAACTGTCCAGCTGGAATCGATTGACAACATTCCTAGTATATCACTACGCAATTAGGATGCTGTACAAAGCAAGATAATGATGCAATGAATAAACACTAACAAAAATAAGAAGCAGGTAAGCAGAACTAACCCTATTTAATAAATAAAAAAATCTTAATCAATTCTTAGTAGTAGTTTTGGAGGTATACCTTCAGGTCGCTCCATCAAGTCCTAAGGTAAGGTCTCATCATAACTAACACAACGAGCCCAAACTCGGTACTCTTAGCTCTACTCTTTTATTAGTTCCAGTAGAAGTCTTGGAGGTATACCTTCAGGTCGCTCCATCAAGTCCTAAGGTAAGGTCTCATCATAACTAACACAACGAGCCCATACTCGGTACTCTTAGCTCTACTCTTTTATTAGTTCCAGTAGCAGTCTTGGAGGTATACCTTCAGGTCGCTTCAAGTCCTAAGGTAAGGTCTCATCATAACTAACACAACGAGCCCAAACTCGGTACTCTTAGCTCTACTCGTTTATTAGTTCCAGTAGCAGTCTTGGAGGTATACCTTCAGGTCGCTCCATCAAGTCCTAAGGTAAAGTCTCGTCATAACTAACACAACGAGCCCAAACTCGGTAAACCTTGCTCTACTCGTTTATTAGTTCCAGTAGCAATCTTGGAGGTATACCTCCAGGTCGCTCCATCAAGTCCTAAGGTAAGGTCTCATCATAACTAATACAACAAGCCCAAACTCGGTACACCTAGCTCTACTCGTTTATTAGTTCCAGTAGCAATCTTGGAGGTATACCTCCAGGTCGCTCCATCAAGTCCTAAGGTAAGGTCTCATCATAACTAATACAACAAGCCCAAACTCGGTACACCTAGCTCTAATCGTTTATTAGTTCCAGTAGCAGTCTTGGAGGTATACCTTCAGGTCGCTCCATCATGTCCTAAGGTAAGGTCTCATCATAACTATAACAACGAGCCCAAACTCGGTACTCTTAGCTCTACTCTTTTATTAGTTCCAGTAGCAGTCTTGGAGGTATACCTTCAGGTCACTTCAAGTCCTAAGGTAAGGTCTCATCATAACTATAACTACGAGCCCAAACTCGGTACTCTTAGCTCTACTCGTTTATTAGTTCCAGTAGCAGTCTTGGAGGTATACCTTCAGGTCGCTCCATCAAGTCCTAAGGTAAAGTCTCATCATAACTAACACAACGACCCCAAACTCGGTAAACCTTGCTCTACTCGTTTATTAGTTCCAGTAGCAGTCTTGGAGGTATACCTCCAGGTCGCTCCATCAAGTCCTAAGGTAAGGTCTCATCATAACTAACACAACGAGCTCAAACTCGGTACACCTAGCTCTACTCGTTTATTAGTTCCATCAGCAATCTTGGAGGTATACCTTCAGGTCACTCCATCAAGTTCGAAATGAAATGTTTTATTCAAGAAAAAATAAAAGAAACTAAATAAATCTTATTGATAGTTTTTAGTCAGCACAAAACACGTGAAGTATCAAATTAGGTTTATCAAATATTTTGTATTCGTACAGCGATCTTATTCCACACGAATTTCTGCTTACAAGCGACACAGTGTCCACTCACGACGGCGGCCGAGCGCAGACTAAAATTTTTATTTCAATTCTTTTGCAATAATTCAAGACAGTGACTAGCAAAATAACCCTTATGTTCAATGCATTAAGATTCGCGCGATAGAGCTAAATTTGTTGAAAAACTAAAATTGATTTGATTTTTTTCTGAGACTAATTAGAACATTTTGGTAGTTTTTTTTAACGTTTTTTTTAGTTGATTATGTCTCCTTACATAATATATTTTTAAATAAACAAAATCTTTTATCAAACGGAAGAAAAATGTTCCTGAACTCAATACGAAATCTTCAATTTTGTGTGAAGAGGTACGGGAAATGATTTATTACAGTGTTATAAACCAAATTTTTCAAATAAAAAAATAATGTCATTTCAAGATGAAGGAGTAATCTATCTGTGGAAATTATTATTTACATTTAGTTCAGTTTAATTCTGCTGCAAAATGTACCGAAAAACTGCTTAATTTGGTCAGTTTTGTAAACGCGTCCTTAAAGTTCGCTCCGTCGGCCGTACTGTACCTACTAACATTCTTTATCGGAAAGATTTGTATTTTTTTACTACTATACCTACTGTTTTAGAAATTCTTTCTCCAGTAGTAAGCCACTATATCACTGAGCAACATGGGCATATAATATTATGTACTTTCCCGAGGACGAAGCCATTGGCACTTAACTGGTAATTAATATTCTTGAGTGCTTAGGATCTCGTGTGTCTAGTATTATAACAAATGCAATAAACCAGCTCCTCAATGCCAGATGCTATCTTATAGCGGTAACAACGTTCGTGATAATAAAAAAAATGAGGTTAAAACTCTAGAACGTAACTCATAAATCTCATTATGACAAACTATTATCCTTTTGCAAATCTTTATGTCTGATTTTTAAACCGGTATTTTGAGTCACACCTGTTTTCTAGGAAGTGGAAAAGGCCTTGAAAAAAACCTAGAATTCGTACGATTGTACCAAATTTACATCATTCGTATAATGCTATTCAACATATAAGAATCGAATACCATGGAAACCATTGAGATTTTTTCAATAAGTAACGTTTTCATTGGTCACAATGCTAGTTTCCAGTTTGTATACAATAGGTACACTTTAGTATCAATATTCAATAAATAGGTCGCATTATCCTCAACTTGGTTGTTAAAAGGACGGTTATTTTAAGTAATTGTTTTTCCCCAACGCAATTCAATGTACGGATAACCCACCCATCATAAATTATATGCAAGGTGGAATTTCTGGAAGGTAAAGTTTGTATGCAAATGAAACAGTCATACATATGTGTATTATATTAAAAATTTATTAGCGATTTCACAATTCACAATTCATAAAATTATCCAAAATTTCTCCTCACAATGATAAATGCTTACCAAAATTAAAAAAAAAATATTTATTGGAAGAATGGTAGACAGCTAATGTACACTCCAATTAACAACTAATTCAACTAAAATTAAGTATCAGTTGCGCTGATCAGTAGGTTTTGTATCATCAAAATTCATCGAATGAATTACATATTTATAAATTACAATGATTCAAAAACATCAGTCATAAGCTCACTCGAGCCGAGCTCAAAAACCCGCGAGAAATACTTCTAAATTGTGATACTCAAATAGGTTAAAATATCTCAGAAAATAAATGTTTTTAGGTAAGTAAACAGTATGTGATGCAATTAGACCGTGGTCCTGTATTATAAATACCTGCATAATCAAGCTATGCCGCGCATTGAATCGTTTATTATTCAAGTTACTGGCTCAGTGGAAATGATTACCTACAGTTACAAATAAATGCTTGAACCCGTGTTATCACTGTCGCGATCTTATCATTATTAAAATCCGAGGTTTTTGATATGATTCACACTGAAGCATCATTCAGAATATGGCAGAGACGAGACACTTAACCATTGGGTCATAAAGTCTATGCTGCAGACAGTACTGCTGCTTATAACTCATCCTTCTCAAGGTCGACGTCTGAGAGGTCGATGTCTTCCTCTTGTGGCAGTTCGCCGTCTTTGCCGTCCCAGGGGTCGGTTGTCGCGATCTTGGGCATCTCTGCGCCTTTTACTGGGGCAGTCTGCCCACGACCGAAGGAAAGGTCTCTGGAAATAAATGGTTTATTTGAATTTATTTGTTATTCCATAATTAAAAAGTGTCTATGATAGTATCATTCTAAAAACGATATAACTTTTAATTCACATAACTACTGATCTAATACAATAGTTGCTACTAACAATAATAATTTTCATAAATACTTTTTCATTTTTGTAGAGAGAATCTATTCCTACAAAAAAGCACATTGTCGCTTACGATAATATTCCTGAAAACTTTAGTGATATAATAACGTTGCAGGTGCAACGAATTAAATTGATAAGATCAAAACGACAAATATTCCCAATGAATAAAAATCGATATCTTGATAACGGCTACGTTGAAAGGCAAGAATCTAGTATGTATTTTGTGAAACACATTAGACATGGTGATGCATGGAAATTATAATGAAATATATGAGGAAATATTCGACGCCTCCTACGCGTCACGTAACAGCCTTATTACGTCGTGAATGTGATTCATGACGTCAGGCTTTCCTCAGAAATTCAAATTAAAAAATAATGAGTTGTTTGGCGGTTTTTCCAATGGATTGAGGCTTATGAGTAGATAAGTGACGTAGGTAACTTTTGACTCGATGTAAATTTTTGACGTGTCGAATTATCGGCATTTTTGAACAGGGTCCCAAATAGGATACATTTGATTGTCAACCTAATTTACCTATACATTGGATTGTTAATTCAATGTATGCTATTTGGATGTTCGTCGTTGCGGCAACGCAGCGTTTTCTTAGAGAATAGCACCACTGATTGATATGGTACTTGTAGTACTTGTGGTAACAAAACAGAAAGAAACAAAACACTTTTATTTAACACAAAATGAAGGAATAAGTACATAGAAACTTAAAAAAAAACAAGGACATATAAACGCAATTAAAAAAAAAAATGGCGCGAGTCGGTCTCGCACATTGATGGTTCCGTACAAATTTACCTATGTAAATAGTTCAATTCCCGAATTGATTCTCGAAGATTTATTCCGAGTCACAAAAAGTTTTTTTGTGACGTAACAAAAAAATTACTGTTTTCAGGTTTATGCCTATAACTGCGCTTTACGACCTTGCTTTTTGCCAAATTTCAGGATTCTGGGTCAACGGGAAGTACCCTATGAGTTTTGATTACGAAAACGTCTTTTCAATCAAAATCAATCAACGACGATTATTATGAAAACGTATATTTTTGCGACATAAACGGCCATATCTTTTTTGTCTGATAACTTAGAGGTTTGATTTTTCACAGCTTCAAGGAACCACAGATCTAAATATATAGTTTTAATTTCAACTCGATACTTCCACGCGTTCTCGAGATAAAGGGTCTCGACCGACAGACAACAAAGTGATCCTAAAAGGGCTCCGATTTTTCCTTTTGTGATACGGAACCCCAAAAAAACGACATTGTGTGTCTTACGGCTGCGCTAAAAGGTTTAGTTCAGAATTCAGCATAAGTTTATTACGATCCACGGCAGCAAAACGTCTATCCACATTAAAAAATCTCGAAAAACTGGTTATCCCTGTAGGATACATCAAAGAACGCTAAAAGTTGCGTTGCGGCGACGCGATAAAGAGCGGCGGGCGGCACTGCCGATTTTAGCGGCGCGGCGCCGCAACGCGGTTAGTGTTTCGGCCCTTGGTGTTGCGATTGTGAGTTAACGATTTTAGAAGCTTAAACATTTAAATAATGTAAGACGGTAGACTCACCTTAAGAACTCATTGATACCAGTCTCGGAGAAGGATCCCCTGAGGGTTGAGAACTTGAGTTTCTTTGCGTTAACGACAGCCATGGCAGGGTAGCCGAAGCCGCCGAGCTCCAAGGCTTCTTCTAGTGCAGTCTGTGCACCAGCCTCGGCCCATACCCATCTGAAATTGAACGCATTTTCATTAGAAATAAAAAACTATTTTAAGAGCCTATCGCGAATAAACTGCAGCACGTAAACATATTATACAGCTGCCATCGACACACGCATATGAACCTTATGATCCCGAATTCCCTTACAGACGCTCTGAAGAAACCAGGGAAGTCATCTGTTTTTGAAGAAAGGTGGGCTGGATGGAATAAGTTCACCAAAGGCTGGCCGCCATGGCATGCACAATGGCCCGTACAGGACTACGGATAACAAACAAAGACCGAAATACACGTTTGTAGCTTGCCAAGTATGCGAGTAACTTGCATGCCAGTAAGTCATAACAAGTTCTGATTGGTAGATGCGACTATGCATTATTTATGCATATATTATTATGCATTATTATGTGGTGCATTGTGCATGAGGGCACAGCTTTA
The DNA here is from genome assembly GCA_958295575.1 of Leucania comma. Taxonomy (NCBI): domain Eukaryota; kingdom Metazoa; phylum Arthropoda; class Insecta; order Lepidoptera; family Noctuidae; genus Leucania; species Leucania comma. Next base: position 26,127,499 of record OY282463.1, read on the forward strand.
TGCTGCGCGTTCGGCCGTTTTGCGCGGATATGGCGAATATCTTTCCTTTATAATGTTACGTTTGTCTAGTTTTTAGTTGCGTCATTCCGTGTAAATAAACTGCTTTTCTTTCTTTTTTTCTTTACTATGGTATTTTTTTTTTTTTTGGGTAGGTAAAATCATCCAATGACAAATCCCGCCCTTGGGTGGGGCGGGAAATAGTGTCAGACTTTTACTGACTAAAAACCTACCTTTCCGTTCCTTGCCTTTATCCCGGGGCCCGTGGTGACAGTCTCACATAACCTTTGGCCCCAGTAGGCTTCGGCCCTGCTGGACCCCTACAGTTTGCTGACAACTCCTTGAGGCGCGCGGGAACGGTGCGCGCCGTAGACGACCTGAGCTCGGACCGGTCTGTTACCGGACGGACGGACAGCGAGCTACCCATTGCCCACCGTCCGCGAGCCCGCGCCTACGGTGGCCGGAAATCGGGATCGGAAACCCGGCGGCGGCGGCGGCGTGTGCGCCTTTGCCTAATGCGGTCGGCCTCCTCCTTTGCTAGCATTACTGCTTCGCAAAAGGAGGCTCGCGCCTGCCACTCCTCCTCGCTCCGGAGCATGGCTTGAACCAAGCCCCGGCGCGAGAGATCGCCGCCGATCGCCCCCACGAGGACACGGCGCTGCTCTTCCCAAGCGGGGCACACCTCGACTGTGTGCTCCACCGTGTCCACCGGGCGGTCCGCACAGTGGCGACACCCGGGCGTCGTCTCCGCACGAATCTTGTACAGGTACGGACCGAACTTGCCGTGTTCGGTCAGCACCTGTGCCAAACGGAAGGTGACGACGCCGTGGGGCCTTTCCAGCCACGCCTCAAAGAGGGGCCTTACCGCCTCGATCGTGGCGTGCCCAGCACGAGGTTGCGACAGTCGCTCTCGCCATTTGACCATGAGATCCCGCCGGAGCTCTGACCGCCATGCCGCGACTTGTCGCGGCAGCGGAGTTTCGCCCCGACGTTGCATCTCCACGCGTAAATCATGCATGTGTGCAAGGACTGTTGCCTCCAAATCCCACGGTGGTAGGCCAGCAAGGAGGCTCGCCGCTTCACAGGACACCGTACGGTATCCGCGGATCATCCGGATGGCCATGACCCTCTGGCAGGCGGTTAGCCGGGCCGCCACTCGCTTACGTAGCGATGGCGCCCACATCTTTACTATGGTATGCTTGCTCGAATATGATGGTAAGCGCAGAGATGGCGCGATGAACTGGAATCCTTTAATGAAAACGTCTCATATTACCCTAGTCAAGTAGAAAGAGAATAGCGAAGGCGTTTGCTTTGGGCTCTGAACATTCAGTCTAATAAATAATGTGATACTCACCCCCACATCTTGTTCTTGTATTTGTCTCCGAGGCGCGCCAGGATGGCGAGGTAGTCGTTGCGGCAGGCGGCGTTGCAGTCCAGGATGTGAGGCAGCACTGACACCACGCACAGGGGCTTGTCACTGCACGCCTGCATGGACTTCTCGTCGGTAACCTGACGGGGAAAAACGAAATTTGTAGTTCATGAAAAAAGACGGACTCGTTTGTCTATTGGCCGAATAAAATATTGATACTTTCGTGATTTATTTAAACCTATCTCATCCATAGTGCGCCATTATGACCTTGTACGGGCCAATCAGAATGCAGTACCCCGCTTCTCTGTACCTCAGCTAGTTGACACAATTGTTTTGGTGCGCTATAAAATGAAGAATAGCATGATGCGTCTATGAGCTGTATGGTCATTGGTCGAAGCGCTTCTGTTGAGTATGAGATCCTCATAGAACACATTTTATAAATTAAATTGCGGGCACTATAATTGGGTCTTTTGCTCCAGGGTGGTTTATTATAGTAGCATATTCGCAACCACATAAACCATAATTGTCCACATTAGAGACAAGGTAAAACGACAAGTTTTTATTCATATGGCGCATTTTTAGCTCTCCTCTAAGTTAAGAATTTGTCTAAAAAGTCAAACGACTTTAAATTATTGAACGAAATAAAAAATCTGTTGCTGACAACGCGAATTTTAATTGCCACTCAGGGAGAGAACTCACGAAGCGGGTTTTTCCCTCTAACGCCACGGTTGCGGGCCCGCAGCTTTTATAGAATGCAAATATATATGTAAAAAATCAAACAATTTTCACGACGCGGTTTACGGCCGCGGTGTGCGCGGTTGTTTGCGGCTGCCGCTCACCGGCGCCGCAGTTGTTAGAACGCAAAGGGCAACCGAAAAAAAACAGGTGGGTTTTAGTCAGTCTGACACGCCCTCTCGCTCCACCTAAAGTGGGAGAAGTTATTTGATGATTTCCCACGGCATTCGGCGTCGTACAGACTGCTTCGCGATTTCTAACTCAGTTTTTTGTTTACATAACTATGACAGTTTCCGACATTACAATAGTATGACTCATAGCCGTAAACACTTTAGATAACGATAACGTTATATTTAATAGCAGTCTAACGTCCAATTTCTGAGATATTCTTAAGAGGGGCCTTCCCCAATCACCTATTGTGAACTTCGAGCATGATTTAAAAGCTTGTTGTTTCATCTAACGCAATCCAACGCGATGTTTGATGTAGAGGTAACACGAAAAAAGAGAATTAACGGCTGAAAACTCTGTTGGCATTCGGTAATTTACTGAAATTCACAAAACTTGTTACAGGAAATGCGTGTTTCTTTTAAATCCTTTAAATTTTTTTGAGAAATTTTGAGGTCATTCTGAACCTCAATGCTTCTATAGATGTACTTTTTTATGTTTTTAATATATGAGTACATTATGATCCACGTAAAATAGCAAATTTTCAGAGGTATGTCCTGGATAAGTTTTCACAAGATATCTGTGTAAGTATCTAATATATCTGGAAAATGATGCGCTAAAACATAATAATCATGTAAGAGCGGTTGTATGAAAATGTAGCTCGGATTGGCCGGCTTTAAAAATAATTTATATATTCGATAATGTTATTGTTTTCATATCTTGAGTCATTACGTTTCCGATCAGTAGAAAGACTTAATAGATAACTAAATCATTAGCTATTTACATGTTAGAGTTATGAATTGCTATCGTTTACTAACAGGCTGTGTGAGAGTCGTGTTTTTGGGTATATTCTGTGGCCATATCTCGTCTCATTCTCTGGTAAACTTGGGTAATGATTAGCTTTAATTTTCAAATGATTTTCTTGTTTCATCTGTAAGTGAAATATATTTATATAGTACATAATACTGCCCCGGAAAACGTTTTGCCATATAAATTATATTACTTATCAATGAAAAAAGTTATGGGTTGGGATAGAAGGGTAAAAATAACCCACACGACCTATTCTCAAACCTACCTACCAAATATACACAAAAAATTTCATAAAATTTCTGTCAAGCTGATTCCATTGTGACATGAGATTTTTATACACCGTTAAATTTTGTTTGTTTTAATCCTGCGGAGGGTCGATTCGGAACATGAAACACTATCGATTTGTAAGCATAAAATTAAAAAATAAACTACTTTTTTCTAAAACTCCGAGTTAATATACGCTTGAACGAAATTAATTAAACGAGTCAATGACCTTGTAGGTAGTTGTCTACCTACAGTTCATTTGCCTCGGTCAGCTGACGTTTAGTTGAAGAAATTAATTTCGTACATGCGTAAATTAATTCGAGTTTAAAAAAATGTACTTTATTTTTTAATTTTCTCTTCACAAATCGATTTTGTTTCATGTCCCTGATCGACCCTCCGCGGGATTAAAATATAATAAAATCCTTCACTCATTTCCCGCAACCTAGCTAGATTTCATATTGACCCACGTCCACTGCAATATAATACTCGTATAAACAAATAATAAATTATAGTTCTTATATAAGCTGTGATTATGTTTATATTCACGCAGTAAACGAACCGTTATAAAATTTACGACATATTGAAAATTGTTCTGAAACACGAGTTCATTTCTGTATTTTCGACTTAAAACAGTGTAAAGGCGTGAAACACCTTCATAATTCAAGGCAAGATTTTATGAAACATTTTTATTAAATGTAACCGAACAATTGAGAGTAGTGGTGGCCGAGTGGTAACGGCTCCAATTTACGAGTTGTAGGTCGCGGGTTCAAACCTAGTCAGGCGGATTACTGTATTTATTTCATCACCACTGCTCTCAAAACGGTGAAGGAAAACATCATGAGAAAACCGGTATGTCCTAGAACCAAAAATTCGAAGACATGTGACATCCATCAACCTACCCCCGCACCGGGCCCGCTTGGTGGATTACGGCCCATTCCCTCTCGAGAGGATGCCTGAGTCCCAGCAGTGGGACCATTATAAGGCTGATTATGCTATGTTTTTCGGTTCTTTGTATTCGGCGTCAATGGCGACCTCTGACGCTGTCATTAGATCTTTACGTGAAGTAACCGAAACGCAAGATGGAAGGTGAGACATGGTCTGCGGAGGGACACCGCATAAACACTGACGATCAGAACCATCCGAGAACCACCACCTGTGGAGGTTCTTTGTTAAGGCCGACCTGAGTGCGGAGTCCAAAGTTTTTCAGGTGGGTCTTAGCAACGCGTACCCAGGCGAGAGACTCTCCAACGGCTCGATGAAGTCAAACTTAAATCTTACTTGACCAGCGACGGACGGACGACGTTTGAAAGAGTGACCGTAGTCCTAGAACGCGAAGGGCACGGGGCCATTCAAGTATTACGTAAGCACTACAGGGGGTGGAGGGGTCTTTGCTTTGCTTGTTTTTGAAGACATGAGGGCCGGAGGGGTCTGGATGATGATTACGTCAGCAGTATACGAAAGCAACAAACATCCAATATCCTTAAAGACTTAAGAGTTAGCCTCTATTTCAAGCCTCTTCCTTATTTCTAAATTTATAACCACTCCTCAAAAATTAATAACGAAACCAAAACACATTGAAAAATGCGTGTAACAATGACGAAGAGACGATGTTAATATTTGCAAATAATATCCTTACGTAATACGTGAACGGCCCCCACTGAGAGACACAGGTAGGTTTTAGTCAGTACAAGTCTGATACGCTCTCTCGTTTTACCCAAGAGCTCCCGAGGGAGGGTTTTAATCAGTAAAAATTTGACACGCCCTTTAATTCCACACACGAGCGAAAGGGTGGGTGTCAGTCAACAAAAGATTTGTCAGTCTTTAAGACAGTGAGTTTTTGTCAGTAAAAGGCTGACACGCGCTCTCGTTCTAATATAGAGCAGGAATGTTGGTTATAGTCAGAAAATGTCAGACACGCCCTCTCGTTAAACCCAAGGGGGTAGGAGGGTGGGTTTTAGACAATAAAAGTCGGTCACATCCTTTTGTTCCACCCTAGAAGAATAGCGCGGCGGAAAGATGGAAGAAGTCTTTTGGTATATGGTTTCCCAGCTCAAAAAAAAACAAGTTTGTGAATGCCCGAACTGTCTTACCTGAATAATTTCCGGCGCGGGCACATTCTCAGCGAGCTTCTCAAGAGCATACGTGACGATGTCGCTTGAAGTCCTGCCGCCATTGTAGTCCTCTGCTGAGTCGGCTGTCTTCTTGCCGGACGGGAACAGTTTGATGGTCGGGTAGCCTTGCACTTGGTAGCGGGACGCCATTTGCTGGTGGACGGTCGCATCTAGGGCGCCAAGTTTCACCTGAAAGGTATGGAAAAGATATTTGAGAAAAATGTCCTTAACGTGGTCCTTCCCCACTCGCTCATTGCCAACGTCGAACATGGTAAAAGCTTGTTGCATCATCTAAAGCAATCGCGATGTCTGATGGAGAGGTAAAGTGAAAAAAGAGATATAAAGCCTGAAAACTTTGTTGGCTCTGTTGGTAATTTCGTCCTTTACTCGATTATTTCACAAAACTTTTTCCAGTAAATACGTGTTTTTTTTTAAACCCTTAAAAGTTTTTGAGCAAAATTGTCGTCATTCAGAATCTCGAATAAATGTTTAAGGCTTCTATAGAAGTACTTTTTTATATTTTTAACTGACTTCAAAAAAAGGAGGTTTCTCAATTCGACCGTATATATGCTTTTTTTGTTTGTTCGCGCATATCTCCGTCGTTTATGGACCAAGTTGCATTTTTTTTTAAATATAAGTACGTTTTGGAGGGTCAAAGTCCACGTAAAATAGCAGATTTTTTATTTCTAAAGGAGCCTAGACAATGTCCACAAGGTATCTGTGTTACATCCAAAATATCTGGAAAAAGATGTGTAATAACACCATAATCATGTAAGAGCGGTTGTATGAAATGTACCTCGGGTTGGTCGCTCATAATAATTAGTTTCTGACGGTCCCATTTTTAAATAGATGCTCAAAAACATTACAAAATGCATTTGTCAGCTGAGTTTTTGGCGGGTTCATTAATTTTATCATTATTTTTACAGCATAACATACAGATTTTTTTTTATATAGTTCCATAAAATCAATTAACAGTATTTTCGATTATTTCCGGTTCTACACCTACAACGAGATACCGAATAAACTCCTAAGTGGTTAATGTAAATTAGTTATTAACGAAACGATAATTAATTCTTACCACCCGTGTTATCAGAACACAGGCGAGAGAAGCTTAGCTGATAAGAACATCAAGCGGGAAATTGGTTAGCGAAGTAATTGTTTCATGGTTGATTTCGACTGGGTAATTAACGCGATAGAAAATTTAATTTTATAGTAATAGTCATGGCGGACGATCGTAAACGCAAGTCAAATTAGCTAAGGTATTTTCTGATTCGAGATTTTCTAATTGTATTGTCATATACAACATTATTTTTAGTATATACGAAACCTGAATACAGTTTGTTCAGAATCAGTGACGGAATCGATTCCAATAATTTTTACACCATTTTATATTTTTGCCAAAAATATTTCAAAAAGGTCATAATTTGGACACCATCGCATCATAAGTACAAAATAGGTCATGGTCAGCCATTACTTATTACTTATAAGGCGCCACCGCACAGCTAGGTGTAAAACAACGCCTTAGCCACCCAGATGGCCCGGTGACCATGTTCGTGTGAACCACCAGGTAACACAACAAGCTTATAACTTTGGATTTTTTATGATACAGTTATGAAATTTTGTACATCGATTCTATACATAGAAATACTAGACATGTGTATCGGGTTTCGCATACATACACTAAAAATAAGGTTCACACAAGGTTCTTGTTTGTTCCCGTGATAACCGCAATATGTGGTATGTATTAACTTTATGTTTTTATTTTTTCAGATTTTAAAACTTGGCACCAACATACAATAATTTGTGCGCATACTACAACCTGCTTCCCGATTGTGTTTGCGGCGCGAACTCTGCGGTAGTTTGTTTTCTTCGCTGTGAAATTGCGAGTGATTGTACGTTATTGAAATGAATGCCCGGGCACTACTCGAAAATCAAATTTTACACACATACATAATGTATACAAACATTTGTTAGTCCTTTACGATCAAAAGTCTGTTCAGATTTATCCAAATCCATAGATCCATATAGACAGAAATTTAATATACGTGTAGACCATGAACTGGTCATAGTAGTACATTTAATTGGTGAGCGCAAGCGATCGTGTATGGAGTACTGCTCTCATCTTTGGGACGGATCTGCCCGATACCAGCTTGATGCGCTTGAGACTATTGAGAGGCGAGCCAAGAGGATCATTGGCAATGAAGCACTCGTCGAGTCGAGGCTTCAAAGTCTTGAGCATCGACGCCGAGTTGCTAGCCTGTCGGTTTTCTACAGGTTACATTTCGGGGAGTGTGCGTCGGAATTGCATAGCCTAATTCCGCCTAGCCCGTACCATCATCGGACTACCAGACGTACGGCGTTGCGCCACCGGTACATGGTGGACATCCCACCTATACGCACAAAGCGTTTTGGGAACACTTTTATTATGCGTACAGCTAAGGAGTGGAATTCCCTGCCGGAGTCTGTGTTTCCTGATGGCTACAACCCGGGAATCTTTAAGTCTAGAGTGAATAGGTTTCTTCTAGGTAAGCGCGATCCATCGTCGACCGTATCGTCGCTTTCCATCAGGTGAGATAGCGGTCAAGCGCGAACCTTTCAATAATAAAAAAAGAGAGTATGTTGCTTACGGACAAGTTTGTTCTGTCACAGGGGCGGAGCAGCTGGCAGAAGCAGATATTCAGCTAGGGTAGCCAACCATACTTTATAATAACATATCTTACTTTGTTTTTGGTAAATATACTTTATACTTCGGCATAAAAATAAAGTATACTTTACTTGCATGGCGGACAGAGCTCCGGCGGGATCTCATGGCGAAATGGCGTCAACGACTATCGCAACCTCGTTCGGGGCGCGCCACAATTGGGGCGATAAGGCCCATCCTTGGGGCGTGGCTGGAAAGACCTCACGGCGTTCTCAACTTCCGCACGACGCAGGTGCTTACCGAACACGGAAAGTTCGCTAAGTACCTGTTCCGGATTCGTGCGGAGGATTCGCCCGGGTGTCGCCACTGTGCGGAACATCCGGAGGACACGGTGGAGCACACTGTAGAGGTGTGCCCCGCCTGGGCGGAGCATCGCCGTGTCCTCGTGGGGGCAATCGGCGGCAGCGATCTCTCTCGCCGGGCCTTGGTTCAGGCCATGGTCCGTAGTGACGAGGGATGGCAGGCGGTCGCCTCCTTCTGCGAAGCAGTAATGCTAGCAAAGGAGGAGGCCGACCGCATCAGGCAGAGGCAACGGGGCGCTCGCCCCAGCCGCCGCCGGGATTCCGATCCCGATTTCCGGCCATCGTAGGCGCGGGCTTGCGGACGGCGTGCAATGGGTAGCACGCTGTCGTCGTCGCTGAAGTCGTCGACGGCGCGTACTGTTCCCGCGCGCCTCAAGAAGCTGTCAGCAAACCGTAGAGGTCCAGCCAGCTACAGGCTGGCAGGATCGAAGTCTGCTTGGGTCGTGGGTTAGCTTCCGAAAGGAAGGCCCGGCCCCGGCACGATAGGCAACAAAGGAACGGGGTAGGTTTTTAGTCAACAAGAGTCTGACACTACTTCCCGCTCCGCCCAAGGGCGGGATTTTTACCTACCATTAAAAAAAAAAGTCGAACTTTCTTTTTAAATTCATGCGGCATAATAGAACAAGCAAGACTATAAAAAAAACCATCATAGGCCTTATTCTTTTACTTTTCGTGTTGATTGATTTCTACACAAAGGTTGCCCCATTAGTGTCGTCCCTCTTATAAGTCTAGGAATATGAAGATGCATAATAAACAGGACTTATACTACTAACCTTGCCCTTAAGTTCAGAGGCAGCCTTGGCCCAGTGGGGCTCCAAGTTCTTGCAGTGTCCGCACCAGGGCGCGTAGAACTCCACCAGCCACAGGTCCTCGCTGTCCAGCACCAGCTTCTTGAAGTTGTCGTCCGTCAACGTGATCACGTCTGAGTCCGACTGTCGAGAAGAAAATAGTAGATAAGAATACTTATGAAGAAATACTCACCCTAGAATACTCTATAATGTACTTGTACTAAATAAAGTAAAAATATATTAATTTAATTCTACAAAAAGGGGGATCAAAGAATGGTAGATGGGAGACTACGCTAAGGGCCGCGCCGTTGACGCGCGTTTTAGGAACGTGCGTCGACGGCGCGCTTTTATCATATAGAAGGTCTATAGGCTGCGTCTGACTTGCGTGCGTATCGCGTCTGTATCGCTACAAGCGCACGTCAGCGTCGCGTTTGAAAAACGTGCTGTGCACAGGCCCTAATTGTAACTAGAGAACACATTACAATCCCTGAAAATCTGAAGATGGAAGAAGATGTTTACTGATAGATAATTTAATTTTTACAATGTTTGGATTGTAAAATAATAATATTCCACAACTTTCACACAATGCTATCTAAGCTCTACTTAGTCGTCTAGTACCTACTCAGTACTAGACAACTGATAAAAATATTTGTATATTTCTAAATACCTACATATTTTAGATAAATTATACCCAGAAAGAACAAATGATCATGCTCATCACTCATACATTTGGCTTAGATCGGAATTGAACCCTCTGGAATGACCTCTGGCATAGCAGTCAGGGCCACTGGCCACGCTACGCACGTAGAGCTAGACCAGCAGGCCAGTCGAAATACGTTATGGCTGTATAATGTAACATTTTAAACCAAAACCTCGACAATCTCAGCTTATTATAAGATATATTAATTATTATTATACGACATACTTATACAACACTTTGTTGTTCAATATGTGAGACAAAAAGACTTACATTAAATAGCAATAGTGAGTGTACAATATATCAAAGAGACTTCCGTAAGTGGTCTGATATCTAAAAGGTTATTGTTCTAAAATAATAGTTGGCTAGAAGCCACTCTCGTTGGAACAAATACAGAAAGTAATATTTGTCACCTAAGCCAATGACTCTACATTATTATATAAATACCTAATACGCACAATATACGCAAAATACAGAATACTTTGTAAGTACATTCTTTTAATTTAAACTAGGATTTGGCCGGGACTTCGTACGAGTGACGGCAAGAAAACGAAGCCAGATGAAAGTAGTATATGTCCCTCCTGCTTCAAGATTACTCCGTCCCTATCATCAAAATCGGTTCAGTAATTTAAACGTGAAAGCGTAACAGAGTTACTTTCACATAATAAACCGACGCCACGGCTGGCGCAGTGGTTGAGCGATTGGCTTTTGCGTTGCCTATCGCGGGTTCGATTCCCGCACGGAACAGTTATTTGTATGACCTACAGATCAATGTTCCGGGTCTGAGTTTACATGTTTGTGTCCGCACCCTCTACAGTCATTCCTAGGTTAGAGCAATGTTTAAAAAAAAATAATATGGATTAAAATGTGAAAACCTATTTACAGTGTCGCACTCAAGAAGAAAAATAAAATAAACTATTTAAACATAGTCATGATTTTCTTTATCGAACTCTACACAATTTTTACGATCAACGTGGAAAAACAATATTGTAATTATGGCCTTCCTAAACAAAGTTTTTTTGCCTTAGGTAGGTATAGTATGATAACCTAATTTGAAGCAGCACCTAGCCAATTACTTTGCTGGTTTGCAACATAATATATCTTAGAAACTATAACACCTACAAACTTAAAATTTGGCAGGCAGATTCCATATAGGGTGTAGACATGCGCTAAGAACGGATTTTACGAAACTCCAACTCCAGTTTATAATAAAAGGAAGGAGAAACTAACTGGAATATCAACGCATAGCTGAAACTACTGGGAATAATAACGTGAAATTCTGTACAAGTTTTCCTTTTATGTCGTAGGCGAGTAGTAAGTGAGGATTTTCTAAAATTCACCCATAGGGAGATGAAACGGGAGTTTAAAGTTTGTATGGTGAATATTTTCACGCGGGCAAAGCTGCTGGCAGAATGAAGAAGAAAAATATAAGCATAATGTATTTTCTTGTATTTTAACTTCGAGTAAAACTAAATCATTCTTCCATATAAATAATATTCAGTGCCAAATACTACGAACTAAAAAGGAGGTCAGTAAGCTGACTGACGTGTCCCAATAGAATAATTTTCTAAAGTGAGAGGATGCGTAGGAGTCTAGTGGGCGGGCACCGTCGCGTGACATGGGACGAAAAAATATTATTCCCTCCTACACTGTCTGAGATTCTTCGATTTTTGTTTTTTATATCAGATTGCATAAAGAAAAGTAACGACAGACACTTAAACACAGTTTTGACTGGAATATCCAGAATTTTGTGTCTGCTAACATCATAAAATGAGATTATAATTGCAGAATTGATTTCAGTTTCGATTTTCATTTATCGATGCCTCCGGGCAATAAGTCGGTAATCGCAAAAATTAGTTTTTCGATTACCAATATTGTTGCCCAGACATTAAGTCGCTAATCGAAAAACATTTTTTTTGCGATTACCGACTGATTGCCCGGGGGCGTCATTATGTTCTTATCAGTTATGTCTTTTGCTACGAAATATATGTAAAGGAAAATATTTGCTCAGTTCACAGCAAAAAACAAAAAAAAATGCTTTTCGTGTCTGTCTGTCTGTTTGTCCGTTAACTCTCTTGAACCACGTAAAGGATTTTGATAATAAAAAGAGCGATAACCAAGGAACCAAGGTTTATAATTTGCACCTGTGCCAAGGCAGGGCAGGTTGCTAGATTAATATGTATAAATTTAAAGGGTCTATTACACCACTCGTCGCGTAGTGTAATAAGGGTCAGACAGTCTTACTCGGAAGTAATCTTTAAAACAGTCTGTGTAACTTGTGCGGAATATCGGGTGGTGTAATAGACGCTTTAGTTAACAGTTTCTAATGAAACCTCAAGTCGTCCTAAGTTCGGCGGTGGCAATTCAGTGTACCGAATATAAAACAGATACTTGGATAAAAATAAATTCTATTGCTTTAACAAAATGAAAGGATTAAAATCAATTATGAGTGAACGGTAACCAGTAAGATAGGCTGCATTACCACTATGCACAATGTTAGTTAGCCTCTTGTGATAAACGCCAAATCGACTGAGTCTAACTCCTAAAATAGACAACTTGTGGACACAACAAACACACTAGGTAATGCTATGTGATATGAAGATAAGGTGTCAACGCCCCTCGGCCCTTGTAAAATGCCTTCCACTATATAAAAGTTCCGTTTAACGTAAACGGTTTACAATTAAGATTATGGCCACTTTTGGGTATATCTTACCCACAACCTTAGGCGAAAGGCGTAACATACACCTTTACCCAACTAGTCAAGGAAAAGAAGTCGTGAAATTTTTTTTCTAACCTGGCCTACGACGAGCCTTTATTTAATTAACGAGCTCTTAATTTACGACCTAAACTGTTAAAGAGATGGAGCTATATAGGCTGCATGCTCCATCCTTCTCTATCGACCGCACGATTGACATTTTATCAAGTCATAGTAAGCCGTTCTATCTGACGATCCATCGATTACAGATAGCCATCGGCATGAAGTTACATAATAAAAATAAAATAAAGTCGGCTAAAGGCAGCGTTGCCAGACGTCCCGATTTTCGCGGGACGTCTCGATTTTTAAATCAAAATTAAATGTCCCGCACGGGACTGGCTTAGTCCCGCTTTTTGGGGATAACTCCACTGTGTGTGCAGCGTGACAGGGTGACACGGTCAATATGAACTGGTCGCCTGCCGATAGAGTAAATCTGATTTAAAATAGTTTTCTATAACTATTTTTGCTATCTATTGTAACGTACACGTAATTTAAATATTCAGAAAAAAAATATTTAAAATGTACTGATTACGTATACTTTTTTTTTATTATGTCCCGCTTTCGACGAAAGAATCCCGCTTTTTTTACTAAGAAAGTTTCAAAATCCCGACTTGGCATAGAAAAAATCTGGCAACGCTGGCTAAAGGTTACATTAGTCAACGTAACTATTTTTCTTCTGAATCAATAAAGTTCAGAACAATTGATTAAATTAAGTATCCACGTTCTTGCATGTCCTTTGAAATACACGTGATTCAAAAGTACTATAACGGTGTTTACATTAAAAATGCAACAACCGTGTAGTTATCATGAAACTACAATGCATTAAAACTGTACCACATCCAGATATAACCATTATTTGAATCCATACTAAATTACATAATTATTATGAACTAGCTCCTGCCAGCGGCTTCGCTCGCGTGAAAGTCGGTTTCTCCATACAAACTTCCAAGCCCTTTTTTACCCCCTAAGGGTGGAGGTTTTGTAAAATCCATTTTTAGAGGATGTCTACACTCTATAAGGAACCTACTTGTCAAATATTAAGTTTGTAGGTGTTATAGTTCCTGTGATTAATATGTGAATAGTATTTCGTTTAGAATATAAACGTGAAAGTAACTCTTGTCTGTTTATTACGCTTTTACGGTTATGCTACTGAACCGATTTTGATGAATGATGCAATTTGATGTTGAGTAAGCTTGAGCACCTGAACCCCAAAGAGGGACATACTTATTTTTAATCTAGCATTAACTTGACTTCGCGTTCGCAATAAACGATATTGACGAGAACGAAATCGCAGTTAGGCCGTGTTTACGGAGACGCGGCGCGTTGTACGTTCGTGGTACATTGCAGCAACGGGCCGCGTCATCGCACGGGCAATAACAAACATATGGCAATGTACGACGGACCGCCCAACGCGTAAACAAGCGCTTAGTGTTTTATAATGATGCCATCTTTATTATAATTAACTTTAAGCAAAACTTTTGTTAAGGATAGTTACAGTATTTATATATAATAAATAATAAATATACTTAGCAGTATTGTTAAAAGTCATCAAAAAGTACTATAAATATCTTTTTTATTAGTTAGCGTCCCTTTGACCTTACACCGCGTCCCTGGCGTTTATCTGAACGTCGCTTGATAACCGACGCATTAGCATTAACAACTCCCTTTTTTTGAAGCACGAATTTCAGTCGCATTAAAATCTTAATAATTTTCGCTCTAGTTTCATTCTTTATATCACCGCGAAGTAGCAGCATTTGTAATTTTTTAAATCTATCGTATGTTGTTATGGGAGTCGTCTTTACAGCTTTAGTGGTAGTTTTCATTCTAACAGCAGTTTTAACAGGTTTTCTGGTAGTTTTCTTTGTGACAGAAGTTTTTACACGAGATTTTGTGGTAGTTTTCTTCGTGACTGATCGCTTTACAGGAGTTTTTGTGGTAGTTTTATCTGTGACATATGTATTTCCAGGAGTTTTTGTGGTAGGTTTATCTGTGACATATGTATTTCCAGGAGTTTTTGTGGTAGTTTTATCTGTGACATATGTATTTCCAGGAGTTTTTGAGGTAGTTTTATCTGTGACATATGTATTTCCAGGAGATTTTGTGGTAGTTTTCATTTTTACAGTTAGCTTTAGATCTCCTTTCATCCGAGCAATGATTTTTGCTGTAGAATGTTGATTTCCATTTGTCTTATTGTCAGGTGGACAAGTCTCCGTAGTATTACTCAATGGTTGATCACTTATTGGTGGTGTTTGAGTGGTCTCCAAAGTGTTTCTTTTTACTTGCTTCCATGGTATGTTGTAACCATAAGTGTATGGTTGCTAGTGAAAACTTTGTGATGTAACTTTACAGCGTTAAAATTAAATTATAACATAGTAAAAGTATTAATTTAAAATTAGTATCATGATTTTGTAATGTTGTTTTTAGTATGATTTATGTGTTGACATGATTATGTAGAGTGGATTAAAAAATAAAATATTGTTTAGTGATTATTAAGAGTTCAAAGTAATAATATAAAAAGGAAAAATTAAAAAAAAAAATGTGTTCCTTTACAAATATTTCAATAAATGCTATTCAAGCAGTTTGCAAAATTGTGATGATTATTTTTTTTGAGATAATTAGCCTTAAAATCCAAATGAAATAACTGTGTTTACCTAAGCATAAAAGAAACAATAAATGGCATTGTTTGTACAACACCATTAAACAGATTTCATTAAATAAATACTCAAAATTGTGAATAAAAATAATGGTTAATGATAATCATGAATATTTAATGACCGTTTTCTATTACCACATATTAGAATTTCTAGACCTCATGTATCCTTTGATTAGTCTATCGAGACCTTTCAAAATGTTTACCTTGTCTGAATCCTCGGGTCTTTTCCCAAGGCGCTCATAGGCCTTGCCCTTGACAGCTTTAAGGGCAGCCTCGACTAGCCCCTCAGCTGTCCTAGCAGATTTGTAAGGGACATGTTTGCTGCCCGTGAAGATCTTGATGGTGGGGAAGCCACTAACTCCATAGTTCTTGCCAAAGCTCTTGTACTGGTCTGCATCTATAGCTCCAACTTTGACAATGCCCTGGAAATACAAAACTTATGTAGTTTTTTTATTCCGTGTTACAGAAATTGATTACTGATAGAACTGCTTATTTATAACAATTATAATCATTGAGTTTTCTTATCAGCTTAATTATAATATTATATGCATTTAGGAATGAGAATTCCAGTTTTGGACAAAAAGATAAAGCGATTTATCTTGAAGAAAAGCATATAAATTATATTAAAAAACATATATATATATTTTGATAAATTTTATTTGAGAAGTAATTTATCAGTTTTACTAGTGACATGATCAAATAGTGTTAATATTTAAAAAAGTGGTATTTCCACTCATGATATCATTAAATAAAATTGTTATGAAATCAATGCATTCTAGTTTTTTTTTAAATCTTTAAGGTGAACAAGCTTGATTGAACTTACTAGAAACTATGTACCCCACATCAAATTACAAAATGTAGACAATATCATGTAAATAACTAACTCAAACTAAATTCATGTGCATGACTGGATTTCATT
The DNA here is from genome assembly GCA_958295575.1 of Leucania comma. Classification (NCBI taxonomy): domain Eukaryota; kingdom Metazoa; phylum Arthropoda; class Insecta; order Lepidoptera; family Noctuidae; genus Leucania; species Leucania comma. The sequence goes on from OY282463.1 coordinate 26,143,765, forward strand.
AACATTCATGATTGACTTGAAAAATGTAATTTTCTTACATGATTTGCTAGAAAACAAAAAAGTATGGACACAATGATTTTGGGCTTCTGGCGATTTTAGATATAGAGCTATGAATTTGCCTTTTAGTATAAGAATATTAGACACTTACCCGCAATGCTTTAGCAGCCTTCTTGTATTCAGGAACCAGGTTTTTGCAGTGACCGCACCAAGGCGCGTAGAATTCTACCAACCACACTTCATAACTGTCTGTGACCAGTCTGTTGAAATTCTCAGGAGTCAACTCTACCACATCTGAGTGGGAGTCGTAGAGAGCATACCCAGACCCCACGACGAATAAGATACCTGAAAATAAAATTATAATCATTACAACCGGCTCCTATAAATCTCTCAACTTTACGAATTGATTTCACGGTTTTATTATGTTTTTTAAACATACCTAAGAAATATGTGCGTAACATTGTGGGTTGATTATATGCTATTTAATTTAGAAACTATAAAAACACCGGCTCATATAATTCGATCGCAAGAGTTATCGGCTAAACAATGACCCGAAGAAATAAACACGTCAGTTAATCATTTTGGCATCCCAAAGAAGAAAGACACGATATTGTCAATGGAATTCGTGGACTTGCATCATTGGCCGAATTAAATTTCCCGCAAAAAAAAAATACAATAATTTAGTCAAATATATTATTATTTACTGTGGCAACTCCTAAATCGTTACGTGTGCTGAAACAGGTAAAAGTAATAATCTGTTTCTTCCTGTTTAATAACAGTTTCCAAATCCAGTTCTAAGATAATAGCCTATTCCAATGGAACCAAAAACCAAAGATTTTAAAATATTATAAACAATCTAGATATAGATTGCTCACGGTCACGACCACCTCAAAAACTTTCCGAAGAGTACGATACAAAAGGGTATATTATCCCTTTCTACTAGTGTGTCCACAGACTAGTTCATACTACTAGACAATATAATTCTAAAGAAGTTTACCCGCGTTTTTAGTTACTGCTCCGCTTTCGTAAGTGGTAAAAACATTCTTGGCGGCGTGACATTACTAATTTTAGTACCGTAGACAGACACTCGCTACGGCCAACAGCGTCAAAATGGCAAATAACAAACATGGACAAAAGAACTTTGACAGTCACCAGTCCAGTTTGTTAAATAGGGGTCAGTGTCTAAATGCTATAGTTATAAAGAATGTTTTAATATGACAGACTGGCTGGTTATTTCTAGTCTCTAGATTAAAAAAAGAAATTCTATCTAGTGTCAGTCTGGTTGTCAGTATAAATGTTTTTAAAACGAGTGGTGTGTGTTGTGAAAGTCAGTTGCATTTCAAGTAAAATGTTGATAAATGAGTGGTAAAACTGCTCCTAGCCGTTCCGATCTTTGACGGCTGTGAGAAGTGCCTCTTCTCGTGCTACGCTCTCTGCAGGGCTCGACCAGCCGTGCGAGACCTGTCCGCCAAGCCATGTGGATTTCTCTTGCTGCTCCGGTCTCTGCAGGCTTATAAAAGCCTCTACAGGCTTCTACTGGCCGTGTAAAACCTGTCCGCCCCACCATATGAACCTTTTATCGGTTCTTCTGCTCTCTAGAAGCCTCTACCGATCGTGCGAGACCTATCCGCCGCTTCCCTGCAAGCCTCTGAGTGCCGCATGGGGCCTTTTCACTCAGCTGGTGGGAGGACCTCGCCGATTTCGCGTTTGCCGATTATATTTGTGCTGTATCTATTCAGTCCTAATTGTATTTGTGCTATATCCTTCAGTGTTAATTAATTATATCGCGTAAATGGTTAATTTTCTCCAATAGCAGTATTTTTTTCACGTAGTAGTTTTCACAATCTTTAGTAGTCGTTCTTGAGTTATAAAATAGTGTACTGAATGTGTAACTAATACGACTTTGCTTTATTTATAAAATTTAATAATCCGAGATTTCGCATTTTTCCTTTGTTATCAATCGTGAAATAGTTGACCGAACGATAAAATTATTGACCGGTTGATGGAATAATTGGCTGAATGAAGGATTGTTTGGGACCAATGTATTTCACAGTTGCTGTCATACATTTGACAGTTGCTGTCATTTGTCGGCGGATTTGAAAATTATCTCAAGAGAACACAGTCCCAGGATAAAAAGTACCCTTTGTGTTATTCTGTGACCTAGTCTACCTGTGTACCAAGTTTCATCGAAATTTGTGAAAGTGGAACAAACATCCATCCATAAAAAAAAAGGTTCTGAAGTGGCGGCCGCGTACTGGAAGACGCAGCGTTGGAAGACCTCCTACAAGGTGGACCGATGACCTGCGTGGCTATTGCGTAACTCTGTTGAAAGCTCAAGTGAAGATCACTTGCTAGAATGTACATCGTATAACTGTCAAACAGCTAATTTCGTATTGCCTATCTTTAGTGACCAATTGATATGACGTCATTATCCACCGGTGCCTTTGATATCCACCGTAACACGTTTTGACAGATGTTATTGTATCGATACTTTTAAAATTGTGATTGTGAAGATGCGATATTTAACTTAGCTGTATAATAGTCGATAAAAACTAGAGCTGGGACAATAAGCACCGTTAATTTTTGTTAGCCACCACTTATCCACTGCAGTTTATTAGCCACTTGATGTCATACGTAATACCAAAGTTATGAAATTGTTAGTAGATAACGAAGTTTAGTGTATGTACATCAAATGCCCGTTGTCAACTGTTTTGAAAAAGTAAGCCAATAGCCCTGCTGGTAAAGGTTGCGGAAACCTGATGGATGCGAGACGCACAGGACCGTTCATTGTGGCGACATTTAGGGGGAGTCCTATGTCAAACGGTGGATGTGTTAAGAGTTACTGGTACTTTGCCGTCTAAAATTCTACAGCATCAATTAGTTTTGAAATGCTGCCATCACTGAAATATCAATAATTTACTTAAATAGTAAATTTATGGTTACCCTAGTTAAAACAGGTGTAAGAAAGGGACACACCACCTCTTTCTCGTTGGCTTGCATAGGAACGTTTTTCCCCTTTTTTGTTGTCAATGAAACATGAACATAATGAATTTGAAAAAAAAGTACACTTTAGAGTGTGTAATATTTTTCCGTAAGCAATCTAGTATTTATAAGATTCTTGCCAAAAACTTACTGATTGTTCTATTTCTTAAGTCAATGATTGCAACAGATTCAGAAACATGACATTGAAATGAAATACAAAGAATAAAGGATCGAATAAAAACCACTCTTCCGGCCCGTTCACGACCTTGCCACTGTGAACGGCAGCTAAGCGCGGTGGCGGAGAGCGGTAAGATCAAAAGCATGAAAATGTTTAAAGTATACCACGAGACGCCGCTCATAGTGGCACGTGCCCGGCTAACAGCGCATTCACGACTTCGATTAGTCGACGCTGCTCATAGTGCTCATAGCGGCGCGCGCTCGACTAATCTCCGACCGATACCACCCCGCTCGCCGTTAAGACCGAAGTCGTGAATGAGGCCTACCGATGCCGCCCTGCGCGCTATTAATGGCCCGTTCAAGACTCCGGTCTTAGTGATGAGCGGCGTGGTGAGCCTCTTTCTATTACAATAAACCAGAGGAGAAAAGAGCTGGTTCCAAATAACAGAGGCTATATCTTTCTACAATAATAAGTCAGAATTGAAAAGAGCATGTTCTATTTGAAACTGTTCCAGGTCATTTTCGCTTGAATCGGCAGTTTGTTGTAGTTTGTTTATGGAACAGGTGAAACAGGAACTGCTTTTTTTTCAGTTCTGAGATACCTGTTTCATGTTGTTACTTTGTAAGTAATATCTGTTTTTTTAACTGTTTCATTAAATATGCCACACTCCTATTTGCTGTTCAAGTAGATATCCTTACTTATCGCCAAATTATTAAAGTTTTCTTGCTTTTGTCTAATTTTCAAAGGCTGCAGTAAACATGTTTTTTGTAAAGGTTTCCACCAGTTATCTTAAGGTTGGGTTTATAACGTTAAAAAAAAAACCGGCCCTGGAATGAAAGGCAACGAAGGAATTAGGAGTGGATTTTAGTCAGTAAAAGTCTAACAAGTCCTCCCGCTCCACCCAAGACGCACGATAAATCATCCATCCATAATGTTTCCTTATTTCCTATACGGTTGAATATCAAGGTCAATATTTTTTTTTAAATTAGTTTGGTGGTACGCTTTGAAAAGGAATTGATTCCGAATGCCGCTTACAGAACGACCGTTCTAACTTGACAAGTCTGAAGTTAGGCTCTGCGAATTTAAGCGCTGAAGTTTCAGAATCGCCAAGTTAGAAAGGCCTAAATAACTAGTGAACGGCATAAATGGTTTAAAACATAAATGCCATTAGCAGTTGTTATTGCTGGTAACAACTGTTATTTGCATCTATTTTTTTACAAGTGCACAAGCGCTAAAGTTCGCAGAGTCTAACTTCAGACTCAACAAGTTAGAACGGCCGTACAGTAATTTCGTATTCAGTTCCATTCTACAAAGTGTACACATTGATTTCGAGTTATTTTCAAGCATATGACTGATATTTTTTGTATTTCGGATAGTTCTTCCACTCCTTTCTGTAATTTTAAACAAAATTACCTTCTTTGCTCAAAGTTATATCCTTTTCCTTTCTAGTTACACACAGTCACATCCTGAACTTTATCAAACTAACAAAAAGCAAGACAAAGAAAGTGTTATTTTATACAGAACAAACATTTCTGGAAATGTTGCGTTTGTTAATAAAAAATAGTTACAACACTAATTTACGTTTTATTCTGTAGTAACTGGAAATTTTCGCTTGACTGCTATTTAGTGCTAGATTCAGTGCTAGGTGCTGTACGTAAGATTTCAGCGCTGACCGTGTGAAAATAGTGCCAAATCTAGCACTGAAAGTGCTAAGTTGGCAACACTGAATGGGCGGCGCCGCAGGTATTGGGTGTTTTATAACTATTGGGCATTCCGATTTTCTTAAATATCGCAGCATATGCTGAGTTAGGCGCCTTTTTGGCCTTGCACAGATTTTAATGTTGTTTATTTTTTTTTTTTTTTTTCTCTTACTATTTTTTTACTGTATGTGAGAGGTCGAATAAACGATTTTCTTTCTTTCTTTCATTATCATTAAGTTACAAACGGAAAAAAATAAACACAACTTTTGTCGACTCAAATTGGTTTCAATTTAGTCGATTACTTGTCTATGATTATACACTAAATGATCGTTTCGTATATTGTAGAGGTGCTTCAATCATAGACTCTAAACTAATAATGACCAGAAATACCTACAAAATAAGCGTGCATACCTTCTAATAGCCGGGCACTAAAGATGGCGGTCATTGCTAGGGAAGCACTTAGATAATCAAAACCAAAATGTATCGATACCAGACTTTTTATATTTATAACATGGGAATTGGTTTTGGAATTGGACATTGTTTACAGATATTTAATAGTATTAAATTTAAGTAAACGACAATAGTAAAGTATTTGATGAACCTTATGGAAGAATAAAATCGGTACGAAAATTAAAAAAATATGAAATTAATTAATTGTTTTTATTTTTTTACTTTCAGTTTTATTGAACGATGATTCTGTAAAGTGTAATGAACAGACACACAGTGCTTTAATTCCAGGTTTGATATTTTCCATCCCAATGACTTGAAGCCACTTCTGGTGCACCAATTCACTTTTAGGGAAACTGTGCAAATAAAAAACATGCAAAATTATTTCAGTTGGATGTAGGTAGGTAGGAGTGAAACAAATCACAGACTGAACTAAATGACCACCACCTACTGCATGACGAATGACACTGTATTGTTTTGGTAAGTACTAGGGCTCGCTATTTTAATTTCTGTCAGAGTTTTATTTTCAGAATCGTCTCTTCAACATATATTTTATTGGACCCTAAACACAAACTAAAAAATAGTTCTTTCTCGATAGCTTATTCAATAAAAGACATCTCTATTTTAAATTGTCAATAATATTGTAAACAAAACTTACAGGTTTAGAGTTAGACCAGAAATAATTTGTATGTACATACTTTTAGGAACTTTCATTACATAAATAAAACAAGGACCCGTATAAGTGTCCTTGTTTTATTTATATAATGAAAGTAACAGTAAAAAATAACAGTATGATAAAGTTTTTCATAAAATACGGCTACTAACCTAGTTAAATGAGGTTGATTGGTGTTTTTCCTTGCACCACACTGAATTATTGAACACGAAGGAATATTCAATTTATATCCCTTGACACTCACAGCACAAAATAACTTAGTAGAGAACGTTTTTAGTCCTAAAAATCGCAATCCAAATCCAATGTTGTTGTTTACTTGGCACCTGACGTACTACAAAAGTACAAAACCACGGGCACTAAAGTTGGCGGATGGCACGTTGTACAGTACGTTCGATGGTTCTTGGCGCGTCTCAAGTTAGGCTCTGCGAACTTTAGCGCTTGTGAAAAAAAATAGAAATTCAAAATCAGTCCACAATTGACCAAGATATCGGTGAACAAACATATACAAACGACAGTTCTGCTATGATTTTTTGAAGAGTTTCGTCCTATATCTTCAAAGTTTATCATCAGATCAAAAAGATATTTTTATGGGACAGAGATGTTGACAGAGATATCGGTGAACATACATAAAAAATGTAGTTTTTTATATCTACATTGATTTAATAGATATTTGTATAAGCAAATAATGTTTCGAATATTAAGGGCGTCTCTATAATATTCTATTCTCTAAGATAGGTGCGCCCATGACAGAGTACTTTGGGTGCACCCACAGATTATAGTACGTTCGCTGGTTCTTGGCGTGCCTGAAGTTAGGCTCTGCGAACTTTAGCACTCAAAATAAGCGCATCGAATAAATGATTTATAAAAATAAATGCCAATATTAGTTGTTAACAGCAAAAACAACCGCAGAGCCTAACTTCAGGCGCGCCAAGAACCGGCGAACGTACTGTACTTTGGGTGCACCCACAGAGTACTTTGGGTGCGCCTCACACATTACTGATATGTAGCAAGCCATAACCTGCCATAACCGAGAATGTGTAAAGGCGGAAACAGATTATTGAAACGCGACGCGACACCACTTGTCAACACCCGATGTGCACCAAGCACATTACTAACACCACCAACACGCGATGCCACGACGTCGGGTGTTGTTTGAAAACACACTGCGTGCTCCACGTTGGGTGGCTTATCTCCCCTACTAACACTGACACGTCAATCTGGTTAGATTGGATCGGGTGGTATGTGCTGTGCGCGCATGGCGTTGCGTCGGGTGTTTCTAATTTGATTCTGTCCATAAAATAGTAGATTTTTATTTGTCTTAAGCTGCGTCGCGTAGCGTCGGGTCGCGTCGCGTTTCAATAATCTGTTTCCGCCTTAACTGTGACTTAACTCTATGGTAACATGTCGCTTTCTATTACCATAGACTCTGAAATAAAAATTAAAAAATGTTGATCAATAATTTCAATGTCAGCAGCAAGCAGCGCCTCGTTTTTAATAACTGTAATAATATAACATAATTTTAAGTATAATTGCCTGGTGGCAATGCTTAAGATCGGCATTAATATATTTTATTATTTTAAAGGTATTTGTATTTACTAATTTTACATTTGACAGGTTATGTTCGCGCGTATTTGTTTATTTTTGGGACAATTTAGGCGGGAAATTGGCGTTAGTAACGCCATTGGCCATTCTCACTTTGATTCTCACCGTCATTAATACATCTCTCTGTAATCTGTGATTATTATAGCTAATACTTACAGCTGCGGGCCCAGTAAGGTTTTGTCACAAAATGAACGCAATGGCGGTGAATAACAAACCGTTCACAGTATTCGTCGAAGGTAATATTGGCAGTGGCAAAACAACATTTCTAGAACATTTTCGGCGATTTGAGGACATCACGTTGTTGACTGAGCCTGTCGAAGAGTGGAGAAACCTTAAGGGTTGGAACTTATTGGTAAGCATTCTTCGTACTAAGTTATACTATTAACATGTTTTGTATTAAATATGTCTGGATCACAAATCTGGAACTGCGAGGTCGCATTGTATCGAATGTCTAAAGCAAAGCATACCTAAACCCTTTTAAATTACACTATCTACCCAGTTGTAGGTAGGCAATAAAAAAAAAATTGCATTGACTACTAGGTTGAGTTGCGCCGTTTACTAATTTAAATGTCGGCAATAATTAGTGGGCCGATATACCCAAAGAGAATATAAGCACTACGTTTAGATATACCAGGACAGGACAGGTACCTGTACGCTTTCAATAACATTAATATTAAAGTGCCTATACGGAATAATGCAGAAATGGATATACCAAAGCGCCTAAGAATTTTCGCCACCATTCGGTACGTGACTGCTCACTGCTTAATGCTTCGCAGAGGTTTCTCATGTTCAAATCCTCATGTTGATGTTCCTGTGCCAGCGTTAGTCAAGTTCCAATTAAATTAATGCATTATTAAAAATTCTGTAAAGAATGTTTTATAGAAAAAAAACATTATTTTTCAGGATCTTATGTACAAGGACACAGCTAAATGGGCAATGACATTTCAATCCTATGTGTCTCTAACAATGTTAGATATGCACCGGAGGCCTACTCCTACACCTGTAAAGTTGATGGAACGCTCCCTGTACAGTGCTCGCTACTGCTTTGTAGAGCATATGATGCGGAGCGGTACTCTGCATCCAGCTGAGTTTGCAGTGCTTGATGAATGGTTCCGATTCATAATGAATCAGATACAGATTGATGCAGATCTCATTGGTTAGTATAATTCATACTTATTTACAATGATAACATCCACATATTATACCACATTATGGGTGTCTGTGGTGGATGGTTACTAATTGATAAAACAATAATTATCTAAATTTACAGACTGGTGCTCAGCCCCTAAATAGGCATAAACACCGTAAAATCAGAATATGATTTTAAATTCTTTTATCATTTCATTAGTCATGCTGCCATGCTGTGTTGTATTAGACAATCAAGTTTAATATAAAAGTCATTAAAACTATAACAATACTAATTAAACACCAAGTTGGAGTATGGTAATTATGTGTTCCTGCAGAACTGGCACTGATTATTGTGATAATATAATTACATCATAATATCTTATGATTTCCAGTATATCTGAAAACGACTCCTGCTGTAGTGTACGAGAGGATAAAAAAACGAGCAAGATCTGAAGAGCAGTGTGTCCCTCTGTCTTACATAGAGGAACTACACAAATTACATGAAGACTGGCTCGTCAATAGGCAACACGCTGAGTGTCCTGCCCCTGTAAGTATTGCAATAGCAATATCGTAGATATGCTATAGTGTTGTATAGTATTTTGCTATTTAATATTGTTAACTAGCTTCTACCAGCAGCTTCGTTTGTGTGAAAGTCAGTTTCTTTCTAAAAACTTTCAACCCCCATTCAATTTTATTTATTGGAGGAAATAAGGGCCCAAACACAAAACTGAGGTGCAATGTCGCATCGCATAAATCTATGCATTTACATTCATTCTCATCACACATTGTATGGTCAACCAATGCTTTGTTGCAGCAATTCGCGGCGTCGCATTACGTCGTTGTTTTGTGTTTGTCCTAAGTAAAATGATCTCCACTATACTGTGGTGGTGTATTTAAGTAATTATTGTAACGAAATAGCAAGTAGACAAGTAGAAAGGAAAAAGTAGCAGAAAGGTTTAATTACTATGAAACATAGTGACAAAACAAGAACCAAATACAGATAACATTTATGATTTTTTGTTCTAGGTTTTAGTGATTGATGCTGACTTGGATCTGTCTCAAATAACAGAAGAATACAAAAAGAGTGAGCACCAAATATTAAGAAAAGCTGTTGATGTGGTAATGAGATCTCCCAGTAAGCTTAGCCCAAAGAAACCCATTACCACTTCTCCCATACAGATAGTGCCTCAAAGAAGAATATTATAATATTAGCTCTATTTTTTTATTTATAAAACTTAATTTTAACTGACTTATCTCCATAGGACTGTTTTTTATGACTTATTGCAACTATTTTAGTTAGTAAGTATATTATTGACTGGATCACAAATAATAGTTACTATTATACATTTTGTGGCTAGATGTCACAAACAAATATGGACTTCAATAATTGATATGACGCTTCAAAAAATTTTCCCTTCAAAGAAAACTTTGAAAAATATTTTGATTGACAAGTAATGATAATAAATTATGATTATTGTTTGATTATTTTTATACATAATTTATGCTTGACATTTTTTAAGTTTCTTTAAAAATGTATGTATACAATTATGTATAATTAAGCTTGTGTATTGTATGTATTTCAATTTCGCATTTACTTTCAGTTTTTTTAGTGTATGAAATCAATTTGGTTTATAACTAATCAACTGTACAATTTTTTGTCAATATAAGAAATTATTGACTACTATATATTTTTATTTTTCGGTGTTACGATAAATCGGTGTCCAGCTACAGCAGCAAAGGTTTCTTCTTCCTGTGAACAGAACTGATTTCAGGATTTCATGCCTGAAATCTTTGCTCAAATTAGGCAAATGGATTTTGATCCTTAATTATAAAATCGCGACGCTGTATAACTAAATAGCTGCTAATCATATTTTCTATTTAGAATTAGTCATTCTTTAAACAGTTTAGCTTTTTTTACCTTGTTTCTAAATTTCGCCTCTATTAAGTTATATTCCTATGAATGGTAGTATAGTGCTTGTTGAGTGATGCAGGTATTACTGGAACCCTATAATTATGCCATTAAGGCAATATCGACAAATATACAGTGCCATTAACTGCCTTGCAAACGTGAATTTCATAAACATTCCTCAATTTTCGTATCGTGTGCAAGAATTATAAAAATATCGATCTCGTGCCGTTGTTAAAATATTGCCAAGTCAGCAAGATGGTGTTCTCACCCCCGGAATAATCTTATTGATTTTTTTACCATTGTGTTTGGCAGAAACTTGCAGAAACAAAGGAAATTATGCTGGCAACACTGGTTGTCTGTCAATTTGTCAAATTTATTATTGTGTCACTGTCAGGTGTTTACTTATATGCCGATACACAAATTAAATAATTTAGGTCAATTTTTAACTAGAACAATTCTTTAGGCATACTTTTTATTGTTTTTATTAAGCGGAATTTGTTATAAACATAATTTGTGATGAGTTCTTGTTGTGGCAACGAGTTAATATTTAATTCGGTCATTAGCGAAGTAGTGGCTTCCAATTTGGAGCAAGCGTCGTATTTTATCAATATTTTATACAATTCTGGTTTTATTGTTGGTGCTTTTGCATTTGTTGTAGTCTTGTTATTCGTGGTTGTTAGTAAGTACGGCGTGAGGCTCGGATCGTGGGCGCGTTGACGCATGAAAGTAAAAGTAATGAGATTGTTTACCGTGGGGCTGTAACAACTCGGCGTTGTAAGGTAAGTCGTTCATTTACGATTTCTTGTGTATATTTATCATTATGTACAATTGATTTTAAAGTTTTATGATTTCATGTGCTGAAAAATTCCAATACATTACTTTTTTTTCGTCAGTAGGCCTTTGATTTTTTGTTATCATGGCAGCTATTGTTACCTTAACACATTGAATCGCCGATCAGACATTCACATACCATTGAGATTAAAATGATCGGATTTCTATATTTAATTAATTTAATCAAACATTCTACTGATCAAAACACTTGCTTTAACACTGATACTTATTTTTTATATTAAGTTGTTTAATTTTACTCCATCCTAGGTTATGTGGCAAATTCTTTAATCATTAAAATTATGTGCTATGTCATGGAGTTGCGGTAACAGCGAGCTTCGACAAATGTCCCATTCGTGATCTACCCTGTAGTTCCGGGCTTTTGTAATAATTGACATCAGAAGCTCGTCTCTACAGGTAGCTCACGGCTGGTAGACCACGCTACAAGGTGCATCTGATGTGTTATTGTTCCAAAGTATGATGCAAGTACATTATTGGAACAAAATCAGGTAAAAGGTTATAAATGTAAGCATATTTTAATATGAAATGTTTTTGAGGTAGCAATAACAGGACCTGATTCTATATATGATAATATTGACAATATTATCTTATATAGAATCAGGTCCTGTTACTATTATATAATATTGTTTCAACTACAAATCATGTGCTTTTTGTTACACCATTTATTGTCTCTAGCTCAGCAACATATTGTTTTAGGGAAAATCTTTTATAAAGGAATCCTTCAAAATATTGTAAAAGAATACATTTTACTAATACAATATGGAAAAGTCATATGATTACATACAGAATTATGAAGCGTAGTTACAAAATGTTGTGATTTTAATTTTTTTAATAATTATTTTAAAATACGTAATAACAAAAAAAGGTAAAATATAGAATTGATTGGTTTTTTTATTTTTCTTTATTTTTGGCCTACTTATTACTATTGTCTAGTCATAGTATGTAATAATACTTATCAAGTAAATAATATTTTTATCACAATGTTTTTTTGATTTGTCATGCTGATTCAGATAATAAACTTATATATAAAAATACATGACCTTCCACAACTGCCATGAAATGTAGATGTGTGTAATTATTTTGTAATGTTATGCATTCTGCTCCATAAAGTAGGCAATTTTGGCACTTATTCAAATAGTATCCTAGGTCAATCCCAGTGCCCATAAACTTTAAAAAACCATTGGCAGGATTACCAGGTTGATTTTGCAATGTTTTTCTTTTGATCCTTATAGCCATATAATGCAAATCACAATATGAAATCTAGTTCTAAAGGCTTACATAAATTGTCATTTTTACTGGGATCTCTTCTTACTATGCCCCCTTTTTTATTTTGGAGTCTAATTAGATAGATTGATATCAAAAAACCAAGGTATAATACTAGTATTAAGCCCTAACTGGCAGTTAGACTGGTTATCTCAACAAACGAAAGTGAGTGCGGCCGGTGAGCGGCGCTAGTTTAACGCATTAATATTACCTCATTCGACTCGCCCACTTTTTCACTTTCCTCTAGTGCATGCAGAAAGCGTAAACTTGTCAACTTTATTAAGATTTTTCGTTTATATTTAATTAATTATGCATGCTTGTGTGTGTATATGATTGGGTTGGTTTTTGCATTTTAGAAAATTCCCATCGTAATTTCATGGTTTCGTGAATCATATTCATTAGGAAGGGAAAACAATATGGCGTCTTTTTGCTTCTTAGGGTGTGGTATGGTGGACACAGAGCATGCGCGATCGAAACCCCCGCTCCCGACTCGTACACCGTGGGGTTTTAGTCTAGGTGTCTCGAAATGTCAATGACCTCCCGAGGCGCTTAACACCCGTGAGGATTTCCATGTAAAAGGAAAACTATAAATAAGTTCATGAAGCTAACTTTATTTTTTAATACAATACATCTGATTTACAAAGCTAGCCTACAGACATTCCGAAAGCGAAACCCGGGGTTCTGGAATGCAAAGCTACTAAGAAGAAATATGGGTGTGGTTATAGTCAGTAAAAGTCTGACACGGCCTAGAGCAAGAGAAAAAAATTGGTTTTCTTCCCATCTTAAAACAGAAAATCTACTCGTCTGCTTCAAAACTTATGTTTTTGGTTATTCCTTTGGATGTTTAGTAGCGCGTATCTCATTGATCGTTGCTAGGGCTTTCAATACCTGTATTATGGGATCCCGGAATCACCCCATCGATGAGCTATTACCGTGATTACGATATTACAAACATTAATAATAAGATTACTGTGGATGCTAATTCTGGCAAAAATGTTTTCGGACGAGTACGACCGAAAACCTCGACAAAACAAGGCTGTTGTACTGTGCTCGTTTTTTGATATCCTGTTGCCCAGCAAAGATAAAGTATGTTTTCTTGAAAGCACATTAAATTATTATTATTGTTAAATGGTGGAAAAACAGAGCACGTGAACCAGTTATATTCCAGTAAAGCCGACAAACGAAAAGAGGAATGTTTGTGGTAATTTTTCCCCACAACCATTTGATTTCGTACTCGAGACTGATAAGTTTTTCATTATCCATGGTGAAGGCCAAGATTGAACTAAGATTCGCATACCATGTAAACTTGGTCATTGTATGAACGGATATTCGTATCGGCGACGTTGTTACTGCGGTTGCCTCTTTCCGTGCCTTACACGACACGTTCTTGGCTGTACGACATGCAAATATAGATTACTAGCTCCTGCCAGCGCCTTCGCCCGAGCGAAAGTCGGTTTATCCCCTTAGGGGTGGAGTTTCGTAAAATCCGTTCTTAGCGGATGTCTACACCCTTTATGGAACCTACCTGCCAAATTTTAATTTTGTAGGTGTTATAGTTTCTGAGATTTCGTGATTAATCAGCGAGTGGCATTTCGCTTTTATATAAATAGATTATATTAATATTCGTCTTTTATTGGGTTTGTCTTAATTCTTAACGGATCACGCGATAGTGTTTATTTATATATGATATTGTAGCCTTTTTTCATTCAATAATGTAATTAACTAATCTACTAAAAATATCTATAATAAAGACTGATTCCGATTTAAAAATACGAATTTTAATGATTTTATTAATGTCTTAATTGAACTTGTGTTTTGATTACGTAATCACGGTATTGAAAACCCTGCTACGTTTTCCAATAATACTCGAGATTTATTGAGGTTGAGATACCTCTGAACAATTTCATGCAACAAAATGGTAGCTTTCCATTTGAGTAGAGAAAACTACATTTCGTAAATAACTTCCGATAAGCCGTATTGATCCTGTAAGATCAACATCGACCTATATTTTTTGCAGTTTATCATGTGCTCCGGTAAAGGGAATCAGCTACAAAGCCAGCTCAGGTTCAGGTCGGTCAACCAGGGTATAGCTGGCAGGTCGCCTGAATGTGCGTTTTAGTCCGACACAACGGCAGCATCCGCAGTTAGATTAATCAATTACCTACTTACCTCGGGCACTATCCGCCTTCTACATTCATTTTAACGCCTTTGGGCTGGCAATTCATTTGTTCAAGCAGTGTACGCGCTGTCCTCTGGTAAGCTTATCTTATTTTAGCCTCTATTAAAGGTCTCTCATGATGCTGAAACAGTCACATGGTTTAATTGGTTGCGTGGTTTAGGTTAGTGTTTTGAGTTAAGGTCGAAAAATGCTTCACGATAAATTTCATTGAACAAGTAGCATAAGAAAGAATACAGGAAGCACTGGATGCAGAGGTGCAGATGCCGCTGTATCGGCCGTAACAATGATACAGGGCCCCTGAGTCAAAGAGGCCCCAACGTTTGCTGTGAAGAGGCCCGAAGTGAATGATAATGACTAATTGGATGTACCAATTTTAGTTACAGCTCGTTCCGCTCGTTATAGCATTGTCAAAATAAGATTACAAATCTAGTCCGGAATTCTCCCAGTCAGAGTAATCCCATTTTCGAGCTCAGTCTTACAAAGAGAAGAAGAAGAATCCAAGCATTTATTACAAACTAGATGAGCTAACTTTGTACCGCCTGTAAGTCAGATTTTTTCCATGAATTATTCCATTTTTTTACACTATTTAAACCTTGAACTATTACAAATATTTCAAGTTCAAAATTAGCCAAATCGGTCCAGCTGTTCTCGAGTTTTAGCGAGTCTAACGAACAACTATTCATTTTTATATATAAGAAGATAAGCCAATTTATAAGCCCTTTTGAATTTTCAATAAGTCAGAAAAATGAATGTCAATTGTATGTTCCAAAGCTCTATGGACAAGAATGTGCAAGCTACTCCATGGACACTTAATTCACGCACGTTCCGCACGTATTTTAGTTAGTTTGGATGTAACCTATCCAGTTAGTGTGGCCATCACCTTTGTGGTGGATCGCGACTACGTCGCGCTATCACTACAAATCACAATCTAAACTGAACTGTTCAAGGGATGGAGCTAAATGGGGTGTATAGCTCCATCTTTCTTTCAATTCGCACCCCTGACTAACACGCCATGGTTGGACTTCAGTTCTTAGTCGGGCCTATTGTGTACACAGATATGTTTATGCTTTATGGCGTCTTACACGAATCTCCAGCCAAAAAACAGCTCTGCAAGCCTATCATGGATATGTAGCATCCAACATAAGGTATGGTATTATATTATGGGGCGGTTCAGTAGAATTTAGTAGAGTATTCCTAGCTCAAAAGCAGTGCATTCGAGCACTATGTAACGTAGATTCATTAACTTCATGCAAACCATTGTTTAAAAAACTAAACTTACTAACAGCACCTTCAATGTATATATTTGAGTCTTGTATTTTCGTTAAAACACATCAGTATCTATACAAATCCTTTGGTGATTATTGTAATTTTAATACCCGTTATCCCAATAGCTTTCCCCTGCCCAATATAAAAACTGATCTATATCGAAGGAACTGTTACCCTATGTCCATTAAATTATTTAACAAATTACCGAGTGACCTGAAAGACTTACCCATTACACTATTCCGAAAAAAATTGTACACCTGGCTAGTCAATAAATGTTTTTATACGACCGAGGAATACCTTAGTTATAAGAATAGAAAATTTATGTAACACCTTACTATGTTCCTATTAGTGCAATAATCAATATGTAATACACTATAATTAAATGTTAAGAATATATAGGCACCTATGTACTTAACCAGTTCATTTAATTATTAATTTAAGTTTCGTATACCAGAAATGGTGAATATGTCGATCTTTCCTGTTATATTATATATAACAATTTTTTACCACCTGTAACTACACATATTATGCGAATAAAAAACTCCACACAAATGTACTGGTACTGGGCTCTATATCAAACGTTGTATCTAGAGAGTTCTTTTGGACTAGCTTTTTTTATTGTTGATAGGTTTGCGCCTGACCGCTATCTCACCTTATGGTAAGTGACGATGCGGTCGACGATGGAGTGCGCTTACTTAGAAGTAACTTATTGACTCTTTTCTTAAAGCTAATTATTACAGATGTGAAGAAAAAACATGGTCCTTGGCCATGTAAAGTAGTCGTAAAGATATTTATGTTCCTCATCAAAATATACTGATACCCGGTGGCCAGACCTTGTAGTTTAGGATATATGTTGTACGAAAACATAGGTCCACTCACTTTTTCTTTATAGTTCGATGGAAAAGCAAAACCACACCGTTGCGCTGGGGAGAGATTAGATGCAGGACTACGGGCTTTGACGTGCTTTCCTAGGCACGGGGTTAATACACTATTGTCTTCCAAACTACTACTGAAAAATTCCTAATGATAAAATTCAATAATCACTAAGATATCCGGAAATTTTTACAGTACCTTACGCTCAGCAGCCTCGCTTTGCGACTAATAAATAAACCAATGAGACTCGAAACATAGAAAACCTAGATATATGTAGTGCAAAGAGATCTTTGTTAATACCGTAAGTTAATTATGTACGCGTCAATAATATTTCCCACGTTCCAGAACATGGTCGTCCGATCACTGGGAAGGGATCACACATAAACAATGCACGAAGAGAGAGGGTTCGATCACCTTGGCAGTTTTACAAATAACATCAATAATTATATTGTGGAGACTGCATGGTAATCGTGATTACTTTAGAATTTATTGTTTGCCAATGGTGCTAAAAATAACATTGATTTTCTTGTTCAAATGCTACTTAAAATCTACAAGATCGTAATTTAGGTAGTTTTAGAGGACTAACGTGTCATGAATTGCTAGTTTTTATATCACGTGACACAATTATTTTGCCTTGTCATGAAGCAAAATTACATAATTTCAGGTGACGAAAGAGTTCAATTTATTTGGTAATTGCTCCATAACGGCATGGGTTTGGGCCAACCGCGCTAAGATTCTATAAGTTATAGGTGACAATCTTTTATTGTGGCTAAAAAGTGATAGATTAAAGTGGAGGAAATTTGTCCTAATTTAAGGCTTCCATCTTCCATAGTGATGCTATTTACAAATTGGGAATGTAGCAGCTGCGGGATTGTTCGAAAGAGTTGCAGTGGCTCGAACCCAAAGAGCATCTGAAGGAACACAGCAGGAGGGTTATAAAACTTATAAGCAGTAAAAGTCAACATCCACTCTTTATTGTACCTACACCATATAAAAATACCGTAGAAGCTTAGAACTATGTATAATAGGTAATAGAGTGTAGAAATGGTCTTATCGCTAAAAGCAATTTTTTACAGTGTAAGGTTAAACATGAAATAAATCCTCTATTTGATAATTTCTTACCTAAAAAAAAAAATGCGATTGATCTTCAAAGATGCAGTGTGCGACTCTTTATAATCAGTCAGGCAATGGAGACGTTTTGGCTAGTTAAATTATTCATTGTTACTTTTTTATCCATTGCACAATTCACGAAGACATTGCATGTTGATTGTTCGATCCTTCCTTCGACATTGCCCTCGCCTGACGTAGTTACAGGTTGCTAGAGCCACTTCTAGCAATCAGTGGCAATATGGCCGATTGAATACAAAGACAGTCTCACGAAGGGTGATCAATTCGTCATTTACAATTTGTATAATGTCAATTTATCTCAATCAAGTTTGGAGTTCGTAGACTGTAAATCATTTGACGGACGTTGCATTTGTTACTATTTAGTCATTGTTACATGATTACACCTAATTTGGGTATGTTCCACTTCTATTGCTTCATTGGTCAATTCTATCACATTGTCGTTGAACTCTATAACTTCAATAATCCGGTCGCTAGGTAGGTACTTAAGATGGTAGAAAAGGGGTGAGTAGGTAGCTAAAAGGGTGTTTTTTGTGCTATGTCCGTACGGCGTTGCGCCATGGATACATGTGGACATCCTATGTACAAAGACTTTTAGGAACACATTTATTATGCATACAGCTAAAGAGTGGAATTCCCTGCCGGAGTCTGTGTTTCCTGATAGCTATAGCCTTAGGGTCATAGGTTACTACTAGGCAAGTGCTCCATCTTCAGCTGCATCATCGCTTAACATCAGTTGAGATACCTAGTGGTCAAACGCGAGCCTATACATTAATTCAATATTTAAAAAAAATCTAATAAAATATTTTTCAAAAAATACAATGAATTCAATGCATGTAAAAAACACTAAAAAGTACAAAATAACTACATTTCGGAAGTTAGTTTTTGTTTCTTAATTTTTTACCACCGACATTCGAAATGTTTTTATTTTACATTACCTACTGCCAGCGGCTTCACTCGCGTGAGAATAGAAAATTATCCCAAAGGAACATATCCCGTGATAAAAAAATATCCTATGTGCTATTCCAGGACATAGTCTACCCGTTTACTAAATTTCATCGAAATCCCTTCAGCTCTTCGAGCGTGAAGAAATATTAAACACACACACAAACTTTCGCCTTCAATATTAGTGTGATTTTTTAGATATGGTACCCCTAATTCCAAGTTGTGTGCATAAACTGCTACAAGTGAGCCTATAAAGTTAGAAGAATTCCTCTGATTTCTCCAGGATTCCATCCTATGTCCCTGACCTGACCTTGGGACTACGGTACCACCTGAGTATACCCTTTCAAACAAAAACCGGTCAAGTGCGAGTCGGACCAGCGCACGAAGGGTTCCGTACAGGTAAACAACAGATCAAAAACAAATGGCGTTTTTGTATGGGTGCCCCCATTTATTTTATTATTTATTATTAAAGTAAAAATACAATTGAGTATTTTGTGAACATTTCAAGTGACTACCTGTTGCCATTATTGATACCCAGCAAAAAAGGGCAAAAAAAACGCGTTTGCTGTATAGGAAACCTCTTAAATATTTATTTTATTTAGTTTTTAGTATTTGTTGTTATAGCGGCAACAGAAATACATAATTTGTGAAAATTTCAACTGTCTAGCTAACGCGATTCTTGAGATACAGCCTGGTGACAGACAGACGTACAGACGGCGAAGTCTTAATAATAGGGTTCCGTTTTTACCTTTGGGTACGGAACCCTAAAATTTTGACTTGTACGAATAATCGAGGAACATTGCTATAAAGCTAGAACTACATACATTAGACCGAGACACACGTGGACCACGCCTGACTTGTACGTAGAACGACGTCGCGTGGCGTGGATCTATTTTTATTTATTTATATAAACTAGAGCTTGACTGCAAATCGCATAGTTGCATAAAGGAGACGACTCTATTGACATTATTTAACGAATTTGAGTTCGGCTCCTCTAGCGTAGACCCACCTTTAGGAACATGGCCACGAGAAGCGTGAGCGCAACGTAAAAAGAAATTCAAATTACACTCTTGGGTTCGTAAGCTTATAATTAGGTACTTTCGCTTTGATTATTAAACTACTGAAACGATTTTGATGATATTCGTTACGGAATAAGCTTGAACCATATGAAAGGTACTACTACTACTATGGTAGGCTACTTTTTATCTGGTTTCGAGCTCGAATTCGCCTCCGCAAAAACCGACTTAAAAAAACATTTTTGAGGTTTTTTTAAGTCCGTTAAAAAAAAATAGTTCACACTTCTTAGTCGTAGTACCTCTCAGCCAAACCTAAATAGATACCTTCCGCCATTCGGTTCCATTATCAAATCATCATGACAATTCTAAAAACTGAGAACTTCCTTTTTTTGTAGTCGGTTAGAATACCAAAATCTTATCCTAAATGTGACAAATATTCTTCTGAAAACCGCATCAAAATCGGTCCAGCCAACGCGAGACAATCGCGGACAAACATACATACATACAGGTCACTCTGAGAACGTCCTTTTTTTTTAAGTCGATTAATGAATCGCTAAATGTGGACCGATTTCGCTTATTTTTTTTTTTTTGTTGTGTTCGTTATTATCAGGAGAAGGTTCTTAGGTAGGGTAGGGTAGTAAGTTAAGTTGGGTAGAGCGGGAGCGAAGCCGCAGGCAAAATCTAGTAATAAAATAAATACGAAGAGTAAATACCTACACTTACTTTTTCATGGACTAAAAAGTATAAAAACTATAACAAATTAGTGAAAACTTACAGCAAAAAACATGTTGCAACTAAAAAAGTACTCATTAGTCATTACGAATTGCTACTTGTCATTATAAGTTTTATAACTCACGACACGAAGCGCGATGCCACGACGAATGTAAGAACGTGTTCACATTTTGAAATGTGAACACGTTCTTATAGCCGCTCGAAAATCCCGTAAATACAAACAGATTAAAAAAAGCACTTACGCGATCCATTTTACGACCTAAACTGAACAGGTAAAGAGATGGAGCTATATAACGTGTATAGCTCTATCTTCATTCCTCTTTTTGGCTCTCATGACTGCCATTTTAAAATGTCATGGTAAGTCAATGGTGATGGAGGGTGTTCGGAAAGAGGTGGAAAGGGAGTCGGTGATGAGGAAGTTGAACATTAATAGGACGGATGTAGGAGTCATACAGAACGTT
This sequence comes from Leucania comma, assembly GCA_958295575.1. Lineage (NCBI taxonomy): Eukaryota > Metazoa > Arthropoda > Insecta > Lepidoptera > Noctuidae > Leucania > Leucania comma. Next base: position 26,165,090 of record OY282463.1, read on the forward strand.
TTAGCTGATCCGGTATCGGAAATGGCGAAAATATTTTACCTGCTACTTTTTTTTTTTGGTGGTGGGTAAAATCATCCAATGATTTTACCTGCTACTGCCACAGTCTCAACACCGACACCCTCAGTAGCCAATAGAGAAACATATATTATAGGTTAATATAAAGAAAAGATGTAGATAATGTTTAGTACAATATATATATATAAAAATAGAAAAAAAAGTCCCCAGTTCATGTGGTATGGTAGTCAGTTGAACTCTGCAGACCTCCAAATAAGAATTATGAGGCGCCTATACCATGATTTTTAATTAGATGAACCAAAATGACAGCAGTGGACAATGCCCAACTGTCAAATAACAATGCCCAACTGTCAAACAACCATTGTTATAGAGCTGTCATTTTAGTCCATCTAATAAAAAATCATAGTTTATGTAATTTTTTACGTTTTCTTCTTTTATTTTTTATTGAACAACATACTCGTACCAACTTACAAAATAAATGGATAACAAAGTTCGTGTACCTGAGTTTCTTTTCAGCATCCATTGTGCGACAGAGATCACTGCAACAGAGGGTAGGATACAGTGGACACACATACACACACACTCACATTTCACTTACATTTTTCCTCACATGGCCTAGGCATCGAGGCATACCTACCTACCTGCTTAATATAACTAATTAAGTTATAAATTTTAATCGTCACTCATAACTACATGTGCAAGACCTTTCTAAACATACTATTTTCCATTTCAACAATATCACAACGAATAAAAGCTGTGTCTATAACGCCATACAGTACATTTTATATGCTGGCTAGATTCTACGAAGAACATCTAATGAATTTGTTGTTCCGACACGTCAAATTGAGGAAAATGCTATCTGGTAAAGATCTTTGTATAAATCAAATATGCTCCGCCTATCTTTTCTACAGCTGTAATTAAAAAATTGTCTGGTTAGTAAATCAGTCAGATAACTCTACAAAAACATTTTCATTGTTAGGGCGGGTTTCTGAATTGAGTATTTTAAGTTAGAACGTCTCAATCCGTAAGCACCTACGCATACGGAATATGAAATTTTGACAGCTTTTCAGGCAAGAGTGAGAAATACTCAACTAAATGCTCAAATCAGAAATAGGGGTTAGTGCGGTGCAGTTCTATATTCTTAAATCTATCGTTAACCCAAATAGTAGATTTGGCGTGTTGACTTGATTTGAACTCTTCATTTTAATCTAGGAAATTACCTTTGTCCTTGTTTTCATATCTATGGGAATTGCTCGCATCGTTACGAAATGGTTAGCTGATATCTAAGAATGTTTTGTGTTAAACTGTCTGTTAATGACTTGCTGACACATTCATGAGTTGTCAAATTCTATTATCTTTTGGGTGAGGACTCTAATGCCAAGTTTGGAACTTCGATTAACATTCCTAAGTTTTCTGTTTTTGTTTTATCAGTTCAACTCCTTGACAACTATTAGCGACGAATTTAGAAGTTATGCGTTGTGGAAAATATTTTTTTTTGTACACCCACATGCAGCAGTTAAGTAAAATGGGTTTCACTATTTCACCCACCCCTCTCAAATACGAGGGTGGATTGAAAAGTTCGCGGCCTCAGCAAGAAAACAATATAAAATATAAGCAAAAGTAATTTTATTTTTCCACGTAATCTCCACTTAACTCTATGCACTTCTTCCATCTGGTTTCCAACGCCTGTATGCCGGTCATAAAAAAAGTTTCTTCAAGGCCTTCAAAAAAAGTCACCCACCCCACCGCAGCTTCGAGCTCCTCATTTGATGAAAATTTTTGACCTCGTAAGGTGTTTTTTTAGGTTTGGGAATAAATGAAAGTCTGAAGGTGCCAAATCAGGGGAATAGGCGGGATGGGCAGTAATTCAAAGCCACAATCACGAATTTGAGCCATAGATTCAACAGACGTGTGAACGCGTGCATAATCTTGATGGAACAACACTTTCTTGCTGAGTAATCCTGGCCTTTTCTCTTTGATTGTTTCACGCAAGCGACGTAAGAGGGCGCAGTAATAAGCCGAGTTTATAGTTTCACCTTTTGCAAGGTAGTCCACCATGATGACACCCTTAGCATCCCAAAAAACTGACGCCATCACCTTGCCAGCTGACAAAATTGTTTTGGCTTTTTTTGGAGTCGGTTCATCAGGTTTTTTCCACTACTTGGATTGCAGTTTTGATTCTGGGGTGTAGTGGTGTACCCAAGTTTCATCCATTGTTACAAATCTGGCCAATAAATCTTGTGGATCAGCCTCAAACATTTCCAAACAGTCGCGAGAAATCGTGAGGCGTATTCGTTTTTGTTCGACTGACAGCAATCTGGGTACCCACCGCGCAGAAACCTTAGAAAATCCAAGTTCATTGACTATGATGTTTTGTGTTCGTTCATGCGATGCCAATAGTGTCTGCAATCTCCCTGATGGTCAATCTCCGATCTGTCAATATCAGGTCACAGATTTTCCCGATGTTTTCTTCAGTCGTAGACGTCATAGGCCGGCCAGAGCGAGGGTCATCTTCAATACTCTCTCGTCCGCGTTTAAATTCAGCAACCCACTTTTTCACAGTCGTATACGACGGAGCAGATTCCCCCAATGTTGTTGACATATCTTCGTGAATCTCTTTTTTTTAAACAGGTATTTGATGACCGCACGTTGCTCAATTTTCTCCATTCTTTAAAAACGCTGCACAAAGGCTCACAAAATTCAGTCTAATTTAAATGCTATTGCGATAGAATTTTACAATTTGACAACCAGAGAGTAAACTAATCGAATGAGGTCAGTTACATTAAAATAGTTTAAGTATTTATGTGTTAGGCCGCGAAATTTTCAATCCACCTAGTAATTATGACTTACGCCAGGTACACAAACATATTACCATTATTTATCGAGATATAGCACAGTCGGTACCTAGACAGAAGAAGGAAAAACCTAGTAATTGCTTCAGTACGTACCTATCTATAGGACAGCTGAACACGTTTATCTATGGTAAATCAAATCAACACAGTCATGTTCCCGAAAAATATAAGAAAAACAAAATTTAAATCAGTTTATCCATTGCTTACAAAATATGGGAAGGTCTCGTGTGTTTTTTTATATTATGGAATAAGAATGCGAACAGAACATGTTCCAGTTGATTTTAACACTGCATAGTGTTATGAAATATCGCCGTATCGTTCATAAATTACCTAATATTGTTTCTTTGATTCGATTTGAATGAAATATCGTTATCTATGTCGCCTTGATAGGACTATTACAAAAGTTCCAATCACCTAAACATCGATATAATTTTTATAATAGATCTTTAACTATGAATTTGCCGTTTTGAACCATGATGTTTATTATCTTCGGATGGACTTGGAATTATAAGTTCAAATAAACTAGTGTTATTATTTTTTTCAAAATGAGGTATTTATTGGTTTCTATGTATTTTGTATTTTCTGTAATATCGCTGTATTTATTTAAAACGATTTTTGTGTGAAATCAAAGAAAACTCACATTATTTTGGTATACGAGTTCTACTTTGAAAACAATTTTTCTCAAACGGTATGCAATATTGATGATGTATAAGGACTTAGAACTGACAATGAATAGGATGAGTATTTTTGTTTCAATCACTTTCACGTGAAAAAATTTATCTCACGAATAACTTTTCTTTTTAGGGCAGCTATAGAACAAAATTTCCAAAACGAAAGCTATTAAATCAAGAACACAGAGTTCGTAGGTTAGAAGAAAGTCGTAGGTATGGGTACGTCATTGGTATTGCTTGCCCTTTGAAATTCGTAGTTTCTACCTTGGAACTCTTAATATGAAAAAACACTTTTATTTTGGATTTATAGTTATGAGTACTGTGATATTACAGAACTTAAACAAAACTTATTGTTTTGTTTATAACTTAATTTAAAAGAATCATCATCATCATCAGCCTTTTAATGGTCCCACTGCTGGGACACAGGCCTCCTACCTAAGAGAGGGAATGGGCCGTAATTCATTACGCGGGCGTGTCGTCATGACACTGGAGTAATAGTATGACAGACTTCAGTTGACTCCAAATGTCATTTTGTGATGAAGCTGTTGCTATAAATTATAAACATTTTTAGTTGCGGTATACGATGGTGTACTTAATGAAGAAAGAAGTGGTCGCCCATTGTAAAGTCCTAGCAGTGAAAAATTTAATCCAAGAAAATAGGTGAATTACACATCAAGAAATTCGCACATACTGCAGTTTGGAATTGGGAAATGTTCACAAAATTCTACAGGAACCTCTTGGTGCGAGGAGGATAGATTGATACTGGTTGTTGTTGCAACCTCACCGATCAATGACAAATACCAGGGTCTGCTATTACAATAGTGTCAGAATGATCTATCATTGATTTCATAATTGTTGATTTTGATAAGTTTGGTAATCTGCTAATATAATAGCGTCAATATGACTTTCCAATGATCAACCACCGAGAGAAATAGCAAAGAATGGTAATCTCGTACTTACCTACATAATGACAAATGAATGTCTGCCTTACATCATAACAAAAACAGAACAAAAACCAAACACTGATGCAATAACAAAAACAAAACACTGAAAACGCCGGTTAAATAAACAGTAAGCAGTAATGTCACTTTGGCTTTGACAGCTAAAAGGCCACTGACCTACCAATGATCGGTCAGTAAGAATTTTGCACATTACGAACTTTTAGCAAAATGACAATGGAATCGTGTTGGGATGACGAATTTATAAAAATAGCAGACTTGGGCCCCAGGTCTGCGTTGAAAGGCGCCACGATGAATAATCGAGTCGTGGACTGCTGGTTGTCCAGGACAAGTCTCCAGTGCACTCATTGCGGTCGAAACGACGGACTTCCTGGATAGTAAACTAGCCAAACTTCTAGGTCTCCCTCCCTACAGTCCTATTTTAGCCCCGGAGTGACTTTTTCCCTAAAATAAAAAATCTGTTCAAATGGATACAGTAGGTATTTGATTTTTTTTTTCTTTAGCCTATACTTTCCCACTGCTGGGCAAAGGCCTCCCCGAAGTATTCGTTTTATTGCCGGAAAATGTATGTCTTCCCCTAACGGTCGAACTTAAGATAGATACATAACAAGATACGGCATTAAAAAGTCAAATACGAGAAACACAAGCATGTGTAATTATGTACACGGGTTAAAACAAAAACAACATAAATCGTACCTACTTGAAGAAATGGGTTTCTTTTGAAATCGAACGGGAAAAAGTGAATAGAAATGTATGCAGATACGCAACTAGTAGGTACCGTTTTAATATTAATCGTGGGTTAGATACCAGCCTGTTTTTGTAAAACTCAAGGTTTTTATACGACCTATAACGGTAGTCTTTTTCCATAATCATTTGTATGATCCCAAACTTTTGTATGAAAACGGAAAATGTTGAGCCAATACCGACTTATTTATCTTTAGGCACTAGTGACCAAATGAAACGGGATTTTCAGCCGAAACCGAAACCATAACCCATGTTCGGTTTCTTTTATAGTTTTGCCTGAAATTATAACAGAAATACAGCCAAATATTAAATATTTTTGGCTCAAATAAAATTATCAGATCATTGAAAGATTAGGCTTAACTCTCTATAAACATACCTACTAATATTGTAAAGAAAGTAATTTAATATCTATTAATTTTTAAATATTTGATCAGCGAAAAGTTATTATGTGGTCAGTAAAAAATGGTTATTATGGTCTGTGAAAAAATAATATGTGATCACCAGAAAAATATTATTTGGTCTGTAGAAAGTAGGTAATATTTTGATCAGCATGTTTATATTATCGGGGAACTTAGTGCACTCCAACAAAAATTGGTTAAGAACAATATCTTCCCTTTTATAAACTACCGACAGAAATAGGAGCCCCGCTCATCGGCGCTGTCGTTGTCTATCTGTCTGTTACCTTCTGAACAGCGCTGGATGAAACTTGAGTAATGAGTTATCCCGGAATGTATATTCCCGCGGAATAAGTTTCGACACAGGAAATAAATTAATAAATCGATGATTACGTACAAATCACACATATTATACGAACAAGACAGTCAGTTTTAGGTCTCTATCACAACTGCTCAAAGACTAGTTTCGGTCGAAGGGATGTTCGGCCACTTTTTGAAATCGAAACCGAACCCTCGGTCAGACACTAATCTTTACGGCTTAATATTTTAACATTAGCTAGGCAGCTGACGAAAAGTAACTTCCTGGTTTTTGACCATAAACCAAGAAGTTACTTTTTTATTACGTGAAATACCCGCCTGGGCGCATTTACTGGGCGTAAATGGGGTTGACCTAGTTTTCGCCTCAAGGGACGGCCTCGAGCGAGTCTCAAGAGAAATTTACAATCCTTACTTGATAAGGAAGGAAGTAAAATATAAAAAAAAACTACTCCTCCGCTGTTCTTTCTCAAAAATATTTATCACTGATTGATGGGAAAATAAGAAATCATAATGGACAATGGATAAGAATGATGGATTCCAAATTCAAATGTAATACTATGTTTTTTTTGTTGTAACAAAATTCTAATTTTAAATGAAGACAAAAAGGCTTTGGATGTGCGTAGTACATATATATCAATGCTTTGGATTGACCTGCTCCAGTACGCTCTACAATTGTTGTAATTTCTTTTTTTCTGAGTTTTTTTATATAATTATATTTCAATTGTGCTTTTTTATATTCTTTTTACCATTTGACATCGATAATTATTTTTATTTTTACAATATGAATTTATTCATTTATTTTTTAAATACAATTTTGACATAAATATTTACTTTGTTAAATATTAAAAATTTTCTACACTTTATTATGTATTTTCGTAAAAAATTGTGAATATGAGGACTATGTGGTTCATTTTATTTTTCTTTTCAGTTATTTTGACGTATGTCTGGCAATTTGAGTATTTCTGCGGCCTACCCAAATGTCCTTTCATTGGTATTGTTCATCAATTCGTTGAGCTCCTTAGTAGTTTTAAGTTGAGCTATACGAATACTGACAAATGCTTGAACTGACTGGACAGGTCCACTCAAATCTGCGTGGTTCTTTCCTCAAAAGACCATCTCAGACACAAGTCTGCATGGTTCTCATATGATTTGACCATTACATGTTTGCTGTATGGATTTTTAAAAGAGACTTTGACCCCTGAGTTTGTTTCGGTGTTTCTTCTCAGGGTAGTCAACTAGGAAACACGGCCTCATCTAGCTTAAACTGACGAAAAAATTGAGGTGTAAAAGTGTTTTTTAAAAACCTATTTGCAACATAAATATCACTTATCATTAAATCATTTTTAGCTCTAGTAAACAAAAATATGAAAAAAAGGCGTTCAAGTCGACTACCATAGAAAATGGCGATTTGACGAGAAAGACATATGTTTGCTTTTTTACTGATTTTGATATTGTTGTCGCAGTCAAAATTCTATTTGTATATATTTATTGATAAAATGGTTAGACAACAAATATTTTTCCATGCATATTCCATATTGGTAGTCAAATGTAAATTTAAATAAGTACATGAGTATTTAGGATCGTTGCTAAACGAAATATAAAAGATACTGATCTTAATTACCTAGTTCTGTGGCTAGGCTACAAGTGTTGATGTAGGTCGGTGAGTATTGCGTCAAATGGACAGGAATTTGTACAAATGTACATGTTTAATTGATTAACAAGGAACCATGACTGTTATCCCAATTTTGGTTTATATTACCTATAAACACAGACCTGTTTGAATTATTCTGAAGAGTTTTATGTGCTTATTATCCTGTCTTCATCATTGTCATTTCAGCCCAAATACGACCATTGTTGGACATAGGTCTCACCCGCCCCCTAATGTCGCCAAAGCGGCCGGCCCTATGCGTCTAGCATCCATCACGGGAGGCCTTCCTACACTGCGTCCCCTTTGATCATCTCTCTTGCGAGCAATGTGCCCGATTCTTTTGGCTATATGATTGTGTCCCCACAGTGTCACCTTGCGTTTAGTGGGACCCAATAAGGGTCCCACTGAAAGCAAGGTGACACGGTACCCTTAAAGGATCACTTTGTTGTCCGTCTGTCTGATTGTCGAGACCCTTTGTCTCGGGAACGCGTGGAGGTATCCAGTTGAAATAAAAACTATATACTCAGATCTGCGGTCTGTGGAAAATCAAAGTACTAATTTAACGAAAAAAAAAAAAAAAAATGATAGGGTCGTTATGTCGCTAAAAACGTATATTTCGGTACTCACCAGGGACCTTCCTGTTGACCCAGAATCCTGTTTGGCATAAAACAAGGTTTTCTAGCAAAGGTATAAGAATAAATCTGAAAACAGCAAATTTGTTTTTGTCACAAGAAAACAATCTTTTTTTGTGATTCGGAAAAATCTGAGACTCCGTTCCGGAATTGGACTATTTACATAGATTCGCACTTACCTAGTTTTTATTTTTTTTTGATACTGTTTTACTCTGTTTATAAATAATATGGAGTTCTTACCTACCCACGACTAAATCATGTATATAGCGTGCAAATTAAATTGGTAAAATGCTAGATAATAATTGATTGGTAAATCATTTAACTCGTTTAGCACTTGCGATTCAGAAAATTTGAGTTAGAGACAATCTACGAATTACGAATCATGTTGAATATTTAGATGCACTAAATAGGTAATTGTAATTGAGCTAATCGATTTAAGTGCTTTAGGTATTTCGTGTAGTTTTAACGAATTATTAGCATTTTGCACGCGGTTTTGTTGGTTCGTGAACTAAGTTGGAATGGCTGTAGGTACCGTGTATTTAAGTAAAAAGTAACTGATTGCTAGGAATAATGCGACAGGCAAATTGATTTACTGAAGAATCTCTATATTGGTTTTGTATTTTGTGAAATGTGAATTTGTTGTTTTAGTTAGTATTAGTTTTATTGATGTTACCTACCTATTGATTTCAATCTTTGTTTCGTGACGTTGCAAGAGTTGGATAGTTAGTTACTCAAACACAAAAAAGAAACTAGCAGGAGTAGATAAGTAGGTAATTTATTTAAATAAATTGGTAGGTATACCTATATATAAAATCCTTTTTTACGAAGTACAGAAAATTGTTTTGAAGAAAATCGTCTAAGTACGTACCTACATAAAAATAATAACAAAATAAATATTAATCTATAATCGGTAAAAATACTCATCAGCCATAACATAATAATCGTAATCCCTAAAAGAAGGGGGACAAATGGACAATAAATCTGAGCTTTAATAATAAATTTATAACACATCTCTTAATTACTTATCAAAATCCCTGAAATATTTTAAAACAGATCTTGTCGGGTTAATTAATCGGTAAAAAAAGGAATAATCGGCATTTTTATACATTTTTTTTGTGTTCGTTTTGGCCCCAAGACCACGCCTAGGTATAACAAGTGGCTATGGAAGTTATGCACGGGGCCAATGTTATGATATGATATGATATTTCCACAACTATCACACAACACCATCTAGTCCCAAGCTAAGCAGACCTTGTGTTATGGGTACCAGACAGCTGATAAACATACTATATATTTCTAAATACATACATATTATAGATAAATAACACCCAGACACAGAACAAATGATTGTGCTCATCACACAAACATTTGTCCTGGGTGGGAATCGAACCCACGACCTCCGGCATAGCAGTCAGGGCCACTAACTACTATACCAACAGGCCAATGAAGGACAAGAAATAAATAATATCTTTAAGTAATGTGTAGTAAAATAAAATACAAGTACTTAATCACGTGTCACACTATGATGTACTTACGACCACACTCGTACATAATGTACATAATTAATTATTTAAAAAGACTGGTCATAGATTGTAATTATAAACTTTTATTTTCTTATTGCAAAAACTTCTTCAGGTTCAGGAAGTCACACGTTGTAGGTACCAACCGAAACACTTTAATAACGTGTGACTGCGGCTTTTCTTTATGTTCTGTTCTTGTTGTTCCAGTTACCTTGTTTATTTCAGCATCCTGAAAATCTTCATGCTTTTTCAGCGTCGTTTGTTTTTTGTCGTAGACGGGTTTTAGTTTTTCTAATTTTTTTTATTTAAACAATTTTGGTATTAAATATTTTTTTTTAAACCAATTACTTTTTGTCCGCTAGAGGGCGTAACTTCAAATTTGAACAATATTTAGGAAATATACAAGTGAATCCCTTTAAAATGATACCAAACACGGCGTATTTATCTCATTTTAATTTTTTAAACATGACTTTTACTTCCGCTAGAGGGCGTATATCAAGTTTTGTGACACGTCACATAGCCTATGTTCAGCGGACAATTAAGAAATTTCTAACGATACCTCATATGTCGAGTTCCGATAAGTAGATTAGGAGCTATGAGGGAACCGATGAACATACTCATATACATACATATTTACACACATACATATATACATAGCCTGTCAAAATCATAACCCTCCTTTGGCTTTGCCGTAGTCGGGTAAAAATAAGCCCGTTTGATTTCACTGTTCTTATTAGACAAAAGGGAAATTATCAGGGCATGTTACACTTTCAATACTGTCTTGGTTGAGACTTCCTACGCATTGTGTCGAAAGTGTAAGACGACTGGTGGTTTGGCATTTTTTTTTGTTGTAAAAAATCATAATTTATGATGTCTTTAAATTATTAATGAATTAAAAATTATTGATCTCCTGCTTTTTCACTTTTGATATTCAGGCCTTGATTCGCTACATTTGACAAGAAATATAGCCGCATTAAGAAACCATATTAATTACGTATACATAGAGCAGTGGTAGCCGAGTGAGAGCAGTGGTGGCCGAGTGGTAACGGCCCCGACTTGTAGGTCGGGGGTTCAAACCCAGCCAGGCGCATTACCTTGTGTAATTTATTTCATCACCACAGCTCTCAAAAACGGTGAATGAAAACATCGTGAAGAAACCGGTATGTCCTAGAACCGAAAATTCGAAGACATGTGACATCCACCAATCCGCACTGGGCCCGCGTGATGGATTACGGTCCATTCCCTCTCCTAGAGAGGAAGTCTGGGTCACAGCAGTGGGAACATAATAAGGCTGATGTTATGCTATGCTACGTATCATGGTGGTCTTGCTTGCAAATATTTTTTGACAATTAACATTTAGCTTGTAATACAGGCTGATGTTTTTTTGGCGAGATTTCTTTGAGTCATGTTTAGTCGCTTTTTTTAATTTTACACAAATTAATTCTTAGTGAATATTGTGATCTAAATTTTACGTAATTTTGTATCCCATTTGTCTACATAACTGGATATTATTATGTGGAATCAGTCTCGGTAAGGCCCGGTATCCACCAATGCGGAGAGGAGACAAGACGAGAATAAACCAACCCGTTTAATTTCGTTATTTCCACATCTCTTCTCAACTTAGCTTTGGTGGAAATGGATCAAGCGGAGATGTCTCATTTTTCTATAGAATTTGTGCGGTGAGCGAGCAAGCGGTGTGGCAGAGCGGAGAAGTGTCTAGTCGGGCGGCCGGACGCACCCCGCAGCCTGCTGCCTTCTGCCTGCGCCTGTTCTCTCACAGCTCACATCTCTGCTAAACAAAGCTCACATTTCCTCTTCGCTACACTTCTCCTCTCCGCTTTGTTGGAAATAACCCGCCAGCTTCGCAACACATCTCCTCTCGACTCCTCTCCTCTCCGCTTTGTTGGGAACCGAATCTAAAATGGGGAGGGGGGGGTTATTGTAGTATACCATCTAGCTTAGCTTAGTAGGCTATTTAGCATACCAAAGCTTGCTAAGAAGGCTGACTCGATACAATATTTGCTGCCAAATATTGTAAAAATATTAAAATGTGATGTCATATCCGCGTTCTAGTGAAAAACAATGTGACTATATTCCGTGTCAAAAACGAAATACTTTCTAAATTTGACACTGGATGAATGCACAAACCGTGAGAAGGTAAAAGAAAAACAAAAACGCAGGTTGATGTTCAAAGACAGCGTTATGATAGGTATCATACATAACTGCTTCTAAAACTAACTATGAAAGATGTAAATACTATACCTAGAGGAGGAGCAAATAAGATGTTGATATCGAAGGAGACATGCTTCCTTGACCTCAAATATATTGAAACAAAAACAGAAGGATGACGACTATGATGCTAATAAGACACGTGATATAGCCAAGAGACCATGATATAACTGTTCCTGTAACTATACCATCTGCTTTATATTCCACATCAATATTAACAGTGGACACAGAGTGCGTCATATTACCAACTATTTTACTAACAGAACTACCTAATTGCATGAACATGAATTTCATGGGACACATTTTAAAATTCAACGTTCATGTTATATTGATTTGTCCCGCTCCTAAATCTGGAGGAGTGCAACATTACATATGTATGTAAGATTTATGTATTATACAAAAAAAAACTTGTTTTTCAGTTATTGTGAGGTTTGAAATCGATTATCTATTAAAACATGATAGATTTGAAGCATAAGTGCTTTAGTATCGGAACCAAATGTAGAGCGCTTTGTATTGTGTTTCAACATTTTAAAATTTTGTATCTATTAATGTGTATTCAGCTTGAGGCAATTGAGGGCGATCAAATATAGAATGCTGATAGAATAATCAAGCACAAGCTGTCACTACACCTTCGATCAAGATTACAATGATCGAAATACTACACAAATTAAGCTACTAACCAACATAAGGCAAAACCAAATATACAAATGAATAAAACAAGTACGTACCTTATATCTGGGACTAAAGTAAGATACAGGCAAAAAGTGGTTTACTAGCAGCTCTGCAGTTTGTAAGCTCCGGTTACATTGCCATAACTTTAGTGCAGGCCGACTCTAGCACCTTTAATTCTATTTACAGCTGGCTATCGCGTGAAATAAAAGGTATTTTTAAATTAGTATTGCGTGTGGAATAGCCTTTAAAATTAGGATCAGCTACCGGTTATAAATATGGTCTTATAAACTCGAAGTAAAGCCTGGAATTTACTTGATTAATTTCTTTTTTGCCGATCCTGCTATTTTGAGCTTAACGCTTAAATTAATTGATATCGAACTGTCTGGTACGAACAGCCGCCTGCTTATTAGTTTTTTTACTTGAAGGCCCATTTAATAGAGGAGTGAATGAGGCCTAAGATTTTGTCGACTCATTCCACTCTTAACTTGCCCAGCATACAGTCGGTTACGGAAAATTACCGTATAAACGAACAACTGTGTCAAATCCTGATCAAAAAAGTTCATGATTTTAATACCATGTAATCTGTGACGAATCATAAAACACGAAATATTGTTGAAGAAAAGTTGATACTTGTGGCAAATCTTTGACTTGTCAGCTCAAAGAACTATTTTAAGAACATCACACGTATTTGAATACAAAAGGTTATGTATATCGCCAGCGAAAATGAAAATTGATTGCAGTATCTGTGAGCGAAGGTAGAAATGCCGGTGTCTAAAGGTAAAAGTTTCAAGAGCAATCAGTTGTCGGAACTCGGCGTGCATCAAACGCTCACCGGAGGAGCAGAATAGAGTGACGTAAGTGAGCGGGCGGTGTTTATTCGGCCAGGCTTTTCGGCGGCTGGGCCCCCACCATTACGTTTTGTTTACAAGAGCGACGCCTGAGCGCCGGCACTCGTAGCCGGTCAGCACGCGGGACGCGACGCTCGCGACGCTACAACACTACCGCTAATAACCTCCTCACTAACCATTGATAAGTGATGCCCCCGAAGTGTTGAGGCCCCGAGGACGCACTACCGGTTCTGAAGTCGTGCCAGAAAAAACTGGAGCTATTATTCACTATTCGGTTTACATTAGATCATATCCGCAAAATTAGACGTGCAACCAGTGAGTGCTAAGGACCTGCATCTCGCCGAAAATTATCGTAAGTGTCATATTGTCAATTTTATTTTGTATGCTAAACCAGTTTTATGTTTGCGAGTTTTGTTACGACATTCGTGGAAATGTTTCGTTTGAAAACTAAATAGTCATCATCAAGAGTCGGTCGGTATGCTTGATCTATTTGCTTGTTGAACGTTTTTGTTAGTATCTACGCCTTTTAATTTAGGAACAAGCATCATATACATGAAGGTCGTAATTTTTATGTCACTTACGTTCCTTTTCGAAACCGAAAACCGGTTGGGATCTTTTTTTAAGCTGGTGTAATAAAATTAACATATCAGTGGCAGGGATCGCTGCACGTGTGGCATTCACAGGTACGTAGGTTTAAATTTAGGGGACCCTCTTGCCCCGCAAGTCACACCACTGTTTCATATGTGTTGCAACCAAAACAATCGTACCCAATCGACTGTTTTTTTTATTTTTTTACGAAGAAAAGAGCCAAATTTCAGTTTGTTTTCTATTTGTATGCGTTGTTTATCAATGTTCAGTACCAGTGCGTATCTCCCCCCGCGTGGTGTCGCAATTTGTTTACCTACATAGCATTTGATCTGAATACTTTGTTTACATGGCCAGATAAGGGAGGATATCGGTCATTGAAAGTATTTTGATTTCAAGGCTTCTAGCATGAAGAATGAATTTATAGTTTTCGGCCTTATTCATTTCGTCTTCGTGGCTCTTTTCATTGGTAATATAATCGCTGTAATTTGGGTAATACCAAACTACTTTAGATGCAGCAAGGCATCTTGCGTGAGCATGTAGCTGTAAATTCGAAGAATCACAACCGAATTAATGATTATAGTATCGAGCTATAAACACTCCTACAGGCAGAAGCGGCGTTTTGTAGTGTTATTACTTAGCAGTTAATTATGTGTACATGCAACGCTGTCGTCACACAATGGCTAAAGGAACAGATTAACGAGCTAATGCAAGAAGCGGAAAAATCAATGTACCATAAAGAATTCGTTTCCGAATACATTGTAAAATCGAATGTTGAACGAGTAGTTTATCTTTAAAGTAATCGATTATCGTCCAGTTCACGTAAATATGAGTATCTAATAAAATTGTAACTCATCATCATCATCAGCCTTTTAATGTTCCCACTGCTGGGATACAGGCCTCCTCTCTAGGAGAGGGAATAGGCCGTAATTCACCACGCAGGCCCAGTGCGGGTTGGTGGATGACACATGTCTTCGAATTTTTGATATGCCGGTTTCCTCACGATGTTTTCCTTCACCGTTTTGAGATTTTGAAATTGGAACTAATTGGTGTAAATTAATGAATCTAGATCAGTGGATAATTTTTTTATCGTTTAAACATACTAGAGGCCATAACGAGTCATAAAGAGTCAATGAATTAAATTTTATTTTCTTTTTAGATAGTGACATGTAGCCATTTACTAATATGTTGAAGTAATGTCTATGAGATAACTAATATTACCCAAGATGAATAAATTAAATTAGAATTATAAGAGTGTATATAACCAAAATAATTTTCGGTTTTCCATTAGAAGAGACCATAACTAAAAAAATAAAATAAAACAAAAACATAATAAAGAAAAAATATAAATAAAATAAAAACGACAACAAAGAAATTTTTGGAAAATTTTAATAGTAACAGCAAGTAAATTTGTAGTATGGGAATGTCAATAAAATTCTTAAAATAATAAGCTTTTCATTCCAATTACACCTTACAAGCGTTTGTTGCCACTACGATCAATACTCAGATAGAGGCGTTTCATTGAGAAAAATCATGTTGCGACTCCTTAAACAATATCCTAAATTATCGACAACCCTAATAATTTCATTCTTTTGTAAAACGCTAGCTGCTCCCGCACCGCTTTTGCAGACATGATTTTTCTTTTGTTTTCTTACAATTTTCTTTGATACAAACCTTGTCCTGACAATAAACAAAAGAAAAAAAAAAAACAATTTGGTGCAGTCGTCCAGAAGTTAACGCGTACATACATTTCGACGATTCATTTTTATTTATATAGATAGATTTTCCGAGTAAAGTAACGAAAAGGTCCTAGTCGTCAGAACATTACTTGAACCAACAAGAGATTAGTTTTATTTTCAGCAGTTTATTGTGAAATGCACAAAAGGTATTTCGATCTTATCTGAACCAGCGAGAGAACAATTTTATTTTGAGCAGTCTATTGTGAAATGCCCTCAATTTGCCCTATGAGTAGGTTTTCGTCTGGGATTCTGCTCCGGCTATAATTGTAAAGTAAGCACCCTCTTCCCAGCGACCTCCAGACAATTGACCTCAACTCCGGGCCCGCCACTCATTGTTGTTACACAATAATATTCGTCATGTATCGATTTGGGAAAGCCATTCGAATAATTTTGCATTGTTTTCTTTCGTCACTGGTTTGACTTTGTTAAATATTTAATCTTTTTTAATAGTTCTCTGTGTGGTCGTCGTCTCCTCCATCGCTTCTGGTAACTTTCCTAAGTATTGATGATCGTCCTCGTTGTTTGTCAAGGGTAGTTAGTTTAGTTTTAGCCTATTATGTCCCACTGCTGGGCGAAGGCCTCCCTCTCCCTTTTCCACACACGTCTGTCCTCGGCCATTGTGGGCCAGTCCCTCCGGTAATTGTCCAGCTCATCTCAAGGGTAGTATTTAACTAAAAGTACTGAATGGCTTTCTGCCGGAATACAACTACTTTGTTTGTTCGTAAAATCATAAAAGATGCTTCAATCAATACTATGTCGCCATTTTCTTCTAACACAAGTGTTTCACAAAAATCCCGCTTTACATATTCTGCTTCAGTAATATTCTTCAAACACATCTTAGATCTCATCTTATATCTGGAAATATGCATAGTTTTGTGTATCCAATTAAGCACTCAAGATTCCCTTCTTAAAATCACAGTTTATTTTGGAGACTGTATGCGCATGACTGTGCCCTATTTGATGGTGGTATTTTTATCTCGGCTCTTTCCTTGGCCTTTTTAGAGGGCAGCCATCCTGTTTATCAACCTGGATTGCTGAAGCCCAGCAGTAAATAAATCAAGTCTTAAATTCTTGTCATGCCTATTTGTGACTGGCACTAGACCTTTACTTATTTTAATTTGTGGGTGTCTTTAGTGTCAAAATCCAGTTTAAAAGTGATGCATTTGAAGACAAGCTATAATTATGTTGTTAACGGCCTATTCTGATGGGATAGCTGACATATTTTCTCGTCACGCAAAAATATGGTCTTCAGTCTAAGTGGCAAATTGTATAATAATGGTTTTGACTGAGCAATGTTTTGACTGAGCCATTTTGGTTGCGAAGACTGGGTGGGCTTGTAATGGTTAACTTCTTAGAAGTTCAGTATGTGATAATGAAGATAACTCAGTGGTTATCGTTCATTGACCGTCCGCCACTTACGATTGGTTAACTGACAACTAGTTTTTAGTACCTAATGTCATAAATGTCGTAACGTTACAAGTATTATTAATATAACTTGGAAGTGTACATTAATCGACAAATTAGTTATGAAACGTTTATTTTGTAATAGTTCAGGCGTA
Organism: Leucania comma; assembly: GCA_958295575.1. Lineage (NCBI taxonomy): Eukaryota > Metazoa > Arthropoda > Insecta > Lepidoptera > Noctuidae > Leucania > Leucania comma. The sequence goes on from OY282463.1 coordinate 26,182,476, forward strand.
TAAAAGCCCAAACATATAATGTTGATACAGATAACTGGAGTTACGTATAAACTTTATTAAAATATTTACATCATAGACCGGTTTTGATAGACATTCGGAGAAAATGCGTTTCCAATTAAGTAGAAAATCAATCTGTGAAAATTTTATTCTTAATTTATTCATTCGTATTTCGTGAAATTTAAATCTGTGTATAAAGGAAAGATGAAAGTTGCTGATGCCGTCATGGGTTTTTCCAATCGCGATGTTTCTTACGATCAAGAATAAATGTGTTTTGTCCAATCGAAAGTACATAAATCATAAAACATCTACTGGCAAGGCTCCAATTCAATCATCTGGGTTACGAGTTCCACTTTGTACAAATAGATGAAAGTAATTAAGTGTTTTCGCTTTCGTACAACCAGTTCTGGTGTACTGTCGCCACGTTGCTCACATCATTTTCCTTGATCGTTAGAATTGCAAATATATAGTTTACAGAAATAAATTCTGTCTTATTTTGGACCTAGGCTTCGACTATAGTATTTGATTTAGACATACCACTTAATATAACGTGATCTAACGACTTGGTACCTCACAACTCATATTTGAATTTCACCAAATACACAATTTTATCTAGGAAATTAAGTAGATCAAAAAAATATTGCAATCATAAGATTGTACAGATTGTACTGTACTGACTACAGCTTGATTTAGGCTCAAATGATATAAAGTTATCATTATTATTTATGTTACGCCTTTTTGAAATTTTTAATGATACATAAATTACCAAAATGCGTCACAAAAAAAAAACCTCTGACACGGTAAGACTCTATTTGCTAGAGACTATATAATGTTTTGCACGTATTTGTCTATGTAAGCTCTCACACAAATATAATTTATTTAAATAGCTGTATTATTTACTGAGCTGGTAATATAGTATTTTAGAATGTTGTAACATATAAAATACAGCGGTTGTCGAAGAAAACCGATCTTTTCATACCGAAAGTAAAAGTTAACTTTCGGCAGCTTCACGAGATGAAAGTGATTCAAGTGACTAGTTTGTATTAGTTGCGCTCTCGAGTGCTTTGTCTCGAATACCTCGAAACCATGCTAAGGTTTAACCTAGAAGCTTATTTAGTAACTACTAAGCTAGCCAGAAAAACTGCTATTAGTATAAGTGTCCTTTTCTACTTGTTGTAATTCCTCGTATCGTATCACAATAGTTTGTATTCTTGTCTGTTTTCATGTCAAAATAAATTTTCCATCAATAGCTTTGTGTGCAAAAAAGCGAAATTTAACCAAATGCGATTGCGTAGCTCGGGGAGAAAGCCGCACTATATGGCAGGCGCGTGCGTCCGTCGGATTTACGTGCTGGTGACGTGCGTGTTGCGAAAATTCGTTCGGAAAAATTTGCAAAAGCCGATAACACATAGGGGAGTGTCTATTAGCATTTATACATGACGTCAATAGAAGACTAACCTGAAATATGAATGAATTCGCCACGCAGACTAACGTACTCGATGCTCTACCGCTCCACATCGAGCGGCTATCTATGTCAAGTGTTACGCAAGCACGATTCGTTAAACTACGTATCCGTTTAAACTTTTGAGGCCGTGGAGACTCCACCCAGCTTAAAGCTCTATACCCATTCATTGAAAGAGAAATTGGTGTCATCAGCGAACCCATACACTGAGCCGCTGGACCGTACGCCCGGTGTCGAAGTAAAAGTGTTCCAAAAAATTTACGTCGCAAAATTACATTGCGATTTCGCCGTAACGAGGTCACCGATGTGGGTCGAGTAACAGCTATCTGTTAGAATTGATACTTTTTGTTTGTTACATTTAGTATCCGGCGGTGAAGGCGTAGTTCACGGCCACCGAAATATTAGAAGTCGTCAGCGAGTTTCGCGTTCTGAGTATCACGATTAGACATAATTGATGTATTGTGTGAACGCCATCGAGTTGGTTTTTGTGCGTTACAATTTTTTACGCGCATTAAAATCAGGTTGTTGTAACATCTAGTTTTTCCAGACAGCGGTGATTGCTAAAAAGACGGCTATGAATGTCTGACGCACAGCACGCGAGAATACTCTCGTAACAAACATTGGATAAATTAACTTTTAAATCAATTTAATAGACTCTACTTTAGATAATTATTGATTGACTTTAAATCAATTTAATAGATCCTTTTTTTTGTTTGTTGCAACAAAACTTCACACATGTGATATTTCAGATAATTGCTGATAAGGAAAATAAGAAATGCCGACCTAACTGAACAATATTTTGGTTACATAAAATTATTATATTACTATGGCACGTTATATAAAAATACGATTCATATTGAACAGTAAATCTAATTTCGAAATCTCGATTTCCTGGTATGTCATGTACCTACTCCTTTAGGTCCTTTGTGTAACAAGTTTTTTAAAACTTTATCAATTTACATTGACAATTCACGCTTCAGTTAATACCATGTCCGATACTAATATACATACACATTATACTACGTTAAGTTGTTAATGTCGATAAAAAGTTGGCAAATCTATGTGATAATAGACTTTTATGCCTGGTACCACGAAAAGAATTTTAAATGTGTTGAATGGTTGGATGACAAGCCTTTGAGCCCATGGCACCTCATTTTGTTTTATTTTAATTAATCTTATTTTTCTTGCTACGCACCGAAAAGTGCACCTTTAAAACATAAGTTGTTTTAAAGGTGCACTTTTCGGTTCGTTAATTAAGAAGATATCGTTGAAGCTGGCGTACCCTGCAGGCGTGTCATTGAAAGTACTCTTTTATGTTCTTCATTTACTTCTTATTCTTCTGTTCTACTACTAGCTCTTAATTGTTCACTTTCCTCATTGCGCTCATTAAATGGCGCACCTATAACATTTCTAGTTTTAAAATTTAATGAATGTCTAGTTATTACATTGAATTCTTCAAGTTTTATCTCAGTAAAACTAAAGTCAGGTTCTCAAAGTATGATGTCATCAATAAACATTATAGCAATCGTTTAATTCAACATGTTATAAGTAGAGGTATTTACTCTTGGCTTCATTTGGCTTTATAGTTTTTATCACTTCGTATGGAAAATAATCTACATCGTAAACATCGTTTAAACCTCGAGTATTGCCTTGTTTTTGTCTGCACTTTCTTTATTTTTTGTATTATATACTCTCTACTTTGTCAATTACTTTGACACTACCGAAGATAATTCCGTTATGTGAACTTTATGGTCTATTTTCCACTTATTGCTTTATTTATAGGCCTCTAAACGATTTTCTCCTTTATCTGGGATAATGTGAAACTATGTGTATCCATGATATACCTGCTAGTCTTCATAAAATATACAAAATGTTAGTAAAGTCATTGAACTTGGATATATATCTGGATGCGGGTTCATCAGTTTGACTTTAAACCCCTAGATAACCTTACAATTCTTGGTTCATGTAAGAACCACAGAATTTTGTTTCTGTGCGTGACTTGGCAACCCTTGAACTTGGATTTATTGCTTGTTGACAGTTACGTAATTTACATAAGGATCTTTGGTCGTTAAGTTAGTTTTATTTTTTATGCTTATTTTTCCTGAAGTATTCTGATAGTAGAGTTCACTACATTATCGTTGTCTTGCTTTGAAGGCGCCTCACTCGTAATTCATGTAATGCATTGCACGGCGTATAAAGATTGCAACATTGCACTGCACTGACGGCTTGTTAGTATTGCCTACATATAATAATATAGACTCTGACTTTATCGGTTAACTTTTTGTAAGTTTGAAGAGAACATTCACTTTACGCCGTAGTTAAGCCTAGACCAATTGAAATAGAATTCCCAATTTTAGCAAGACTTTGCTTAAATTGGATTTCAGCAGTGAATCTTAATCTCAATTAAATATCTATGCTAGTATTATAAAGCTTAAGAGTTTATTTCTTTAATTGAACGCGTTAATCTCACAAACTACTGGTTCGGTTGAAAATATATTTTAGTGTCGTATAGCGCATTTTATCCATTAACTCGCACTGGGCCCGCGTGGTGGTTTACAGCCCATTCCCTCTCCTAAAAAGCCTCCTCTTTAGGAGAGGGAATGAGTCCCAGCAGTGGGAACATTATAAGGCTGATTCTATGCTATGCTATATTGCATTCATCGAGAAAAGTTAGAGGCTATATAACATCACGCTACGAGCAATAGGAGCGAAGTAGTAATCAAAGACGCGGGTGAAACTGCGGAGTACAGTAAATAATATAGTGAAAATGAATGCTATAAAATAAATGGGAAAACCTTTAATGGCATAAATGGAATCCTTCGTGAACAGTTAAGTACTAAACTTTAAAAGCCATTTTAATGGCTTCACGTAGTTTTGAACTCACAGTTCAAAGGTGCTTAGTGCTTACCTACAAATTCATAAGTTATATAAAATCAAGAATCCACAACTTGGTTTATTGAATAACTTATTTCTTTGTCTTATTTAAGTTTCCCCACATTCTTATTTATTATAAAGAGTGGAGTTCTTATCACTTATGTTCTATTCCCATTTCGAATTCTGCTCGAAACGCTCTTTGTTCAAATAACTTTTTAAGGATGTTTTTTTTCATCATGCTTCGTAAAGTAATCATCAAGACCATTTCAAAGAGCTCAAACACGATGGGATTATCTTGTTGTACATACTCAGTAATAGTTCCTATGGTCACTATCCGACTTCATTATCAGAAAAGTTCTATGGTACCATATTACTGCATTGTTATCCAAGTTACACAGATATTCCAATTTTCAGCTTAATTGGTTAGGTTAGGTTAGGTTAGTTATACCTAAAACTGTTCTAAAATCCATATGGAAAATTTGCACTAAACACGCATACATAGAAACATTGCAAGATATAAAAGCTTGTACAAATGAGTTAGACAAAAAATGGAAAACGGTGAACGTTTTCAATTTACTTTATAATCAACTTTTATGCCACTTTGTTTTAAGTAGGAACTTTCTGACCCTAAATTGAAATCCTTCTTGACCATAATACAGGGATTACTAACGCCATATTGCAAATGTTTGCTGAGGTAATATATTCACCATTTTATCTCGCTTCAAGAATAACGAGAGTAGGCTAAGATGTATGTTCTGTTTACTTGCATATGTGTAATATTAAATAGATAAAGGGATATAAAAAGATGCTTGGTACGGCTATTGTGACCAGTCGTCTTATTGTGAAATTTTGTATAAACAGCTGTGCCTTTACGCTTATACTAAAAACATTACTTGATGTCTGTATTGTGTGTGTCTTAATGAAAATGTATTGTTGATACATGAATCGTGCGTTTAGGTCAAGACCTCAATTTTCTACCTAAGCACGTCAGGTTAACAACACTCATTAGATAGTTAAATAATAAGCAATTTGATAGTTGAATCTATGACTGTTTTGCCAATGTGGCTTTATTCACCCAAAATATATTATCGCACATACTAAAGTATAATAGTAGGGGTCCAATAATAGTGCCTTGTGGAATCCCTCAACAATATTTTTTAAAGGCGCATGTCTGACTAAAGATTAGACAAGATATTTATTTTAACTCATTCATTGTTTCTGTACAACTATCTTTAAATCGTCTTTTTGTTAATCGTGTTTTTTGTGATTGATAAAGTAGGATCTTGATTTTATTTAGTACTTGTGTCTATGCCAAGACTAAAAAAAGTTATGTTAGATCTATTTATACAATTTAATAGTAATGGTTTACAAAAGTTTGCGGCTTGGACTGGAATACAAAATACGTCTTTATAAGATTGAGCACGTTCCTCCTTCTCGTCCTAATAATTAGAAGTACAGGAATTTCAACATAAGTCACAGTTAGCCTATAAGCTTATCAAAAAGTAGACCTGTGTGTATATACGTCTTATTCTTGGCTTACTTATGTTTTTAACCAAGTTCATTATTATTTTATAAGGCTTTTTTTTGAGGTCGGAAAACATCAAATAATTTCTCGTGTTCTAGAACGAGAGTGTTTGACTTGTACTAAAAAATCACTTGTGATCCTTTAGTTCCTCTCTCTTTTGCATTTCAGGGCTACGATAACTCTTTCGGACAATCCCTTAGCACTGTATAGAGCGTGTATTGAAGGAGTATTAATTGTCTTTTTGACGCATACGTAAAGAATAGCCTATCATTATATATATACGTATGCTCAAGGTCGTGTCTAAAACGTCTGTACTTGCGTATATCTATTTATACATGTCTGTGTGTTTATGTTGTTTTCATGTGTACTGTCCGTGTCGGAAGTGGACTCTGCTAAGTTGTTTGGTGAGGGCGAGAAGTAAAGCCACCTTCTTTGTTTGAGTTTGGTAGTGATGTTTGAATGCTTCTAGGGATTTTATACCCAAGACGACGCTTCTTAAGTAAAGAGGTTGGTCTATATGTTCATTGTTTCGTGTTTGTTATCCTTGTGCTCTTTTCCCTTAACAGATGAGTTGCATATCAAATGAATGTACTTAGCGCGATAATAGGCAGACAGATAGAGTAGTCATGTGTCTATTAATATATTTTTTGTTTTATTATTATTGACCGCCAGTATTCATTCACGCTCGGGGTTTTCAGTAATAAATTGTTTATGTTGTATTTTTTTTAGTATGATGATTTCTCGTAGCTTTTTTTTGCGACTAGCACAACTGGTGTCTACTTCAGTTTTTTACAGTTTTTCGTGACAAGGAAAACCATTTCATGTCGCTAGTATGTTTTTGTCTTTATTGAGGTCACTTTTATTTCCCTTATGCTTGTGTTCCAAATTACCATTTTTTTTCCGCTCCACCGAATTCCTGTTTAAATTACTAGTCTACAGCTAAGATGCAACATAGTGGCTATTGCAATTTTTATAAAAATTAATGCTTACTTAATCTGATTCCATATTTAGAAAGTCCGTAACACGGACTTTTCGACGGATTTCAGTTTTTCAATATTAATAACCATAACAATGCATAAAGTACATACAGTTTTTTTACTACGCATTATTTTTTTATATTTCTTAGTCGTATTCACCTTGATTACATGGTAAAAAAATGCCTAAAATAAACTAAATTCTTCACTAACCTTATCGAATCTTAACTAATTTAAAAGTACTTAAATCAAAATCCCAACTCCAAGCTGCTAATATTTAAATAAAATGTAGAGTATAGTGAAAATAGTTACATGTAGTATACACATCATTTATTGAAAATAAATATTGAAAAAATAAGACATCACGGTCATTTTAAAAAAAAAAAATTATCAGTGGCATCAGTGGTATTTTTCTTATTAATTTTATTATTTATCCAAAAATTTTACTTTGCTGTAGAATTTATGCATGATGGAATTTTTTACTATCAAATACGACCTAAGGAACCTTTAAATACAACGAAACACTTCTGGCCATAATTCTGTGTATGTTTTAGTAAAAAATATATTATTATAGAAGTTCATAATTCAGAGGAAATATACGTTAAATATTTATGTGACTAGACTCATGCCCTCAATATGTAATGAGTGCAAAGATATTATTGGAAGTAAATAAATATAGTCATGTTGCAATATCGGTGGCCTATTAAAACAATGTTGGATTCTAATCGTTTGACCCACTTTTACAACGGAGGAAGGAAAACTTTTCCTCTAAACTGTAACTGGAACTGAATACATATTCCGTTTACCGCAAAGTAGTAGGTTAAATAAATAATAATTTAATTATAATATAATAAAATAGATAAGTTTTTATCGTAAAGTAATCTAGGATAGATATTGACTTGATAATAAATATATTATTGAATCAACTTTCTTCGGCTGCTATCATTGACAATCATTTTCAAGTTAAGTAGTGTATGACCCAGTCCCTTCATTAAATATTTATATACAATACACGCATATTAAAATTCGTTACCGCAAGAATTTCTTCTGTAGGCTGTGACTAAAGCTTGTTAAAAAGTGGTGTGTCCAGATTTCACCATGCGAATTCAAGAGTGCGTTGTATGCAAATTGTCGATAAGTACACACCAATGCGGAGGCGTTTCTTTTGCAATGACATTTTTATCGCCACGCCCAATGCACTCATGCTGTATCACTTTCACCGGACCTTTTACTCCGATAACAATGATATTTTTTATTTACAAATATTTCGTGAATAAAGTAAAATGATTGTGCAATAATATGCAAGTAGCGTCATTGTTTTAAAATTATTCAATGTCAGCTTGACTAGCTTGAGATAAAGGTTCTTGAGGAGATGCAATACCTTAATCTTAATTGACATAATACGCCTGTGTATTTCAGAGCGGCCGACAGTGTACCTGAAATATCGTTGTGAAAAAGGTTATAATCGCCGAAAATTTATGTTTTCTGCGATACCTAAAACTGTGTAAAAGGTTGAAGGTTATTTAAGGTACTTACCACTTCACTGTTGAAATATGTTAGAACCTTGGATAATAAGATAAAAATGTCAACGTTTAAATTGTTATTTTCTTAACATTTTTACTAAGTGTTTTTAGAAGGTCACGCATCAATATTTATGTTTAATTTTGTCATCGAGTTCATTAACCTGCTTTGAGCACACTTTTGCCACATCTATAATCTACTCGATGTCTGAATTGATTTTACCTTCAAATGTGACATCTGTTTCATCACAGATGATGGTTGTTAAATGATTACAGGGTAGCGTTTCATTTCTTCATTTACACGTTCCACTTTGTCCAATAAGCGGAGGTGAGCAGTGTCAAATTGGTGGTACTAGTGATTCGTTGGTAGCGACCTTGCCCGATACACTCGTTCGCATCGAGCACGCAGTTGCTCGGCAAAGTGCGTTACGCACATGGTTTCAACTTTGTACATATATTTTTTATGTGCGCATATTTGTCACCACTTAAAAAATTATTGGCATATGATTGTTACTGTAGTCTTGTCGGTGCGATCTTTATACAGAAGTAACATCTCAGTAGAATAGTAATGATCGACTAGAGTACTTCTTCTCACTAAAATGTACAGTTTATTGAGGTGTTTATCCTTGTGTAGGCTATTCATATTCTACGGTCGATTAGTGAGCCTCTTGACCGCCATGCTACCTGCGATGGCTTTGGCACGGAGCGCCGACTATGAGATCAACAATGTCAAGGCACGGTTATGTTATGTCAGTATTGTGCAATTCACTCGCATGTACAACAACACGTTTGGTTCACTGGAGGCCGCTTATCACAAAATACACCAAACTTTTTGTATGCCACAGTCCAAAGTGCGATGCAATTGCGTGCTTTTGTACATTATAATTGCAAATGGCCAGTAGTAAGCGGTCATGTGTATCGTTGGAAGTTTTTCTCCACCGCATCCCGATTTGTTCTTGTTGTCGATCGTTACATATTAATCTTTTTCCACGAAAGGCCATTATGTTTTTGTTACACAGATACTTGTGAAGGGCCATGTCGTGATTTATGCGCTGGGTAGTGAATGTATTTTACACATTTTAAAATATTTATTGTTACCGTATCAGTACCAACGATGTGTGACGTATTCATATAATTTTCTACACCACCAGCGACGCTAGCACGTGTGTCATGAATCTATTGTGGCTTAGAATTTTGAACTACTGCTTATAATTATGAACATTGTCAATTGTATGTAAATGTTTTATTAAAAACGTAGTGATAAAGGTCGGCAGGCGTCCATTATGTCGAGCATGTAGAGGGCAGTAAGTCAGTGTATCTCCGACAGCTCTCCGCCCCGGGGTGTCCGGTGTCCGAACTTGGTTTATGCAGGCACACCTACTCGGAAGATTTGCTTTACACGACTGTCTCCGCAACAGAAATATTACCTTTAATCAGACTTTCGTTTATTTCGCATTTATTTTGATCGGATTTCGATTTCGATGCATCGTTGCGTTGTTTTATTTCTGGAATCATCTCAATACCCTTTTTATCATTTGGTTTTGCCGTTGGTTCTTTGTTTATTTTAAAATTAATCTTTCTTGCCAATTTATCAAATTGAAAATCGCTGATTATAAATCACAATGTCGCTTCACGAAGTCTGGACTGGCTATTGGTTGGGTGCTCGTTGGAAATATTAGTGTCACTGAACTTTGTAGTTATCACGTTGCAAATCTCGGTATTGGTTACGAGTAATTACGGCCGGTGTACTTATCTGTTCATATAAATCATTTGTCTCATAGACACTTAACAGCTGCTGTTGAAAATTAATACACGCATTAAGTTGAATTTGATTTGCAAATAGAGTCTTAGTGGCAGACACGCTTGTAGATTCTTAAGCATTATTAACTATCATTGGATCGGCCTTAAGGACTGTGCTCAATTAAAATAACTGGAACTGGCTCCTAGGAATCTATGCGGAGCGTACCGAATCAGTATGGATTTTTAATGCATATAATAATACTTAATAAAAAGTATTCTCCATAAAGAGATGAGTTATGTGCTTTAATTACAGCTTGATCTCAAAAAGCCACTGCCGTGGCAGCATGTTTTGATTATTTGTTTTGCCAGTAATTCCTCATCGGTTACTTTGTTCCGTAATTATCCGGTTAACTTAGTGCACAGCCATGAATCTCGTTAATTAATAGCCAGTGGGCAGAATCCGGTTTCATTTAATTAAGACTCCAACAAATTTTACTATTAATACGCACCATAGCATATGTTTACTTTCGGTACCTACTACAAGCGACCGGTTCTGTCTGATTAATAAACCTGTGAATTCTGAATCGTTAATAAAGTGCAGTGGCGTTTGTAGTAACACAGCTACAAGATATTTAGCGCTTGTAACGAAATGTTCATCTTTCATTAGTTGTATGGTTACATCTCTGGCTATTAAAATCGTAGCCATAGAATACAAATGACTAGCATAGCATAGCATCAGACTTATAATGTTACGTCACATGTCTTCGAATTTTTGGTTCTAGGACATGCCGGTTTCCTCACGATGTTTTCAAATGATTAATTAGTAGTTAACTATACTCAATATATCGACTGTTCTCAGAATTTTTAGTTTTACTGCTCAGAATACGTAATATATATGTCGTGGAAAACGAACTCTAGTTACTAAGTCTTTATGTTGGTTTTACTGTAGTACTAAGTAGTAAGTAAGTAGGGTGACGCCGTGACGTCACTTATTATGGCGTCAAGTGGTCAGAGTCGGCATTGGAGGGATGGGACCCCAGGAGCGCAAAGCATTAAGGTTTGCGCGGGCGCGGGTGTAACACCTCTCTGATACGAAACTGTCGGTCGCCCATACATTCGTTATTACTTAGCATTGCTACCTGTGTTTCTATTTAGAACACTAGTTGTGAACTGTGAAAGAGACATTATAATTAATTGAAAATCAAGTGCGTAGTTATTTAAAATCCGTTCGGTATTAAACCCAGTACCACTGAACCAAGATGATGACGGCTATATCGCTCAGCCATTCCTGGCGCCGTCATCAGAAGTGGGATCTGGATCTGCTCCCACTGGCGCACAATATTTGAGGTGTGACAGAGAAATATGATGCAACTAATTGAAACCATAAGAACGCCGACGTTGGTGCGTTTGAAATTACGCTGATGAACCGCGCGCTTTGTGTGCTTCAGTGACAGTGTTATCGGTCTCAACGAACCCTGAAAGACAGTGCTTTATCATGGTTGTAACAAATATCAAAAGTGGGCATGACGCGGCCGCATGCTCGTGACGTATTTCACGGGTGTTCAAATAGCAGCAAGCTGGCTGTTACTGCGGGACGAGTACGGGAAGCTCGGTGTCGAAGAAGCGTGTTCTACAGCAGCGCAGGCGCAGGCTTCGCGGTTGCAGAGCAAAGCGACGCATCAATGGTGGTCAAATATGGTGGTATATGCGGACAGTTGGAGCAATCTGGTCAGTCGTTCAATTTTTATTTTGTATCCTGAGCTGAATGGTCTTTTGTTAAGCAGTCTATCAGTCCTAATTTCGAGGGACAACGTAAGTACGCGATTGTTTATATTAACAGTGTCGATCGGTCGGTTATCATAAATCGTAGAAAAATCTTAGGTGACGTTTTTATTTATAGGCACTGCTTACGGTATATTTCAAGTGGTGCCAGACGATTGTTTGAAATATGGTGTGATGATTGAGCGTAAAATCTTTAAAGATTTCATAATACACAAAAGACTTATTCTTCTTTGATTATTTCATAGCAAAATTGGTTGCTAAGTGTAATTCTAAATCTAATACATTGCATTCTCGAGTTAAGTCCGGTGAGTTTTAAATCAGATTTCAAGACTCGTGGTCCATAATTAACCATGTGCATGAGTCACTAATGAACTTTGAGGGAAAGAAAAGGCTCTTGAAAAGGTATACGGCCATTAGTTATTGGTTCGAACATGTAGCTTAATAAGTCCATAAGTTCGGTGATGGATGTATGACCTGTAAAGTACTTAAGTCTAATTCTGGTCGTATACAATCGGAACCCAACCCGAGCTCTGAGTATTCATTGGCAAATCTGTTCATGTTGACATAAGCAGTCAAAGTCAAAGTCAAAATGTTTTTGTTTCATATAGGCCTGCATGGGCACTTATGGGGCGTCGGAGGCTGGTGCACGGTTCCAAATTGGTCGTTTCCAATGGAGAGGAACCGGCGGGAGACTCCATGGTTGCTCTTTTAAAAGAAATGTTTTTTTGTACAATATTTCCAAATTACAGTATTGGTAGTTGTGTGGGGACAGTGTGGGCCGGTCAATGTTGTGCCCAGGAGCACAGTAAAAATAATCATAATAATAAAGATAAGGTGACTCGTAATAGGAATTCGAAGTCTACAGTGTTCTCACATTCACATTGTAAGGAAGGGCTATATAAAGAAACGAAAACAAAACGAAAAAAAAATTATTACAACTATCACCAATTACACTATGAGATGCTAATAAGATAAATTACTAATGGATTTGTGATAGTTGAGGTCTAAATAATATTGCAAAAGCAATGTGTCAAAAAAAAAAAAAAAAGGGAAAAACAATGTATGTATTGAAACAAAGATGGAGGAGTTAATGGACACAATATGAATGAGTTGCCAGGGGGCATGTGCGCATGTGCAGAAGCGGTCATTGCCAAACGGGCGTGTCTTCGACGTGGTCCTTAACGTTGTAATATGCTTTTTTTGGTTAGGACACGCTTAATATGAGTTTTGAACTTTCCCTCACTAAGTTCGGTTACTGCTTTTGGCAGCTTGTTATAGAAGCGTATACTGTTTGCTAGGAATGACTTGCTGGTCTTGGCTGGCCTCCATTTGCGTAAAACAATTTCGTGTTTGATGCGCGTATTTTTGTTAGGAAGATCGCTTCTAATTTTAAAGGGTCCTAGGTTTTTGCGAACGTACGGAATACTTTCTAAGATATGAAGAGAGGGCAGAGTCGGTATATCGATTTCTTTGAATTTATCTCTGAGGGACTCGCGAGGACCCATTTTATAAATAGCCCGGATCGCTCTCTTTTGTAATATGAAAATTGAGTCTTCATCAGCTGCAGATCCCCACAATAAAATGCCATAAGACATGATACTGTGGAAGTAAGCATAGTAGACTAACCTAGCTGTGGCTACGTCTGTCAATTGTCTTATTTTTCTTACTGCGTATGCAGCTGAGCTTAGTCTAGCTGAGAGAGTTCTTATATGAGCGCCCCATTGCAATTTAGAATCGATAGTTATACCTAAGAAAACAGTTTCCGTAATGACACCAAGTTTTTTGCCGTCAAGGATTAAACTGACGCCAACTTGAGGGACATTCGGTAGTGAGAATTTTATACATTTAGTTTTATTCGCATTTAACAGGAGGTTATTAGCTGCAAACTATTTAGAAAGAACAGCCAGACTTTCGTTGACATGCATAACATCCGCAAACTTTCTATCTACTAGGAGCATTATCAGTGCCATAAACGATGCTAATACGCCATAGTTTTTATTGATGCTCTATTAAATTTACACTTTTCGTAATAACTCAGCCAGCAACATTGAGTCACTAAAAGGTGCGTTAAATGCGTATTTTACGATGTCACAGCCTGTCATTGAGTTTAAAGAATAACAAAAAAAAACTCTAGAAACCTCTTAGAAACACATTTGGTCCAAGTTTTGTGTGAAGTAACACTCAGTTAAAAGCAATAATTTACGTCAATAGACATGTCATATCGTCCAACAAATTATGTGAAATGAACTCGGGATATCGGAGCGTAATGCACTTCAGTGCAGCAAAATAAAAAAAGGAGGCAAAAGAAACATTTGGTTAGCTAAACGTGGTCGACCCTTAACGACAGTGGAGAATTAATTGCGTAATAGAAAAAAGGGGTGTTTTAAAGTTTCCTAAACTTAAGTGGCCAATGAAGCTGAGCACAAGATTGCTCAGTTTAAGATTTTAAGTGGAACTACGTGAAAAAGTGTTGATAATAGACCACGAGAGCAAACAGCACACTGAGTTTATTTAATTTAAACAGGACGACCGAAGCCAAGAGTTATGATAGAGTGAAAACTTAGTAATTTTGATGGACTATAGGTTGAAATAGGTTTAGCAGTTGTGGAACAACCTGCGGTTGTTCTAGCTACACATTGTCAAATCATAGCCGACATCCTACCTTACAGAAATAAATATAGCCGGCGTCCCATCTTACTGGAACTATTATAATGATTGGAATCTTGTAACATACTGGAAGGGTATGGCTCTATAGGACTCTGTATTTGTTTTATTACAATGCAAAGTTTCACATTATTTAAATTCATCAGTCATACTTCTGATTTCGAATTGTTAATTTGGATGTTAATCTTGCTTTATAATAGCATGTGGAGCTAGAGTATAAACATACTTGTCTTTTAATTTAATTTTATAATGTGTCAAGGGTGCTTTAACTTAAAATTCCTATAGGGTAAAATAGTATCAGTGGTTGTGTATTAACACAACATGCTCCTATGAGAAGTTAGGCAGTTACAGCAGTTAGCTCCTGCATTTATCTTGTTGGACTTATGTGCCAGTTAGAATAGAATTTTAGCAGGATAACACTTGCAGTTATCTTATTGGACTTATGTGCCAGTTAAAATAGAATTTTTACCAGGCTAATGCTTGTAAGTATCTTATTGGACATGTATGCCAGTTGGAATAGAATTATAGCAGGCTGATGCTTGCAGTTATCTTATTGGACTTTTGTGCCGGTTAGAATGGAATTATAGCAAGCTAAAAGCTTGCAGTCATTTTATTGGACTTATTTGCCAGTTAGAATAGATTATTAGATTCTTTTATCTTAACGGATTATTAAAAAAAAAAAAAAAAGTAGTGTTTCAAAGTCTTATAAACTCAAACAGGGGCAAGGCCCTTGAACTGTTGACAGGACGTGTAACTAGACCGTTAAATCTTATAACTGATCGTGAAACGAAACATAAATGTTTGCATGAGAAGAGAAAACGGCAAAGAACATGAAAAAAAAAAGTAAGCGGTAAGTACGAAAATTTAAATTTAATAAGGATAAAGCTTACTTATTTAAATTTGATATTGGTGATTTAGTTTTGATTCCAAAATAAAGAGAGAAACCAGACTAAATTGGATCCTAATTACAAGGATCTTTCAAATTATTAGAGTTACTTGATGTCGATTGTTATCTTTGAAGCCTTTGATTAGTAACCGAGCCTATAAATATGCTCACAACTGTATACGAAAGATGCCTCTAAGTAGTGCTCCTGATGAGCTAGATTTATTTGATGTAGAAGATGAAGAGGATCATACCTCCACAGAAAAATAGACACATACCATGGCTATTTGGTCGCACTGCATGCACCAAACTGTAACCGTAACTGCAATAAACTGTGAGTTGTTCAGGGCGCGGTGGGCAGTTGGTGATGTGGCGGGGGCCTGGGTTTCTGAGGAAACTATTTTTGTGTTGGTCATTTGATGACCTGAGTTTGGTCGCACTGCACGCACTTATCTGTAGTCGTGACTGCAATTCAATGGCGAGTTGTTCAGGGTGCGATGAGCAGTAAGTGGTGTGGCGGGGGCCTGGGTTTCTGCGGAAACTATTTTGTGTTGGTCATGTGATGGCCTGGGAGTCGTGGACTCTAGAGAAGTGACAAGGTTTGTCACATGCTGTTGAGACAGCTGGGCCATGAGCGTTGTATGTGATCTGATTAAGTTTGGTTATTGTGTTTAAATGTTAACTTTTTGATATTTTTGAGACTTAGAGGTACCTTTTGATACTCTGGTAAAAGGTTCTATCAAATGTTGACGTTAAATTATCGATTGCTATTGTACTTGTTCTTGGTCAGGTTGGCCGAGGATGTACTGTTACTCCAAAAATGAATTTTGGTTACAGGTGCACACGAGGACGTGTTATTTGTCAGGTTGGCCGTGTCGTGGAAAACGAACTCTAGTTACTAAGTCTTTATGTTGGTTTTACTGTAGTACTAAGTAGTAAGTAAGTAGGGTGACGCCGTGACGTCACTTATTATGGCGTCAAGTGGTCAGAGTCGGCATTGGAGGGATGGGACCCCAGGAGCGCAAAGCATTAAGGTTTGCGCGGGCGCGGGTGTAACACCTCTCTGATACGAAACTGTCGGTCGCCCATACATTCGTTATTACTTAGCATTGCTACCTGTGTTTCTATTTAGAACACTAGTTGTGAACTGTGAAAGAGACATTATAATTAATTGAAAATCAAGTGCGTAGTTATTTAAAATCCGTTCGGTATTAAACCCAGTACCACTGAACCAAGATGATGACGGCTATATCGCTCAGCCATTCCTGGCGCCGTCATATACATATAATAACGTAATTCAATTTCATGAGTTTCGTTTCATTCATCTGAGGCGTTAAAGGTGGTATATATTGAAGGCTATTTAATTAATAGAATGCAAAAATATTTGAAATACCTGTACTAACAATTGTGACTTGTGGGGACCAGTTAGTGGTGCATCTGCTTTCCATATAAAATGATAAATATTTGTATGTGTAAGACAAGTGTTTGTTCTTTGTCTGAGAGTTATGAACGTTCCCGTAACGTGCTAGAGCCATCGTCGTGGCTTTGGAACTTAATCATGGACATTTGGGCAATTAACATGGCATAATTATTAGCAGCGTTTGATTTACCTGATTCAGTTCGTCAGCAACCGTTTAAATGGCACAATAACTTATCTAGACTAGGTCTAGGTCCTTGCACAGATTTACAATGAAGTTTCTCCGCTGGTAACCACTGTATTTCTGATTCGTGCCTGCCACCGACATTGTAAATTGTACCTTACGTTATTAAACTGGGTTTAAAATGGAGATTAATGTCGAGTGCACAGTGTCATCGACAACAGGTATCTGCTCACTTACCTTGACCGCGCACGTTGTCCTCTCACTTATAGAATGATCATAGACGTCTTCGATGTGCCACTAGTGAGCACCCTGATTCGTTTTCCCCAGTCTTCTCATTTTTCGACTTTCCAATAATAAGGTATTGCTTCTTAAAAATGTTTTTCCCAGAGTTTTCACCACATTCTTTATTTGTTATTCATCATAAATATCGTGAAACTTAATAATACTATAAAAAAGTTAAGGAGTATAAAAAAAGGAATGTAGTCCTTTTATACGCTTTTTACTTTTTAATTTTATATCAGTCTTGATTTGAATGAATTTCAAAATAAATACATACATGTATGAGACCGTGACTTTTTTCCCGAAAAGACACAGCGAACTGTATCTTTTTGTGTTGAAGATGAATTTTGATGCGGGTTGACTTCGAATCTGTTTGGTAGTTCATTTTGTTGTTTCACTGAATCATAAGTGAGGACAGTGTTAAACAACTTTTTGTCTCCTTCCTAACACGCGTTCTGTTTATCTGATTTCAACATGAGTATTTAATTTAAATATGCGCATTTTATAAGCGTTGCGTTGATGCTATAGTTTATGTTCAATTTATGTCAATAGATTGTCCGGCGCTCGCCATATTTATATGATTCATTGGCACTGAATCGCGATGGGAGATTAAATAAATCGTCCGTCGCCGTCCTCGTATCGTCGATGTGATTGTCTGTGCGTGCGGGGTTGACTTTCATACAATATTGCCGCCAATTAGATCGTGGCGTCTCGCAACGCTGCCTAGGACATTCGAGTTCACTTCACTGAGATATCGATTTCGATGTGTATTTGGATTTATTTCATTCACATTTCAATAAGGAGTTTTTGTTGTAATGTTTACGTTGTTCAAATCATTTTACTTCATTCGTTTTACCACATGCTCACTGATTCCTTAACGGTGGGCACGAACATGTGAACATAAATTTTAAATTTGGCTGCATATCAAAGACGAATGATTTTTCCCAGAAATAATAAATGTTTAAAATATCTTATTGTAAAGGTCGACTAGTACTGGCATTTAAGATAAATAGGGCACTCTGTATGATATTGGTGCAGCGGTAACCCGCTTCACAAGTAGTATATCTATTTGCTGTGTCCCGTTATCACTGGAGCGATAGCACTTGGTCGATAGCTCGACCAATGCATAAGTTCGTGGGCTTATCTCGGAATGCAGTTTACTGTGTACTTCATTTCGCATCAGACGTAAAAAAATGGATCGTTTGAGTCACCCCTAAAATAATAATATAACTTTGAAACGTTATTTGAGCAGTTAGTAGTACCAGTAAAATAGTTTTCTTGCTGAAACTGGTCGGAGTAGTGCAATAGTGCGTCGTGGTCGGTGTCGCCGGTGGTCATCGGCCCCCATCGGTGAGTTTCGCAAGTCCAGTTAACCGTATGAGTCGATCACATTAATATTCTACGGTTGATTTTATTGCGAACCTAGCGTTTGCCTCCACGTCTGTAGGTATTGATTCTATAGATTTTTTTGAATTGTTTATATTAATTGTATGTATGACAAGAATTTGAAATAGGTACATCACGCTTAATTTATGTTTAATATCACGTGAATGTAAATCGTACGGGAGAGCAATGAGACAAAGACATTCCGTAGTGTCGAGACGAGAGGGAATCTTCAGTGAAGGGCGGCGCGCAGCCGGCTTTCATCGTGTGTAAATGCGTGCCGCACAAAAAATGGATAGACGGCCAATAAAAACCCCGTGTGGAGAGAAGCTGAGGGGCGGGCTCGCGGGTGCAGCGCGCTGCGCCAGTAATTGCATGTTGCAGTCGGTCTCCGCCGCGCTGGGTGCGCGCACGCAGCCTCATCATCCCTCCCGCACTCGGGTGAACGACTCCCCAATCAAGTATGCGTACGACTCACCACCGCTGCATCGTAACCGCTCCTTGTTTTCGCGATCGTTGATCAATCTGTATGTTAGGGTCCCGTTAGCCGGAAGCGTCGTCGCCGACACTGGCGTTTAGCGTGCGTTTCGTTTTCGCTCGGCCGGTCGCATAGACTTGATAGCATAGGGGTTGTGCAATATTCGCGTCAGTAACCGCTTAGACGTGACGACCATGACGTGAGTTGATCTACAAGTAATGTTTAGGCTTCTCATCGGACAAGTTTATTAGTACTAGTTGTAAACGGTTGTTTTTGTATTGTCGCAGGGCAAACGTCGTCGCTACAGTATCATCAGCCGGTGGGGAGGCAGGTCCCCCGGGCCCGGCGGTCGCGGACGCCGACATGAAAGGCGTGGAAGCCACACCAGAAGAACAGGAACGGCTAGCGACCGGCAACAACAATGGCTCCCTCGACTGCAAGCACCCGGCGCCGCACCCTGGGCCGCTGCGCGAGCGCTCCGTGTTCGCGTCCACGAGGGTCTTCATGCTGGTGTTCCTGTCGGGCTGGGTGCTGCAGGGCATGTTCCTCACATACTTCGTTAGTGTCACGACCACAGTAGAAAAGCTGTTCAAAGTAGAGTCAAAGACGACCGGGACATTACTGGCGGCGACTGAGATTGGACAAATATGTACGGCGTTGTTCCTGACGTACCTGGCGGGGCGCGGGCACCGGCCGCGCTGGATCGCGTGCATGATGCTGGTGCTAGCGGTGGGCGTGATCGGCTGCGTCTTGCCGCACCTGATGTACGGCACGCAACTGCTGGACGTACACCTGGACTCGCACCGCGCCGGGGCCGCGCCCGTCTGCTACACCTTCCAGAACTCGACGGACCTGTGTGATGACGCGCACGTCAAAAGCTCCACGACTCGGTCCTCCATCACAGCCGTGGTTATCCCGTGGTTGTTCATCTGCCTGCTGGTGGTGGGCGTGGGGCAGACTGGCATCGCCACGCTGGGCATCCCCTACGTGGACGATAACGTCGGCAGCAAGCAGTCGCCACTTTACATGGGTGAGTGAATATTATTGTCATTGCTGCGTTCGAGTTTATTATTTGTATGAACTATAGTTTAATATTGTAGAAAAAAACAGGCGCGCCGGAGAATCACCGGGGCGCGTTCTCTAAAACAAAAGCTTGATGAATGTTTAAATAATTTTGGTAAATTGATTAAGATGGTCGATTGTTGGCGTTTTGCGAGTACTGGTAATAAAATGGCCACATAAAAGTGTATAAATCATAGCCGCCTCCCACGGCCCGCCTACAGCGCTCTCTGCCGGCCGCCCTCTGATGCGTTGCGTAATTAACAATCGACTTTAGTGCATCCCGCACTCTCATTAATTGCAATTTTGTACAAAACATCCTTTTGTTATATACATGTACGTTTTAAATCTGCACCGTACATGCTGGATTGCTGGTCCCGATTTTTAGTATAAATTCTATGTAGTAAAAGGAAAGAAATAAAAGTGTATTGTTAGATTTATGATATGAGTAATACTATAAACCGATTCGTTTAAATTTTACGCCCGTTTGTGTATAAACTCAGAAACTAGAGTCAAACTTATTGTAGGTTCAGTATAAAATACATAAAAAGCAAACAATGGTGTTTGGGTGTCGCGAGCAGTTGTGAGCTGGGTGTAGTGTGGTAGGTTCGTATTGTTGTGTCTGCGACGTATCTAATGCGACTACTGCACCACTACCATAACATACGGAATGGGCTTTATAGTGAGCTTTGCGCGATTAGCGGAGATTGAAGAAGGAAACCTACCTTCACGCGAGCGAAGCCGCTGGCAGAAGCTATTTAAGTAGTTTCACATAAAATTAATGTTGATGATTTCATTTTCTCATGTTTACTTTCGAGATTTCATAATGCACAAACTTTTTCGTCGTGCTTTATTAAAATCTTGAGTAGACTTTGAAGGTGTACTTGTATAAGTAGGTACATTATAAATATATGTGGCCTGACGCGTATGTTTGAAAAATCACGTTAGCTCACTATATTATGGAAATTACTTAACACTGTTATGACTAGTTTAATAAGAAAGGACGGAAGTTTATAGTTATTCGCACATTTCTTGCAGTTATGCAGAGCGTCCTTTCTCCCTAACAATGGGTCCTTATTTTCATAGATCGGATTAGTAACGATTATATTGAACAAGTATTGCTGACTGTTTTTTTACTAGTGTAATATATGGAACATACAATTTGTTCAATATGTGGCCAACGATCTGGTCTCTTCCCGTGCGTGTCATCTTGTGTTGTATGCTTGTTATATCAGGACAATGAGTTATATCCTTTCCTGCTTTAGGAACATTATCTGTGTCTTCTATATTATCTTCGATGCATACATGGCTTAAGTGCCTTACAGATTACTGTGCTATTCTCTTAAGTGTCTTACAGATTACTGTGCTATTCTCTTAAGTGCCTTACAGATTACTGTGCTATTCTCTTTATCCTCATGTGGTAGGATTGCCTAATTTTATTTTGCAGTTTTTGGCATGCTCTGTGCATTACATGTAAATGTGTCACATATCCTAAAAGACAGTTGCATCAGTAGCATACTAAGAAAGTTGTTTTCCTTTTCAATTACAATAATTGACGCCCTTTGCGCGACCTATATTCATTCCCTTTAAATTGGTCCCATGTGGCTGTTGCACAAGAAGTTCTGTCCTAAAAACGGGAGCATACACGTGTTTATGTTACGACACTGTCCCGATAACATAGATTAATGTTCCATCTAGTGAACTTGCCAATGATTAGATAAACGTAGAATAAGTCTGTTTGTTATATGTGGGCCAGTCATTATCTGACACTCATTCAATGCATCCTTTTCAATTGCGCTTCTCTTATCTCGGGGTTTTAGGTTCACTGTATCTTTTACCGCATGTCGTTTAAAAGCAATTAAAGGTCTGTGGTAAATAAAGTTATGTGTGTCGTGCGTTATGTCCTCGAAAAATAAATTACCTATGTTGTTCTTCGATGTATTGTAGTTGCAAACCCTAATAAATTGCTTTGGACCAAACCTATATAAGTTCTTGTCCTGGGGTTATTTTTATTGAGCTGGCACAAGTCTGTGTTAGAATCCTGATCTGTGCTTAAGTTCATTAAACATTGTGAAACTTATTTATTATTGCTAATGGACGGTTAGATGTTTCTTAGGGCAGTAAAAAGAGCTATATACTATAAACTATAAAGTTTTCATAAGCTAGTTACAGGCAAGTTAAAGAGAATCTAAACAATGGCATTATTGATTATAATAAATACACTGGGCCGCAAAAAATCCGGGTAGCTAAATAAAATATTTCTAAAATTCATAGAAGTGTAGATGTTGTAGATGGCATATTAATACTTACATAAAAGAAAATACATAACACGTTCTGTGTACTAAAAAAATTGTTAAATACTAACCAAATACTTCTAACTTATGAAAACAAAAATGTACATATATTAAAAAGAAAATATTATAAAAACTAAATTAATATAAAAATATTAAAAATAAAACTTTGTTCGTTTTAATACTGTGATTTGCCTACATGATAAATGATATGATAAATGATAAATGATATTTTATTTTTGCAAATAGGTTCTCAAAAACACTTTTACACGTCAATTTTTTTTTTCGTCAATTTTAACTAGATGAGGCCGGTGTTTCCTAGCTGACTACCCTGAGAAGAAACACCGAAACAAACTCAGGGGTCAAAGTCTCTTTTAAAGTCCATACAGCAAACAAGTAATGCAAACAACATATGAGAACCATGCAGATTAGTGTCTGGGATGGTCTTTTGAAGAAAGAACCACACAGTTCTGAGTGGACCTGTCCAGTCAGTGCAAGCATTTGTCAGTATTCGTAAAGCTCAACTCAGGACTACTAAGGAGCTCAACGACTTGACGAACAATACCAAAGAAAGGACATTTGGGTAGGCCGCAAAAAGTACTCATAACTGTCAGACATTAATTAAAATTAGAGAAAAACGAGAAAAAAAAAATCCACATAGTCCCCAAATTCACAATAATAAAATATACAAAAATGTAATTTTACAGCGTTAATATTGCTAAAATAAAAAAATAAAAATTATAAAAGTAATTGTTAATGTCAAATTGTAAAATGACAATAATCGTCAAATTAAATAAACAAATAATAAAGAAGGGCAATTTAAAAAAAAAAAAAAAAAAAAAGTAAATGAAATAACAACAAATATAGTGAGTACTGGAGCAGGTCAATCCCAAGCCGTTTTGTCCTCGAGATACTCTTTTACAGTATAAAAAGCCTTCTGGCAAAGTTTCCGTTTTACAAGTTTTTTGAATTTATTAAGGCTAAGTTCCTGAATAGGACTGGGAATCTTATTATAAAAGTGTATACATTACATTAGCCCGTATCACTTCAATTCATCTAGATGATGTGGCTTGCTTGTTTTAATATGATTTTGGGTTTATGTTTCATGCAAGTATTACTTACTTCTGGAATATACAAATTGACCCAATGAACTCTATGTAAAAATAACATATTATTAATACGAAAAATCAACGTAGGTACATAAAGTTGGGTGGTATCGCAGTTTGTATGTGATCTTAGATTTTTGCGGCCCAGTGTAATTTACCCGCCATATAACTTTACTATCGTAGGATATTACAAATGTTCATGTGCGAAGTTTATGGATCGATTTTAATTGAATTTTGTAAGGCATTCACATTCTCTTTTGCTTATGTTCTTGTACATAATAATATAATGTGTTCGTAAACTGTTAGAAGCTTATTTTCAGCAGTTAACATCTACAGGCTGATTTGATTGTTCACTTCGCACTTAGATAACAGAATAACGTAGTAAATATGTATCTAGGCCAGCCAGTTTCGATTGATAGCGAAACTGACGTTAGCTACTGATCGATAAATGATTAGCCCTTCAAAAAATTCCCCGAATATGAGGAAAAAATTGAGAACATAACTTGATAAAAATAATTGATTTTCCCAAAAAAATTTGGAGACGGCGTAAATTTATTATCTGGAGATCACGATTTTTATGAAAACATTTATTTTTTGTGATCTTCAAAAAAAAAAATGTTCCATCCATCCAATGTTCCATTTATAAGAATTAAATTAACTTGTCAAAATATCTAAATAGTTACTAAAAAGTTTGTCTCCTTGCAACATTACTATCTGAGCAACCCAATTCGGTAGTTACACCATCGTGCATCGTTAATTGTTTCGAAACTGTAGACTCAGCCCCCCTAGCCAAGTTACAATCGTTTCGTTTAGCGTGAACGCTTGGAGTTGGTCACGCCCCAATGTGTTTGTACTGACCACATCACTGAGCGTTGAGATGACGTCAGAACAAAGGCATTGGGGGCGTGGCCAACTCCAAGCGTTCACGCCAAACGAAACGATTATAACTTGGCCAGTTGTACTTTGTAATCCAGACATGTGGACCGAGTTCACTCATAATACGTACAACTTAATTTGCAGCAATTAACGTAAACAGCAGTCTCAATTAAAATAATTAATTAATTCAATCATAATCCTACATTTTTCATAATCATGCGTGCGATAAAGGAAACATTATTTGATAGCACGCAACGCATTACGTTAATTTATTTAACCAATTAAATCCAATTCAGTTAACTTGTGTCGACCTAAATAAGCCGCAGTACGCACGGGTACTCATTGATTGATACCAATGTGGTGTGGATTATTTAGGTCAACTATGTAGTGTGATCGTGACCTTAGGTACTTGTAGGGCTTGATAGGACTGTGAGTAATAATTGTGTGCAATTTTATACCTAGGAAGGAGTATGTTGACGTGCCATGCTGCAGAAACGTGGAGTAAATTTGGACCAAAATGGCCGTAGTCTTAGCAGTTTACTTATCAAACAGATACCTATTATATAGTACTACCTATTACAAGATTACTATATTCTGCTAGCGGCTTCGTCCTCATGAAAGTAGATTTCCTCATACAAATTTCCAACCTCCGTTTTACCCCCTTAGGGGTGGATTTTCGTAAAATCCGTTCTTAGCAGATGTCTGCACCCTATAAGGAACCTACCTGCCAAATTTTAAGTTTGTAGGTATGTGTTATAGTTTCTGAGATTAATATTTTTCAAGCAACAGTTATTAAAACAAGTCAGTTAATCTATTTCAAATAACTAAATTCTTAAACCTAACTACCTCATTGAATATAAACGGTTCATTAAAGTTGTCTATAGGTTTTTTAAAAGACCTTGGGCTTAACTATTGCACAATACCAATTTGGTGTTATCTTAAATTTATAATCTAATGGAACTGGGTTTCTATTAACATATTCTACGATTGTTTTCGAGAATATATTTTGCACCAGTTTTCCTTGTTTTTTGTACGAACTAGATTCACATCATATTTTGTCATAGCTTGCATTGGATAATATTGCCTTGTTTTGATTCGAGTGTGAGCCAATTGTAGCTTCAAGAAAGTGTTGTATATCAAAATGTTCTATTGTAGCTTCAAGAAAATTGATCGCAGCGCCACGCCTTCCATTTCCTTCGTTTTCCTGAGTTCATTGCTCTCTTCAGTAGCGTCTTTCAGTATAATTTCTATTGATTTTCCGATCGATACCGCTACAGTTTTAAACGCAGCTCACTTATAATTCATGGCTGCTCTGTACTTCTTTACTGAAGCCCTGTTGTGCAGTAAAACGTATGCAATTGCTATTTCAGTAGGTGGTTAGCGAAGTGTGTCAGTGTGCCGACGCGTCGCGGCGACAATTTCAGCTCGTTGGTGTCAGTGCGTGCGTCTCTTTCTTAGAGACGCTGCCCTAATTTCGTCCCTCACGATCACCGTTCGGGAATGGTCGACTTCGTGCCGTTTCCTTGATGCGTTCTTGAGCTTTTTGCTTTATATTTGGAAAGTGTTTTATTAAATTGTCTTTGCTATTGTGTTTATCATCGTCTTGATATAGCCTTGGTTATATTTGGTTGTTTTATGATACACATTTCCTCAAATTCTTAATGGGTGTATTTCCGTCCTTAATAGTTCGTCTATCTGAATATTGTTTCACACTTCTTCCAACACTTCATTGTTTCTATTATACAGTCAATATTTCATTTATTATTATTGTAAAGTTATTTAACTTTTACTTCTAATTGGTATGTCAAGGAAACAATTTTGCGCTACGGCATTCGGCAGGTGTCTATAACGTAATAAATTCCTTCAGAGAATCTTAACAGTCAACTTAAATAAAATTACTTCATTTTAGATTCTAATATATTCAGAACGACATAGAATTGAGTATTGTAGTTTTCCTTGAACGCGGCTTAAGTTTTTATAACCAAAATTTAGTGAATCATATGATTTTCAGAGAATACGCTACAGTACAGGTTTGTGTTTATTTAGGCCAGTGTTGGTTACGCATTCAGATGCTAATTTATTTTATTGAACCTTGTTTCATCTAAAATTGGATTTTTATGTCCAAGGGGCTTTAAGGATTTGGCCGGAAATGCCATTGGTGGGTCTGTATTTCGAGTTTCTTTTCAATTATTCATTAGTTAGGCTGAAGTCATTTACTTTATTTTCTAAGTTCTGTTTTGATAAAGATCAATATTGCATCCTGTACACATTTCTAAATGATGACCATCCTTTCAAACATGAAACAACGTAAAAACCTGGAAAAGAATGATAAACGCTCACGATTGATCAAAATACTCGCACTGTATTTTGGAATGTTTTTACTTTAATCGTATAATCGGATTGCAATCTGATTGCGATTAATTACGCGTTGTGCGAACGATAAAATTACCTCGTTATTACGATATCATGATATTGCAAAGTGCACCTTATGCAACTTTTTTGCGAGTGCACTATCAAATTGCGCTCCACCTAATCATTTATTGCTGTAGTTGTCATAGGTCAGTTTTCTTGCAACATCGCAAGATTAGATTACGTCTGTATGATTAGATATGATTATGTCGGCTGTTCCTATTATATTATCGACAGTTGATTAAACCTTTTTATGATGTCAAATTGTGTTTATTTCATACAACGCAAGTCGTTTGATTGTTATACTTTGCCTCAAAATCTATTTCCTGTATATCTGTGTATACAGGTGTTTTCGTAGAACGTCATAGCGTTTGCTATTAGTGTGTTTTCCAACCGAATTAGTCATACTTCTAAAAATGATTTTGCATCTAAAAGAGCAATGAACTCTGCACCGATTAGGAATTCTGTTCCTATTTCTTGGCCATTAAAAATATCGTGACTGGCGAATATTGTTGTGTAGTACCGACTGTCTGTGATGTTGATAGACTTTGGTTTTGAATATTACTCGTGGATAAGTACAAGGAACATTTGTGTGGGTCCCAATGCTAATCCAAGTAGTGATAAAAAATTATGGTGTCAATCGGATACCTATATTTACATTAATTTGAAATTCTATTAAGAGAAGACCGGTGTTGAAGTAGCTGTTTAGATTTTGTATTACCTGGTAACGATAAAGTCATGTTCCTATAAACGGAATTTGATACCAGAGATAGAACCCGTCAGACACCTTATTTAGACATGAATATTGATTCCTGAGCTGCGCTTGTTTATTTCTTCTTCTAAATGGATACATTGAAAATGTTTCAGCAGCTTACTATTATATCTATTCGGCGTATATGAGGTGATTGTAGCTGTCAGTTGAGATGACCTTATTTACAGAGGCGGGCTCCGCAAGGTTATCTCTACGAGCCCTGTTGCCTTTCATATCACTGTATTTATGTTTGTCTCTATTATTGTAGATAGTGTGAGCAGATAGGGTGGCTTGTTTGTCTATTTTTAGACATGACAGCAAAAAATACACGAGTCAAAAATACTGTGTAATATTGGACCCTATCCGAGTTTGCCTACCGGGTTCATTTTAATGATGCAATTCGTCATTTTTTGACAATCATTGAGCGATAATTCGAGGGAGCAGCACTTGAACGATAATTCGAGGGAGCAGCACTTGAACGATGTTAATGATGCATCGGAACCGGTAAGGACGAGTGTACCGGGACATAATAAAAACTTGTACCCGAGACGCGGGCAGCGGCCGTTTTGAAAAACGATCCTGACGAGGCCATTATTTATTACAAAAGCGCATGATGATAATAGGAACGTATATTTTACTTTGTGTCGAACGTGAAGCACGCGAGCTGAACGCACGCCTGTCCGTTTTTTGGCAAGCGATGCGGTTGGTTTCTGGGAAAGATTACATTCGGGACCTAAGTACCTGATTGTTTTTCGGTCACTCACCCTGCAACGGTCCTTTGTTATTTTATTATAACAGGTTTTAATTTAATTTTATAAATTGGGACATTTTTTACGCATGTTCAGTCGCTTCGGATGATTCGTCTCCAGATCGCGGCGTCTCCCTAACATATTTCTGTTTCATTATGTATTTAAATGACTTGTTTACTGTTTATAATACGTTGTGCAGTAATAATCATATAATTTAATGGACTGTAATAATATTAGCATTTCTCGGAATAATAATGTCAGTAATCATCCAAGCTCGCAGCGCGTTCGTTTTTCTTACGTTCTAACATGAAGTAGCTGTGTGCAGCAGCGATCGTTGACAGTGGCAATTCCTCATACGATAATTTGTTGTGGCGGGTTCAATGGCCCTCAATTAGCCCCTGAGCCCTAGCCCTATTGAGATGAACGACTGCGGTCCACTGTGTGTGCGAGAGTCCATCTCAATTTGCATAACGACCATCTCCGCCTCACCGATTATTATGCACATTAATATTTACTACATCATTAAGTGACCTGATGATAATACTTCCTCGAATTAATTCAGTGCTATTTTTTTTACCTTGTATCTGCAGTTTCGTGCAATAGAGCGGTTTCAGTGATGCGTGCAGTGGAAAATGTATGCGTTTCGTGTGTAAGCGCCGTAATAAGAGTACAATCTACTAGCGTAATATTATTTAATACTTCGTGAGAGCAAGACATGTAATTGATTACAATGTTTGTTTAATGTGTTATATCAGTATGTTGGGTTTTTACCTTCGATGCATGTTACTGACATCTTTTCAGTGTTTCTCTTATACTTTGTCGATGATAAATGCATTTAAACTGCAATCTTAAGCATTTCCATCGATTTTTAAACGTGGTGTGACAGATTTTTCTTTAAATATCTGATAATATTGATTGATTATGCGATTGTGACCGAGCAGTGGTGGCCCTGTGGCAACGGCCCCGACTTACAGAGTTGTACGTCGTGGGTTCGATCTTAGGCAGGCGCTTTACTTTGTCTCATTTATTTCATCACCACTACTCTCAAAATGGTACAGGAAACTAAATTGAGGAAACCGGCATGTACTAGTACCAAAACGTTGCCATTCTGTGTCAGTCATCACTGCCAACAGTGACAGTCACTGCTAACTGGTATCCGGTCCACATGATGGAATACGATCAATTCCCTTTTTTAGTTCAAGCAGTGGAAACACTGTATAGCTGATTGTGCTATGCTGGGATTGTGTAGAATTTCAATATTGAACTCTAACCCTGAATCAAAAATAAAAGAGATTTTTTCCTCATTTAATTAATATTAGCAAGTTTTGTTACATAATAACTTTTTTAGGAATTAGTACCGCCTAATTGTTAATGATTGTGTATATCTTTCGATAAAGTCAACCGCAACAAAGCCTAAGTAATATATCAAGTAACACAAAATTTTAATGTATAAAAGTTATCTACATCAATTTTGTACATTTTACGTGATGCGCGCACAACTGAAAATTTCTACAGTTTTATTATACGTATAGATATGAATGATAGCAGTAAACCAGACGTTAACAACTGGTTTTGAACTGAACCTTGTTTTTGAGTGTACGGATGGAAATAATGCAGTTTTGTTAGATGTCAGGTAAATAAATATATACGAGTATATGTATATACATACATTTAGGGTGACTGGTAATTAGTGAACGATACTTAAACACGTGATTGTAGTCATGGTAACAAACGTAAATCGCGAAAAAATATCTGCTTGTCAGTACATTTGTATTCGCCTAACTGCTCAAAATGTTCTGAAATTGGCTGATTTTATTGCGATTTCGGGTTTGGTCCCATAGTTAAAGTAGTTATCATGACTACAATCACGTGTTTAAGTATCGTTCACTAATTACCAGTCACCCTATACACCCCTATTTTTTAACTAGTGCACAAAAAAATGGGGCTCAATCAGTACCCGTTACTGATCATGTTTGTGTAGTCAAAAGTACAAAAAACGAAATTCCAAAATTGTCCACGAAAATTTGTCATTATTGGTAAATTCATAATTGAATCATCATTCATAACAACTACTACTAGAAAATACTAAGTGCAGTGTTTTTCCATTTTTATTGACATTTTTTCATTCATAAACCTATACAATGTTTCATTAAATTGAGTGAGATTTTGGGATATAAACAAACACTCATAACTTTGCTGTTCATGAATATTATTTGTTGAGACTTTACTGAAATAATAACAAGACCTTTTCTAATAAGCCCATAATTAAAAAATAGTGGTGTATATTAATGTGTAGTAACTGATGACAGTTGTTTAGTGACAGATGTGTATGATGAGTTTACAAAATTAAATGTCATATAAATATAACAAAAATGGATATAATATGCATATTATAGTGGGGGAAAAGCCGAAAGCCGAGAAATTCAAATTTCTGTGTTTCAACTCCCGTGTGAAGCTAGGGTGGGTTGTTAGCTTGGTATAGAGTACTCACATTGCAGCCGGATGTGGGTCGTTGTGGTTGGTCTTTCTTGTATGGTTGTTTTGTAATGTGATTTCAATCGTTTGTATGGTTAACTGGTGTCAGGGGGTCTACTCTCTTTCTCCGAAAAACGAAGTTTCGTAAGAAATTTCGCGTGTTTCCTACCACGGTTCATTTCGTTCCCGAAATTTCATACGAACGAAAATAGTTTGACGTTTCGATTCTCTAAACCTACTCTAATTGGCAATGTTTCGAAAAAAAAAATGAGTTTGACACACGAATGTTTTGAAATTTTAACGTCAAATTGACGAAACCAAAAACGTTACCTTTTGATTTTCGTTTTTGTGGATTTCATGTGATAATACATTACAATGGCCTCTAGAATGCTCTAAATAAAAGCAGCTCCACGTGAAGAACGTTTAAAGTACACAAGCAACCGATGAAGATGGATTATTCGGAATTTTAACCTCAAACCTTCGAAACCAAAAGTGTTATATTTTGATCTTCGTTTGTGTGAATTTTGTAGGAAAATTGCTTAAAATGGCCTCAAAAATGCTTTAAATCAAAGCGGCTCTACGATATACAATGCCCTTCACACCGCCAGAGATAGAATCATATGGAGAAATATCATTCAAGGAAAAGTGATGAAGCAGGGTGGTCACGATCCTCAGCATTGAGGAAAACAACGCAAGGAGGAGTCATTACAGCAGCTCTACGTGAAGGACGTTTAGAGCGTACAAGGAACCGGCATCACTTACGCAACCAGCTTAACATTACGCAAATTCTTGTCTTAGTTTGTGGGAAAAGACAGACTCAGTCGGCAATTATTTGAGGAGTTGTGCCAGGAAATAATGCTTTTATTACCTCCAACGGCTTCTTCCCACCAAAGCACTAGAAAGTGGAGTGCTACTGTGATATGTTCAGGGTAGCAAAGCACTAGGCAGTGGAGTGCTACTGTGATATGTTCAGGGTAGCAAAGCACTAGGCAGTGAAGTGCTACTGTTATATGTTCAGGGTAGCAAAACTCTAGGAAGTTGAGTGCTACTGTGATATATTCAGGGTAGCAAAGCGCTAGAAAGTGGACTGTCTTAAGTTGTTGTTGTTCAGTGAGATTTTAATAAAAGACTAAAATACATGTATAATGTTTATAATTTTTATTAACTTGAACCCTGTAAGATTTAGGAATTTTCATGACACTAGTAGTCGACTGGCTGGTTATGCCTATCTTCCTGGCTGGGTTCTAGGTTCACAGCTACCTCAGGCTGTGAAAAGTTTAGAAGTTGGCTTGATTGACAGGAGGTGAGAAGGTGGATGGCATTGGTTCATTGATCTGAAAATAAAACAGATTAAATACCTAATTGTCATTAAACAATTGTAATTATATAATTATTATATTATATAAGAATTGATGGAATTAAAATGGATTTGAAATTCTTATACATAAAAATTTGGTAATAAAATCAATTATTATTTTTGATAACAAAATTCGGACACAACTAATATTGTGAATAAAAGAATTCTAAGAATAGACTACCTACGACTAAATACAAATACTAGTTATATAGTAAATTTATGTTAATATTTACTTACAAATACATATTTACTTTCTTATATCCAAAACAAAGCAGCATGTGGCCGAAAATGTTACACGATATCTCGCGATATCGACAGTTTAACTTGAAACTGTTTTTACAGAATGTGTAAAACGATCACAAAGTATGTATCATGATGTATTAACACAACATTTGAGTAATAAACTCGGAATAAAAATCTTTTGAAAAAATCAAACAAAACATCCTAAGTTGACGAGTGCTGCCAACTCTACAAAACATTTTTTTGCAAAATCTACATTTAAAAAATGCCAAAAATATCCTAAAATCTTAGAAAATGTAAAAATAAAACAACGACGCGCATTTATTAAAAAATCTTAACAAGCAAGGCAAGGAAGCACTGAAAGAACTAATTTTGTGACACAAATAAAATATGAAGACCTTCGTTTGTATCCTCTTCATTAGATACAACCGAAGCAGAAGACCGACCGTCCGGCTCTGAAGCCACTCCTTCAAATCGGATATCAATTCCCAATCCCAAATTGTGATATTTTTATGGCATTGTCAATTAATTAACTCTATTAGTTCTATTACTATCTCTTATTCAACGCACGTAGCCACATACGAATCAAACAAAACAAAATTGCCTTCGATGACAACGTCGACTTATACAATAAACTATTATGTAGTTCAATTCAAGCGGGATTCCCCTGATCACTAGTTCACTACGGTCGTTTTCAGAAACATCACCGCGTTATTCAGGTTTATTTTTGTTTTTGGAAATTCAAGTATCAATATCTTCCCGAATAAAATGCTAAAAAATATGCTAAACTGTGCCCATTCCCTCTCCTAAAGAGGAGTCCTGAGTCCAAGCAGTGGACACATTTCAAGGCTGATGCTATGCAATGCAATGCAATGCTAAACTGAATTTATGCATGCCTAATCACTTATAAAATTGCTAAATTTAGCCATAATAATGCTAAATTGTTAACACTGAAGTTGACAATCTTGACAAGTTACAAGATTGTTTTTCTTCGTCCCATTTGGGCAGGCTAAGGTCTTAAACCTCACAACCTCGCCGCCAATAATAAGTACTTTTTTGAGTCCAATTTATATTCTATGTATAAATATTACAAGAAAAATATAATAAATCATATATTAAAATACAAATAAATATACAAAATGTGTATTGCAATTGAAAAGTAGGTAAAAAAAGCACTGGCAACATGATATATTTTTCAAAAAGTCAAACTAAAAATCAAGTTGAAGTTGACATTTGTTATAATTGACACATTACGTGTGATTATACGGATATTTTTAATTGTCATACGTTAGTACTGATGATTGGCAAGAAATGGTGCTCTTTAAATAAGTCGGTTAGCAAAGGTCGTAAAAAAGGATGTTTTATAATGTCGTGATGAATTTCATCAAAAATCAGTATTTAGCAATACATTTAAATTTTATTTATAAATATTACTAGTAACATTTAATAAACCACATAGTAAAAGCAAAATTTTAAAATAAAGCCAGATTCAAAATTGGTTTAAAAACCGTAATTTATATTAAATGACATATAAAAAGACCCACACAATATTGTTCATTCCATTCAATCACGAAGATTGTCTGTGGATCCGAACTTCATGTGCGCGTCCGAACATGAAACAGAGTAGGTTCACTGACGAAACTTCGTTTGAATTTCGTTCGTTTACGAAAGTTTCGTTTCGGAGAAAGAGAGTAGACCCCCAAGTGTGCAAGGCAGAAACTTTTTCAATTTTGTTTGGTTTTATGGTCAATAGTGTGGTGATTGACCTTTATTGTAGCCACTCAATGTTAGTAACGGTGTAAGGAATGGGTTCGATGATGAACCAATACTTCGCCTTCGTTCCCCTTCGACCCTGGATGAAGTGTCAGTCTTATGCTAACTCAAACCCACTCGTTTTCTTTAGGCTGCTGTTTATATTTTAAGGCCGTGGTGTAATCCCCGACACACAAGTTGAACCATCATGGCGGTCGACCTTGAAAGCGCAACAACGGATGTTCGGGTCTCAATCGAAGTGGGGGGCTGCGCGGAACCATAGCAACGGGTTCAACTTTTTTGCCTCGTACTATAACTCTTTCGAATAATTACGCAAAAACTAAAAATTCGCCTGTGAACACTTCGTAAATTCACAACTTGTAGCGATTTTGCATTCCCCTATCGGGTCCCGCTACCCCTGTCGGGGTGATGTCCCCACGATAACCACGTTAAGCCAATTTTAATAGGTCTGACATAATAAAAGATGAGCTTATTGCCATATCGGGCTAAGTTCCGAACTCGGGGCCCCTACAAAGAATTTTCAGACAGCAAAACGTAATTTATTTTCGTCCGTCCTGATCTATTCAGGAACCTCATAATCAGAGTATTTAAAACCACACGAGCGCTGAGTTAGTTTTATGTACCTACCTAAATAGCACTCTTCGTTCACGAGAAAGTTTTTATAAAAAAAAAAAAAACACACAGCCTTTAAACCGTTTTTTGAGGGTAGTTTTGGAAAACTGACAATTACGATCTCAATTATTCATTTTCATTAAAATTTGTGCTAAGTTTCAAGCTAAACCCACCTAAACCTAGAGAATATATAATATATAATATATTCCACAACTATCACACAACGTCGTCTAGTCCCAAGCTAAGCGGAGCTTGTGTTATGGGTACTAGACAACTGATAAACATACTTATAGAATAAGAAGGTTGCTACATGTAATCTTTGACTTGACAACATTTATTATTTAATTAATCTCAGGGACGTCCGAGCAATACAAGTAAATAAGTCGGCATCGAAATTAATGAAGATAGCAACCGAATGAAAAAAAAAAAAACTTTAAACTTCGCGCGTAATTGAAGATTCATTCATAAGACACGCTGATAAGTACGAGTACCAAGCTGCTGTTATATTTTCTGCTACCGAAATTCCCCCTTTTCACCCCCTTAAAGGTTGGATTTACAAAAAATCATTTTTAGCTCTGGCCTACATCATAAAAGGAAGCCGTGTACAAATGTCATGTTCCTAGTCCCAGTAGTTTTAGCTTTGCGTTGAATCGTTGATATCAGTTAATCAGTTTCTCCTTTTATATATAGACTAGCTTCTGTCAGCGACCTCGCCCGCGTAAAAGTTCTCCATACAAACTTTAGACCCCAGTTCATCACCTTAGGGAATGAAATTTGAAAAATACTTTCTCAGTGCTCGCTTATATCATAAAAGGCAACCTTGTACAAAATTTCATGCTCCTAGGCCCTGTAGTTTCTGCTTTTATACAACGTTAAATTTTGATCGTTTTAATCCTGTGGAGGGTCGATCCAGTACATTTAACACTATCGATTTGTAAAGATAAAATAAAAAAATAAAACACTTTTTTAACGAAATTAATTTCTTTAAGTAAACGAGTCAATGATCTAGTAGGTAGTTGTCGGTCGTTGCGTACTAATTACCTACAGTTCATTGGACCCGCCCGCCTGACGTTTACTTAAAGAAATGAATTCCGTACATTCGTAAATTAATTCGAGTTTATAAATAAATAATTTATTTTTTAATTTAATTTTAACAATCGATAGTGTTTCATTTACCGAATCGATCCTCCGCGGGACTAAAACGATCAAAATTTAACGGTGTATATTTATTTATTATTTCCACAAGTTGTGTACCTGTTCTAATCTATTTCATATCCTTTGTCCACAGCTATTACCATCGGCATAAGGGTGATTGGGCCAGCTCTTGGGTTTCTGTTGGGGGCACTGTGCACCAGGGTGTACGTAAACCCCCTCCTGAACCCACCCGACTTTGATGCCAGCGACCCGAGGTGGGTGGGAGCTTGGTGGCTTGGTGAGTAGACTTATCTTTTTTCTTATTTTTTGTAACGGATAGACCTTATTGTCATATTGATGATGTAATTGGTTCAGTAACTATAATATGTCACTATATATTAGGCTCTACATTTTAATGGAATTCTTATAATAAAACTGCAGCGATATCTAAGACGCCATAAAGAAACTAAAATAAATCAATATCTTAAATCGCGATATCAGAGTTCTCCGCACGATTAGAACATATTATACAAGAGTCCTAAATCAACTACCTATCGGGCAGTTGCCTGGATCAGACAAAACCCGGATACGAGCAATGGGTAGCTTGCCATCCGATCGTCCGGTATCCGTCCGGACCGAGCCCAAGTCGTTGACGGCGCGTATAGTTCCACGCGCCTCAAGGAGTTGTCAGCAAACCGTAGGGACCCAGCAGGGTCGAAGCCTACTGGGGCCAAGTACTGATTTCTGAAAGGAAGGATCGGCCCCGGTATGAAAGGCAACGAAGGAACAGGAGGGGGTTTTTAGTCAGTAAAAGTCTGACGCTATGATGATTTTCCCACCGAGAAAAAAAATCCCCGGATGGTGGATCCTCCCTTTTCAGCGGTGGTATGTGGGACTTTACATCTCTAAAGAACTAAAAATACTTGACTTAATAAATCTATTAATACATAATGTAAGTGACAGTCGGATTGGTTAGTTGCGTAAGAGATGGTAATCATGTTAATAACTTTCTATTTTTGCCTATTAATAATATATTAAACATCTTTTAATTGACGTTTCTCCTCCACGTCATCTCTACATTAATAATTTACAAGAACTGCTACTAGGTAGTTCTGGTCTTGTAGAATGTGCAGCACGTGGAATATCTAGTACAGTACGCGGCAAATAAACTGAACCATTTGCTTTGGTGAGATCCATCAACTCGCACTGGGCCTGCGTGATGCTCTCCTAGAGAGGAGACCTGAGTCCCAGCAATGGGAACGTTATAAGGCTGATGCTATGCTATTTGCTAGCTTACGCGCAGCTTATGGAACATTATAATGCTGATGCTATGCTATTGAGGCTCGTTAATCGGTTTCTGTGCATTCAAGGTCAACCGTCATGATGGTTCAACTTGTGTGACGAGAATCATAACCGATTTTTGGGTCTCAATCGAAGTGGGGGGCTGCGCATAACCATTGCAAATGGATCAATTTATTTGCCACGTGCTATAGAGATGGTGAAGGGGAGTAAGACGATAATGAATGTAGACTGATAGACATTTGGCAGAAAAAACTCGTCAAAAATGATGTAAAACTTGATTAGACACGCTAAACGTTATCCTGTGCTATGAATTGTCAAACGCGCGAAGATTAAATAGTTGCCGTCGTCGTAACTAATACGGTCCGGACTAAGCGTTTTGCCTCGTCTTTTATACCGCGTACATCGAAGGACTCTACAATTTAGGTGTCTTCAAGGCTAGAGTGGATAGGCTCCGCCTCATCATCAACGATTGCATCACTGCTTACCATCAGGTGGGATTGCAATCAAGCTCTAGTTTATATCAAATAAAAAAAAATATCTGCGCAACTTTCTTAATTCTATCTTTCATGATCTTCTGCTGACAATAACAAACACAACCAAAAAGAATTAGCGAAATTGGTCCTGTCGTTCACGGTTGATGACTTGACCAAGGGAAATAAACGCACACTCCCCGTGAGCGTTGGAATTGCACAATTTAATTTCCACCAAATCCATTCCATCATCGGACCACTACACGTACTGCGATGCACTATCGGTACATGGTGAACATCCAACCAACACGTATAAAGCGTTTTGGAAACACATTGACTATACTACAGCTAAGGAGTGGAATTCCCTGCCAGAGTCTGTGTTTCCTGATACCTAGCTACAACCTAGGGGGTTTTTAAGTCAAGAGTGAATAGTTTGTTTCTAGGCAGGCGTGCTCCATCGTCGGCGTCATCATCGCTTACCATCTGATGAGATAGTGGTCAAACGCGAGCCTAACTATAATTAAAAAAAAAAAAAAACTGGGCAAGTGCGAGTCGGACTCACACTCCGAGGGTTCCGTACAAACTAACTTATGTAAATAGTTCAATTCTTGAATACAGTCTCGAAGATTTTTTCGAAACGAAAAAGTATTTTTTTGTGACGTAACTATATATTTACAGTTTTCCGATTTATTCCTATACTTGTACTATGTGACCTTGCTTCATGCCTTTCAGGGTTCTAGGACAACGGGAAGTAGCCTATGAATTTCGATTCCCTAGAGAGTGTCGAAATATCCGCTTTTTGCGGCATAAACGCCCTTATCTTTTTTTGTGCGCCAGCTGAACGCAGCTTTGGCCCTTAATCATTGAAGCTAGAAAAAAAATCGACTATTAGGAGGTACGAAGTTCGCCGAGTCAATATAGATGAATTGGGATTGCAGCAAATTTTCTGTACGTAATAAAATATGCAAGCTCTGCATACTTCCTCTCAATATGCAGCGCTTGGAATAGCTAGTATCTCGTTAAGACTTTCATCAGCGGTGGCAAACGGGTGGTTGTAACCGATCGCGTAACTTCCATAATAAGTTGCTGCCAGAGACTCACTTAGTTCTCAGCACACGTCCCTTCGGTTGCATTAATTGTTATATACTGAATACCTTTGGGCATAAAAGAATAAATAATGGTATCCGCAGAAGCAGATGTTTTCTGTAAACTGCCGTCTGTTTTTTCATTTCAACAAAAAATAGAATTCCGTTTAATTTTTTTTTGTTTATCTTTATATTCAAGGGTGATACGACTTTTTATTTGGTTGGTAACCGTTCAGACATGTAATTTTTGAATATTTCGGTAAGCTTGGGATGAAGGAGGGATAGGATATATCTCTCTAAACATATGACTTATTTATGTAGGATTATATTGTACACTGAATCCTAACCTCGAATTTGATCTTTCTCTGTCACTTATAGGTTTTCTGGCAGAAAACTCATTGTTGAGTAAGCTCGCCTTTGTACGTCAATTGTCAAATAATTATATTAATATTATTTTTTGTGGACATTAAAGAATTGATTAGGATTGTTCGAAAAAGTTTCTGCTGCCCCTGGAACATAAAGAGTGACTGAAAGATTACAGGTTTTAGTCAGTAAAAGTGACACACTTCCTCTTGCTCTATCCAGAGCGGGCGGAGAAGGGTTGGACTATTTCATTAGTAGTACTTAAGATTTTTTTCAACGAGCTTTTACTCTTGAAAAGCTTCATCTATTGAGCTAAATAGGTAAACACCAAAAGAAACATCGTTTTAAAGATTACAATACTGACAGTTTAATGAATAATTGTTATTCTTTAGTTGATCAGGATCTTTCCCAGTATCAAGAAATGGTACAAATGTAAAACAAAATTTCTTTTAGCTCAAGCAACCTGGGAAAGGGTCATAAAGAGTTTTAAATTTAAATACCAACAACAGGCACGGCGATACGAAAACAAAAAGCTAGGATAGAAGGTATAAAACTAAACGAATGTTTCGCATTTTACTGCTGTGTAAACACATAACAATTGAAAATCGATTCAAGTGGGTGCTAGCCATAGCTGCTACCATTTTCAATTATTTCGAGCCAGGCTTCGAAATAATTGGATCGCTTGTGTAGCTTGTGACTTGTAAGCCAAGAAGCTTAATCAGTTTTGTTCAAAACTCGTCAGTTGTAAGTGTCACCAATATGAATCATGTAACTGCTTATTTTCGATCCATTTTGTTACCTCATGCATTAATTTTTTATTAGTTACTTCTGTATTAAGAAGAATAACGCTATCTACACGTTCAAGCTGCGTTATTCTATTCTTAGTTCTCAAGTAAAAACTGATCTATTTTGGTTCTCACTAGCTTGATATTCCCTAAGTTTACAACTAAACCGATGACCTGTCTGCTGCTACAACGAAATCGAAGTACCAAGCATTCCAACGCGGAACAGTCATCTACCGTTAGCGAAGCACTTGCGCAGATTTGCGCGCAAAATCCACGAAGAAAGCACGTGCGTGACCTGCACACCAACCGAATGCGTGTAAACACAACAAACTTCTATTTGCCACCCATAAATAATCTATCACACTTTACCATCTTCAAGATAAAGCTCAGTTTCGAACAGCAAAGGGTTTTAGGAAGTTATTTGTAGGTCGTGTCGCGGTAGAAAACTGCTGCAAGCGTGTCTCGACTGCCAACGTATTGAATTCGCGAATACGCATTGAATGATTTCTGCGTATTTCCTTATTGTTCCAACTCTACATTCATGAATGAAGTTTTGAATTATAATAAGTTTATTTTAGCAGACGTTTTTGAATCATTAATGTAGGTAGATGTTGCCAGGAAGTCTTAAATTTGCGGCTATGGCTCAAAAATTAAAATTTTGGGATGCTGGCAGTTAGAGAGGTAAAATTTTCAGCATATTATGCAGATGGCCAAAAGGTTCTGTAGTGGCGACCGCGTACTGGAAGAAAGACGCAGCGTTGGTAGGCTTCCCACTAGAAGAACGATGACCTGGTGATGGCCGCAGGAACCCAATGGAAGCGAGAGGCACAGGAGCGATCGTTGTGGCGACATTTGGCGGCTGAAATGATGATGATTATGCAATGGCATAAATTGGCATTTATATTGTAGCGCCTAATTCTTGAAGCTTTAATTATTTTGTAGTGAAAAACTTGAATAAATCACAAATTTAAAAAAAATAAAATAAGTTAACGCTATATAAGTAAAGTCGAATATATAATTAGCTCGAAATAAACTATATATTTTGACACGCAATAGCTCCACGCGTACGTGCGTCTATAAAATGTCAGTTAAGATGGAGTTGCGACGATTTACGTTATTATAAGAACATTTCTCAAGGGATAATGAGCATACAGATCGTATGTTGCAAGATGTTAATCACCACTCATTACTTCCCCCAACGGACTCCCATAGCGGCTTGATTGCATTGTAATTGTTTCTGCGAAAGGGTGCGCGAGACATTCCACGGTTGCATAATTAATACTTCACTATACAAATGAGCTTACAGTTCTATCGGCAGCTTTAGGAAGCGCCAGTCACACAGATCCACGTGAAGTGTTATAACACCGCGGTGCAACGTGTATGATGTGGTGTCATAGAATGGAGCGCGATGCAATTTCCAGTCGGCTTTCGCTTTTTTGTGCGCAGGCGTCACGCTGCGGCGGCGGCGCAGGCGCACGCCGCTAGTTATATAACGCGTCTTACATCACGCCGCGTCACCACAGCTAAAATAAGCGCTCTATCCATAGCCGGTCACGGCCAAGGCTGCGCGCCTTGTTGCCGACAATTATGCCGTCGTCGGTGCCCGTAATGAGGATTTAGTGGGTGGACACGCGACCGACGCCATGCTCACTTTTACTTTTAAACCGGTTTTCTTGACCTTCGTCTTCTCTTGCAGCTCGCTGTAGAACTCAAGTTCTCACCAAAATGTATTAGACGCTGCGACTCTCTATATTACGTTTAATGGTACAATTGAGTGTGGTAAACATTGAAACAATGCTGTTCGGCGTGTATGTATCCATAGTCCATACCTACCGTGTCTAGCGAACGCCCTTGACTGAACGGCGACCGGGCGACCTTGTGAACGCGCAAATGTTTTCTGTTTGAATCTATCGGAATTGTTTTTGATCGTATCCAAGGTTTCATGACTTATTATTACGATCACTGGTTTTGACAACTCTAACAATTGTCGGTTTTGGTCATATTTCATCGAATTTCAACGTTTTTACCTCAATTATAGAGTAAATTTTAAATTCTGACTGCTGCGTCATTGTTTGGATATCATGCGGAATTGTTCGGAAGTGTCAGCGCGGCTCTGAAATGCAAGGGTGGTTTTTTTCCCACTCCAAAATGTTTACATAGCATACAGTACCAGAGGCTTGGTTACATCTAAAAACATGAGTGTTTTGCATTTTGTACATGTAGGTAGGTAGACAGCGGCAGTCTCGCACGGTGGCGCCCCGCGATGCGTGAAGTATTTCATACATTCGAGGTAATCTTCTGACGACTGCTAACAGATTAGTGCTATTGAAAGAACATTTCTCACTCGCCGCCTCGATAAATGCCATAATTAGAATATTCCATTATCCGATCCTGCTGATATGTTCCATAAACAATGAGTGACTCGTCCATGTAGACTGGCAATAGTGGCAACAAATTGTGTTGGTTAGGTCTAGGTATATCTTTCGCGATTTCGATTTTCTTCATATTTGCCAGAATAATGCTTCTATGTATTTTTTTCATTAGATCGCGGGATGTTAGCCTTCTCCACGTATTTGTATAACGTTTTATTACGAGCCTGATAATTCAAGAGCATATGACTAAGTCTACCTAAAATGTGTTTCAATAACCCTGCTCTAAGTACGTTTATGGCTACTACTGCAAACGTTACCGTTTCGTAGTTTGGTTAGGTTTTTCAATCAGGCCCATATACAAATTGTACCTGGAATAATGCACCACGCCTATAATTACCAATTAAAAAAATAAGTTTTGTTCATAATTTAAGTAGTTATTTTACTAAAATGCTCTTATGTAGTTTTTTTTTTAAGAAATAATAATAATGATTCTAACTGTAGGCAAATAATATGGAAAAAGACGCACTTAAAATATTAATACATTAATAAACAATTGAAACTGGTTTAGTAGATGATTCTAAACATGCTACTTTCAGGATTTGAGTTTAATATGTTACAAGATTGTATGCTTACCACATTCAATGTCTGAATTATACTAAAAAACTTTTATACACAACTGAATATTTTGATCTTTGGCCCACTCATCTATCCAAATTAAGTGTGACACGATGCCACAAGCAATATTTGTTTTTGTCCAGCCGACAATTTTTTTATGTGAACGTTTTCACAAGAACTCATCAATCTCTATCTATTGAAAATTCGGCGAAATTATAAATTGTTTTGACATTGACACTGAGCCTAGATAGAAAAATATTTTGTATCATCATGCTACAAAAATTATTTTGGACAAAAGTCTAGAAGGTTTGAAGTCTAGAGCTCCGTAACCGAAATAGAAACTATCGTATATCCGAAATAAAAATAACTGTAACCGACCCCGATATAAAAAATTCGGATAAAGGCGAAGCCAAAATATTACGACAGGTTTTTGTTTGTTTTGCCCGGCCAAACAAATGATAAATCTAGACCAGGGGGCCGACCATAAACTTTGAGAAAACAATCTTATTGCAGGAGAGTTTTGTTTCAATCTTAAAGTAATATTACTTCATTTTGTACCATAAGCTTAATCGCTCAGTATGATTGTATTCCTGCTAAGGGCTGGGAAAGAATGAACGATTCTAAAGATTTTGTCTATTCCCTGCTAAAACAGAAAAGACACGCGCTATACTGATCTGTATTGCGTTGTCTCTTTCAGATGTTTGCTGTTCGAATCGCTACATTATAGTTTATCGTGAACTAATAGAATACATTTAACTCAAAAGATGCCTTGTTAAAATATATTTTTAAAAGGATCTATGTAACTTTCATAAAAAGGACGTAATAACTTTCAAGATTTTACATTGATAAAGTAGAAAAACCAAAAAAGCTGCGAGCGACAACGTCGACATTTAGTTGCGTTGCATGTAGTGTGAATCGTAACATTCGGAATTCGGAACGTTTGTTTACATTAACAAAATTCTTATCAGTGTTTATTTGTTTAGTGCGAACTAAGTTTGATTTTTGAATTAAAATAGTTTTCAAGTGCTTAAAATTTGAGTAATCTAGCTTTTTTTTAAGTTTTTGGTGTTCGTAGCGGATAATGAACTATGGTTGAAACTTATTGTACATGGACATCATGGAATCAAGGTAAAGTTAAACAGTGTATTCCAGTGAAATCGTAACTTGTTGTTCGTGCACTATTGAATTCAGTGTTATCTGCTTCCAAAAA
Source organism: Leucania comma (assembly GCA_958295575.1). NCBI lineage: Eukaryota > Metazoa > Arthropoda > Insecta > Lepidoptera > Noctuidae > Leucania > Leucania comma. The sequence continues at coordinate 26,226,672 of OY282463.1, forward strand.
CTCAAAAATTTTGATATGTGTTCCCCATCTAGAATACAATAATAAATGAATAACCCACGTATGTAGGTACTCAAAACAATTAACTCGACACGTTTAGGCATCGAAATAAGTTTTAAATACTTTATATGTCACGAAAACACTTTAAATAGTATATATTTGGAAAACAATAATAAAACCGCTGCGTTCGAGCAACTTTTTTAAGCCTGCTAATTTGACGTAAAAACAATACTGCTAGCGGTCAAAAATCGCCTTATAGTACGGATTGAATGAAGTTTATAACGTGTGACGTCACAAAATCGCTAAGAAAACATTCTTGTTTTAATGTTGTAATAAGATTGTTTTGAAGGCCACATGGTACGAAAAACATAAGTAAGATTAAAACAATACTGCTATAAGAGCTTGTGGTCGCCCCCCAGAAATAGAAATCAAATTTTGCTATTTGTATTTTACTCTTAAAATTTTAATATCCGTGACGGAAACTATCCAAGACTAGTGGATAATCCGAAATAATTTGATATCCGAAACCGGTATAATAGTATTCCTGTACCTCAATATCTATATCCTGATCCGAATTTTCATACCGTAACATCCCTGTTAAGAAGCATCGAATCATCATAAAGACTCAACATGAACTAATAACTCATGTTGTATTGTTCCACAGGCATGGTGTTCATAGCTGGCTTCATCGTTCTCCTGTCGGCCCTGATGTTCTGCTTCCCGCGTCAGATCAGACAAGAGCCCATGCCGCCGCCACTTAAGAAGATCAAGGATAAGAACGAGCCTTTCTTAAAAGGTAATACTTACAATTGAGCTTAAGCAAACGAAATGTATTATTGAGAGCAGTAGTGGCCCAGTGGTAACGGCCTCAGCTCTCGAGTTATAGATCATGGATTCATACTCAGCCAGGTGCATTACTTAGTGTAATTTGTTCCTTGCCACTGGTCTCAAAACGGTGAAGATGTTTTTCTTCACGTCAGGAAAACGGCATGCTGTAGATCCAAAAAATTAGAAATATGACATGCACCAAACCGCAGTGGGCCCATGTGGTGGATTACGGCCCTTTCCTTCTCTTAGCGAAGAGGCTTGGCTTCCAGCAGTGGGAACATTATAAGGCTGATTATACTATGCTATGACCTTAAGTATTTTACTTGGATGATATGGTAGTGGATCTTATAAAATAGGTGTATTTGTTAGTTAGATTGTAGAGCAAATTACGAGTATATCGTTCAAAATTCCATTATTCAGTGGCTATTACAAAAAATTCGAAGCTACATATTTTTTAACAAATAAAATGTCTAGCTAAATTGGAGATAAAAACTACACAACTGTTTATTGTATCTCTGTGGGTGGCCTAGTTTTTATATTGTAGTAGTCAAGTAGTAATCCGGTTGACATAACTAGTTTGACTGTGATGAATTCCGTGCTATAAACCGAATGGCTAATAAACTTGTAGCAAATGATATGATAACGTATTAGAGAAGATTGTCTCTAGCTGGACAATGATTCATATAACATAACTATTATTCTTTTGGCCAGATGTTGGCAATGCTTTGAGATTCTTAATTACTTTTTTATGTTAGAATTTGTTGTTGTTATTCATTATACAGATCAGTTATCAAGATTTGTATTTTATTACGTCTAAGTCTAGTTTATTTCCTGCCGAACCCAAAGGCGGCTTAATATTAATAATATTATATTATTATATCAGAATGTATTTGTGAAAATTCGAGAACCGTGGTTTCGCTTTAACTTTTCACAAAAGTAGTTTTCACTATTCGAATGTTTAATGAAAATTAAAATTCATAAAAAAATCTATTGTGGTTCTAAATCAGTTGGACGGTTTCCAAATTGAATAATAATAAAAACATTAAAAAGCGGCGGGAATCCAACTTATCTGATTGACAAATATCATATGTCGTGCGATATCTCTTCCGTAAATTTGAACTGAATGTTTTGTTTTGTATACAGTTTTAATGTTTATAATGTTTGGACTTTTGCCGGTTGTGACTTAGAACTACTTTCATTATTGATTTCATTAGACAGTTAACGTCAGCAGTTACTAAGCAAACATCAACGAACTCGTATTTCAGCAAGTCTTATCGTCCGATGAACTGTGCTATGATGTGGGTCCTAAATTCTGTGCAACTATTTTTCAAATTATGTACTTAATTTACGTTCGCTGCCTTACCCCGACACGTACCCAATACACTCCCTTGTGGAAATCTTTATTATTTTTTCTCACACACAAGCGAAATTTTATTTATTTTAGTGTTAGATGTGTATTTTAGAACTAGAGAATACTTCCTTCAAGTCCTAATTCTGTAGCTATAAGCTTAGCTTGCCAGCAGATTAGTAACGCGGCTTACTGCCGTGAGTGACTTGATCTAACGCTTATCGTCAACAGTTTTACACTTCCTTTTTATAATATTCACTATAAATACACACACTCTTCTCACTTCCAGATTTCTTCGCAACTATAAAAAGGCAGGTTACCAACGACATCCTGATGTGGCGTACAGCGAGCTCAGTCCTTCATCTGATGCCCATCAGTGGGGTGTACGCCTTTTTACCAAAGTACTTGGAGAAACAGTTCCGGTTGCCGACACATGACGCCAACCTTGTCTCGGGTGAGGTACTAACATGAACACTTTATTGGCATAGGTGGTTCGACCATGGTCTGCTGGCCACATAAGGAGATATAGAGATGTGGGTAAAGCGAGCTACTACAAAGTTGGGTAACACGAAAATTTGGATAGCAGAGATTTTGAGTGATAATTTAATAATAAATGAATAAAGAGACTTTAAGGCTAAGAATTCACGAAGCGGTTTTCACCTGCGCCCGCCGCGGTTGTGGAAACATCTATTTTATTTCAAAACTCACGAGACGGCAGATTTACGCGGTTACGGAGCCGTCGCGGTTGCGATTTTCGACCGCAAGCCTGGCGGCCGATTATCGCCAGCCATTGCCACAGCGAGGTTCTAGAAGTTGCCCGCCGGTGCACCGGGAGCCGCAAACTTCCGCGCACATCGCGGTCGTAAAACGCGTCGTGAAATATCTGCATTCTATAGAAGGTTGCCCGCAACCGCGGTGGCCGCGGGTGAAAACCGCTTCGTGAGTTCTTTCCCTAAGATGTTACAATAGTGATGAAGTATGCAACAGCTGTTAGATGCAATCCCATCAAATAATTTATTTGTAAAAAAATCGATAAAGTATCTGCTGATAACAAAGGTTTTTTTAGTGATTTAGATACGATACGGGTGTGACTTGTTTAAGAATAATCGCATTAGTTTTATCGTTATTCTTCAACTTATTTTTTAATCCTAACGAAGTTCACATTGAGTTATTGTTGAGTGACCCTTATGCGGGGTCCCGGATAGTCAAGAGAACGTCGCAGACGCGACGAGATTAGTCTATTGTCAGCTGATAACTATTATACAACATTAGAATGTGAAGGGAAGTCCTTTGTTGAATTATTTCACCCCTATATTTTTTTTCTTTTTTATTATAATTGGTAATAGCTATAGAAGTTTTGTGTCTTATTTCTATTTACGAAAATTATTTAAAAGAATATTATCCCTCATTTTGAAAGATAAAATAAACATGAAGTCTAATTCTCATGTTAATACCGATGCATGATAAAATAACAAACGAGCGAGCGAGCTATACACCCTATATAGCTCCATTCCTTTAACAGTTCAGATTAGGTCGTCAAACGAATCGCATGAAGAACTCGCGGTAGGGCCTCAGGTATGTACCAAATTGACAGTAGTGTCAAATGAGCAGACTTTCAGAATTATATCTTTACCCATATGAACTATAGACAGCTGCATTAAAATGTCATCCTCTTTTTTGGGAAACTACCAATAGCAATATTTTTTATTAGTCTGGCTAAGATTTCAGAGAATAGAAGTGTAATGCGTATATCTTATTATGAACAAATAACAATGTGTTCATTAATATACAGTTTTCTATGTCCAAGTGTCTACATATTAATGTCAACATATCTGTTTACTTTCCAGGTCTGGGAGGAATTCTAGTGATGGGCTTGGGCACGATCACATCTGGTGTGGTGATATTGAAACTGGTGCCGACCGCGAGGCAGGTGGCCGCGTGGACGGCTGCTAGTGCTGTTATCTACAGTGCTGGTAAAGAATCATCTTATTTAGTCGATGATAAAGTTTTTTTACGCTCTTGACCTGTATCTCAATTGTACTTGACCAGTATCTCATTGTAATTAATTCCAATATTATTTTTGTGTACTAGTTATAAGCGTTTTGGTCCCAGTACTGTTAGCTTGTAATGTGTTTCCAAATAAACAAATTCAGATAAATTTCGTCTAATGGTAAGGTTGATGATGGAGCATGTTTGCCTAGAAATAAGCTATTCACTCTTGACTTAAAAATCCCTAGGTTTTAGCTCATAGGAAACTGATTTCGGCAGGAAATTCCACTCCTTAGCTATACGTACAATGAATGTGTTCCCTAAACGTTTTGTGCGTGGGGGCGGTGTGTCCGTACTGGGATGATGCATCACCGTTCAGTGCTTAAGACTTTGAAGCTTCGCCTCGATTCCGCACTTTGGAGGACTTTATTACACCACCGTTGTTGTAAACTCAAGTGGCCACCTACTGGGTCTAGACAATCTAAGGAGACCATCGAATCAAAATGAAGAATTGAACTGGGCGATGTGAAGTGGTTGCTGTCTTCTGTAATCTAGAGAGGATGCCTGTGTTGCTAAGAACAGTGCCAGTTATATTTGCCTGTTGCTGCTTGAACGTGGAAAGACGTGTTGGTAATAGTTTACCGAATAAATTCTGAATCAAGTTAAAGAAATCACATCTTAATAAAATCGTTCGATTTTTTTTCTGATACTGTTTTATGATGGTGGAGGTGTTCAGTAACTAATCAAGCATCTCATCATATCTTTAACTGTTCCAGGTATGGTAGTACTGATGTTCATAAGCTGTCCCGAGGAGAACTACCGCATGATCAGCGAGGTCAGCATTGCCAACAGCACTCTGGACTGCAGCTCTGGATGCTATTGCGCTGATGTACCCTTCAACCCAGTTTGTGGACAGGTCAGTTATATTATAACAACTGCCCTCGTGTTGTAATGGAAACTTTTGGCACTGAATATATTTTTATTCTTTGGTGTAGATTTTTACGAGTGAAAAAAATTAGTAATCCGATCAGAATTACTGACCGAGATAACTTTTTACAAAATAATATAACCAATAAATTAGAACCAATAGACAATTTAGCTTCGTTATAATAAAATATTTTAGTTTAGTAAAAATTGTGTTCTCGAGTTTTATTTATTAACGGTTGTTGTGTTGTGGTTTGGACCCATTTGGGCGCCAATAACAACTTATTGGCGCCCAAATGGGACAGCGAATGGGAGTCGCTTTATGACTTTATGGTTGGCTCGTAATGCAGTTTTGATGGTATTATATTGATAGTTTAGAGACCCAACCTCGTTTTGATAACACCTCTAATGTGATTGAGCGAAATAAAGTTAATAGGTAGAACCTGCTAGTATTTAATAAAGGAAACGCTGTAGCCTTGTGTTGCTTTCAACCACGGAATACTTTAAGTGTTTTTCTTGTCAAGGCAACTTCTGTATATAGCGATTTTCTTATAACAGCGCCTGAGATTTATATTAAATCTGTTTGTTTTGACACGTGTTACAATATTTGCCCTTCGTATTTCCAGGATTCCTTCACGTACCTATCTCCGTGCCAGGCTGGTTGTCTGAGTACTCAGCAGCTGGACAACAACACGTGGCTTTATTACAACTGCTCCTGCATCGACAGCGAGACTCGTGGTGAAAAGGCTATGCAAACGTGAGTCTATTGAATTTGTTGTTATGATGAGGAGCTTGTGGGACATTTAGTTTAAACAGTTGTACAAGTAGATTTTCGAGGTTCGTATGCAGAGGTCGCTTTATGGATATGTTGTGCCATGTTCCATATACCGATATACAGAAAACACGTCAAATAAACCCTTGGCCACGGTTTTCATTTAAAGATCTTTCGCAGTCATAATAATGGTCAGAAACCTTATATTCTGGCACCAGCCTTGCTAAGGAGGTTATCATTAATAAGTTGTTGGGTGATACCCCGGACCGTACACTACCCTCTTTTATTTATTTGTATTATCTGCTTAAACCACGGTCCATTATCTGTTCTCTTTCAGTATCGAGCGTTACGACCTCTTCAACCAAACCGACAACATCCTCTCCCGTACTCTCGGCTTCGCAGTAAGTGGCGAGTGCGGAGGGCCTTGTAATCAGATCTACACGTTTGTTGCTGTGTTCGCTACCATCATGTTCGTGCACGCCAGCGGTGAGGTCGGCTCCGTGCTGCTCATTATCCGCTGTACTGATAAAAAGGGTAAGCTTTTAGATGATTAAAAATATATATAGATTACTAATAGTAGTGAGCGACTGAAACACGATTTATAGCCGAAACCGAAACCATATAATCAAATGTTCGGCTCTTAATCCGGTTTCGGCCGTGAACCAAAACTGGTGTGGGTACAGAAAAACCGGCAAAAATTAAAGATAATATTTCGATAATATAATAATGTTTAATTATGTAGTCATATTTTTATAAAATATTAAATAATTCAATAAACCGACTATTACATATTATATAATATAACATACATAGATAAACGAGTGAGTCAGGTTTTAGATTCACAAATTCACAACAGCTCAAGGACGTTAATTCTGGTTGATTTGAATATTTGGTCGTTTTTTAACTGAAACTGAAATTTCAGCCGAAAGTATTTTTTTGGCCGAAACCGAATTCGAATTTTCAGTCATCTTGAAAACAGAATTAAAATGGACTAAGTATTATACTGACAGACATAAAATCGATCAATGAAGAGCATGCTCAAGTCTCGTGCCGGTTGTCACAAAAAAATCGCGGTGCTAATCGTAAGTTGGCAAGAGGCTGACACGTGACACATTGCTGCAGTGACATTCCATGTGAGTGGGCGCATCGGATGACAGTTATACCGTCATGATCAACTTGAGTGTATGTGTGGATATTGAGCAGACGTTCTCCCCTCCCCGCAGACAAGGCCATGGCGATGGGCGTGATCCAGTTCGCGATCGGCGTGTTCGGCAACGTGCCGTGCCCCATCGTGTTCGGCGCGGCCGTGGACGCGGCGTGCCGCGCGCGCGACGCGCTGTGCGGCCTGCTCGGCGCCTGCGCCAGCTACGACAACGATAGCTTCCGACAACTTTACTTGGGTTCGTTTTTCAACATACTCCTCCCGTCCACACTACAACGTGCCGTGCCCATTGTGTTCGGCGCGGATGGACGCGGCGTGCTGCGCGTTTGTATTAACATTTGCTTAGATTTAGTTAAAAAGTAGCATTGAACATATTTTAACATGCAGAGTCAAATACTAAAAAAAAAAATTGTTAAAAGAGATGTCAAATTTGGCCATTATTCCGATGAAATTTGAACACTAATGTGAAATACCTTATAAGAAAGTTACGTTAAATTTTTATTACGTTACTCGATGACGATGAATTTTTTAGGCCTCAGTTTTTGTAAAAAACTGGATAATGTTTCAGTTAATACAGAACATCATTCTTTTTTGTTTATTCCCTCTTACGTAATATAATTATTTAAAATGTAGCTATAATTGCCGTAACAGTTTTCCTGCTGTAGTCTTCCCGCCCGATTATAATTTAGGTGTCTTCAAGGCTACAGTGAAAAAGCACTTAATAAACTAGTGCACCTCACCATCAACGATTGCATCATAGCTTACCATCAGGTGGGATCGCTGTCAAGGACTAGTTTATATATATATAAAAAAAAAAAATTAATACCTTAAGTTTTTACTATGATTTTAAAAGCAGTTTTACACAATAAAAACAAAACATATTTACGATCATGATAATGCAATATTAAAACGTGACGAAAAAAGGAAAATGTCAGATTGACGATTTGTCAACTTGACGTTTGACGTTGAAATAAACCATCCCTACGTTGCGAGCTACGAAAACGTTGCTGTTAGTGCGTTTAAAAATCGGTCACCCATAACGAATAACTGTTGGCGCGAAAATATCGATTTTATCGTGACTCGAAACGCAGTGCATAGAATATACAGATACGTACACAGATACGAAGATGTACTGTTATTTGAATATACCATAGAGTTGCTAACTTTTTAAAATAATGTTTACAGTGCTACAAGCGTATATATTTGTTTCATTTAAAAAAAAACGGTGGTCTGAAAAACGTTATGTAAAGCTAAAAAAAAAAAAACTAGATAACTACGCTTTTTCAACTTGTATTAGTTAGATTGCTGTTAAATTTTTACTTATTTTTGGCCGATCCAGAGAGAATGTAACATAAATTTTATAAGTAACCATAGACCCTTCGTCTATATGATGCGATACATGGGCGTCGCCAAGGGGGGGGGGCAGGGGGGCTACTGGTGACGCCCTTGATGCGATGATGTGCACATAGATTTAGCGGTTAGAAATGTGACGAATCCTCCATACGTTGGTGTTGTTGCAGGTCTGTCGGCATCTCTAATGTTCCTAGCGTTCATAATGGACCTGCTGGTGTGGAGCAAGGCGGGGCGCATCGACATGAACCCGGCGGACGCGTGCGCGGCGGACGCGGCGCCGCTGGCCGCGCGCGCGCCGCCGCCGCGCGACACGCAGCTCTGACCGCGCACCAGCTACGAGTCGCATCTCTAAGCGAACTACCGCTACCTGATACGACACTAAATGCTACAACAAAAGCTGCTAAGAGTGGTCACGAACGAGGTGCAGGACAATGTGAACCTTAAGTGTAAGTGTTACGGTCTAATTTACAACGACATGGATCTGAATCTTAAATTTTGCGCTTGGAAATGGCAAGCGTTGTCTTGATACATGTTAAAAAATTCAATCAACTTTATATACCAGGGATTAAGTCTGGAATGCAACGACGCGGATCCGGTCTACTTAGAAAAGCTTTTTAGGAATTGTGAAACTAATATTTGATTGTTAAAGTCGAAATTTATATGTAAGAGGATCTGAGAGTCGTAGTTATTGAAACGACATTTATAAATTCGTGTCTTGAGCGAATCAATGATTCGCACAAACTACTTATAAGAAAAGGTGCGTGTTGCGTAACTAAGAAATGGATTACACAGAGGGATACAGGCCTTACGATAAGTGTATGCGCTGAGCCCAAACACGGGGGTGCATCCAAGCATGACGGGCATTGTGTTTATAATGAACAGGCCGCCATTATGAGCCATATTACGGAAACGTAAAACTGTGCATGCCTTATTTTGTAATCGGACAAAATTTAGATATATTTGTACATACAATTAATTTACAAGCGCCAATATTTTGGTTATTTATTAGAGCCTTGCTAATATTACCTTTTTAGTAAAATACCAGTGTTTTTGATGAAGTTGTACGGTTTATAAGGCAACACCAACGTGACTGAACAATGAAATAGTTTTATTGTGCATTTTATTTTGTATCTATGCATTTTATACACTAGTTACTTTACTGCATAAGTATGTGCTCAATTTTGTAAACATAATAAAAATAATAAAACTAGAACTGGTTTCAGGCATAATATAAATTAATTGTAATAAAATGATGTATAATAATGATTTGGGAGCAAATAATATACCAAATTCTACAGCTAACCTACGGCCGATAGATTTGGCTAGATATAAATATATATGTATTTCGTCACTTTTATAGAAGATTTTAACCCACTAACGCACAGAATTTTTTATGTATTCAATAATAATTATGTGTTAGTGGGAAAAGATCGTAGTCCCACGTTTCTTGTCTCGGTCCCATACTTTATCTTATAATAAAATAATGATCGCAAATTGGAACACATCACTATAATTAATACATCACATAGTAATCACAATATTTTCATATGGGACTGAGTTTATTCGGAGGTCACACGTTGTCATAATAACTAATAATAAAAAAGGAAACATGAGAAGAAAGTCGAAGCGAATAGAACTTTAACTTGGTAACGGTTTCAATTTAAGAGGATTATAGGAGCTAATCGTGAGTTGTATAATGCGCAAAAGTATATGATTCACTGCACTAAACAGAATCTGAATAATTTAGGTCATTCTTCACGATAAGTGATAGATAGATAGATAGTGTATTCAAAACTTAATAAAGTTAATTAAAATCACGAAGATGCCTATAAAAATTACTTTATTAATTAACAACCGGACCAGTATACATGCAAATAAGTAACGTTTTACCGTTAAAGTGTTTTAATTTTACAATCAAATATTTAGAATTTTATTAAATCAAAATCATATATCGCAAGCATTGTGTCTTTGCTCAATTTTTTTTCTTTTGTATGCAGTCCAAAAGCCAGAGATTGTCCTAGACAGGGAAGTTCGGAAGGAGAAAGGCCTTTGCCCAGCAGTGGGACACATAATAGGCTATAAAAAAATGCAGTCCGAGAGTTACCTCGCTTGGGGTCTTTTAGTCCTCTTAAGTAAAGTTGATCCAAAAAGATAGATAAGAAACATAGACATGTGAATACGGTCAGAAAAAAAGGAAAACGATCATGGAGCCAATTGTTGTCGGATTCTAGAATTCTGATTGGCCCATATTATAGCAAGCTGTCAGTGTTACATTCCTCATTGCGATCTACAGGAAAGGGACAGCTATTGACCGTGTGCATTGAAGTTGTGGTTATGGTAGGCTGGAGTGAAAATCTACAGGATGCATTCAGATATTATGACAACGTGCGTTCTCAACGACGCATAATATTATTATTTCAATAATTGCGATTTACATGGCTAGTGATTAGACATTTATGTTAGTTTTAGTCAGTTTTTTTGTAACAAATTATTACTAAAAACCCTGTAAATAATTATATATATTAAATGAATTAAACATTGTAATCACATTTTAGTTAGATTAATTGTAAGATTTAAAAAAAATATAATTAGAATAATATTTCTGTTATTTTTTTAATCGTAATCGATTTCTTTTACGTTTGGTATTTCTTCGTGCTGCGGTCTGTCGTTGATATCTATGTATGATGATATTCAAACTTTTATTTTATTTTACTTAATTTTAAATAAGTATACATTTTTACTTTCATTATACCTGTGGGCATTTTTTACAATTAAATGGTTATAGTTCATCACAATATTGAAGAGAAATATTTTAATTATAACGTTTTGTGGTGACCCTTTTTGGTTATTTAGTAAAATATTGGTACTTTAAATGTATCATAGGATTTATAGTTTTACTATAAGTATACTGAGCATTTGAAAAATATAATAAGATCTAATAGATATTAGATTTTACGTCAAGTTTAGCTACAGATAATAATATAGTAAAAGTATACAATTACTCGTATTTTGACGAAAGATCAGTAGCGGGAGTATAAGAATATCTGATAAAAAGGCTGGGCACCGTGTAACACTATTTAGTAAAATTAACTAGACTAGCGGTTGTTAGGTTTCGTTAAGACCTTTATACGATAACTGTGATGTCTTGTGTTCTATATATTCATAACTATACTTCAATGTATACGTCCTGGATTTTTAGTGCGTTATATTTCATGCAATTTTGAATTCTATTCCATAAGCGGTAGATGTTAGAAAACAATACGCAGCTTGTTTGAGTAACTTTTTTTATAAAACTAGTACAATCATTAGCAAACCTGTTAAGTAAAAAAAGTGCATTATAAATATTTGTTAAAATTAGCTACTTATTAATATTATTGCGTATTATAAAAATATTTTTAATCATAATGAATTCGGTAATCATTAATCTACTTAGAAAAAAGGAGGTTCCTTTTAGAGTGACAACGAAAGGTGAATTATTAGAAATATTGTCAGTAATATGTTTCGCAGTACCTATATTTTTCTATTGAACCTTTTTCAAGCATATGAAATTAAAAACCAGTTTCGCGTATTTATTAATCAGATTATTGGTAACTAATTATTACCTCTTGTTCCTTACTATATAAAAAAGTGTGCATTATTCACGTGCAATCTTTTTAATGTTGTCTTTTAAAACATTCTTCTTACTAAGATTTATTAAATGTGTATCTTTGTAACGTATAATTATGTGTATTAGCTACGTATTTTTATTAACTAATGGCATAGTAAAATTAATCAATTTTTAGCATTTTTAGCGGAAAATCGGAAAGATTAGGAAAATATTGTTTGTAATCATGGAGTATAATAATATATATATTATAAGTTTTACGATTTTTAGAAAACAAATGTAGGATGCAATATGGATGAGTAATTTTTAAAGATATATTTTATATCTTATAATTAAATGCCATAGCGAAAATATGAATTTATCGAAACTAAAGGGTGATGATAGTACTGGAATAGTGGGTAAGTATATGAGCTATACCTTTGTAGGCAAAATATGTATGCCTTGAAATATCATAAGTCGAAAATCGCAGCATACTACATAATTTAACGTATAATTGTAATTTGATGAACAAAACTAATCAAATTACAAATACACGAGTCATCATGCCGTTTCTTTTATATCTAGTTCTTAAATCGGCCGACATCTGAATAACTATTAAAATTTATATAGACATAAATCTATATGTATAGCTGTATATCTACTTACTTTTATTTATTTTACCTTTTACTGTCGTAGTTACAGTTTATTTCTCAGTGGTAGCTTTTAGCTAAATTTTGTTGTTTGTTGCTGTAATATTAATAAAATACATTAAGATTTAAATGTGTAATGTCTCTACGTAATAGTGAACACAATTTTACTAGTCTACGTTTAGTTTTAGAGAATAATACCTCTGAATGTTAGATGTAAAAGTCTGTAACCGTCTATTACTTTAAATATTGCTGAAAACAACCGATTTGTGAAGTGAAATTATGATATGTATGATTTATATTTATCAGCTACATTATGTACTATGGAAACTTTATAAAAAAAAATCGACTATGTAATATTTAATGTATACGTCTAGTTTTCTGAATAATGTTGATATTTCAGAACTTGAATTAACCTTCGTAACAAAGCCTGCCACTAGTAACGCACATTTAGTGAGTTTCTAACACTTTTGTACGTAGTTGTACGCCATGTGAAGTTTTTATACAGGACTGTATTGTTTTTTTTTTCTTTTATATAAATCCGTGTTCGGTACACCTCCAGTACATACGTTTACAACTCTAATTGAATATAACATAAGTACACTGTAGATTTGTTATTGTGACTTCGGATCACATATTTTTTAATTATTTGTAAATAAAATTATTGAGATAATTCACCAGTATTTTATTTAGTTATTACCTGCTGAACACTGAATCCTAACCATTGATTACAAAATTGAGACGAACAACAGTTTATTATAGATTGATTTTTCGATAGTCATTGCCTTTATTAAAAAGAAAAATATTGCAGCAATGTTTAAGCAGGCAAGGCAACGCTTTTGGCTTTTCCCAAATCACGGACAGTCCTCTATGCAGAGCATGCATGGAGTTGGAGGAAACTATCCCATAAGTGCTCCTTGAGTGCACAGCTGTCGGCGAAATACGAACAAAAACCCTGGGGGCACCGAATTCATTCATTGACGCCCGGAGTAAACTGAAAGGACTCATCTGCTTTTGAAGAGAGATGAGCTGGTTGGAAAAAATAAATAATATACGTAATGTCGGCGCAGTGGTGTCGTGTTCCGTTGCGTGGTGTCGTATAGGCGTTTTCGGATATGTCGATATACGACATCTCTCGGCCAAAAATCTTCTTTCAAGGTCTCTAAATGGGAGGTTGGAACTCATACCACGAACGACTTGCAGTTGATATCTTGGCGCAATTCGGCGATTACAACCTTTCGACCTTCAGAGTCCACTTGATCTTCACCCATATACAACCTTATTTTTAGTCTATGCGAAATCCGAAACACGTGTCTAGTATTGTATTGATTCGGTACATGAAACACTATCGATTTGTAAAGATATAATTAAAAAATAAGGTACTTTTTTTCTAAAACTCGAGTTAATATAGGCATGTACGAAATTAATTTCTTTAAGTAAACGAGTCAATGACCTTGTAAGTAGTCGGTCGTTGCGAACTAACTATGTACAGTTCATTGGCCTTGCTCAGCTGACGTTTACTTGAAGAAATTAGTTTCGTTAGTGCGTAAATTCGTTTAAAAAAATAACTTTTCAATACACTTGCTCAGAAAGTGACTTTTATTGCACTACACTTAGGTATATAATGGCACCTGTTACCAAACTATGACATTTTGATTACCATTACGCACTAGTGCTGTAATGTAGCTATAACCTTTTTGTTCAACCTCTTTGTTCGCAAAACAAATTTTGAATACGAAAAAATAAAAATTGTTTGTGGTCTACGGTCGTCATTTAAAGACACTCGCGGTTTTTGGCGTAATTTTTTCGAGTGAAATTCATGGTCTGTATTAATAAAATAAAATCAAATACTACATTTTAAAATGTTACATCCATATTCTATTGTCACTATCTACGAATGACATTAACGTAAAAACTTTTCACACAAGAAAACAAACGACGACTAGGCAATATGATCAAAAGACCATATAGCCATAGCCTAGCGCGTGCTCATAGGCAACAGATTTAATTTTTTTACCGCCATGTTATGAAAAATTTTACTAGTTTTTCCATTGTAATATTAGTTAACTTAATTATTTTTCTTCACAAGTGTATTGAAAAACGTCGTATGATACACGTGAGTAATGAATGTTACCGTTCTTGGCTCTCTTAAGACCCTCGCCAAGGCTCGGGTCTTAATACCGCCTCGACGGTAACCTCCGACATTACACACTTGTATCATAATGTACTATTGTTTTTTTAATTTTCTCTTTACAAATCGATAGTATTTCGTGTACTGAATCGACCCTCCGCGGGATTAAAACGACTAAAATTTAACGGTGTATAGTCAAATTTCGCATATAATATAAATAATGTTGTATAACATATTCCACGACTTCCTCAGTCTTCCTAGAGTGATGCATACGCGGAATCTACATCTGTGTCGTATTCACGGCAGAGGCCTTACCACGAGCTCTTAACGAGACCTATTTGATGACCTAAACTGAACTGTAAAAGGGATAGAGCGATATAGGGTGTATTAGTTATGTTTGGGCCTATCGGTGAGGTACCGCACTGAATACAGGAACAGCAGTACGATTCTCTAATTTGACTTAAAGGTCCAAATGATAAGGTCATTAAAATACAAAAAAAAACTATCCTCTAAGAAAACAGCTTTGAGCGCTGGCCCAGCGACAAAATCCAAATAGGTCATTGGATTTGTATGTGATTTGAATATACATAGACTAGGCATGACCTAGGCTGCCTATTTCGACAGTACGATTTCGTCGCTGGGCCAGCGCTGCGCTCAAGGCTGTTTTCTTAGGCGGCGGTCTGAAATAAACGCTGTAGGTCGCGTCCGGCGCAACGTTAAGTAGGCGACGTATGAATGCTTACTATGGAAATGCATTATAGTGGTCTGTCTCACACGCCAGACGTGGCGCACGACCGCCGTGCGTCCATAGGTCGTACGCCGCCTACGCAGTCATTTCGGAGTATTCTGGCTTCACGGACGTCGCGTTTTTGTAAACGAAAATGGTGTTTACAAAGGAACAAGACGAATTACTAATTGAATCTGTTAAATTAAACAGAATTTTGTTTGATACTAGTGATAAAGACCACAAAAACAATGTGTTGAAACACCAGGAAACAAGCAAACAGGCAGGGTCGAAGCCTGCTGGGTTCAAGGGCCGTTTTCTCAGAGGAAGGCCCCGACATGAAAGGCAACGAAGGAACGAGGTAGTGAGTGACCATCGCAGGTTTACGCTGCGTAGGTCGCGTCCGGCGTCTGCGTTCAGGAACAGGGAAACACCGGACGCGACCTACGACGTATGTTGCAGAACGCCGCCTAAGGGCTGATTTCATCATTCAATATAAAAACTTAGTTCAGGTAAACTGAGCTCAGCGTAATCGAGTTTAAAGACCCGTGTCGTAAACATGAGCGACAACAAAAGAATTGAAACTGATTTTAGCGTAAACTAGGTTCAATTCATAGCAGTGAAACGCAAAATGAATCTATATATAATCTAGCTATAATCTCGATTAGGCGCCCAAACTGCGTTTTGTTTTATATAATCGCGATTAGTTTATTGGTGAATTTGGCCCTTAGAGAATAGCACTGCAGGACTTCTTTTTTTCTACTCTATTGAAACCCTCTTCATCTCCTTGGCCCGTTTTTGGCAAGGAGCTACGGATTGCAGTCAGACCTACCCTGACTGCGGTCCGGTTTAATAAAATAGTTGCTATAATAACATATTTTCATATAGTAGGTAGATACATTTTGATACAAGTGCAGAAAGTTTGTCATTGCAACTGAGGGGAATTCTATGGGGCCGAGGGCTGCAGTGACAAATTGGCACGGGTATCAAACGACGTTTTTCAATACACTTACTTACAAAGAATTACTTCCCCTGAAAATTACGACGCATTTTAGTCCATTTTGTACTAAAGAAAATTTTGCAAAGTCGCCATACATTTCAGTTTTGATTTAAATGGCAGCAGGCCATCGCAAGTATTTTTTACCTCAATAATAATATCTGGTGGCGCATTATCTAAAGAATTCTCTTTTTTTGCACAAATAACATCAACAAGCAATAATGTGATTTATTTAATTTACTTTTTTTCCCGCGCTTAAGGTTTTTTTTTTTTTTAGGTAAAATCATCCAATGACGAATCCCGCCCTTGGGTGGGGCGGGAAACAGTGTCAGACTTTTACTGACTAAAAACCTACCTTTCCATTCCTTGCCTTTATCCTGGGGCCTTTGGTGACAGTCTCACATAACCTTTGGCCCCAGTAGGCTTCGGCCCTGCTGGACCCCTACAGTTTGCTGACAACTCCTTGAGGCGCGCGGGAACGGTGCGCGCCGTAGACGACCTGAGCTCGGACCGGTCTGTTACCGGACGGACGGACAGCGAGCTACCCATTGCCCACCGTCCGCGAGCCCGCGCCTACGGTGGCCGGAAATTGGGATCGGAAACCCGGCGGCGACGGCGGCGTGTGCGCCTTTGCCTAATGCGGTCGGCCTCCTCCTTTACTAGCATTACTGCTTCGCAGAAGGAGGCGACCGCCTGCCACTCCTCCTCGCTCCGGAGCATGGCTTGAACCAGGCCCCGGCGCGAGAGATCGCCGCCGATCGCCCCCACGAGGACACCCCGCGCTTAAGGTAGAATGCCGATATACATCCTAATATTAAATCCAAATTCAAATATTTTTGAATTTAGAACACAGATAAATGTTAATTTGTTGGTAATAAAAAAAAAATAGCGTAAGTAGTCATGTTTATATTCTGTTCAAAAATGCAATTTAAATTTTCAAATATTTAAACCTTAAAAATATCCGCCTCTTTACTTAAAAAAAAAAAATAATCACCCTTGACCGTGACGAAATAGGAATGAAAAAAGCACACGGGTGATAAACATGCCATATTGAATCTAATCGTAGTGTGATAAGAGGCAGTTTTGGAGTAAGTGTATTGAAAAAACTTTATAGAAATCTACGTAAGTCTACATGCAGACGCGTCATAAGTCTTCCCTAAAGAGGACTTTTGAGGAAGCCAGAATCAAATTAAATGATATAAATCAGGGGTGGTCAACTTAATTACACCTATGATCTACTGTTTACTAAATACTATTATTTTTATATGGTTATCGATAAGATGTTAGAATCTCTATTTTTTTTGTAGGTATATGCGCAGAATTCGTGGCTTGGCGTGGAAGGGGCGCCGATGCGTTAATGCTCTGGCGTGCAAAAGGTTAAAGATGAAAGTAAGAGCGAAGCCAGCTCGAAAATTTGAGCAACCTGTCTTAAAGTTCGATTTTTTTTACATACAAGAAGTTACGGGGCGACAAGATATTAATATGTAGAATGTATTAGGGCGTAATAGCCCGTCACCTTACGCCATATTAGTCCTCGTAGCTTAAAAGTAAATTCGCTGCTGCATGTTGAGATCGACTAGATTAACAGCCGAGATCAACCAATCGCGATCCACTGGTTGGCCACCCCTGACATAAATCGTAGGTATCCGCCACAGCGTTAAAGTAATTAAGTTTTTTTTTCGCCTGCGGTTAGGACTGCATCAACCGACCACAAAATACCCAGCACTATACTGAAGAATATTTGAATAATTAACAATCCTGCTTCGATTTGTTTTGTCTTGCACACTACGTATTTACAAACAAACTAAACTTTGTTTTTGTTTGACCGTCACAGTTGGATTCAACTCGACCTCGACCATAGGTAGGTAAATTATAAATATGTAGGTAGGTACTCAGGTACGACGGCATAATCATGGTTCGATTGATTGGAAAATCGATCACCCCATTGTTATTTCATAACTCCTTCATTGTACCGGCATACATTAAATACTGGAATTCATGTTGTAGATATAGTTAAGTGTATTCATATGAGACATGTTTTTTTTTTTAAAGGATATTAAACAAAATTACAGAATACGTAGGGGCCCAGCAGAACGTAGGGGCCCAGCAGGGTAGATGCCCACTGGGGCCATGGATTATGTAAAAGT
The DNA here is from genome assembly GCA_958295575.1 of Leucania comma. Taxonomy (NCBI): domain Eukaryota; kingdom Metazoa; phylum Arthropoda; class Insecta; order Lepidoptera; family Noctuidae; genus Leucania; species Leucania comma. The sequence continues at coordinate 26,245,274 of OY282463.1, forward strand.
GAACCCCGGGGCTCTGGGACGAAAGCAAAGAGGGAACAGGACAGGGTTTAGTCAGTTAAAGTCTGATACACTCTCCCGCTACGCCTAAGGGCAGAAGATGAAACAACATAACACATGAACCGGAATCAATACATCCATCCCATGCCAGGCACAGTACCTGCATATTGTTAACAAACCTTAGATCGCTTTTTAAACATACAGTCCACAGCTTATTCGCGCAACCATTACTTTTGGTCCTTCGAGCCGGATCGTGAATCATTTTCTTGTAATTTCGCAATATAGTATTTGTTCCATAGGGAATAAACGCAACGCGCCTGTTTACCTAGATATAATAGTAGAAAACCCGCATCTAGGCATTTAGGCAACTAAACGTTATTTCGCTCGTATAGTTAAAGAGCCATTGATAATTACGGTACCTACGCCGTCAACCGCACCGCATAATTATAGTTAGCTACGTAAATATCAGCGTAGATATAAATCGATCGCATTCTTTTTCTTGACAAAATTCATTCGGAAGTCCTACAAATTGCATGTAGGTAGACGCATTTCAAAAATACCCGTTCATTGTTGAGTGAATATTTGTAGGAAACGGATAAACCATAGATTATATACGCATATGAACGACGTGAATGATTTAATCGAGAAATTGGGTAATATTCACTCATTGATTCAGGTTATTCCGTTCGTTCGCCGTTCACTTTGTTGTTTACAATATTACCATATTGTTATCTGATAATTATCGCTTACTTAATAATTCGTTAAGTGTTTGTTTGAGTGTATAGTGTGAATATATCAAAACAAGATGTCTCTTAAGGGCAATAAGGTTAGTACTGATTTAAAGGTTCAGTTAAAGCTTTTATACGCTAAAAGGGACTCACAGTTTTCACGTGTTCAATCAATTTGTGATAAATCTTTGCAAATCTCGGATCTGGCGATTAGAGATGCTTTCTTGTGTTCGTTGGAAACTTTAGATAGTTTGCGCGCGGATTTTGAATCTACAATTAATAATATAAACATTTTAGAGTTGGAGTTAAATCCTGATTACTGTGTGAGTTATCAGGCATTGTCGTCCTTTGATGACTTGTATTGTCGTATCAAACGTATTGCTAGGAGTTTAGAGACTCCCCCCCCCGCGAGTGGTTTATCCAACCCTCCTCGCGAACGCCCACGATTGCCGCCAATTCAAATACCTGAATTTAATGGTGACATTCGAAATTGGAATTTATTTATAGATAGTTTCGAAAATATAATACATAGGAACACATCGCTGACAGATCACGAGAGATTGCATTATCTCGTAGAAAAATTGACCGGTAAGGCAAAGGCTGTCTGTGCTGGAATTACGTTTAGCGCTGAAAATTACACTTTAGTTTTGAACACTTTAAAAACAAAATACGAAGATAAGCGATTAGTAGCCACCGCATATTTAGATCAATTATTCGATTTGAAAGGTTTTTCCGTTTGTAACGATCATAATTTAGAGAAGTTTTTAAATATTTTCGCATCATCTGTTCGTGCAGTAAAGAACCTAAAGGTCAATGACCTCTGTGACTTTTTGTTTTTGTATATCGGTTTACAGAAATTAGATCCTGAAACTGTTCGTCTGTTTGAAACGACTCAGCGCGGTAACGAAATACCTAAGTTCGAAGATTTAGAATCTTTTATTCGCGACCATATTAAGGTATTGCAGCGCACGTCGGCACGTCATGAAGTCACGAATAGGACAGGTTCCGATCGCCGTATAGACGCGTCATCGAAGTCAGTCAAGACTGCACATACGCTAGTTAATACCGCCTCAACACCTGACTGTTCTCTGTGTAAGGGTAGCCATACACAGCTGTACAAGTGTTCGGAATTTCAGAGATTATCGCCTAGTGATCGTTACAAGTTTGTCCGCACTAATAATTTGTGTTTTAATTGTCTAAGTGACAAACATCTGGTTACGCCATGTAACAGTGGTGTTAGCTGTCGTAAATGTCTAGCTAGACATCATACCTTCTTACATTTTGAGAGTAGTAAGCTGCCATCGCAGCCGCAGCCTGCGCAGACGCGCGACGCTTGTGACGCGCGGCCTGCTGCAAGTGCAAACGACGTAACATTGTGTTCGCTTCCCGCCGCTGGTACTCAAATCACTACCGTTTTACTTGCGACCGCGCAAGTTGTCATTGTAGATGCCTTTGGAAAACCGCACACCGTTCGAGCGCTACTAGATGGCGCTTCCCAGAGTAATTTTATTACTCGGGATTGTTGTCAACGCCTTGGTTTTAGTTTTAATAATTGGTCATCCCGCTCAGAAGTGAAAGGTTTTGGAGGTTTAAAGGCAACCATTCACGGTTCCATTAAAATAATATTTAGTTCACGTTTTAATCGTAATATTTCGTTTGAAATGGATTCGCTAGTCGCAGATAAGATTACGGAACGGTTGCCCACGGTACCGGTTGACACGTCCATGCTGACGGAGTTTAAGAACTTGCAGTTAGCCGACGGAAATTACGCTTTCCCTGGAGATATCGATCTATTGATCGGTGCTTCGATTCTCCCGCATCTCCAGTTAGCACGTAAAATTCAAGGTCTTCCGATGTACCCCGCTCCGCACGCACTGGAAACAGTTCTCGGGTTTGTTATAGTTGGTTCCGCACCCGCTTGTTTAGATAGTTACTCGACTGTGTCGCACTGTTGCACCGTCGAGCCGCCGCTTGAGTCTACCATCCGCAAGTTCTGGGAGATTAAAGAGGTCAATGTCCCGCCTATTCTCAGCCCTGAGGATCAGGTCACTGAGGAGATTTATACCCGCACGACTACTCGTGATAAAGATGGTCGTTATGTTGTCGCGCTCCCTTTCAAGGGTGATATTTTTTCGCTCGGTGGCTCCCGTGCCTCCGCAGAAAAACGCTTTCTATGCTTGGAACGTAAGATGCAGGCGTCTCCTAAGTTGAAGCAAGCCTATGATGATGTGCTGATCGAATATTTAGATAAAGGTTATATCTCATCAGCGCCTGCCGAGACTGAGGAGACACGTGATTACCCGTTTTACATCATCCCGCACCATGGAGTTGTTAGAGAAGACAAGCTTACAACTAAACTGCGTGTGGTTATGGATGGTAGCGCTAAAACTAGTACTGGCATATCGCTTAACGATATCTTGTGTTGTGGTCAGAACCTCCAGGGTAACTTATTTGAAATAATAGTAAATTTTCGCTTGTTTGCTATTGCGCTCTCTGCTGATATTCGGCAAATGTTTCTTAGTATTGGAATCAGAGAATGTGACCGTAGATTCCAACGCTTCTTGTATAGATTTTCTCCGCAGGAACCTTTGAAGGTTTACGAATTCAATCGTGTTTGTTTTGGGCTTAAGTCTAGTCCCTTTCACGCTCTTCGCACTATCAAGCAGTTGGCCGCTGACGAGGGTCATACATACCCGAAAGCAAGGGCCACTATTGAAACCGGATTGTACAAGGACGATTTTGTGTACAGTGTACCTAGTGAAGCAGAGGCTATAGAGACCGCTGCTCAAGTAATCAGCCTCATGAAGTCCGGTCAATTTGATCTGGTGAAATGGACAAGCAACTCGCAAGCTACATTAGAGTCGATTCCACCGTCACACCGGTTGACTTCGGTAAAGGAATTCGATGATAGTGATTCGCATAAGATCCTTGGTTTAAGTTGGTCACCCGCAACTGATATGTTCAGTCTTAAAATTAGCTCGACTCCGCCAACTTGTACCAAACGCGTTATCCTAGCATGTGTAGCTCGGATATGGGATATAATGGGTTTTGTAGCTCCTGTCGTTTTGTATGCAAAGCTGCTTATAAAAGAGCTTTGGCTTTCCAACTGTGATTGGGACGACACCGCTCCTGACAGTATTGCTAAGTTGTGGGCTCGCTATAGGAAAGAGCTTCCAATGCTCGATCAGATACAGATTCCTCGCCATGTTGGTATAGTACCAGACACTGTTGTTAATGTGGTAGGTTTCGCAGACGCCAGTGAGAGGGCTTACGGGGGAGTGGTTTACTTTCAGGTCCAAAATGGCGATAACATTTCAGTTTTCCTCATTAGCGCAAAATCAAAGGTATCTCCTCGTAAGGTTGTCTCTCTTGCTCGTCTCGAACTCTGCGCTATTCTTATGTTGGTTCAATTGATTACATCTATAGTCAAAACTTGTCGTCCTCGCATTAATATAGAGAGAATTGTAGCGTTTTCAGACTCAACCGTTGCTCTATGTTGGGCCCACTCTTCACCCCATCGATGGGGCACGTTTGTCGCAAATAGGGTGGCTAAGATTCAAGCTGAATTGTCACCGGAAAATATATTCCATGTCGCTGGAACAGAAAACCCAGCTGATTGTCTCTCACGTGGTTTGCTTCCTGCGCAAATTTTAAATCATCCGCTTTGGTTTTGTGGCCCTCCTTGGCTTCATACCACTCCTAACGAGTGGCCAAGTGCTCCGTTTAACCCCGCTACTGTTTCAGAGCCACCCGAGGAGAAGAAACATACGCTTGTAGTATCAGTTCCGCGTGAAGAGTCAGTTGTTTTGTTGTTGTCTAATCGAGTCTCGTCTTGGTCGAGACTATTACGCTGTGTAGTTTACGTCCTAAGATTTTTGAGATTATTACCATCGCGTGGTTCTATAATCGCAGCTGATTTGGATAGAGCTGAATCTGTTGTACTTCGAGAGTTGCAGAAATTTTATTTTTCAATAGAATTTCGTAGTTTAGAATCACATAAACCTTGTAGTCGCGCACTTCAACATTTGAAACCATTTTTACAAGACGGACTCATTCGTGTCGGTGGCCGTCTGCGAAATGCTAAGTTAGAGTTTGAACAAATGCATCCAGTAGTTCTACCACGCAAGGATCACGTTTTGGATTTGTTGGTGGATTATCACCATAAGGTGAATTGTCACGCTCTGCTGGATAGCTTAGTTCAGTCCTTTTGGAAGCGATGGAGGACAGATTATCTGCATACGCTGCAGTCGCGTCAAAAGTGGAACACTCCCTCAGATCCAGTCACAGTCGGTACTGTGGTGATACTGAAGACTGAGAGTGCGCCTCCTCTGCACTGGCCTCTTGGTGTAGTGGAAGAAGTTTTTCCGGGTTCGAACGGAATAACGCGAGTCGTAAAGGTTAAAACCGCAACTGGATCGTACCTGCGTCCGGTTATTCGCCTCTGCCCTCTGCCTAATCAGTAGTAGTGGCATAGTTAGTTATAAGTTGTTTCGCTACCTAGTATTGATAGTTTAGATATAGTAATAGGGTTTAGTTTCGCTTTTGTTTTTTCCTTTTCTTTGAAGGTAACCCTTCAAACCCGGGGGGAATGGTTGCGCCAATTTGCTATGATCCGCGATTTTGTTTTTTTGTAATTTATTTTTTTGGCCTAGCAATCCTATCCCTTCCGTTTCCCTTCCCCCGCACGACCTCAAGAAATGAAATGACATTACGTGTTTGTGCATCGATTGTGAATGTGACCGCTCCGCTAACATCGCCCGCTCGAAATTACAAGAAAATTGACTATTTCGTGATCCAACCATTCAAAGACTCAACAATAGTGCAGTGTAGTGCACAGGACCTGGCAGTGATTGAAAGTACGAAGTCGGGGTTCGCCGGCCGGCGCCACGTGGAACCTTCGAGGTCAAAAGGTCAGTGTTCCTCCCTAATACATCCATCCCATGCCAGGCACAGTACCTGCATATTGTTAACAAACCTTAGATCGCTTTTTAAACATACAGTCCACAGCTTATTCGCGCAACCACACACAATAAATGTACTGGAAACACACAAATGATTCAACGAACCTCAGCTGAATTACGGTTGGTCGTGCTACCGAGAGCGGCAGAAGTCATTGGATGATATCCCATCTAAAAATAAATGTATCCATATTATGTATTTCATTGATGGTATCGCATGGTCAGATAGAGAAAGAAGATGAAAATGAAGGACGTGTCGAGAGCGACTCGGATGATGAGGAAGTCATGACTGCGTCTATCTAGCAAGAAGTTAAGGGCGAGGGTAGGTTACCAAACTTAAATGGTAGTGGGCTGAGCATTGCTCGCAGAATAGATGATCAATGGAGCCGAAGGTTCTTAAGTAGCGACCACGTTCCGGCAGACGCAGCGGTAGAAGGCTTCCCACAAGGTGGACCATTAACCTGGTGAGAGTCACAGGAATATGATAGATGCAAGACACACAGGGTCGGTCGTTATGGTGACACTTGGGGGAGCCTATGTCCAATTGTGAATGTCTTAGAGGTTTTTTTTTTATGGTAGGTAAAATCATCCAATGACAAATCCCGCCTGCTACAATTTATCTTGAATTTAAAATATTATATAGTTAAGTGCAATCGGGTATAACGACTTTCTTGTTTTTGGGCTTTTTCATGAATAGTCAGAAAAGCAGTCGGGTTTGTTAGTTTTTTAAATAACCGTTTTTTTTTAACATAAAATCATGACTTTTAAAAAAATTAAACGTTATGATAAGAATAATGTAATGTGGGTTTTTCTTTACTTTAATAATAATATTAATATACTTTTGAATTCCTATAAAATTACACTAATTATAGGCGTAATGCATATTTTCTGAGAGCAAGTAGTAGTTTTAACAAAATTTCTTGTGAACCCGGCAATGACCTATTTTGCACCAATGCGAACACAGTCAGGAAACGTTTAGCAAAGTCATTCTTTGTATAAAAAGCCCCTACCTGCACTATTGTTAATGTTTATTTAAAATGATTAAACAGTTTTAGCCATTGTTCCAAAGAGCTTTGAGCAACAATTTTGTCACTATCTGTGAATGCTTATAATTAGCAATTTAGTTATTTATTAGTGTAGTTATAATGTTATTAGTCTGTGACCTTTCTTAAAATGTAAAAAATAAAATAAAATAATAAAATAAAATTGTTACTATTGTAGTGTTCAATAAATTGTATTATTCTATCATTTTGATAACTCATTAACATCAATTTAAAATTGACTAGGTATGTAGGTAGAGTCTGTCTAAAAAGTCAAACGACTTGGGAAATTTTAAACGAAATAAAAAGTCTGTTGCTGGCAACACGAATTTTAGTTGTCACTCAAATGGCTATGGCCGATTCGAAACAGTTTGATACTTTTATGTCATTTATACTATTTTTGTAATAAAGAACTTCATTAAAGAGACCAAAATATGAAAATCTTTTGCTTTTTTTTTAATGTGACAAAGATTCCTAATAATACTGACTAAATCATTTATAAATATACTTATATACGATACGTTGTAGGTTTTATCAGTAAACAATGATCATGGCCTTTTAATCAACCTTGAGTAGTCAAGTTACAATCGTTTCTTTTTGCGTTAACGCTTGGAGTTGGCCACGCCTCTAATTCGTTTGTTCGAACAATGGAGTTGGTGGCGTGGCCAACTCCAAGCGTTAAGTTAAGAGCGCTTTTACAAAATCGCTGACTACAGTTGAACACCGCGCGTCACAGGATTCATATTCATTTTTTGAGTTGCATACTACAATTATTTAAAAACATTATTTTACTTTTGATTAAACTAACTGTTGTTTTTGAAGCTTCGCAACAATGTCAACTTAATTATTAAATATATATTATTTGAATTTAAATTATATATTCATAGATAAAAAATATACTTTCATACGGAATTATTTTTGGTATTTTACTGTATGAAACTTAATAAATTGAATTGAACATTCTAAAGTAGAAGATACATTTGTACCATGGACATTTTTATAAATGACTAAATTATTGTATCTTCGGTGTACCAAAGCATCAAAAGATTCCCTGAAGTGAATTTTTATGAAACTTTCTTTGCAGAGATTAGGATTTTACTTATGTACGTGAACAAATTGAAATATTTATTTAGAACACTCCCAAGATAAATTACTATACTTTCTCAGGCTTTTTTTTGTGGCTATATCTTAAGCCTAATCACAGTAATAACACATCAAAGTTCGCTCAAATTCAAGAAAAATTGTGATAGCCGTCTTAACGCAAAACGAAACGATTGTAACTTGGCTAGGGCGCTGATTTTATTGTACCCTAATAATTACACAAGTCGTTAAACGTTTAGACACTACCCACTATAGGAGAGCACGCGAGTGAACATGTCAAAAAAAAAAAGAATGCGGCTGCACCAAAAACTATTTCCCGCCACAAAAGTCTTCTAAAATAAAAGAGAATACTAATACGTTTTAACTTCAATAGGTCCCGATGAAACTATTGCTGACCCCAATCCTTGACCGTAGGTACC